>CM077085.1:118630038-119225399 GCA_039513925.1 Platanthera zijinensis
CCAGCATGGCCTGCTCTCGCTCCCATGAGAGCTCCTCGCAACCACAGTTGTCCCAACGGACCTTTACGAGTCTGACCTCCTTGTTCCGCAATTGCCGAACCTCTGAGTCTTCTATCCCGATTGGACGAACTCGCATCCTCAAGTCTTCCTCTACCGGCACTGCCGTCGGCTCAATCACCACGCTGGCTTCTAACAACGCTTTCCTCAGGACGGAGACGTGAAAAACGTCATGCAATCCACTTAGCTCTGTGGACAACGCCAACCGGTACGCTGCCTCTCCCACCCGCTCGATGACCTTGAATGGTCCCAAAAATCTCGGACTCAGCTTCTTGAGTCGGCGAATTCGCGAAACGCCTTTGAACGGCTTGATCTTAAGATGCACCCAGTCGCCCACAGCGAATTCAACATGCCTGTGGCGAGCATTGAAATACTTCGACTGCCGATCTTGAGCTACCTTCATGCACTCTTGGATGGTCCGCACTAGCTCACTAGCGTCGGCTACCACTTCTTTCCCCAAAAGCTTGGTGTCTCCCGCCTCTGTCCAAGACATCGGTGTTCGACACCGCCTCCCATACAGAGCTTCGTATGGCGCAATCTTGATACTAGCTTGGTAACTATTGTTATACGCAAACTCCACCATGAAGAGGTGATCCTCCCACTTCTTGCCGAAGTCGAGAGTACACATCCTTAGCATATCTTCCAAAGTACGGTTCGTTCTCTCAGTTTGCCCATCGGTTTGAGGATGAAAAGCCGTACTGAACTTGAGTTTTGTGCCCAAGCTCTTCTGCACCAACCGCCAATCCTTAGACGTGAAACGTCCATCCCGGTCGCTGACTAAACTCTTCGGAATCCCATGGAGTCGTACAATATTGCGGACGTACAACTCCACCAACTTTTCCACATCGTCCTCCTTCCGGTTTGGGATGAAATGTGCCACTTTGGTCAAACGGTCCACAATCACCCAAATGGCATCATTACCCTACTGCGATCTAGGCAACCCATGCACAAAATCCATGGAGATGTCATCAAATTTCCATTCGGGGATTGGAAGAGGCTTCAAGAACTCGCCCGGCTTCTGACACTCGGCCTTCACAAAGGCACAAGTTTGGCACCGACTCACACACAAAGCTACGTCCCGCTTCATCCCAGGCCACCAATAGGACTTCTTCAAATCCAAGTACATCTTTGTACTGCCCGGGTGAATGGAGTACTTAGTGAAGTGGGCCTCAAACATCAACTCCTTGCGGAGCTTGCCGAACTGCGGTACACAAATCCTTCCGCCCTTCCGCAAAATCCCATCAACCATCTCCCAGGCGCTACCCTCGCCCTTTAGAGCTTCCTCCACGAAAGGTTGGTATTCCGCATCTACACGGGTCGCTTCCCGTATACGATCGCATAAGTCACTCTGCATCTCAATCCAATTTAGTCGAGCCACGCTAGACTCGCCTTTTGCCACACATTCCAAACCAAGGGACTCCCAGTCCCGCCTTAACCGCTCATCGTGAGCTTCAATCCAATTTCCTTGACCCGAGTACTTCCTACTCAAAGCATCTGCCACCACATTGGCTTTCCCTGGCGTGTACTGAATCGCCACCTCGTAGTCCCCAAGGAACTCGACCCACCTGCGCTGCCGCATATTTAGGTCCTTCTGATCTAGGAGATACTTCAGACTCTTGTGGTCCGTGAAGATCTCCACCTTTGCACCATAAACATAGTGCCTCCACAATTTCAAAGCAAAATTTACTGCCGCCAACTCCAAATCATGGACGGGGTAATTTCTCTCATGAGGCTTCAGCTGCCTTGACCCTAAAGCTATCACACTACCATGCTGCACCAACACGCACCCTAAATCGCATCCAGATGCATCGCTGAAGATCTGGAATCCTTCGGTCCCCTTTGGTAGACTTAGGATCGGCGCCGTCATTAGCCTCTCCTTCAGGGTTTCAAATGCCTGATTGCACTCTTGAGTCCATACAAACTTCTGATCTTTACGAGTTAGTGAAGTGAGGGGTAGAGCTATCCGCGAAAAGTTTTCCACAAACCTTCGGTAGTACCCGGCTAGTCCAAGAAAACTCCGGACTTCCGCCACGGTCCTCAAAACTAGCCACTCTCTGATGGCTTCTACTTTCGTTGGATCCACTGCCACCCCGTCCCCACTAATTACATGGCCCAAAAACGCCACCTTCTCCAACCAAAACTCGCATTTCGAGAACTTCGCATAGAGCTGGTTCTCTCTCAACACTTGTAACACTATCCGCAAGTGCGACTCGTGCTCCGCTTCTGACTTGGAATACACCAATATGTCATCGATAAAGACGACTACGAACCAGTCCAAATATTCGCGAAACACTCGGTTCATCAAGTCCATGAACACGGACGGTGCGTTCGTCAGCCCGAACGGCATCACCGAGAACTCAAAATGACCATACCTCGTACCAAATGCGGTCTTGGGTATGTCTTCGTCACGAATCCGCAACTGGTAATATCCGGACTTCAGGTCCAACTTGGAGTACACCACCGACCCCACCAACTGGTCGAAGAGATCGTCTATCCGAGGAATCGGATACTTATTCTTGACAGTCAATTTGTTCAACTCTCGGTAGTCTATGCACAGACGCATACTACCGTCCTTCTTCTTTACAAATAACACCGGCGCACTCCATGGTGAAGAGCTGAGCCTGATATACCCTTGCTCCAAAAGCTCCTGCAACTGAACCTTGAGCTCGGCCAATTCCTTTGGTGCCATCCTGAAGGGTGGACGCGACACTGGTCTAGCCTCGGGCACCAACTCGATGGAGAAATCAATCTCCCGCCGAGGAGGTGCTCCTGGTAGCTCCTCAGGAAATACATCCCCAAACTCCGCCACCACGGGCACTTCTCCAAGAGACAGCCTGGAAAGGCTAACCTCCAACAACGCTACTAGAGCTACACCTCCCTGGCTAACAGCTCGCACTAACTGAAGTGCCGAAACTAGGGAACAGGCCACTCCATGCAGGCCTTCAAACTTGACTTCCGCTTGCCCCACGCCCCTCAGGGTTACAACCTTGGACAAATAGTTGATACTGGCACGCTGCTCCGCTAGCCAATCTATCCCCAAAATCACGTCGAACTCGGACAACGGCAAGATCGCCGCTACCAATATGAAGTCGACTCCCTCAAGACTCCAACAAATCCTCCCTTTAGCCCTGGTTGTCATAGACGACCCATTGGGCATGCGCACTTTCAACTCTGAGTCCGTTGCAAAGGACTCAACTCCAATCCTCCGGGTGAAACTTTCCGCAAGGAAGGAGTGCGACGCTCCCATATCAAACAGTACCCTAGCGGGGTACCCAGATACAACTACAAAGCCTACACACATGCAACAAACATAAAAAGGCTTGAAAGGAAGAAATCTACGATGCAGGTTGAACTCTCATACCTGTTACCACATCAATTTGGCGGATTGCTTCCTGCTGCCCAAGGTTGTAGGCCCTTGGCTGCACTGGTTGAAACCGGGAAGCACTCGACTCCGCCATTTTCCCTTTCTCTGCGGCACTGGGGCCGGAGCACACAGTTTGCTCCTGCCTTGGCTCTTGCTCCGTGCCCCCTTGGGTACAAAATCTTGCTATGTGGCCTGGCTTGCCACAATTATAGCACGTCTGAGGGCCCTTAGACCGTGACCCTCTGGACGTCCAATTACTCTTCTCGCCCGACTTATATGGGGAAGGCTTCTTCTTCCATCGGCTCCCTTCCGCCTTTCTGTGGGACTGAGCAGGCTTCTTCTCTTCCCCCTGTTTGGGCGTGAAACCCTTGCGACGCTGGGATCGCTCCATGTCACTCTCCAAAATTTGGGCCGCCTCCACCAATTCGTTGAAACCCGCACGTTTCATAGATATAAGGGGTTGTCTTAGATTCTCCCTCAATCCATGATAGAAGAGATTGTCCCTCTCTTCATCGTCTGCCATGGTCATTCCAGCAAAACGACCCAAGCGAGTAAATTCCTGAACATACTCATCCACTGAGTTGTCTCGCTGCACCAGATGTAGGAACTGCCTCTGGAGGGCTAACCTCGTTGAGGCGGGAATGTACTTCTTCAGGAAGGCATTCCCAAATTCCTCGATGGACGGTGTGCGTCCTAGAAATTGCCGGCCACTGTGGCTCACCCACCATAACTTGGCATCTCCCTCCAACATAAAGGCTGTGAACTCTGCCTTTTTCTCTTCGGGCGCCTCTACCGCCCTCAGAAGCTCCTGAATTCTAGCCCACCAATCCTCTGCATCTGTGATCATGCCGATTCCCTTGAAGGTTGGAGGGTGGAAGCTCAGAAAGTACTTCATCTGCCGGTCCGCCTGCCCGACAACCACTCTCTCGGCCTGCGGCTCCGCCCGCCTCGCCTCCTCAACCTGCACGGTCGCTGCCGTGACCGGGGTAGCAGGAATTGCTACATGAGCAACGGGAGCTGCTACCTGTGCTGTCGCTGTAGCTTGGGCCGCCACCATCGCTTCTGCAAGCATACGGCAGAAGTCGGCCGGTGTGACCCCCATCCCTAGCGGACCTTGCGCAGTCGCACTACTTGCCGAGAGCTCTTCTCTTGGCCTCGAGGTCCCTGCCTCGTTGCTTGCACTCTAAACACAAGCAAGAAAACACAAATCAATCTCTAATCGCAAGACTCGAACACCAGGACACTCATGGTCCCGTGATACTCCTATGTGGATAACTTCTTATACGCGACTCGACTTATACTTTCGACCGCGAAACTTCTCATTGGAACGTAAACCTCCCTCTGATACCAAATTTTAACACCTCCCCTGTAAAGACCATATAATATGGGTCCGGCCGGGGCCCCACAACATACGGACGCCACAGCTTTAGTATTAAAAGATGATATGAAAACTACCCAATCTCAAAACTCCAGACAAACACAGCGGAAACAGAACATTAACCGACAGAAGTTATCCACTAACGATAGAGTATCAAATGGCCTTAATGCCGCACACAATAATAGTCCAAAAATATAAATGTGCCAAGCACTCCTAGGCTACCTCGGCATGCAAGCCGGACATAAACATAACAAGAGTAGCAAACACAAAAGGAAAATCCAAGCACAGCAACACTTCATGAGGCTTAGGGCTTTTCGCCCGGCGCGCTAGCTCCTGCATACGATCCTTGCCCTGTAAGGATTTGAAGTAACGTGGGTTAGCAAAGGCTGACCTCTACTGTGTAACAAACACATCTCCTCCCGGCCGTCCCTAATGGACCCCGGGGTACCACTCAACCTGCAAGTTAGCACTTCGTATACCAAAAGAGCATATATATTAAAGTGGTAAAACAGGCTTGGATGTCTCATACATCATACATGTTTTCTATGTTTTGTACAAAGTGAAAGGGGCCTACTATGCAACATGAATGCAACCCGGGTTTCACCCAAGGCACCCTAGCTCGTATGCATCTAGCACAACATCAAACACTGGGTACTTCCGTTTCCCTATCGGCTTAAAGCCGCAAACAAAAGGGAACCACCATGTCCCTAACGGCACACACGCCGTCACACGGAACGTTGCAAAGGCCCCACCCGCACAAGGGTCATAACCCCAGGGCTTGCCCGCATAATCTGACTTCGCTCGTCAGGGTTCCGCCTCACACTGACCGATTCTAAGAAGCCTTGCTGGACCCCACCCGCTCATGGCTACATTGCCCGGGCTTGCCCTCCGCTCGGCATTCTCGTCAGTCTCACACAAGGGGCTAGTCTCGCCGGGACACTTTCCCCACATGACTTGCACGTCACGGGATAGCCAGCCGACCACGGAGACATAGCAGCTCCTTTGCACAGCACAAACAAAGGTTTCCCCACCCCAATCGCCACTCGCACCGTGTCTTTCTCGTGCTCCAAGGAAACCATCTACCGCACAAAGCGGAGCTAACCTCGTCCGGTTCTGACTACGAGTACTCACTCAAATATAAGGGGGAAAACGCATACATAAACGGCGTATTGCCGCAACGGATTTCTACCGAATCCCCGTAGCTCGCTATGCAACATCACCGGGTCGGACTAACGGTCGCGACCACGGCTTCACCCACAATGCCTAATCCGCTAACGGAGCGGATCTCTAATGCAAAGCATGCCGGGATGAACATACTCAACCCGGAGGTTCCTCTTGAACCTAGGCTACACGAATCCCTCTCATTTGAGAGATTCGGTGCTCAAAATACGAAAGGAAGGGGATGCTATTCATGCATCCTAAATCCTAAAAACTGAGAGGAGAAGTGTCGTTACCTTCTGTCCCCTCTTCCTAGCCATGGAGAAGATTTTCTCAGTTGAACACCACCGCAACGCTCCCACCTTCGCGGATCTGAACTCCATTCGCGAAACGGACCTCCGGAGCTTCGCCGGCAGCCGGATCTTGGCCTTCTTCCTCCTCCTTGCTCTCCCTTCTCTCTAGAATCAAGAGAGATAAAGATAGGAGAAAAGTGAGGGTTTCAAACCCTATTCCCGAGTTTAATCCCTCAGATCTAGCCCCCAGCCGTTGGATCTCAATCAAAGAAACGGACGGCCACGATTCGGCCTAAAATCACAAAAACTGGGCCGAACACGGGTTGCAACACGGCCATGTGCCAGGCCGTGTTACCCACTCGCCGTCTCGATCGAGTCGAAAAACCAGCACACGGCCTTTGACACGGCCTCCGACACGCCCGTGTCGGGACTCGTGTCACGCCCCCCGTGTGCAATCGACCAACATTTCGCATTCAGAGAGGTACATGGCCTTGTGACACGGCATCAGACACGCCCGTGTCAAATTTGACACGCCCGTGTTTGTGCCTGTATCACGGCCCGTGTACCATACTTGCAGAATCCCTGGAGTGACACGGCCTGGGACACGCTCGTGTCCTAGGCCGTGTTCTACAACTAGACTAGCGTCGACCGCCAAAGCGTCGACCGCATGACCCGAGGCCGAACACGCCTGTGTCACGCCCGTGACACGCCCGTGACATGCCCGTGACACGCCCGTGACACGTGCTCCAAAAACCAAACTGGGCTTAGAACATCACTTGTCCCTCTTTTGAGTTTCGGGGTGTTACAATTCAGCTGACCAATTATAACAACCCTACCCCTTACCCGGGGTAGTGGTTCCTTCCCTGCATGTAATCCAATCTCAACACACATGTATTGTTATCATCACAAACACTGGCCTTCGTGCCAGACGTTCCGTGCACTCAGGACAAACTTATGGTGTACCAAGCTCCTCATGGTTCCACCACCGATTCAAGGTGTTTACTTGTTGGTCAGGCCTAAGCCTCCAAACCCCTGTTTAAGACCTCACGCACCCGTCCACTCAGAGGCATGCACCTCATAACAAACTTTTAGTGTTATTAGTCGACCTACCCACGTAGTGTATCAAGCTGAGGGAAATCGCCCCGCTGTATTGCAACCAATCGACCACTCACCCGATCCTACCATGGAACTTATTGGGTGGCCCACCCACTCAAAGTTTCTGAACTTGTTGGCTATGGGCATCAGCCGCCAAACCCCTATTGGAGGCCTCTCGTACCCACCCACTCAGAGGTGTTCGCTTACAACAATCCGATCAATGAACTTGGTGGGTGTCCTACCCACTCAGAGGTTCTCGCATTCTTCCTCAACACCAGCCACATAGTGCCGCTTTCCACTCCATCAATACAGCTCGTGTCGAGCATACAACAAAAGGAGCTATACAAAGCTTCCTTCACACCATCACAGTCGTCCTCACCAATCTCTGTAGGTTAACCGATGTATACACGGAGTCTTCTCCGGTTCGCAGCATCACCAATCCAGACATCCATCCAGATGGGCTTCACACAGCATGCCTATGCCGTACTGCATAGTTCCGGCTCTAGATGTAGACTCAACCACTGGAATCACTTATGCTCTTCCATCTTTTGATGGAGGATTCCACAGATATACATGCATAAACAAAGGGCTTCACCTGCCCAAGGAAGAAAGACTGTAAACCTTGACGATCGCTTCGGCTCCATGGAAAACTAGTCGGATGGAAATCACCACGACAGCCTTGCCTCCACAAAGCTGCACTCGGCTCTCGAAACGGACCGCTGAAGCTCCACCAGCAGTCGGAAAGCTTCTCCTTCTTCCTTCCTTGCTCTCCTCTCTCTCTCTCTCTTCACTTGGAAAGAGAATGTCTAAGATGAGAATGAGATATTCATCTCCATTCTCGGCCTTATAAGAGCAGGGATGATCTTGGCCCACAGGATCCAATTAGAAGGGAATGAACGGCCTCGATTGCTTTGAAAAGCATCTAAACAGATCTGACACGAATTGTGACACGCCCGTGTCACAGGCCGTGTCCCTTGAGTGGTTACAGAACCGACTCAATTTGGAACAGAACACGGGCTAAGACATGCCCGTGTCACTCTCTGACATGCCCGTGTACACCAGTACACGGTCGTGTGGATGGCCGTGTCACCTCATCAACACAAAGCTGAAACACCCGATAAGGACACGGCTAAGGCACACGCCCATGTCCTCGGTCGTGTGCTCAACACACCCCTGTGACACGCCCGTGTCACAGGCCATATACGCCACTCAACGCCACTCCACTCAACGCCGCCCGAGCAGGACACACCCTGGTACACGCCCGTGTCCTAGGCCGTGTGCACCTGACACGCCCTGGGACACGCCCGTGTCTCAGGCCGTGTCACCCAGCCTGAACCCATTTTTGGGACTTAGGGTTTTTTGGGTGTTACAATGGGAGAATATATTAATGTTGCATGTGCATAAAATAAAAAGGGTTGTGGGTCTTATGTATTAGGGTGTCGTCGCACCGACGCCAATACATTGACTCGGCAAGTGTGGTTTAGCACTTAGCCAAATAAAGTCTGGTGTGCCAGCCGGCAAGAGTACGCAGGAGCTCCGCTTAGTGCACCAGCATTGAGGCATACGATAGGTCTGACTAGTAGTGCTGATACCTATTTAGAGGTTGGATAGGCCCAACCAACCGATTCTATTTGCCACTATGGAGGTATCCTAGGAGGTTAGGCTCCGGAAAGAGGGAACTAAAGGTCTGTGTGCACAGAGTCGGGTGTGTGTTACACTAGCATGTTTATATCATGGTATACTTGCACGACATAGCATAATCATTGCATATAACCCTTGACACCTATTGTATAAATTGGTATGGGAATCTTTGTATAATAGGTCTTGCAAAACGACCCCTTGGTCTATAGGTTTGTATGGGCAATCCTATAGGTCATGGTTACTCACTTAGTTTACTTTCTTGTACTTTTACTTACACACTTGTTCTTGTGTATACTCATACTGTTTACCTACTACTGCTTACTTATACTTGTTGTGATTATATACTCATGATAGACTAATTTCGCCGCCACCTGCTTACTTTTGTTACTCTCCACCTTAAATACCTTCCCTTTCATTCTCCCTGCTCGGTGCCTAGGAGCCATGGGGAAGGGGTGGGGGATGATAGGACTTAGTCTTTTAGACTAACGATCATTGACCAAATCATTTTAGGGGATTGTGAAGCCTAACCAGGAGATGCAGCCCCGGAGGTCGATGCGCTTGGAGACAGGACAGTCTAACACGGGAGTTCAGGCAGCAAGGACAGTGAGTCCCGATCATTAGTAGTTATTATATATTTGCTTCCGCATTGATTGACTTGTAGTGAGGATCTTGATGTATCGGGCAGGAGCCTTCTTATTAGTACACTGATTTATCATTGATGTGGACTCTCCCTTTGTGGAGATTTATTTTATATTCATGTGATTTCTAGTGTACCTATATTTGAGTTTTACTTTACTCTTAATACTTATTCTACTCTTCAGTGATCGGTATGGCCGGCAGGATCGGCGTTTTATAGTGATGACCTTCCCGGGTGTGTTGGTGTCACCGCAAAGCGACGGTTCTGGGCATAAGACCCTGTTGGTTTTAAAGCAAAAAAATGGGGTCTTACACAAAGGGATCGATCTTTTCCTCCTGATTCTGCTCGCGCGACTTGTCTCCCCTTTGTTCGCGCGACCTGTTTCTATTTGCGCAACCTGTCTTTGCGCGATCAATCTTCGAGCGGTCTTTTCTCTTCTATTCGCGCGGCCTGTCTGCGCGCGATCTATCTTCATGCGACCTGTCTTCACGCGGTCTCTTCTCTTTGATATATTTGTTCGTGCGACCTGTCTCTATTCGCGCGACCTGTCTTGGCGCGGCCTGCCTTCGCAACCTTGTTTTTTCGCTTTATTCGTGCGGCCTGTCTTCTGCTTGAGCGGTCTCTTTTATTCGCACTTGATCTCTTTGTTCACGCGACCTGTCTTCTATTCGCGGACGGTCTCTTCTCCTTTTCCGTGTGACCTGCCTTTGCGGTCTTGTTTCTGCTCTCCTCTTTTCTATGGCCCTCTCTGATACCTCTACCACTACTACTCTCGTGGCCCACCCTCGTACTCTTATTCCCTCAGGAAACCTTGGCACCATTTCCAAACTCATCGGTTCCAATTACCCATACTGGAGTGTCTCCTTCACCTTTCTCCTTCGCTCACAACGCAAATGCCATCATCTCACTAATGACCCTCCTCCTCCAGATTCCGATCTCTTTAATTATTGGGATGCTAGTGATGCGGTAGTTCGTACTTGGCTGGCTAACAGCCTTTCTGATGAGTGTCTCCCTATCATCCGTCATGATGAAACAATCAAGGTTGCGTTACTTCATCTTGCCGCTCTCTACTCAAAAGGGGCTCAGACGTCTCGTATCTATACTCTGTATGCCGACCTCTTTGTCTTTCCCTCCATGTCACCTGCTGCTGCTTACCAATAGGTTTAGGGTCTCGGAGCCTAGATTCTCCAGAATCGCCCCTTCTTTGCATATCTGGCTGAGCAACACAAGAACTTCCAGGAGATTCTGGTTGTGTGCTATCTTCTACGACTTCATGAGTCTTATGACATGATTCGACAATAGATCCTTGGCGAAGAAGACTCTCGTACCTTGGATGCCACTACTGCCCGTATCGTCGCGGTTACCTTTCTGCTTCAATGTTTGTTGTTATCCTCCCCTCCTCAACCGGACAACTATGCTCATAAGACTCAATGGGGTGTCTCTGGTAGCCGCAACCACCAATCCGACGGGCACTGTTCTTCCCGCTTTCTCTGCTCTCACTATGGCCGCACCGGTCATACGGTTGATTGTTGTTGGATGAAACATCCCCATCTTCGCCCCTCTGGGGACGCTTCCACCTCCTCTTCAAAGCAATCTGCCTCCGTGGTCATGTCTTCAGGTAGTGCCCATGTTGTTACTCAAGGTGATGCAAGCCCGTGGTTTCTACGGGTTAAATACTACGCATTCTTAGGTTCGACAATTAAATTAAATACGCAGCGAGCAATATTTTCTCTAAATTAATAATAACGATGATCAACCAATATAACAATGCACAATGCAAAGGGTCGTTACCCACTATGAAGATTAAACAATGGCAATATGCTAATGTTCGCTCAAGCGAATAGGACCTACCCGATCTGGGCAATTAGCAATTCCAAATAAAATTATTCACTAGCAAATCACAAACCAATACAAGAGGACCCGGACTAAAAATAGTGATTTAAAATAGAGTCCAAATCAATCCCAAAAATTAATTAAAATGAGGGAGGCCAAATCACTTGAACTCAAGGAGAAATAAAGGTAAAGAAACTGATTTCCTCTTGCGTTCACGAGATCTACCCAAACCAAGTTTACGAAAATATTTCGGGATAATAAACGCTTAAAAATCAGATTTTAATTAAGCACAAATTTCAATATAAATCGGGACAAAATACTAGCCTTCTAATTCCACCAAATCTTACAATAATTTAGAATAAGCACACAAGAGATGGTTTACATAAATCATTACCCAAATCCCAAGAGAAATCCGTCCACAGGATTGGTGGAGGAGGCGCACACGACGATGGTTGAATCTATCTCCACACGACTCCACGGATCCGCACCGGACGATGAAGACATTAGTCGTTTCCTTTGCAATAACACTAGGAGAGGGAGAAGCCTTGAAGACAATATATATATGGAAAGAAAAGAGAGGAAAGGTGGTGGGAATATTATTCCAACGTGGTGGAGGAATGGCGGCTAGGGGGAGAAGGGAAGGGAGCTAGATTTGTCCTTTGAGAGGAAGGAGTGGTGGCCGGTTTTCTTAAGGGATGAGGAGGTGAGGGAGATATTGAGGAAAGGAGGAAAAGTAAGAGAGGAGGTTGAGAAATAGAGGGGGGGAAAGGGTGGCTTATGAGTCCTATTTATATACTGATTTTCGGACTCATCTGGGCTAGTTTTCTTTTACAAGCACTTCACTTTTAGTTCGTTATCGTATATATTTCATCTTATCTTTATTTCCATAGGAAGTGCACTCTTAGGCCGTGGTTGTGTATTTTTATTGCTTTTATGGATTATACTTCTTATTGTGATTGTTTGGAATGTTTGCACATATCAGTGGTTTGTTTTTCCTGCTAGTACAATGGTCGTGTGAGTGTTCCGAGATTGTTTGGGAATGTTTTTAGCCTAAGGGCCACTGATCGTGCATTTTTAAACTTACACGGTCAGTGGATTCCTTAGCATACGACCGCTGGTCGTGCGCGGTCAGTTCATTGAACCCCAAATGGTACAGGAACACTGCGCACGATCATCGGATCTTTAGCGCATGACCATTGGTCGTGCGCCACTGATCGTGCGCGCTATTCTCCATTTTTCCAAGTTCTGTCTGGGGAAAACGCACTATCACAGGACACAATATGCATGACCACTGGTCGTGCGCCACTGATCGTGTGCATTGATTCCAATTTTTACCAGGTTCATCCATGCCAATACACATGATAACTTTACACAGTGTGCACGACAACTGGTCGTGCGCCACTGATCGTGTGCATTATAATTTTGCAATCTATAAATTCGCATGTTCCACCCTAATTCTGTATTCTGGGCTTTTTCTCCGTCGTTTTATTCTCTGAGGAGGGATCCGTCGTTTTCCTTCTTCCTCCACCGTAGGGTGGGGCTCCGAGCAAGCTTTCAACGCAAAATTCAAGCCGGAGCTACCTCTCGGCCTCCTCCTTCATCCTTGAGCTTCAAGAAGGGTTTTACTTAGCTTTCACCATCAAGCTCGGAGGAGTTTATGTCATCCTCCACCGGATCATGACACGAATAATATGGGTCCATTGGGAGTTAGTGACAGCCTCCTCTACCCCGGATGCAGTTGAGGACCGAGCTAGGATGCGGATTGACAACCCGGTGATTCCTTCAATGAATCCTCAGCAAGACTTAGGATCCGGTCGATTTCACACTTTCTTCTTCTCTTGTTATTGATAGTGTAGTTTGATCTCTTTGTATTTGATGAAGTGTGTTTAATTTGATATATGTTTGTGTACAATCATGTCTATATGATTTTATATTCACATTATTTGCTTGAGGTGCGCCATTATCCATCCTTCACCACATAGTGTCGCACTAGCAATTGCTAGTGGCATGCATAGTGAAGAGGTGCTCACGACCCTCATTCCACCATTCTCACCACCTCATCCGCAAGCCTACTCATCCATCCACCTAGCGATTCGGTGCATAGTGGCTCGTGTAGTTTTACATCCGACTGGCGAAGCATTGCATAGCGGCATTTCATAGGAGTAGTTTATTAGTATTTTACTTTCATTTTTCGCAAACAATCAAAACCCCCTTTCATAAACACCGACCAAAGGACTTCAATCTCTCAAGTCCTCCTCAAAATTAACTCCACCTTACTGTGTTCCTTGAGAGATCGGTACTTGGGAAAATTCGCCCATTTTATATTACTTGTGCGACCGGTACACTTCCAGTTCAATGTATCAATTTTTTGGCATCGTTGTCGGGGAACACAGTCGTGTGAGTTTTTGGAGAGGGAGATAGGAGATAGAAGCCCTTTTTCATTTGTTCATTTCATGTTTCTTCTTTGCTTTAGTTTTTAAAATTTGTTGCTTACTTTTCTTTATTCTTTTTCAAGTTTTAATTTTTAAGCAGCAGGCATTCCTTTTCTTTTATCTGTTAGTGTGTAGTTAATTTTTTCTTAGAATATTTCTATTGGTGAATTATTTCTTGTTGCATCATGTTTTCTTATATGAATATCCGTTACAGATGGTGCGGAAATTATAGGCATGGTAGTGATGAGTGCCCCGCTGAAGATAGGGAGCATAATTCTCGTGATTCAGTGTATGGAGCACCGTCCTCTTATGGTACTTCATACACCGTACCAAAGTCTTATGGTCACTTCTCTTCTACGCCTTCACCTTTTTCTTATTCTTCTATAGTCCCACCAGGACTGAGGAGTAATGGAAAACGATGTTTGTGTTATTATAACACCGAGCACGTGTTTAAATATTGTGAAGAATTTTAGCTCCAGTATGAGGAGGATGATGAACTGGGTATCCGATTTTAAAGTGAGTGTAAGATCAACCCTTCACTCTAGAGGGGGGTGAATAGAGTGTTTTAAAATAATTTTGCAAATATCAAATTACTTTAGCAGTGGAAGACTTAATTTACTTAGTGTAGAGTGCTTAACAGTAATCAGAATAAAACAAATACAAGAAGCAAATCCACAGCACACAGCAAACAAAATAACAAGCAACCAGAAGACACAAGGAACTATAGTGGTACCCCAAAACCTGGGTACATCCACTCTTCTATAACCCTTGGTAGGAATCCACTATAGGATGAGTTGATCAGGTGTCCTGGGCACCAATGAGCTTTTGATCAGGTGCTCAAAAACCAAACCAAATTTTTTGATCAGGTGTCTTGCCACCACTAAGTTTTGATCAGGTCTCAGAAACCAAAACAAAACTTTTGATGAAAGGAGTTTAAAGAACCTTTTTACAGGAAAGAAAAATAAAAAGGTTAGGTTGTCTTCTCTGTCAACAATCAGAGAGAAGCACAAGTGGATGTTGATGTTGTCAAAGCTCCCCCTGAGATTAGCAAAAGTT
Source organism: Platanthera zijinensis (assembly GCA_039513925.1). Classification (NCBI taxonomy): domain Eukaryota; kingdom Viridiplantae; phylum Streptophyta; class Magnoliopsida; order Asparagales; family Orchidaceae; genus Platanthera; species Platanthera zijinensis. The sequence continues at coordinate 118,644,983 of CM077085.1, forward strand.
CAGGAATAGAAGCTTTACAAGGATGATAAGTCTTCAATGAAAAGAATGCTCCAGTAAAAAATGATTTCAGCAAGAACTGAAATATGTGTTGTCTGGAGTATGAATGATGAAGACTTGATAAACTTTGAATCAGAAGGAATCAGAAAGAATAGAAGCTTGTTCTTTGTTCTGTGTTATTGATCTTCCTTTTTCTTTTCTTCTCTATCTGTATATGTGAGTATTTCTTCTTCTCTGAAACATAATATGAAATTCAGTCTTCAAATCTTCTAGATAGTTGTTAGCAAAACCATAAATGCTTTCCTTAAATATCAACTGTCTCTGGAGGAAAAACCTAAATAACATTCCTTCTTTGTTTCCTTGAAACTTGCTCCAGATTTAATATAACGGCTAAAAATCTTCTTTAATAAATTCTCTGACTTGAAGACATTTGAAATCCTTAACAAACTGAAAAAATTCCAGAAATCGTCGATCGCAAAAGATAATCGTCGATCTGAGATCAACTATCATCGAACTGAGCTCAGAGATATTAGAACTAGTCTTAGACGGAAAGCGTCGATCTGAGCTCAGCGATCGTCAAACTGAGTTCGACGCCTCGTCGACCTGAGCTCAAAGATAGTCGAACTGAGTTCGACGCTTCGTCGATCTGAGCTCGACGACAAGTTGAACTTTATATCTGGGCTTCTCATCTGAACTAGGAGGTCTTGGGGAAAGCTTCAAACTTAGGTCCTAAGCCTTAGACCTTAACTAGTTGGCATTTACTCTATACAACAAGGTCAATGCAATAATCCTATAGACATAGTGATCCTGACCAAAATTAGTAATAGGGTGTTCCAACAATCTCCCCCTATTTGGGTTAGGATTACTATTTACATGAATTATAGGAAATAAAATCAACAAAAACAAAAATACATCAAACATTGCAGAACCACTATAAATATATCACAGCAAACAGTTCAGCAGAGATGAGATTGTTCAGCTTACATTAACTTTACTTGTCAGTACCTTTATTAAATAGAATTTCCCTGCTAGGATTTTCAGAGTCTTTCTTTGATCTCATATCATCAGCAGCACCAAGAGACTTCTGGCTTCTGCCTCTAGGGACTACAGCTTCAGGATGTAGCTACATATACTTCTTAGTATTGAAAAATTTCTTGGAGCTGTACCTTTCAAGTTCTTGTCTTCTTTGTTCTGACAGAGTAGAAATGTTGGAAGTATCTTGGCCTTTTTCTCTGGCTTTCTTGATTTGATCTAATGTAGTCATCCCTTTTAGTCTTGCTATCCAGGAGACTGGGTTATTCTCTGGATCTTCAAATGGAACTGATGGCTCATACTTATTGATGGTGTCAGTTGGAGGAGATTTTTGATGAAAACCTTCTTTGAGCTTATAAGGAAAAGGACCAGAAGTGGAATCACTTGGGCTTTATCCTTTCCTTTGATAAGGTTGATGCCTGGACTGTACTCTAGAATAAACCTGATAACCTCTTTGAGTGCCTCTATACTGACTGCCTCTTGACTGATTACGTCTTTGTTGATATCCTCTAGATTGAGATCTTCCTTGAAACTGGGATTGAGAGGATCTTTGAGAAGAGATATTGGAGGATTGAAGAGCTGAGTCTCCACCAGATTATGCACCTTGAGAAGGAGAAGGAGGAGGATTATAGTGAGAGGTTCCTTTATCATATTTCCTTTTCTTCCTCATGGCATTCAATTGATTTTTAGAATATTGCATCCAGTGCTCAGTTATAGGGCAGTTGTGCAGAATATAATATGGAATATAGTGATCAGAAGTAGTCATTTCAATTGGGACTCTTTTCATAGCTTTACTTCTAGCTTTCCTCTTCTTTGTAATAGTTGCAGAAGAGTCATCAGAGTCTGTTCTGAATTCATCATCATAAGAGCTCTGAGGCTCATCAAATAAAGCATCTATTTGCCTTAACACTTCTTTAGAAATGGAGACAGGAATAGAAGCTGAAGCAGGAGGTACAGTAGTAGAAATAGCAAGAGCAGCAGCTGAACTAGCAGTAGGCTCAGAAACTAAACAAACTTGCTCTATCACTGCCTCTGAGAAAACAACAGTAGCAGCAGCATGAACAAAAGGAACACTTTCCACAGTCTTAACAGAATTGATATACATCTGTAGCAGATTGGGACCACAGCAGGAGAAGGGAACTATAGCCTTGGTTAAATCTTCAGCAGCAAGAGGTGCTGGAAGATAACTACTATAAAATGAATCAAATAATGACAATAATGAATGGAGGTCTACTGCAGGACTGATGGTTGGAGCTAGAACTGGAGCTGGAACTAGAACTTTCTCTGAAGCTGGAACTTCTGATACTTGCAATTCTGAAATCTCTGAGGGCAGCACTTCTTCATATGGCATCTCCCCCTACCTAGATTTAGTGAGAACTGAATCTAGGCCCCCAGAAGAAGGGATGGCCTGAAGGGAGAAGGAAGAAGAAATCCTAACAGATAAATCATTCAATGTCTTGACTAAGGGAGCCAAGGAGGTATCCAATAAGAGAGTAAGCTTGGGTGCCAACAACTCATATAGCTTATCTGCTAGAGGAAGGAGATCTACTTGCTCAAGATTAACCTGAGTAGAGGTAGAGGGAGAAGCTACAGAGAGAGATGGAGTTGATGCAGATTGAAGTGGTATGGATGGTTGAGATATTGGAATGGATGTAATGGATGGAACTGGGATAGTGACTGATGGTAGGAATAAGTAGATGGAAGGGGGAAAAGGATGGTTGAGATATGATATCATATAGGATTTGTTGTAAGGATGTTGAAGTGGATGGAATGGCTTGAGGTGAAGATGGAGAAGCATCCATGAAGGAATCATCTAGAAGGTGGAATGATTGAAGATGGGGGGATGATTCTAAATCTATGGATGGGAAGAAATGTAGTGGATGGAAATCTTCTTGATGGGTGGCTGGAGGAGTTGGAGAAGCTATTGGAAGTGAAGGTATGGATGATGTAACTGGATGTGGAGAAGGAGGAGAGGATATGGAAGGGGATGGCAAAACTTCTACTGGGGCAGTGGACTGAGGAGGAGTGACTGTTTCAGTCCTTGTGCCTGAAGAATCTTTAGCTGTAGGAGCCCTGCTAGGTTTGAAAATATATCTCTCCCACTTGCCAAATAGGGCAGAAGAAAGCCTCTTTGATTCATTGATATGCATCACATTGGACACCAATAACTGTGGGCACCTATTCTGCAGGAATAGGCTAAAAATCCTTCCAAAGTTTACAAAATTCTTATTTATCTTTTTCTTAAGCAAATCAAAGAAAATTGCTCCCAAATCCAGGTGCTTCTTATCCACTATTGCAGCCATTAAACAAAATTGATACCTGGAAATTGTATCATGGGCTGAATGCTTGGCAAAAATGACCTTTCCTACAACATCTGTTATAAATCTATATTCCATGGATAGATTCTTCTTCAGCAGTTTATTAGGGTTCTAAGAATTATGACTCATTCTATCTAACATTGCAGAAAAATCTACTCCTAATAGTTCGATACTATCATTACCAGTACTTAATCCAAAAACCTCTGAAAGAATACCTGGGGTTAGGGATACCTGTGTCCCTGAGATGGTTCCAACAACTGAATTTTGATCCAGATTATGGGCAGTATAGACCCATTCTTTTATCTCATCTGCTGCTAACTTGATTCTGGTAGTCATAATATTTACAAGTCTTTGTTCCTTGAAGAGTTCCAGAATGTCCTTAAACATCTGATCAGTCCCCTCAAAAGATTCCATGTCAATATCAAAGCCGGTGTTGAACTTCATTGCAGCTAGAACGGTGACTGAGACCGACATATTTCCTGTAAAAACACACAAGATCAAGTGTAGAAGAGTTTGGAGGGAAAGAAAATTCTTGCAGAAGGTATGGAAGCGCAAATGAGAACGACGCCTAAAAAAATGAAGTTATATTAGGGTTCGACACAGAAAAGGAAAGATCGTTGAACTCAGTTCGACGATCTACGACTCTAGGGGAAACTGAAGGGTCTCAACATCGTCGATCTTCGTTCGACGATATTTGAGATTGTTGACCGAGAAGGATAGTCTAGCACTATCTGGAAACGTCGAGCTCCGTTCGACGATCTTCATGAAAACGTCGAGCGCAGTTCAGAGTTCAGAGAAAACCTACAGACACTAGGAAACTCAAATTTTTAACCAAGTCTTTGTCAATTTTTAGGTTTTTAAGATCTTGGAACTTAATTAAGACTGCCCCCATCTAACATTCCTAACTGATTAAGAAAGAAAGTGTGTTTCTTTTTATCCAAGGGTTTGGTGATAATATCTCCCCTTTGTAAATCAGTTGGGATGTATTCTAGTTCAATTTTACTTTTCTCTACATTATCCCTTAAGAAGTGATGCCTAATCTCTATGTGTTTGGTCCTACTATGGAGGACTGGATTTTGAGCTATGGAAATAGCACTAGTATTATCACAAAATATTTTGGACTTCTCTAAGTTATAGCCATAGTCCAGGAGCTGATTTTGAATCCACAATATCTGTGAGCAATAACTACCTGCTGCCATATATTCAGTTTCAGCAATTCATGTGGACACAGATGTTTGTTTCTTTCAAAACCAGGAGATAAGTCTATCACCAAGAAACTGATAAGTTCCACTGGTGCTTTTCCTGTCTACTCTACATCCAGCATAATCAGCATCAGAAAATCCAGTTAAATCAAATCCTGAATTAGCTGGATACCAGATACCTAGATTATGACAACTTTTCACATACCTAAGAATCCTCTTAACTAATGTGAGGTGTGACTCTCTATGGCTGACTTTGAATCTAGTACATATGCATGTAGCAAACATTATATCAGGTCTACTAGCTGTAAGATACAATAAGGAGCCAATCATTGCTCTATATGTGGTCTAATCAACTGGTTCCCATGTTCATCAACATCTAATACAGCATTTGTAGGCATGGGTGTTTTCATAGAGGATGCAATAGACATACCAAATTTCTTAACCAATTTTTTTGCATACTTGGTTTGAGAAATAAAGATGTCATCAGCATGTTGTTTGACTTGCAATCCTAGAAAGAAGGATAGCTCACCCATGCTACTCATTTCAAATTGGAATGCATTAGGTTGGAGAACCTTTTGCACAAATTTGAATCAGTAGAAGCAAAAATAATATCATCTACATAGATTTGTACTAGTAGGATATTGGATTTATGGGTTCTAATAAAAAGAGTTTGGTCTACTCTACCCCTTTTAAAATCATTTTCCAAGAGAAAGCAAGCTAGGGTCTCATACCATGCTCTAGGAGCTTGTTTGAGACCACATAATGCTTTATGCAATTTATAAACAAAATCAGGGTGAGTTAGAGAGATAAAACCTGGAGGTTGTTTTACATAAACTTCTTCCTTGATATCACCATTGAGGAATGCACTTTTGACATCCATTTGATATATTTTGAACTTCTTGTGAGCTGCATATGCTAGGAAGATTATTATCGCCTCTAACCTTACAACTGGTACAAAGGTTTGGTCATACTCTATGCCTTCTTCTTGAGAATATCCTTGAGCAACCAGCCTTGCCTTGTTTCTTACAATAACTCCTTGATCATCTAACTTGTTTCTGAATACCCATTTTGTTCCAACAATGGGATGATTCTTTAGCTTTGGCACTAGCTCCCAAACTTTGTTTCTTTCAAATTGATTTAATTCCTCTTGCATTGCAATGATCCATTTTGGATCTTGTTCTGCATCTTGTATGGATTGAGGCTCAATTTGAGAAAGAAAGCAAGTGTGCATCAGATTTTGATTGATTTGATTTCTGGTTTGTGAGAGGTCTAAGTTGTTAGCCTAAATCACCTAGAGGGGGGTGAATAGGTGAAATGCGTGTCAAATGCGGAATTAAAAAATTAACACAGCACACATCAAGCACTCACAGACGACAAGAAATTTATAGTGGTTCCCCAACCTTGGGTACGTCCACTTTCCTCACCGATCTAGCAAATCACTAGACTCAGCTACTCCACTATCTCGGATTGAAAACAATCCTACACCTCGGAACCACGTTCCTACAAAACTCGATCCAACTGGATCTACAAAACTCGGAAGAAAGATCTTCCTACAAATCTCGGAGAAAAACTCCTACAAAGAAATTTTGGTTTGAGAATAAAAATTCAAAACAACAAATTTCAGATCTTGATCTTTGACAGTCTTCTTCTTTAGGAACTTCGGCTTGATCAGAAAAGGTTGAAGATGACTTGAGAGAGATCCACAAATCTGAAAACTAGAACCACCTCGATCGAGAAGATAGATCTGAAATCTTTGAGGCTCGGCGAGATCGAGTGATTCACTTTTGTCTGGATCACTGGAGAAATAGTCGTTGAAGACGGAGATCGACGATCCAGACTTTCTTCCGTGAACAGCAATGGCGGCGGCGGCGTGAAAATTAGGGTTCACGGAATTTTCTTTTTCTTAAAGAGAATATCTCTGTAATCTTGTTAATTAGTCAATTCTGAAACGACCTTTTTATAGGTGGACTCCAACGGTCATAATCTTAATTAAGGATGACACGTGGACCAATCAGAAATGACGGATTCAAAAAAAAATACTTAAGGCGAATTCGAACTTAGAAGAATTCTGGAATAGAGAACTGTTATACTCGAGTAAGAGAAGATATACTCGAGTATGGGAATTTAGATACTCGAGTGACAAAGAGAAATATACTCGAGTAAGGTAAGAGAAATTTACTGAGTGAAAGATGAACTACTCGAGTATCAGAAGAGCTATACTCGAGTATCAGAAATATATACTCGAGTATCAGAAATATATACTCGAGTGAAAGAAAGATATACTCGAGTGAAAGAAAGATATACTCGAGTGAAAGAAAGATATACTCGAGTGAAAGAAAGATATACTCGAGTGAAAGGGGAAGTTACTCGAGTATTATAATATGTATCCGGGAAACATTCACTTACTCGAGTGTCAAAGTCAATTACTCGAGTATGGAAATACTTACTCGAGTATTAAAGTCAATTACTCGAGTATGGAAATACTTACTCGAGTATTAAAACTTGAACTTGCAAAAAAGAGAAGAAAAAGGATCTACTCGAGTATGATACATGATTTACTCGAGTGATTAAGTTACTTACTCGAGTATGAAAACAACTTACTCGAGTGACTAACTAACTACTCGAGTATAGAAATATATACACGAGTATTCAGACCCTACTCGAGTAAGTCTAACTGATTACTCGAGTATGTCTAACTAACTACTCGAGTATGTCTAACTAGCTACTCGAGTATTAAGTCTGATACTCGAGTATAACAAAGGGGTTACTCGAGTATTTTGTACTTAGAAATTTTCTGAGGAAATTAGCTCCAATGCTTCTGTCCATCAATCCAAGTGCATATAGGAAGTGTATCCCAATAGAGAGGCTATACATGGGCCAACACTTTGGATCACACAATGAGGGATTACATTGTATGGTCCTGTGTTTGGTGACCCATTATAGACTGACATTGGTCTACACTTGGCATTAAGGCTAAAAGCGTGGAAAAAAAGCCTTGCTCTTCTAACCTGCACACATACAACTTAAACACAGCATCAAATACACCTTAATTCATCTTAGTTCAAGGTCTGACCTCCTACAAATCTGAGGTGTTGTGGAGACAAATCCCAACAGTTTGCACACCTGTTGAGATGTCTCCAATCACTTGAGAGATTGAATGATCTTTTGTTGTTACTAAATCAATAATGGGTGTTGATTGTTCACCAACCTGTGCTGTTGTTTCCTCTTGTGGAACAACAACTGGCTCTTCATTTTGATTGTCACCATGACTTGCTAAAATATGATTGTCATCTTCATTTTCACTACTTTCAGCTTCTTGTTGAGTGGATGAATGTGATGGATCTTTTTCAATGATATTCTGTAAGACCCCCTTTTTTCTCTTCTTTTCAAACACCGAGGTCTTAGGCCCAGAACCGCCCCTTTGCGGTGACACCTTCACTCCCTGAAGGGTCATCACCAAAAAAGCGCCGATTCTGCCGGCCAATTCCATCACAGAAAGGTAGTAAAATGAAGTAAAAGCAAGTCCACAAGAAAATAACATGTATAGAAATAAAATCTCCACGAAGGGAGTGTCCAACGAATAATATATCAGAGTACTATAAATACGGGCTTATGCCCGGTACATCATGTCCTCACTATAAATCACTCATGCGGAAGCAAAAATAGAACATCTACTCAAGGTCGAGACTCACGGTCCCGGTTGTATGAACTCCGGAGCTAGACTACCCCATCTCCAAGTGCACCGGTCTCTGGGGCTTCTCCCTCGTGCTGGGCTCCACGATTCCCTAAAATGATGCGGTTCGAAAACTGTTAGTCATAAAGACTAAGCCCTATCATCCCCTACCCCTTCCCCCATGGCTCCTAGGTACCGAGCGGAGAGGAAGAAAGGGAAGGACATGAAGGTGGAGATTAAATCAAGGAATAAGTGGCATCGGAACTAATCTAGCAATTCTATAATAAATATGACAGAAAACAGAAAGTAGGAAAAGTAACCTTAACTTATATGCGGAAGCGCATAAGCCAAGGGATCTTCTGCAAGGCTCCCATCGTATAAAGTGTCCTATACCACTTATACGTTGGGGTGTCAGTTATGAAACAGCTGCATATAATTATAGAATTTAACCTTAATTTATAAACTTGCCCACACAAGCTTATAGACCAAGGGGTCGTTTTTCAAGTCCTAATGTATAAGCGTCACATTCCACTTATATTTTAGGTGTTAGGGTTAAATGAATCGATTATGCTATGACATGCAAGTGGGTATGATGGAACATGCAAGTGCAACTCACACACCCGACTCTGTGCATTAGACCTTTAGTTCCCCCTTTCTGAGCCGTTACCTCCCAGGATACCTCCGTAGTGGCAGACGGAAGCGGTGGGTTGGGCCTCGCCCACCTCTAAACAAGTAAAGCACTACCGGTCAGACCTATCATATGCCTCAATGCTTGGTACACGAAGCGGACTTCTGCGTACTCTTGCCGGCTGGCGCACCGGACTTCTATTGGCGAAGTGCTAACCACACTTGCCGAGTCAGCGTATTGGTGTCGGTGCATCGACCCTCCAATACCGAAGACCCACCACCTTAATTTTCTTTCCTTTTATGCACATGCAAGTTTAATCATAATCACACAAAAACCGAGCCGAAGCTCCCCAGACCAAAACGTCTGTCTCTTAACCAATCGAGCCGAAGCTCCCCGGACCATTCCATCCGTCTCTTAACCAATCGAGCCGAAGCTCCCAACAATCTTCCTATGCTAACCGTCTTTGTGAAATGTGAGATCCTAATTACTATGTTACTCTTTTCAGTTTGTTAATGCAGTTTACGTTATCCCAGGACTGCCCCTGGTATTCCCTGTGAAGGGCGCTTAAAGGGCACTAGGAACTATGATGGTAGCTGAAGCCCATCATTCCCTTTCGCAAGGCACTTATTGTTATTGGTTGATTCCCTTTACCCATTCCCTTCTCATATTACGATAGACTATCCTAGGGTGACTTTTAACCTTCCTCTCTTCGAGAAAGACGATCTTTCGTCGAACCTGAGCACCTCTTAACTCTAGCCAACAGCACTTCTCACCACTCTTCATATCATCCTATTGCGAAATCATCCACATATATTCACCCAGACAAAATGACTAACTCCAACAATTATCCCAGATCATGTCTTATTGCAATTTAACAATTTTCTATATGTAGACCAACCTAGACTATATGTCGAACCGGTTAGGAAATGATCCAATACTCATCCAAATGCCCTAACTTATTTACTGGAGGTATATCATGATATGATTAGCCTATAATCAGAAAAACTATAATTTTCCTAATTTATCTGGCATTTAATTAATTTCCTCAAAATTCCATGGGCTACCAGTTTGAACATGAACTACCCTAAGTACTCATGCAAGATGTCCTACAAAATTATTATAAATATTTTGCTATCTCAAAATGGTAAATCCGAAGCATCACAATTTTTCTATCATCAAAATAGCACTAAAACTATTTTAGCAATATTTTCTATCTTTCGTTATTTATGAATCAAGTACAAATAATATCCATCCAAAAATTATAAATTAATTATATTATGCAGGTACAACCTTAAAAATAGCATTGGCCAAGTTTCATAATTTTTCAGCAGCAAATCATCCATAATTAATTTTCAAAGCATAAAATTCCTTTTTAATATTTGTGAAGGAAGTACTAGATTTACTCAACTTAAAATTATACAAAAATTCAAGAGCAACCACTCTGACCTAAAACATTTACTTACAAGATTTCATGGGGTTTCAATTGAACAAAAAGATTCAAATAATTAAAAAATCAATTAGGGCTATAACAATCGTTACAAATGAAGTGTTGGAAATAGACATCATAAAATTCCAATAAAATTGCTACAGATTCTACCCGCCCCAAAACTTACTCTACCCGACTTTCACAGCTTTTATATAATTTTAAGTGACAGATTTTACTTATTTAGTATTTTACCCTAAAATTAAGGTTAGAGTTTTGAGGTATCTACCTATCTCCAAATCCTCCGAGATTCCATCCAGATAATTTATATTATGTTAACGTCGACTCTACTGAATTTCAAGGCAATACGAGGACATTTGCCTCCATGTCCTTCACAACACTCAAAACCCTCCATTTAGGGTTTGAGTTCGGATCCTAGGGTAAATCAACCCTAAACCACACCATTTTTCCAAGTGGGTTATAATAACCTTTCTAGGTCATTGATCGAAATATCAGCCTCTGTTGAGGTGATTTGACCATTTCAACCTCTTAGTGCACTTTTTACTCAAAAATGCCTCATTAATTTCTAGTTAAGAATAGGTGACTTCCTATCCAAAACTCATCCAAATGAGTTGAAATTTTGTACAAAGCTAGGTTTTATTGCCAGAAACCACTCACCAAAATTTGGGAGGGTTTGGAGGTCATTTGACCATTCACCAAAATTTGGGAGGGTTTGGAGGTCATTTGACCACTTAAATAAATTCCTCTAACTTAATTAAATTAAAACTAAAACCTTAGGCATAGTGTCTCCAAAAATTCCCATTTTTAAAAAACCTTTAGGTATGGCTAAGAGTAATTTCCTGCCCAAATTTCAGGTCATTTGGACAAGGGATGACGCGTGGGCATTCATTTTAGTTCCTGCCAAACTCTAGGCACAGCCCCTACTAAAACGGGTTTTGCGGTCAAACCGCTTACCCAAACGAGTTGAAATTTATTTTAAATTTATCTAGACTCGAAGGGCTACAACTTTCGTGACTGGCCATTTTTCCTAAATCGCCCTCTATGTGCCTCGTTTGGTAATATCAAAAGGTGAGTTAAAAATGAGATAATAATTCATTATAATTAATGAATAATAATAGAATTTACTGTTCATCTCCCCTACCAAACAAAACCCGTAAACTGAACTCAGAACATATATTTCTTGTAGCTCTCCCGCGATCTGTCATCGGCAGTCCGGTCACTTCCCTGGCCAGCCCCCACCACCACCTCCTCCGTCGAGGCGATGGCTATCGGTCGGCGGTGGTTTGGCCCCCGGAGGTGGCGGTTTCCGGCGTACCCGAAATTATGTTTTTCATGGTTTTTTCATGAAGACGCGAGATAGGTTCGGCTCTATTGAGCACAAACTTCCTTTCTAAGATCCTAAGATCTACCCACAAAAGAAGAAGTAGAGGAGGACCTTGTTCGCGGTTTGGAGGCGAGATGAACGTCGGATTGTCATGGCGCGGTGGTGGCGTTCCTGAACTTCTCCTACAGCAAGAACAATAATCCAATCCATTTGGTCAAGAGTGTAAACTTCTCATCTTGCTCTAAGGGGGCTTTTATAGATCTCCAAGTGGGGAGGGGAAAGGGTAAAGCATTCATGGCCATGAAGACTCTCCTTTTAAAATTATTTCAGTTACGGTGGAGGGAGAGGAAAAGGTGGAAGATGAAATGGCTGGTCCAGGTGGCGATTTCCTATTGGGTCAACACTTCCTCATTTTACTAAGTAATTAGATAAGTAAATGGCCCATTTAATACTCCTGGTGTAACTTTCCATACCAAAATTTATTATAACGCGTGTTAGAATAATTTCGGGCCTAAACAGATGTTTTGGCCTTTGTCACGGGCGTGACACATAGGTCACAGGTGTGACAGGCCCTTGTGGAAAGTTCTGAGTTCACCGATCGTCTACCTGAGATCGACGATCGCCGAAGGGGGGTCACTCCCTAGGTCACGGGCGTGACACGTAGGTCACGGGCGTGACAGGTCCGTGTAGCAAATTCTGCACTCGTCGATCGTCTTTCTGAGATCGACGATCGTCGAAGGGGGGTCACGCCCTAGGTCACGGGCGTGACGTGTCGATCACGGGCGTGACAGACCCGTGATGCACATTCTAAGTTCGTCGATCATCTTCCTGAGATCTATGATCAACGAAGGGGGTCACGCCCTAGGTCACGGGCGTGATGGGGTGGTCACAGGCGTGACGGGCCCGGGTTGCAAATTCTACGCTCGCCGATCATCTTCCTGAGATCGACGATCATCGAAGGGGGTCACTCCCTAGGCCACGGGTGTGACGGGTCGGTCACGGGCGTGACCAACCCGTGACCCGAAATCTTGGTCGATGTACTTCAATTCTTAGTCTTCCTAGGGTTCTGTCACGACAGACCAACTCCTAGGGGTCTATCCAGAAATGGGATGTTACATATTCAGCCTGTCAAAATTCTCTGATAGAGAATGTACCTGCAAAGGGTCTATGGTATAAGTGTTCTTCTCCTTGTAAGACATATTATTTTCATCAAAAGAGACATGCACTGTTTCTTCAATTTTATGAGATGATTTATTATAAACCCTATAGGCCTTATTGATCATGGAGTATCCCAGAAACACTCCTTCATCATCTTTGGCTTCAAATTTTGCTAAGTATTTCTTATCATTGTTATGAATGTAGCAAATACAACCAAAAATTCTAAGATAATCAACTTTAGGTTTATTTCCTTTGAGTAATTCATAGGGAGTCTTGCCCTTTAGCTTATGTATCAAACTCCTATTCAGAACATAATTTGAAGTGTTCACAGCCTCTGCCCAAAAGGATAGAAAAAAGGTGAGCATCTGTCAACAATGTTGTGGCAGATTAAATAAGGGTCTTATTCTTCCTTTCATCTACCCCATTCTGTTGAGGAGTTCTAGGAGCTGAGAAAGTGTGTCTGATTCCTTCCTTCTGACAGAACTCTTGCATAAGAAGAGAATAAAACTCTGTCCCATGATCACTTCTAATCAGGGCTATGTGAGTATTGAACTCAATCTGTATACATTTAAGAAACTCTGTCAAACATTTGAAGTTATCAGACTTCTTACTCAGAAAGAACACCCATGTGAATCTAGAGAAGTCATCTACAACTACTAAAGTATAAGATTTCCCTCCTAGACTTTGTACAGTAATGGGTCCAAACAGATCCATATGTAACAAGTACAAAATCCTAGGTGAATCACTCTTATTAAGTTACTTAAAGCTATTTTTAGTTTGCTTGCCTAATTGACAAGCCCTGCAGAGTCCTTCCTTCTTGTAGGGGCCAGATGGTAGTCCTTTAGCAAGGTTTTCCTTGGATAGCCTAGCAATGGTTCTAAGGTTAACATGTCCTAATCTCTAATGTCATATTTCATTAGGTTTGCTAAGAGAATTAAATAAACAGATATCTACCTTGGTTGAATGAAAATTTACTAGATAAATGTTACCTGTCAACACAGTTGTGTTGTCTTCTGATTTGATGATGCTTGAAGACTTGTTGAAAATAACTTTGTAACCTTCATCACATAACTGACTGATACTAATAAGGTTGTGCTTCAGTCCTTCCACATATGCTACCTTTTTGAATGTCATTGACCCAATTTTAACTACACCATATCCTTTGGTCTGTCCATAGTTTGAATCTCCAAACATCACTTTGGTTCCATGCTTAGCCTTGAAGGATACTAGGTTACCCTTGCTTCCATTCATGTGTTTGGAGCACCCAGTATCCAGATACCAGTGCTGGTCCATGGTTTGATAGGTCTTCACCTGCACAAATAACAGTTCATTTGTTTTTGACTTAGTTTACCTTAGGCCTAGCTTGATAACCTTTGAAATCAGAAATATAAGACATCCCTGGTTGACTCTTATAACCTTCAGGATGATATCTCCTAAGAGGAATTATCCATTCAGTATAAGGGTTGAACCCTTGAGATGTAGGATATCTAGAATAAATTTTTGATGTACCCCTTGAGAACTGGTCATATCTTTGAGCTCCGTTCGATGATCGTGGACCTGAGTTCGACAATCTTGGGTCAGATCGTCGAGCTCCGTTCAGCGATCGATCTTGGCTGTGTTCAGAGATCAGAGATAGTCGACCTGAGTTCGACGATTCAGCATGAAATCACTGAGCTCTGTTCGAAGATCGTCAAGCTCTGTTCGACGATTTCTGTTGAACTTTATTCTTTTTGGGTAGATCAGAATTTTTTCTAACTACCTCCATAACTCTTTTTCCTTTATCAGAGATAAATTTAATGGGAGTTGTTAACACAATAGGTTGGCTGGATAAAGCACCCAAGCCCAGTGTACTATTGAATCTTGAGTTCACTGTGCTTGTGATGTCCATCAGTTTGATACTTCTCCCATTGAGGGATTCTTCAAACTTCTTGGCCTCAGATAGTTCACTTTTTAGTGAAGTTATCTGCTTCCTACAACATTCTAACTTATCTGAGAGTTTGAGGTTATCTGAACTTAAGGTACTGTATTCAAATAACTGATTTCTGAGAGAGATAGTTTCTTTCTCAGACTTAAGTAGATCTCAACACAGTGCTTTAAATTAAGACTTGACGTCCTCAGAATTAAAATCAAATGAATCAATTATCTGGTCTTCTTCTAGCTCTGGTTATGATTAAGATTCAGATTCATGTTCTGAATCTGTGTTGTTCTGAGATGCATTGATTGCCATCATGCAGAAATCTTTTTTTGTGCATCATCCTCATCATCACTTGAACTTGATGATGCATCAGATTCTTCATCTGTTTCACTCCATGTTTCAGCAACAAATCCTTTCCTTGTGTGCTTATTCTTGCTGGAAGAGGATCTGTCATAGTGATTTCTTCTAGAGTCTTTATCTTTTCTCTTTTCTCTCTTGTTCTTCTTGTCCTTGTTTTGACTTTCTGGACAATCAGGCAGTATGTGTCCTGGTTTCCTGCAACCATAACAAATAATCTCTTTATTATTTGATTTATCATACCTTGGATTTTCTTGGCCTCTTGATGACCTTTTTCTGAAGTCCTTCCTGACCATTTTGTAGAACCACTTGGCTAGGAGGCTCATCAGTTCTTCATTGCCTGTGACTTTGTCTTCAGGCTGTTCTTCTGTTGCCTTGAAAGCAATTGACTTCTCCTTCCTGATTGCTGGAGAAGTTGTCTTCTTCTCTTCTTCTCTATTCTTGATGAGCTGCTTATAAGATTTGAGCTTGCCTAATAGAGCTTCTGTAGTGATTTCATTTAGACTTCTGGCATCCTTGATGGTCCAGATCCTTGAATCCAAAGTGCTGGGGAAGCATATTAGGATTTTTTTCATTTATCTCTGTGAGAGAGATCTCCTTGTCCAATGTCTTGAGTTCACTGACAATCAGACTTAGTCTGTTGTACATGTCAGCTACTGATTCATTTTCAGCTTTCTTGAAATTCTCATACTGAGTGATGAGATGAGATCTCCTATCTTTTCTCTCATCAGCTGATCCTGACACAAGCTCAGATAGCTTGTCCCAAATCTCTTTAGCTGAGTTGTATTCAGCTACCTTCTATAAGATATCATCAGACATTTTCTGAGCCAGTATGTTTATAGCTTTAGCATCAGCAACCTTCCATTTCTTTATGTCAGCATCTGTTCCTGAAGGAGGTGGAACAGCATTTGTGCCTGTGTTTGCAGGAGGCTTGGGGCAATCTGTCAAAACAGAATTAAAAATATCTTCATCAATGGAATTCATGTATAATCTGATCCTTGCCTTCCAAAGTGCAAACTTGGAGAGATTGCACACTGGAGGTCTTGTGCTAGCATAATCTTTGTTCTGTGCCATGAATTTTGATTAAAATAAATATAATAAAAATAACCCTCTATTAAGGATGGATCTTAAGAGAGATCTTTTGGTTCAGGTGTTAGCCTGTATGAACAACCAACCTGCCTCTGATACCAATTGAAAGTGAGTGTAAGATCAACCCTTCACTCTAGAGGGGGGTGAATAGAGTGTTTTAAAATAATTTTGCAAATATAAAAATTACTTTAGCAGTGGAAGACTTAATTTACTTAGTGTAGAGTGCTTAAAAGTAATCGGAATAAAACAAATACAAGAAGCAAATCCACAGCACACAGCAAACAAAATAACAAGAAACCAGAAGACACAAGGAACTATAGTGGTTCCCCAAAACCTGGGTACATCCACTCTTCTACCACCCTTGGTAGGAATCCACTGCAGAACGAGTTGATCAGGTGTCCTGGGCACCAATGAGCTTTTGATCAGGTGCTCAAAAACCAAACCAGATTTTTTGATCAGGTGTCTTACCACCACTGAGTTTTGATCAGGTCTCAGAAACCAAAACAAAACTTTTGAAGGGAGTTTAAAGAACCTTTTACAGGAAAGAAAAAGAAAAAGGTTAGGTTGTCTTCTCTGTCAACAATCAGAGAGAAGCACAAGTGGATGTTGATGTTGTCAAAGCTCCTCTGAGATTAGCAAGAGTTCAGGAATAGAAGCTTTGTAAGGGTTATAGGTCTTCAATGAAAAGAATGCTCTAGCAAAAGATGATTTCAGCAAGAACTGAAATGTGTGTTGTCTGGAGTATGAATGATGAAGACTTGAGAAACTTTGAATCAGAAGGAATCAGAAAGAATAGAAGCTTGTTCTCTATTCTGTGTTATTGATCTTCCTTTTTCTTTTCTTCTCTATCTGTTTATGTGTGTATTTCTTCTTCTCTGAAACATAATATGAAATCCATTCTTCAAATATTCTAGATAGCCGTTAGCAAAACAATAAATGCTTTCCTTAAATGTCAACTGTCTCTGGAGGAAAAACTTAAATAACATTCCTTCTTTGTTTCCTTGAAACTTGCTCCAGATTTAATATAACGGCTAAAAATCTTCTTCAATAAATGCTATGACTTGAAGACATTTGAAATCCTTAACAAACTGACAGAATTCCAGAAATCGTCGATCTCAAAAGATTATTGTCGATCTGAGCTCAACTATCGCCGAACTGAGCTCATAGATATTAGAACTAGTCTTAGATAGAAAGCGTCGATCTGAGCTCAGCGATCGTCGAACTGAGTTTGACGCCTCATCGACCTGAGCTAAGAGATAGTCGAACTGGGTTCGACGCTTCGTCGATCTGAGCTCGACGACAAGTTGAACTCTATATCTGGGCTTCTCATCTGAACTAGGAGGTCTTGGGGAAATCTTCAAACCTAAGTCTTAAGCCTTAGACCTTAACTAGTTGACCTTTACTCTATACAACAAGGTCAATGCAATAATCCTATAGACATAGTGATCCTGACCCAAATTAGTAATAGGGTGTTCCAACATGATTGGTTCCATCCACCTCTCAATTAGCTTCCCCTTCTGTTTCTGATGATATATTCGCAGTGCCACCTTGTCTATGGGGGACTGCTGCGGATATACCCATCAAACTTTTTGCTGATCGATGTGACGACATTGTGGTGTCGTCTCTCCATATGCATTCTTCCCCTCTTTTGGATTCACCCCCGGAGGAACCCGCACATATTTTCTCTAATGTTATTGTTCCTCCGCTTTATTTGTAAGAATTATCTATCCCAATTTTTAGTGAGTCGGTTGATGATACCGACGATGATCTATGCTTGGATCCTGCTGGGAATTAGACCGGGATCACTCCCCCTATTTTTGATTATTTTAGTTCTTCATCTCCTTTATTTCTTAATCCCCATTCTGTATCTGATCCTATGCGGGTTGAGTCTTCGCAGGTGCTTCAGAAGGAATTGGAGCTTTCAGCTCGAGTCATTGATGATAGCATCCTCTTTCACGAGGAGGGTGATTCCTCCTCTATTAAGGAAGCTCCATTAATTGCTTTCTCCTCCTACCGTCTCCTTGTAGACGATACCTTGCTGGGCAAGGATTTCTTTTGTGGTAAGATGAGTGAGGACCAACGCTCCTCCTCTTCTTACTTCTTATTTCCTCTACTTGTGTTGGGCAGGTATTATTATTTAGGTAGAGGGGTAACTGTTTTATCGCTGTATCGGTACCCGTTACCGAAAAAGATAATGGAACAGTTACCTGTGCACTTTTCTTTTCATAGGCCCATTAGCTAGAAATGTATAGAATTTAATAAGTCGTGCTGGGAGGAAAATAACCCCAGTAGTTATCTTACATTTCCTGCATTTTTTTATTTTCATGTCTATCTTAGTTTTAGTATTACTTTGTATTTTGTATATTTTTCTTTTGTTTTTGCGGAGATCACCCCTGTAGGTATTCTTGGCAAATTCATATTGGCGGGGTTGTGATTCTTTATTTGGCGTACCTGCCTCTATTTTCACGTGTCTTCTGGTATGCTCACTGGCTGAGCATTGGGTAACCTCCTCCCTTGTCTCTATCTGATTTAAATTTCTATATCATATGTTGTGTAGCTTAGTTTAAGTTTGGGGGAGAGCCAGTATTTGTTACCTTTTGCACGCGCACATTTCATGTGCATACTAGAAGCTTTTATTATTTTTTTGATTAGTTCATTGCATCGCACACCACTATACCCACATGAGCGCGTGCTTAGCTGTTATCGTGTTGGGAGTTAAACTCGTTTATTTTGTATGATTTGGGAAAATTATTGTGCTGGCAAAGGATTGTGAGATAGAGTAAAATGTTTTTTCCTGCAGTGCTCCTAGTCGAGTGCTCTCGTATCGTGTAGAAATTGGAGTAGATTTAATTTTTCTGTATGTTTATAGTTTTATATTTTTCTAATTGCGTAAATACTATTTATTCTACTCAAAAATTAGTGAATCTGGTGTGAATCTGACGGTAGCTTAAGGATGTTTGTAGACGGCCATTAGGTTCATATTGCTCGAGTCGGGAGGATGGATAGTCTTTCTTGTTGGCTAAAAACTTGCCCCAAGCTATTCTTGAAGCATGGGTATAGGTTAGTTCAATTGCATGAGCGTAATGTAGGCCATCATTTTGGCCCGGTTGAGCTTTGTACCGTTCCTAACGTCTTATCCTCGCTAGCCTCATTATGCCTACCCCTTCTTTTGATTCAGCTCCACAATTATTTCACCAAAGCCTCATAGCTGATCCTAGTCGCACGCCAAAGTCAAGCTTTAGTGTTTTACATTTTCATTTTGGGGTGTTGATGTGGTGATATTCCTTGTGAATATGTGGATGTGCTCCAAAGTTTTTATTTGCTGAAATTATTAAAATAAAAAGATGATTTGAAAAAATATATAAATAATCAATTGTGAAAAAGAAAAGTGAAAAGAAAAAGTGTAATTGAAAATTCTATTTGAGATGAGATTGTATTTGGAGTAGGCAGTGTACATACCCATATTTTAAAAATTAATTATGGGGGTGTGGTGTACCCGCATGTATTTTGGTTAGCGATTAGATTCTTTTTTATGCTAGCTCATTTGGGTTAGGTGCATAGCCTTCTTATTTATCTTTGTTTACCTTACTGAAACCCAAGCCCCATCTCTTCACCTAAAGTCATATTGATTCGTGTGTGAACCAAACCAGTGTCGTGGAGAGAGTGCAAACGTGCAAGCATATGGTCACCGACATTGGTGGATTCCTTTGGAGGTTATCCGAGCCCCGATCTTTGGCAATGCTCTCCTTAGTGATTAGTCTACTTTCTCCCTACGCGTGACCGGAAGATTCACCGTGATTCCATTCTTAAGTAGTAATAAAATATATATATGCATTGTGAAAAGTATAAACTATTTTGTATACTTAGAAATTTCATCTATTATATTTTTATGCGTGCGAGCATGCGACTTCGTATGGTACTCTGTATCTCAATTTCTATGTTAGCTAGTTTATTTTCCCTATCTGCATAGAGTTTGTTTGCTCAGGATGCGCAAACAGGTAAGTCTGGGGGTGTGATGAGTCCTATTTATATACTAATTTTCGGACTCATCTGGGCTAGTTTTCTTTCGAAAGCACTTCACTTTTAGTTCGTTATCGTATATATTTCATCTTATCTTTATTTTCATAGGAAGTGCACTCTTAGTCCCATGGTTGTGTATTTTTGTTGCTTTTATGGATTGTAATTCTTATTGTGATTGCCTGGAATGTCTGTTTTCCCTGCTAGTACAATGGTCGTATGAGTGTTCCGGGATTGTTTAGGAATGTTTTTAGCCTAAATGCCACTGATCATGTGTTTTTACACGCACACGGTCAGTGGATTCCTTATCGCACGACCGTTGGTCGTGCACGGTCAGTTCATCGGATCCCAAATGGTACAGGAACACTGCGCACGATCATCGGATCTTTAGCGCACAACCACTGGTCGTGAGCCACTGATCGTGCGCGCTATTCTCCATTTTTTCAAGTTCTGTCTGGGGAAAACGCAATATCACAGGATATAGTGTGCACGACCACTGGTCGTGCTCCACTGATCGTGTGTATTGATTCCAATTTTTACCAAGTTCTGTCATGCCAATAAGCACGATCACTGGACATAGTGTGCACGACCATTGGTCGTGCGCCACTGATCGTGTGCATTATAATTTCTGCAATCTATAAATTCGCAGGTTTTGCCCTAATTCCGCATTCTTGACTTTTTCTCCGCCGTTTTCATCTCCAAGGAGGATTCCGCCGTTTTCCTTCTTCCTCCACCGTAGGGAGGGGCTCCGGGCAAGCTTTCAATGCTAAATTAAAGCTGGAGCTATCTCTTGGCCACCTCCTTAATCCATGAGCTTCAAGAAGGGTTTGACTTAGCTTTCACCATCAAGCTCGGAGGAGTTTATGTCATCCTCCACCGGATCGTGACACGAAGAAGATGGGTCCATTGGGAGTTAGTGACAGCCTCCTCTACCCCAGACGCAGTTCAGGATCGAGTTAGGATGCAGATTGACAACTCGGTGATTCCTTCCGTGAATCCTTAGCAAGACTTCGGATCCGGTCGATTTCGTACTTTCATCTTCTCTTGTTATTGATAGTGTAGTTTGATCTCTTTGTATTTGATGAAGTGTGTTTAATTTGATATACGTTTGTGTACAATCATGTCTATATGATTTTATATTCACGTTATTTGCTTGAGGTGCGCCATTATCCATCCTCCACCACATAGTTCCACACTAGTAATCTCTAGTGGTGTATATAGCGAAGAGGTGCTCACAACCCTCATTCCGCCGTTCTCACAGCCTCATCCGCAAGCCTACTCGTCCATCCGCCTAGTGATTCGGTGCATAGCGGCCCGTGTAGTTTTCCATCCGCCTGGTGAAGCATTGCATAGCGGCATTGTGTAGGAGTATTTTATTAGTGATTTACTTCCTTTTTCCACAAACAATCAAAACCCCCCTTCGTAAACACCAACCTAAGGACTTCAATCTCACTCCTCCTCAAAATTAACTCCACCTTACTGTGTTCCTTGAGAGATCGATACTTGGAAAAATTCGCCCATTTTATATTACTTGTGTGACCGATACACTTGTCGTTCAACGCATTAGTGGCCGGCAGACAAGAGGGAGGAGAAGGGAGGGGACCTAAATTTGCATAAGTGAGAAGAGAGAGATAGGGGAAATTCAAATTATGAATTCAAGTTCAATTTTTCATTCTTCATTCTCTACATAATCCTTCATGACATGGCCTATATATAAGCTACACCACTCAATCTCCACCCTTGAAAAATAAAATAGACTCATGATGGTTATATGCACCCATCATGAAAGAAATACAATAGTACTTGCATGAAATAAAATATTAGATCGTTATAATCACCCATCATAATACATGAAATAAAAAATACACGAAATAACTCTTAAAATAAAATTGCTTAAAAATAAAATTGCTAAAATAATAAAGATAAAATATATAATTATAATCATGTAATTTATAATTATATATTTTATTTATTTGCGTTAGCGGACGTCGAGCAAAACATGTAGCGGCGGCGACGTTGGCGAAGAAACGTCGTGGTAGACTCCCATCTCCGAGCTTGCGGCAATGACCATCCCAATCCACGAACTCTCGATGTCGTGAATCCACGGTCACGTCAGCATCGTCGCCATCAATCCTCCCCCACTCAAAATTACTCATCAACGATGAGTGGCCTGTGAGGGGGGAACCGTCGAAAGCAGCAGCAACATGGGGCAAATCTTGCCCCGCAATCCGTGTCGTAGTAGCATGAACATCCCATAGCCCAAAGAACCTGTTAGGTGTAGAAATAACAAAACTCGAAATGGTGTCAAACAAAAGAAAAATAACTTGAATCTTACCATCCGGTTCAGGAACCAAGAAGTCCACGTGGAAATTAGATATGACAACACTAACACTCCCCAACGCAAGGGAATATTTAGTGGTAGGAAGAAACGACGGATAAAGCCACTTAGGTGGAATAGAGACGTACAGTAAAAAGTCCGGAAACTTGAAATAAAGTGAAACACCCTGTGCTATATAAAAAACTAAAATAAAAGCATAAAATCCGACATTCTTCATAATCAAGGATGGGTTGTCATTCCTACATATTAATTTATTAACGGAGCCATAAGGTATCCGCTCGGGGACTGACCCGGCTAAACCCAAATCACTAAATCTAGCGTCGGACGGTCTCGGAAAGGAGTGGAAGTGTGTGTGACATAAATTAAAATGAAACACTAACGTCCTAGATACATGAGGAGAGAATCCATATGCTACATGACTAGACCCAAACACGGAGGATAAGGGGGTTAAGTCAGGTGGCATGGGAGCCTTATAATCAGAGATGATTTTGATGGGCTCCAAAACCACGGTCTAAATTTTAATTTTAATATTCTTACGCTTGGCATGAAGATATGCCAAGCTGAACCTCCCATCATAAACAATTGAATTGGACGCTCTCAGATGTGAAAAGATGTGCAAGCGATATAACTCAAGGGACCTTTCAATAGTCACTAACATGGAGAAATGAGGGTCATCAAAAGGTGGTGGTTAAATGCGTGCGACCGGGTGTGGTATATAAGTATTTATAGGGGACACCACAACCAGAGGCACAATTGCCAAAGAATAAGTATCAGTCATAGTAGGGGACAAAACCTAGACGGACACGCAGAAAAATGAGCTGTCAAAAGTGACGCGTTGTCATAACTAGGAGGTGCGATGAAAAGTCTAAATACTAGTGCTGTCAATATAGTGATAGTTATACGCTGAGACAATGCCAAAGTAGGAACTAATAAAGTGGGTATGACACAAAAACTCAGACTAGGTCTACCAGTTCCACGTCCTAAAAAGTCAACTAATGTGGGCAAATAAATAGGGGGAAGGTCGGTAAAATCAAACCCGGGATAAAATCTGAATCAGTATTGATTTCACCCAACAGTAACAACATCAAAGAACTCTCATCTGGGTGTACAATCAAAGAATCATCCAAAAATACCCTTCCCTTAGATGGTAGCTCATCCACAATAAAAATAGGGACATCCTCACTTTCAGACTCCTCAGATAACTCAAATATAATCTCAGTAGGTGTAATCGTAGGCTCTAACACGATGGGAATTGTAGCCTGGAGAGGTCACTCAATACTAGGGTGATAAGACACAACGCTAGTAGGGCAAGTCATAGGCAACAAAATACTCTAACAGATCGGACTATCATCATCCCATACATCGTCTTCTAAATCACTAGGTATTCCCTCAATTTCAGACTCATCAGAATCGTCGGGCACTAACGAACATGTCTGAATACTCTCACCTACGGGTCATCCTCAAAATCAAGAGATACCACATCTACATCAGAATCCTCATTGATATCAGTCACTATATCAAGAGGCTTATAATTCGATACTAAAGGAGGCAACACCCTAGTAGTAACATTTTTCGATCCCAAAACATAGGGTTTATACTGCTTATTTTCCTTAGGAGTGGAATTAGGCACGCTAGGTGTAGTCCTATCGTTGTGGTGAACAGATCTAACCTGAGGCATGGGGTAACTCCTAGGAGTAGCTACGGGTCTAGCTCCATAACTATACTCACTCACAGGCTTGGTGTTAGTAGTGCGGAGATAGGCGAGATCAAATTTATCCGCGAGTAGGCGTCGCATGTGCGGCAAAGCATATAGACAGCTACCAGTACCACGCTCTTCATTCAGCCAAAACATTAGGGCTTCACCTACTAAGATCTTTCAGGCTACGACAACCTTGGAGTGGTCGCCATATATGTGACAATCAAAATAATCTTCTATCCCCTTAAGTCAGTCCCTAAAACTTTGATAATTCCCAAAACCATCCAACGTGGGTATCTCACTCCTAGTGTGAGGAATAGTGTTGGGATGGTTGGAATTCCTAGTGTACGATGGCAAGGCTTGGGTTTGTTTAGCCATGGGATTAACATACCAATAATCTTAACGGAAAATATAAACGTCATAGGCCATAATAATGAGAACCGGAGAGAAAACTCACCCGGAACTGGTGCACATGCAATGAATAATGAATCTGACCCTATATAAAATGCAATAGATGGATTTGTTCCCGCTTAATAACTAAGGCAATAAAATATTTTTTTGGATTTTCTTGCTAAAAAAATTATGAGGATTATTAAAAAAAAATTTTTGGCGGAAAAAATAAAAATATAGACCACTATTTGTAGACCAAAATTAAAATTTTATAATAATTTAATAAAAATAATGACTTAATAAAAATAAAATATTTTTTTTGATTCTTACTAATAAAATGATAGAGAATTTCCAGAAATTTATTTTTTTGAATTTTGAGAAAAACTGAGAACTTTAGGTTGCTATTGACAGACCAAAACTAAAAATTTTGTTTTATTTTTTTGACATTGAAACATGCAAGTGCGTGATAGCGAAATAATAAAAGGGGGAGAGTGCTAATTAGGAAATTGATGTGAACCTCCCTCTGATATCATATTGATGCAGGCTCATGGTTTCTACGGGTTAAACACTACGCGTTCTTAGGTTCGATAATTAAATCAAATCGCAGCGAGCAATATTTTCTCTAAATTAATACTAACGATGATAAACCAATATAGCAATGCACAACGCAAAGGGTCGCTACCCCTCATGAAGATTAAACAATGGTTAAATGCCAATGTTTGCTCAAGCGAATAGGACCTACCCGATCCGGACAATTAGCAATTCCAAATAAAATTATTTGCTAGCAAATCACAAACCAATACGAGGGGACCCGGACTAAAAATAGTGATTTAAAATATAGCCTAAATCAATCCCAAAAATTAATAAATATGAGGGAGGCCAAATCACTTGAACTCAAGGAGAAATCAAGGTAAAGAAACCGATTTCCTCTGGCGTTCACGAGATCTACCCGAACCAAGTTTACAAAAATATTTCAGGATAATAAACGCTTAAAAATCAGATTTTAATTAAGCACGAATTTTAATATAAATCGGGACAAAATACCAGCCTTCTAATTCCACCAAATCTCATAATAATTTAGAAGAAGCGCACAAGAGATGGTTTACAGAAATCATTACCCAAATCCCAATAGAAATCTGTCCACAAGATGGGTGGAGGAGGCGCACACGACGGTGGTTGAGTCTATCTCCACGTGACTCCACGAATCTGCACCGGACGATGAAGACGCTAGTCGTTTCCTTTGCAATAACCCTAGGAGAGGGAGAAGCCTTGAAGACAATATATATATGGAAAGAGGAGAGAGGAAAGGTGGTTGGAATACTATTCCAAGGTGGTGGAGGAATGGCGGCTAGGGGAGAGAAGGGAAGGGGGCGAGATTTGTCCTTGGAGAGGAAGGAGTGGTGGCTGGTTTTCTTAAGGGATGAGGAGGTGAGGGAGATATTGAGGAAAGGAGGAGGAGGAAGAGAGGAGGCCAAGAAATAGAGGGGGAGAAAGGGTGGTTGGCGGCCAAGAGGGAGGAGAAGGGAGGGGGCCGAAATTTGCCTAAGGGGGAAGAGAGAGATAGGGGAAATTCAAATTTTGAATTCAAGTTTCAATTTTTCGTTCTTCATTCTCTACATAATCCTTCATGACATGGCTTATATATAGGCTATACCACTCAATCTCCTCCCTTGAAAAATAAAATAGACTCATGATGGTTATATGCACCCATCATGAAAGAAATATAATAGTACTTGTATGAAATTAAATATTAGATGGTTATAATCACCCATCATAATACATGAAATAAAAAATACATGAAATAACTCTTAAAATAAAAATGCTTAAAAAAATAAAATTGCTAAAATAATAAAGATAAAATATATAATTATAATTATGTAATTTATAATTATGTATTTTATTTATTTGCGGCGGCGGACGTCGAGCAAAACATGTAGCGGCGGCGGCATTGGCGAAGAAACGTCGTGGTAGACTCCCTTCTTCGAGGTTGCGGCAACGACCGTCCCAATTCACGAACTCACGATGTCGTGGATCCACGGCCGTGTCAGCATCGTCGCCATCATAAGGTAAATGGCTGATCGACTCTGGCGCTACCAATCATATGACTGGCAATCCTCAGTATTTTTCTCTCCTAGAAACACATGATCGGTTGCCTCCTGTCTTTATTGCGGACGACTCTCCCTCACCGGTCAATGGGACAGGAGTGGTTTAAGTCACTCTGTCTCTTTGCTTGGCGGATACTCTCTACGTGCCAAAGTTTCCTTGCAATTTATTTTTTGTAACTTCTCTTTGCAAGCAACTACAGTATTCCGTCACATTCACTCCTACTTCATGTTCTTTTCAGGATCCGGGCTCCCAATGGACAAATGCTACTGGGGTTGAGAGCGACGGCCTCTACTTTCTCGATAATGTTTCCGCTCCATCCGCATTCTCCTCCTCTTCTACAGACCTTCTGCAATGGCATCTTTGCCTTGGATGCCCTCCTCCGCGGCTTCTTCGTCAACTTCTGCCCCACCTCCCTCTTCACAGTACTCCTATCAACTGTGATGCATG
This sequence comes from Platanthera zijinensis, assembly GCA_039513925.1. Lineage (NCBI taxonomy): Eukaryota > Viridiplantae > Streptophyta > Magnoliopsida > Asparagales > Orchidaceae > Platanthera > Platanthera zijinensis. The sequence continues at coordinate 118,672,114 of CM077085.1, forward strand.
TCATGTTGTCAAGCATCACCGCTTCTCCTTCCCACCAAAGCAAGGTCGTGGATCTTTCCGTCCGTTTGACCTTATTCACTCTGATGTCTAGGGTCCTGCTCCTACCCTCACAATAGGTCGGGGTAGTTTATATTTTGTAACTTTTATTGATGATTTCTCACGATGTACGTGGGTGTATCTTTTAAAATATTGCTCTGAATTATTCCCTGTATGGACATCTTTTTATTTTATGATTAAAACTCAGTTTGATGTCTCTATTAAAATCTTTCGCTCTGATAATGCCAAATAATATCTTAGTCATGATTTTTCTTCTTTCTGTATGCAAAATGGGATTGTTCATCAAACTAGATGTGTTTATACCTTACAGCAAAATGGTGTGGCAGAACGCAAAAACCATCACCTCCTTGATGTCGCTCGCACTCTAATGACACAGATGCAAGTTCCTCGCTCCTATTAGGGCTATATCGTTCTCATCTCCTTCTATCTCATCAATCGCATTCCCTCCACGGTTCTCCACAGTCAAACCACATTCTCAATTCTCTATCCAGGAAAGGATCTGTTTCCTCTCCCTCTGCGTATCTTTGGGTGCACGGCTTTTGTGAACGCTCCCTCCGCCACCCATTACAAACTCTCACCACGTGCCACCAAATGTGTCTTTCTAGGTTACTCTACCACTCAGAAAGGTTATTGTTGTTTTGACCTCATTCTTCGCAAGCAGTTCGTCTCCACAGACGTAACCTTCTTCAAAAATGCGTCCTATTTCTCTCGCAGCTGCTCCTTTCCTCTTGATGTTCCTGCTTCTCCTTCCATCCCCTCCGTCACATCTATACCTACCGAGATATCTCCTCCGTCGATGTGTCCACCGTCTCCTCCTCCTCTCTCTCAGCCTTCGATGTCTTCCTCCTCTCTGTCGTAGTCTCTCTATACTCCCATGCCAGCTCTCTCTGCCACGGATGCACTGGATACTGAGGAACATGCCGACCTGGATATTCCCATTGCTCTTTGCAAAGGGATTCAGACATGTACCTAGAACTCACTTATTATTGTTGTTTCCTATGCTCATCTTACTCCTTCTTACAGGACTTTTTCACTGGCTATCTCAGCCACTACAACTCCACGTACCTACCAGGAAGCTCTTGATGTTCCTTATTGGAAGGCAGCCAAGGATGAGGGAATTTCCACCCTCACTGAGCGGGGTACATGGACCCTTGTTCCTCCTCCATTAGGCATCGATGTTGTTGGTTGCCGATGGGTCTTTATTGTGAAATTCATTCTGCACGGCAGTGTGGATCATTACAAGGCTCGACTTGTCGCCAAAGGATTCACTCAGACTTATGGTATTGATTATTTTGACACCTTCTCCCCCGTTACTCGTCTCAGCACTATTCGGGTACTCCTCTCTGTCACCATAAACTGGGGTTGTCCCATTTCCCAACTGGATTTCAAGAATATCTTTATCTATGGTGATCTTCAGGAGGATTTCTACATAGATCAACCTCCTAGGTATGTTGCTCAGGGGGAGACACGTGTATACAGGCTGAAGAAGGCCATCTATGACCTAAAGAAAAGCCCTGGGGCTTAGTTTGAAAAGTTTTGTGGCATTGTGGTAGCCATGGGTTTTACAAGAAGTTCTGTCGATCACTCATTGTTCACTCGCAAAACCTACATGGGTTTGGTGATTCTTGCTGTATATGTGGATGATATTCTTCTCACTAGAGATGACCAGGCTGGGATAGCCTTGACAAAGAAACATCTCCGCTAATACCTAGTCACGAAGGATGTGGGATCCCCAAAATACTTTTTGGGGAAAGAAATCTCTTGAAAGCCCAACTCCTTGGTCCTCTCCCAATGTAAGTATTCTCTTGATCTTCTAAAGGAAACAGGGTTGACTGGGGCTAAACCTGCCCGATGCCCCATGGCCACTGGAGAAGATAAACCTCGAACAGATGACTCGCCTCCTCTATCAGATGTTACAAGGTACATACGTCTGGTCAGCAAACTCATTTATCTCATGGTAACTAGACCCGATATATCGTACGATGTAGGCAAGGTTAGCCTATTCATGCAAGCTCCTAGGGAGTGTCATCTACAATCTTCCATGAGGATACAAGAATATATTAAAGCGGCGCTAGGTAAAGGACTATTATTTCAGAAGAATGGTAATTTAAAGATTGAAGCGTACTCGAATTCTAGCTATGCTGATGACAAATGAGATAGCAAGTTCACATCGGGCTTTTGCACATTTGTGGGGGTGGAATTATTGTGAGCTGGAAGAGTAAGAAACAGTATGTTGTTTCCAGGTCTAGTGCAGAGGTAGAATATCATAGTATGGCGTCAACAACGTGTGAATTAAAGTGGTTACGGGCTCTCATGCTTGACTTAGGAGAGGTATACAACAATCCTCTACCTATGTTCTGCGACAATAAGGCCGCTATATATATCTCAAAAAATTCGGTCTTCCATGAGAGAACAAAGCACATCGAAGTGGACTGCCTTTTACTAGAGAAGAGATCTTGAAGAAACAGATTTGAACTCTGTTCGTTACTTCAGAAAATGAGTTGGCAAACATCTTCACCAAGCCTGTGTCCGCTTACTTTTTTCACATTTGTGATAAGATGGGCATGATTGATATATGTGCTCCATCTTGAGGGGGAGTGCTGCAGTATGGAGATCGGGCGGTCTAGCATCTTGTGTCTGGCGGTTTGGAGACCGAGCGGTCTAGCTACTTCACTCTGGCGGCTTGGTTGTCGGGCGATCTGGCAGCTTCTCTCCAGCAGCTTGGTAGCCAAGAGGTTGCTGATTGGAGACCGGGTGGTCTTGCGGTTTGACGCAGATGACTTGATGACCGGGCGGTCTAGTGGTCTGTCCTAGCGGCTTCACCTCTCTTCATAGTAGTTGTCGGGAGGTTAGCCTATTCGTCTAACCGAGCGGCTTGTGCGGTCTGATTTTATGTATAGCCGGCTAAAACATTGTTTATTTATCCCAAATTACTTGTTTGTAATCTCTCTTCTCTCCTCCATTCTATAAAAGGGAGGTTATACCTTTGTAATACTTACTCTTTTGGATAATAAAAAATTTTGTTATTCTAAATTTCGGCCATTTTCTTTCTAGTTCGCACATCTATGTCGTCCAACTTCCACTCCGGCACCGGTAGTGGCTGCAATAATTCGGCCGGACTCTTACACTCTGTCTTTACGAGCTGACAAGGCTCATAGTGCGTCACAAAATAAATGATATCCTTCTTCATGCCCGGCCAATACATAGTTCTCTTCATGTCAGCTGTCATCTTCGTAATCCCCGATATTACTGAGTATCGGCTGTTGTGTGCCTCTGTCATGATATCTTCTCGTATCTAGCCTCCTGTCGATATATAAACTCTGCCTCTAAAACACAGAAGTCCATTCCTCAATGATTAGTCCCCAACCGTACCTTCCTCCAAGGCCCTGAATATCGGCACCATCCTCGCATCCAGCCTTTGTCTGTCTATGATGTGATCTCGTATATCATCATTGGCACTCATCGATGCCAGGTACTCCCCATAAATCTCTGGATCATCCTCAGATACCAGAGATATCTTCATGTCCTCCAACATCTGTATTAGCTCCATGGCCATCAGTTGGGGCTCCTCTCCTGATGTGGTGGCTCTACGACTCAGTGCATCTGCCATTAAGTTTGCCTTCGCAGGGCGATAATGCATGGTGTACTGATAATCTAACAGGAACTCGACCCATCATCTCTGTCATATATTCAGCTCATTCTGTGTATCCACATACTTTAAATTCTTGTGGTCCGAGAAAATATCACAGTAGACACCGTAAAGGTAGTGCCGCTCAATCTTCAGAGTGAAGATAACTGCTCCCATCTCCAAGTCGTGCATCGGGTAGTTCTGCTCATGTTTTTTCAGCTGGAGGGAGGCATAAGCTATCACGTGCCCATTCTGCATCAGAACGGCACCCATCCCCTGGTACGACGCATCTGTATAGACCCGAAATCCTTCCTTCCCAGATGGAAGGACAAGGATAGGGGCCAAGGTAAGCTGACTTTTTAGCTCCCGGAAAGCAGCTTCGTACTGCGTCATCCAAATAAAAGGATTCTCCTTCTTCATCAGGGATGTAAGGGGAAGGGAAATCTGAGAGAATCCCTCCATGAACTTCTGGTAGTAACCGACAAGTCCTAGGAAACTCCGCACGTCGGTGGCCGTCTTCAGCGGTAGCCAATCTCATACCGCCTGGATCTTTGCTGAGTCCACTGCTAGTCTTGATTCACTGATAACATGGCCCAAGAAATCCACCTCCTTTAGCCAAAACTGGCACTTAACAGCATACAAATGGTGCTCTCAGAGTCTCTCTAGAGTCAGTAGGAGATGACGAGCATGCTCCTCCTCCATCCTCGAGTAAATGAGGATGTCATCTATAAAATCGATGAAGAATACGTCGAGATAGGCATCAAACACCCAGTTCATCATACTCATAAATGCAGATGGTGCATTTGTGAGCCTGAAGGGCATCACGGTGAACTCATAAAGTCCATATCTGCTTCTAAAAGCGGTCTTCGGGATGTCCTCCTCCTGAATCTGTAGTTGGTAATAACCTGACCTTAGATCCAGCTTCGAAAACTAGTGAGCTCCTTCCAACTAGTCAAATAGCTCATCAATCTTTGGCAAAGGATACGTGATCCAGTCCGTCAGCCTGTTAAGTGCTCTGAAATCAATGCACAATCTTAGAATCTTGTCCTTCTTCTTCACAAATAATATTGGAGCTCCCCTTGGAGAGGAGCTCGTCCTGACAAACCCAGCTTCCACTGACTCATATAGCTGGCTTTGAAATTCTACTAACTCCTTCAGGGCCATACGATACGGAGAACTGGATACCGGCTTAGCCCCGGGTACAAGCTGTATCTTGAAGTCTTTCTCCTGATCCGGTGGTAGCCCTGACAACTTCTCCGGAAACACATCTGCAAAATCTCATACCACCGGAATGCTAACCATAGGGTCCTGGGTCTCGTTCATCTTGAATAACACCTGGTAGACCTCGTCCCCCTGCAAATAGGCCTTGACGGCCTAGATAGAAGAAAGTAAGCGATGAGAGGCCGGGATAGTACCTTGGAAGGTTGTATAGGAGTCGTCGTATCTTAGCACGACCTTCCTTGCTGGGCAGTCAATCTAAGCATAGTTCCAAGTGAGCCATGTCATTCCCAAGACGAGATCAAAGTCTGCAAATTCCAGGATCGTTGTGGGGGCCTTGAATGTTAATTCGTCGATGGTCACCTCCAGGAGGCATTTTGTCGTAGACCGGACCTCCATCCCATTAGGGATACGCACCCTCCTGGTGACTGCCTCGTAATATTTGATTCCCTCTAGGTCCTTGAAAAATTCCTCCAAGACAAAATTATGTGATGCCCCCATGTCAAATAGGGTATGGGAAGGCTTGTCGCACACCATCACTACCCCTTAGTTTATTAAATATCTTAGATGTCTAGTTATTATTTCTTTCTTATTTCTAGCAATTCTACATTCATATAGCCTCTAGGAAAGAATTTAAAATTACTATAGTATCTACTATCACCCTCTCCGGGTTCTGGGGCTGAGCCAAGTCCAGGGCATACACCTGCCCTCTGTCCTATCTGCGGTCACCGCCCTGAAATCCACGTCCTCGGGAACATCCTCGACCTCCAAGATACTGAGCAGGGGGCATCCTGTGATGCTAGAGGTGGAGCTTCCCTCATGGGACAGTTCCTCCGAATATGTCCCAACTGGTTGCATCGATAGCACGTTGGTACCTCCTCCACTGGACTTGTCCCCATTCTTCCTTTCTCTAATGATCCGACCTCTCTGATGGTCTCTCCTGCCCCCGATCACGACATCATTCGCCGATCTTTTCCTACCCCGAATTATGAGTTGGTCTGCCTCCAGCTTTTTGGTCATCTCCAAGATCTAGGCCAAGCTCCTATCAGAAATAAAAAGGAGGGTCTGCCTTATGTCATCGTTAAGGCCCTTGTAGAACATTTTCGTGTAGCCCGCATTGTCCAACTGGTACGAGTCGGCAAAGCGGGCTAAATGTGTGAACTCCCGATAATACTCTAATATTGTCCTGCTACACTTCCTCAACTGTAGGAATCTGTCCTCCAACAAGTCCCTTACCGACTGTGGTACAAAATGCTCTAGCAGCGCTGCCCGGAACTCCTCCCAAGAAATGTCTGCGTACTTTATCCCTGCGAAGGTAGTGTCCAATAGTGACTTCCACCATCTCTTTGTATGGGACTCCAAGCAAGATACTGTTACTGTCACTGCCTCCTCCGTCGAGCACCGAATCTCGGCCAGAATCTCATAAATGATATTCAGCCACTCCTCTGTACGAACTTCTGACTCCGTCCCGAGGTAGGATGGCGGAGAAAGACCTCGAAAGACGCTCAGAAAATTTTACCCGGGATTTGGCTAAGGATCCGGAGCCTGTTGAGTCCTAAATGCATCCAAGATGGTCGTCAATGTTTGTCACATCTCTGTTTGCTGAAAGGGAGTAGGAGTCGGCAGAGGTTGAGCAATATTCTGAGCCTGAGGTACACCCTGTCGAGGGGTAGGGTTTGTCCCAGGCTACATAGGAGAATCCAATTGTCAGTTGGTTTAAGAAGAGATTTGTTGGAAAGAAAATGGACTACTGCGTGTGATTTTCCTTATGGACACAACATTGCTTCTGCTGCTAGTTTGTCCTCAAACTAAGCTTACGCGGGGTGTCCCAAGGTTTTTAGGACTTCTTATCTTCGGATTGAGGTTTCCACTGATACCAGTTTGTAAGACCCCATTTTTTCACTTCGCCTCCGGGGTCTTATGCCAAGAATCGTCATTTTGCGGTGACACCAACACTCGGGAAGGTCGCCACTACAAAATGCTGATCTTGCCAGCAGTAATGATCACCAAATAAGTAGAAGTATATAGTTATAACAAATAAGTCTAAGTGCACAAACCACATGTAATATATGAAATAGAATCACAACACAATCCACAGAGTAATAGATCGAAAATGGAAGCAGAAAATCAATAAAGATAAATGGTCTCTTGCCTGGTACATCATGACCTCAATACAACTTTCTTACAGAAGCAAAATATACTAATCACTCACAGATCCTGAAGCTGGTGCTCTTATGCTAGACTGACCCACCTCCGTGTGCACAGTACTCCGCTAGTGCTTCTAACCTAAGTTTGACCTTATGGAATTACCTTGACTCTTTGACCCTACCATAACCTCTCTATCCCTAAAGGGGGTTCATTGGGTCACTAAGGACCCATTGGGGTCACCTAAAGAGGTCAAGTTGACCAAAGTCAAGCATAGCTCCAAAGTGGTCAAAGTGTCCTAATTAAGGGTCAAGTGACCACCAAGATGTCAAACCAACCCTACCCAAGTCTTACTATACCTTAGGAAAGGCCAATGGGTCACTAAGGACCAATTGGGGTTAACCCAAAAGGTCAAATTGACCAAAGTCAACTCAACCTTAAAATAGGTCAAACTAGCCTAATTGACCTAACCAAGCCCAAGCCACTTGGGCTAAGCCCAACTTGAGTGGCCCATTAACTTTAGGGGGCTGATATTTATATGGAATGCCATCTAAATTTCGGAGGGGGTGACTAGGAGAGAGAAAAATGGGAGTTTTTCCTTTAATGGAGGAGAGAGAGAGAAGAAAGAGAAAGAGGAGTTATGGAGGGAGGCCATGGGTCACTCCATTCATCTACCCATTGCCCTCATTCATCTCCCTTGCCTCTTGGGATGATGATGCTATCAATTCCAGCCAACTGACACTAATGGGGGAGCCCAACCACCATGGCAAACAACCCCTTCACCACCCCTCCCATGAAAATTATAAATCCCTCTATACAGCCCCTCATTCTCACTTTTGTCCATCCCATCACCTTCAAAATGTCCTTGGCAGTCAAAATAATGTATTGTATCAAAGGTTTTTGTGGAGGATCGAGGAATCGGGTAAGCACGTCGGAGAGGAAAAACGCCACGGCCAATCGCTGTCACCGCCGTCGTCGAACCCCAAATAAGGTCCTCCTCTCCCCTTGTGCTAGTATCTAGATGAAATTAGGGATTAGAAATCAGGCTCAAACGAGCTGGTCCAAGTGAGAAAAAAATTGAGTTTTTTCGGTTTTTCATGGTGGCGGGTTCGCTAGAAACCACCACCTCCGGCGGCCAAACCACCGCCGAGCGATAGCCACCACCTCGACGGAGGTGGTGGTGGCGGTGGCTGGCCAGGGAAGTGGACAGGTGGCCGGCAAAAATCTTGGGAAAAGCTACAGGAATATGCATTTTTTGGGTTGTTGTTCGGCCGTTTGGAGAAGATGAACAATACCATTCCTTAATATACTATTATAATTATTGATATAATTTAGTGATTAATTATCTCTTTACATGTACTTTGAGAAACCGAAAAATAAGGCCCTTAAGGGCTGAACTATGCAAAGTGGCCAACATTAAAATTTTAGCCCTTGAAGTCTACTTTAATTTAAAATTAATTTCAACCCATTTGGGTAAGTGGTTTGACAACAGCACTCAAAATAGTGCAGCTTATACATAGGCTTGACTAGAGACTAAATTGAGTGCCCCCATCTATCCAGCCATCCAAATGACTTGAACTTTTGTATGGATGTCACTCTTACCTATTCCTATAACATATCCAAAAATGAGAGTTTTTGGAAAACATTTTCCTATAATTTTTGTAATAATTTAATAACCCTTGTATGATTTAATTAGAGGGTCTAAAGACCTCTAAACCCACCAAATTTTTGGTGGCTGACTCTTAGGGTCATGATATGACCCTGATAAAAATTGCAGCCCATTTACGATTAATTTGAATAGGTATTGGTGTGACCAAAGTTTGGTCCCTTAAGGATAATTTAGGGCAAAAGAGTGTTTGGGGCATAGAGGGGTCAATTCTCACCCAAAGGGGTTGGGACTTTGCCCAGAGCTCCATTGTCAGTAAAAACACCCTCTCAAGGAGTTTGAGATTGATTGGGGTGGATTTGCCCTAGGACCCTAGTTCAAACCCTAAGATTGAACTTTGAGGGTTTGAGAAGGACATGGTGTGATATGTTCTTGTATGAACTTGGAGTTTTGTCCATGAGGTCATAGGGTGTGAATAGCCCTAGGAAGGAATTTAATTGGTGACATTTAGACTTAGACACACAACTTAAATCAATTGGGAATTATTTAGGCCTATACCTTTTATGGAATAATTGAAGGGTCATATGATCTCGGATCCTTATGAAATTTAAGTAGAAGAGTTTTTATAATAATATGAGTCTCTGGAATTTATTGTATGATATTTGGAAGACATTAGCTCATACTTGTAATTATAACCTTTAGGTTGCAGCTATGGAAGATTTTGATGAAATCATGGTTAAACGAACTTATAATGTTATGAAACTTAGTCAGTGATGATTTATGATCATATTAAAGTCTTGGTAATTTTTGTGTAATTTTTGGATAATATTTTGAGGTACTTCTCTCTTTAATTATATTTATTGTATTTATATTAAATTAATTATTTAGGGGCTAATATTTTTATGAAAGTTTGTGAAACTTGGTATTCTCTGTTATTTTTGCATCATATAGTGATAATAAGTTTTGGAAGGCCATAACTTAAGGGAATCTAGTATTTCATGTTCAAAACCATCCATGGCCTAATTTTGGGGAAAATTTAATAAATGCTAAATTAATTAGGAAAATTACATGTTTCTGGATTTAGTCTACATGTGTTATGATAGACCCCCAGTAATTATTCTAGGGCATTTGGAAGAATATTTGAAGGGGTCACCCCTCATGCTCATTATATAGCTTAGGTTGGTCTGCATATAGTAAAACTTCAGAATCGTGATAACAGGGTAGATGGTTATAGGAAGTTGGGAGTAATGATATGCTGATTTGGTAAGATGAAGAGGTGAGCTTCATTAAGATTTATGATGAGGAGAATGTTGGGTTGGCTAGTGTTAGGTGGTGCTCGGGATCGACGAAAGATCGTCTTTCATGTGGAGAGAGAGAGTCAAAATGCACTAGGGCTAGATTCAGTAAAACATTAAATGGGATTGGAACCTGGATAATAACCAATAATTATAAGTGCCTTGCGAAAGGGAACGATGGGCTTCATCTACCATCATAGTTCCTAGTTCCCCGTGAGAGCCCTTCATAGGGAATACCCTGGGCAGTCCAAGGTTAACGTAAGTCGTAAGACTAAAGGGAATAAGAGAGTTATTAGAAATATTCTAGGATTTCACTTGCACTCACCCCATGTATATGGGAGGTCAGTCTAGTTTATTCACTCGGGTGGTAGGCTCGGTGGTTACAGTGATGGGCGAGTTAGCCCGGCGAGCCGATGTCTCGTATGGTTTTGTGATGGACGGGATGGTCCAGGGAGCTTTGGGTCGGTGGGGAAATACATTAATATTTCATGTGCATAAAATATAAGGTGGTGGGTATTCGGTATTGGAGAGTTGTCGCACCGACACCAATACGGTTGCTTGGCAGGTGTGGTTTAGCACTTAGCCCAATAAAGTTTAGTGCGTCAGCCGGCAAGAGTACGCAGGAGCTCTACATAGTGCACCAGCGTTGAGGCGTATGATAGTTCTGAATGGTAGTGCTGATACCATTTTAGAGGTGGGCGAGGCCTAACTCACCGCTTCCGTTTGCCGCTACAGAGGTATCCTGGGAGGTTAGGCTCCAGAAAGGGGAAAATAAAGGTCTGTGCGCATAGAGTCGTGTGCGTGTGTTGCACTTTCATGAATCATGGCATATCATTACACTACATACTTACATACACCACGACACTCCATCGTATAAATTGGTATGGGACTTTTTATACGATGGGAGCCTTGCAAAAGACCCCTTAACTTATAAGTTTGTATGGGCATTCATATGAGTTAAGGTTACTTATTTCTTAGTTTACTTTTCATACACTTACTGCTCTACTCTACTTGTTTACTATACTGCTTCATTATTATAGAACTGCTAGCTTGCTTTCTTTTTATAGTTCTTTTATACATACACCTGCTAGGGTAGTTGTCATCTGCTTGTTCCACTCTGATTTGTTTTCCTCTGCTTTCATCCTCCCCGCACGGTGCCTAGGAGTTGTGGGGGTGAGGTGAGAACGATAGTGGCTTAGTATTTTGACAAACGATCAGTGGACCACGTCATTTTTTGGGACCGAGCAGTAGGAGCATCAGCACGGGCAAGACAAGGAGGCAGGACATAAGGAGGAGTTGATGCGCACTACCACTGCTACACAGCGATAGGTCGAGGATGGATTTCGGTTTGCTTTCACTCAGATGTAGAGAATTGCGAGAGTGTTGTAGTGAGGACTTGATGTACCGGGCTTAATCCCGTTTATATTTCTATTTGCCTTTCGGCTTCAATACCTCTTTATCATGTGGACATTGCTGTGATTTTTTCTATTTCATATTATATATGATATGTGGACTTGAACTTATCTGTATACTTTTCTTTCTTTGGTGATCGTTAAGGCCAACAGGATCGGCATTTTTAGTGACGAATTTCCCGGGCGTGTTGGTGTCACCGCAAAGCGGCGGTTCTGGGCATAAGACCCTGTTGGTTTAAAAGAAAAAAAGAGGGTCTTACAAGCTAAACTCTCAGGTACATACCGTCGTGGAAAACGGAGTCAGTGGGTTAGTCCACCCCACCTCTAGGTCGGCATTCACACCACCTAACCTAGACCTTCGTACGCCTCAATGTGAAGAACACACCGCGGAGCCTTTGCGTATTCTGTAGACAAATCCACCAGTCTTTTCCTTTGCTAAGTGTAAACAATACCCGCCGAGTCATCGTATCGACGTCGGTGTGAACGACCATCAAATACCAAAGACCCACCACCTTATGCACATGCAGCTATGAATTACCGAGCCATCGGCTCCCCGGACTAACCTGTCGGTTACAACTACCTTCCGAGCCTTCAGCTCGCCGAGCTAATTTACCTATTTTCATAACCACCAAGCCTACCGCTCGGGTAACCAAACTAAGAAAGTTTCCAGAACCATCAGGGTGAGTGAAAGTGAAGTACTAGTATTTACTAGTTGCTCTTTAATCATTTTAGTCTTACGGTTTAAGGTTAACCTTGGACTGCCCAGGGCATTCCCTGTGAAGGATTCTCGAGGGCACTGGGAACTACGATGGGCTGAATCCCAAAGCTCCCTTTCGCAAGGTACTTATTATTGTTGGTATCTACCCATGTCCCAACTTTCTTGATCTTACACTTGAACTAAACCTAAGTGTATTTAGACTTCCTTCAAGGGAACGATGATTCATCGTCGATCCCGAGAATAACCTTGCATCCTAGTCAACAAGACTATCACAACTTGACTCCTACTTATGACCGCTTTCTTATGCAACCATACCTAATACACCAACTAACTCCCATTCCCCTGCCAAGGCTTACATGTTATCTTATTTCTACAACTTTATCATGTGCAGGCCTAATGAGCTGCATGATGTGCATGAAAGGTGCCTCCCAGATATTCATCCAAATGACTTAAGATTATTACTGGGGGTCTAATATGATATTTTAAGGGTAAATACAGAATATAATATTTTTCCTAATCTATTTGGTATTTATTTAATTTTTGGCAAAATCGGGCCAACTATGCTTTTGAACATCAAGTATACTTTTCTGACATTGTATGGCCTCAACAAAATTATAACATATGTATATCATCAAAAAAACAATAAATACCAAAATTCACAATTTTTCCAAAAATCTTTGACCTCCAAACTAATTATTGATTAAATGACCTCATTAATAGGGCAAGGCAGGAAATAATCATCCAAAAATTATATAAAAATCATCAGATGTTAAATGTGATCATAGAAGAAAACTGACCAAATTTAGTAATTTTCCAAACATATTTGACCACATAAATAAATTATTTAAGAATATTCTACTCAAGGCACTTTGTGAAGCATTCTATATGAAAAGGATTCAATAATTTTATAAAAATTCATAGAGCATGATAAAGCCGTAAAAAGTCCTCACAACAAATTTCATAATTTTCCATTGAGTAAATAACTCTTAATAATTTTTCTTACTAATAGGGTAATTACTAGGTTTGTCATGAAGTACTATAAATATTATTTCAAATTTTTCAGAGATTATTAACCATTATATACAATCACTACCTAAATTTCATAAAACTCCAAGATCATATAACTCTTCAATAAAATTATGAGCAAAAGTACCTTAATTGGTCCTAGACCATTTCCAAGGGAATATAAGTTCTTAAAAATTCTAAAATCACTTACTATGGCTTATTTATACCATAGGAACTCACCTACCAAGTTTCAATACATTCCAAGGACATATGGTCTCATGTCCTCTTTGAACTCAAAACTTAACCCTAGGATTCACACTAGGGTTCTAGGGCATTACAACCCTAAACCAACAAAAATCTCTTGTGGGGGTGTTTTATATGACATTAAGTCAGTGGCCAAGGTTTCATCCCTTTTGAATGAGGATTGGCCACTTATCCCATCAAACACGCATTTGCCCTAATTTGCCCCTTAGGGACCAAACTTTAGTCACACCAATACCTACTCAAATCAAACCCAAATGGGCTGAGATTTTTTCCAATGACCTATCATGACCCTAATGGTCAGCCACCAATATTTTGGAAAATTGTGAGGTCATTAGACCCTTTAATTAACCCATACATGGATTATTAAAAATTTACAAAAACTATAGAAAAAAATTTCCAAAAATTCCCATTTTTGGATGTGTCAAAGGTATAGGAAAGAGTGACCATCAGTCCAAATTTCAAGTCACTTAGAGGACTGGATTGATGGGGGCATTCAATTTAGTCTCTGATTAACCATAGGTATAGACTGCACCATTTTGCTTTCAATTTCATTTAAATCAAAAGCTCTTGCAATTGTGAGCAAGGATAAAACATGAAAGTAAATAAGATTTACTAAGAACCAAAAACTCCTGTAATCGTGAGCAAGTGCAAAAAGAGAACAAAAATTACATAAAGTACAGGACACGCCACTGCAATATATGAGATCAATTTCTCATCCATCAAACATGAAGTAAGAAAAGAAAATCAATTTCTCATAAACCAAGCAAGTGGATGAAAACTACTTTGGATTCAAACTTCTACCCAAGAAATATATGAATTAACCAAGCAGGAGAAGGGGGTAAAAGGTGAGGAACTAAAACTAGAGCGTGAGAGTTGACATGAACCAAGGTGAGGATCTGGCCCTTGGAGACGAGGTGTTCGATGGTCCATTTCAGAGCAATCTGGCTACCTTTATCCTTGTTAATGGCCACAGCCACCAACGGATATGGAATGGCTTCAAGACCCTGATTCATTCTGCCAGCTTCCTTCTCTTCTTAAATTACAACTCCCGGCCTAATTTCTTCCCCAAATCCCTTGATTCCTCTCTTGTTCTGCTGCAAATCGATTGTAAATTTTGTCATCGTCGTGAGAGGAGGGAGATAGATGGGGAAGAAGGGTGGGGTAGGGAAGAAGGAAGGGATTGTAATACTTCTCCGCCTTCCTCTATTCAAACATGGTGTCTTAGGCTTGGCGCCATCGTCGGGGAGTTTTGCTCGTTGAGCGCTTGGCCTCTATTGTGCGAGTTATTGCTCTTACATTGTTGGGGAGTGCGTTTTGCTTTTAATTTTATTTAAATCAAAAGCTCTTGCAATCGTGAGCAAGCATAAAACATGAAAGTAAATAAGATTTGCTAAGAACCAAGCTCCTGCAATTGTGAGCTAATACAAAATAAAAACAAAAATTACATAAAATTCATGACACCGCCACTGCAATATATGAGATCAATTTCTCATCCATCAAACATGAAAGTAAGAAAAGAAAAACAATTTCTCATTAACCAAGCAAGTGGATGAAAACTACTTTGGATTCAAACTTCTACCCAAGAAATATATTGTAAGACCCCATTTTTTTTTCTTTTTCAACCACCGGGGTCTTAGGCCCAGAACCGCCGCTTTGCGGTGACTCCTTCACGTCCCGAAAGGTCATCACCACAAGGCGCCGATTCTGCCGGCCAAATTCGATCACAGAAGTAGCACAATTATTGAAGTAAAAGCAGTGCAGTCCACAATAATAAAAATCACATATATATATAATAAAACTCCACGAAGGGAGTGTCCACAGAAACATCAGAGTAATATAATTACGGGCTTATGCCCGGTACAAAATATCCTCACTACAAGTCTCTCATGCGGAAGCGAATCAGAAACTACTCAAGGATCGAGACTCACGGTCCCGGCGGTGTGAACTCCGGAGCTAGACTGCCCCATCTCTAGGCGCACCGATCTCTGGGGCTGCTCCTCCATGCTGGGCTCCACGATCCCCTAAAATGATATGGTTCGAAAACCGTTAGTCTAAAAGACTAAGTCCTATCATCCCCCACCCCTTCCCCCACGCTCTAAGGCACCGGGCGGAGAGGAAGAAAGGGGAGGACATGAAAGTGGAGAGTAGTCAAAAGCAGATGACGGTGGACCTAACTAGCAAGTTATAACAGGTGAGCAATATAAAACTTAAGAGTTGTAATAGGTCAAACAAGAAGGAAGTAAGTAAGAAATTAAACCTTCACTTATGTGAGTACACATAAGCCAAGGGATCTTTTGCAAGGCTCCCATCGTATAAAGTGTCCCATACCACTTATACGTTGGGGTGTCGGTTATCAAACAGCAACATATATATTGAAATTAACCTTTGATTTATAAACTTGCCCACACAAGCTTATAGACCAAGGGGTCATTTTGCAAGTCCTAAAGTATAAGCGTCCCATTCCACTTATACTTTAGGTGTCATGGTTGTTATGAACGATATGATATGCAACTATATGGTGGGTATGTTATGTCATGCAGTGCAACTCACACACCCGACTCTGTGCACACAGACCTTTAGTTCCCCCTTTCGGAGCCGTTACCTCCCAGGATACCTCCGTAGTGGCAAACGGAAGCGGTGGGTTGGGCCTCGCCCACCTCCAAAACCAGTAAAGCACACTGGTCTGACCTATCGTACGCCTCAACGCTTGGTGCACAAAGCGGACGCCTGCGTACTCTTGCCGGCTGGCGCACCGGACTTCTGTTGGCGGAGTGCTAATCACCCCGCCGAGTCAACGATATCGGTGTCGGTGCAATCGAACTCCCCGATATCGAAGGACCCACCACCTTAACTTTCCTATTTTTATGCACATGCAAGTTAAACCGTAAGCACACAACACCGAGCCGAAGCTCCCCGGACCAAAACGTCCGTCTCCAAATCAACCGAGCCGAAGCTCCCCGGACCGTCCTGTCCGTTTCCAAATCAACCGAGTCGAAGCTCTCATCAACCTTCCTGTGCCAACAGTGTTGTGAAGAGTGCAGCCCTAGTTACTAAGTTACTCTTGTCGGTTTGTTATTACAGTTTACGTTAGCCCAGGACTGCCCCCGGTATACCCCGTGAAGGGCTCTCAAGGGGCACTAGGAACCAAGACGGTGCATTACGGCCCGAAGTTCCCTTTCGCAAGGCACTTATTATTGTTGGTTAATACCCCGTACCCAAACCCTTAATGTTACTCTGGTTCTAACCCTAATGTATTTTAACTCCTTCACCCGCTCCCAGGAAAGACGATGTTCCGTCGAACCCGAGCTCCACCCATCCTTAGTTAACCTAACCACTATCCCATACCCAATTTCATTGATAACCTCCGAATCATCTTGCCACGGCATTTACACATGATTTGTCGCCCTATGACCATGGTATTACAATTTCTATGATTTCACTATATGCAGACCAACTTGAGCAAATCAACAAGTATGATAGGAAGTGCATTAATTTCTCATCCAAACACCCTAAGATAATTACTAAGGGCCTATCATGACTTTTATAACTTAAATCCAGCACTTCCAAATTTTTCCTAAATAATTTAATATTTATTTAATTATCCAGAAATTAAAGCCATGAGTGATTTTGAGCATGAGGTACTACATTCATTCATCATAAAATTATAAGAAAATTACCAGGGCTCTACAATGTCCATAAATGTTCACTGACCAAAAATTATAATTTTACAAGGCCTAAAAATATTATTTAAAAATCATTTATAAATTCTACAAATTGCAAGCCTTGTGAATCAACCCCTATGATTATAGATCCAAAAATTCTACAATAATTACCAGAGATGTAAGAGGTCATAAAAACTCATTTGCCTAAGTTACACCAGATTTCAGTGAGGGAACAACCCATAATAATTATTTGACTATCTTTAGAAAATCAATGGCTTGTGAATGAAGTACTTAAGATAATCAGTTAATAATTCCAGAAAAATTCAAGCATATGTATAAGAATCTAAAAAGCTCTCTGCCAAAATTTCATATCCATTAATCAACCATAGAAATCAAATTAATTAAAATACCCAAAAGCCTATTTTTGTGAGATATGAAGGAACTATTATGTATTGAATCCCAAGGCTCTCAATATTACTTCCCAAAGACTTCCCTAAACCCAAGAAGTACACTACCCAAGTTTCATGGCCTTTAGGCAAGTTTTGGTGACCTATTTTACCTTAACAAGGGGGGTGCCCTAAAATTCACCTACAGTGAACTGCCCTAACTTGTAGGGTATACCCCTCCCCAAAAAGCCTCTACAGGACAGTCCACTCATCCACATTTTTCCTATTACATATCAAACTGTAGGTATTTGAAATACCTACAACTTCTCTGATGGTCACAACCCCAGAAAATCCCTAGGAGTGCCCTAAAACTCTCCTACAGTGATCTGCCCTAACTTGTAGGGTATAGCCCTCACTAAAAAGACTCTATAGGGCAGACCACTCATCCACATTTTACCCATCACATATCAAACTGTAGGTATTCAAAATACCTACAACTTCTCTGAAGGTCACACCCCCTGAAAATCCCTAGGGGTGCCCTAAATTTCTCCTACAGTAAACTGCCCTAGTTTGTAGGGTATAGGCTTCACTAAAATGACTCTACAGAACAGAGTTTTTCTCCAAATTTTTAATAACACATATCAAATTGTAGGTATTTCAA
Organism: Platanthera zijinensis; assembly: GCA_039513925.1. Lineage (NCBI taxonomy): Eukaryota > Viridiplantae > Streptophyta > Magnoliopsida > Asparagales > Orchidaceae > Platanthera > Platanthera zijinensis. The sequence continues at coordinate 118,690,171 of CM077085.1, forward strand.
ATACCTACAATTTTCATGTTACAAGTTTTTCCATCAGATGCCCTTAAGGGGCCTAAAATAATTTTATAAGGTTCTGCCCTACAGATTAGGTCACACCCTTATTCAAATGGCTCTACAGGGGTGAGTTTTTCTCCAAATTTTTAATAACACATATCAAATTGTAGATCTTCCAAAGACCTACAACTTTTATGTTTTAAACTTTTTCATTAGGAGCCCTTAAGAGGCCTAAAATCGGGTTACAGTAAAACTGTTTAAGAAAAGACAGAAAATTGCATATAATAAACTATTAATTCAAATCCTAGGGTGCACGAATCTTGATGAACGATCCAACGGTAGCTGCTCTTCTTCCCCGATGGAGTAGAGAAATAGACCCGCCACAGGCCCCTTTTTCGGGGCTGTTACCGGCGGCCTGAGGCGGCGCCACCACCGGGAAACACCCCCTATGTGTTCCCGGTGGTGGGGGCTTCCCTTGGCCGGAGCTAGGGCGGCCGGAGGTGGCGGCGCCGCCCTACCCGAGAGCTCCCAAAAACCCAAAAATGGCAGATTTCTGAAATATTAAAACTTAGATCCGATTTTATTACAAAACGAAATCCATTTCTAAAGAGCCCTAGGATCTAAGCATGGAAGAAAGAGTGAGGGAGGACCTTCCCGGCGGCCATGCAACGTGTAGATCGACGAGGGGCCATGGCGACGGCGGCGGCGGCGTTTTCCTCCTTCTCAAGCTCCGGCCACCCTTCTCTTCTGCTAGGGATTCGAAAACCTCTCTTTGGCTCACTGATGGGGGTTTAAAAAAAAGGTAGAGAGGGGAGGGGGAGGGTCATGGCTTGAAGTGGACATTAATGGCCCTATTATTTTGAATTTCGGCCATGGTGGAGGAGGGGGGCTGCATGTGACTCTTGGTGGCCGGGAATGGGCTGCTCGACTCCTCTTCCATAGGGGAGTTATGAGCCACCATAAAAAGGCTGGCCCTCAGCCTTCAATGGCCGAATTCACCCCTCTCCTTCTCCATTAAAACCACCCTTTATTTTTCTCTCTCCTCTTTTAAATTTCTTCTCTCTCTCTTCCTCTCTCTCCTAGTCACCCCAAACTGAAATGTCTTCCTCCCACAACCTATTGGCAGCCCATTCATTAAATCCCAAATGAAAATATGAGAGAGGGGGGGGTCCACCATGAATACTTCTTTTATCATTTCTCTCTCCTATTTTATTTTCATCTCTCTCTCTTTCTCTCTCTCTTCCTCCAAATGAAACCACTATGAAATGTCTCCCTTTATACCCTATTGGCAGCCCACTACCAATTATGAGACCTCAAATGGAAAATAAAAGAGGGGGACCCACCATGAATGGTCTTTTACTCTTTCTCTCTCCTCTTTTATTTCTCAAATTTAGGCTTCTCTTTCTCTCTCCTAGTCACCTAGTTGACTGGTCAAGGAACTAGGTTATTGGCAGCCCTAATACCTCACATTATTCTTGTCATCAGGCTTAGCCCAAGAGGGAGGGTGGCTTGAAGTTGGGTTAGCCCAATTAGGTCAAGTTGACTTGACTTGGGTTAAATGTTGACTTGGTTATTTTGACTCTTTGGGTCCACATCAATGGGTCTTTAGTGACCCTTTGGACTCCCCTAAGGCCTAGGTAGGGTTAGTTGGAGTTGAGTTGGCCCCCTGGAGGTCACATGGCCCTTAGGAAGGGCACTTTGACCATTTTAGGGTTAGGGTTGGCTTGGGTTAATTTGGCCACTAGTATTGACCCCATTGAGTCTATGGTGACTCATTGGCCCCACATTGGGTCTAGAAATGCCCTAGAGTCAGTTTGAACTCACTAGGTCACCCAAACTCAGTGTTTTGGAAACTTGCTATTTGCAGCCCAAAATGAGTCAGTTTGAAGGCCTGCTGGGCTGCGGGCCATTAATGTCCACTTCAAGCCATGACCCAAGATGCTGAGCCAGTTGGCCCCCAGATTGGGCTGCGGGACCGGAACCTGCTGGGCCCTGAAGGCCTCCAGAATGGCTGTCAGGGTCTGTCCCATATCTGACTGAAGGAAGGGAGTGGGGACCGGTGGAGGTGGTGCAACTCCCTGAGTCTGCTGAACTCCGCCCTGTGGCGTAGGCTGCGCTGGAGGCTGCGTAACAAAAGCACACGCTGAGAAAATGTTCAAATATTACCTAAAGGTGGACAAATTATATGTCAGCCACTCCCGGTGCCGGAGTGGAAGTTCGACGACATAGCGATGGATTTCATACATGGTCTTCCCCGGTCTCGGACAGGGAACGACTCGATTTGGGTGATTGTCGATCGGCTGACGAAGGTGGCCCGCTTTGTGCCGATCAGGAAGGATGACTCGGTGGGAGTGCTGGTACGGAAGTTTGTGGAGCAGTATGTCCGATATCATGGCGTGCCCCGGACGATAGTGTCGGACCGCGATGGACGGTTTACATCCAGGGAGTGGCGGTCAGTGCAGGCATATTTGGGCACCCGGTTGGCTTTTAGCACGGCTTTCCACCCTCAGACGGACGGGCAGACCGAGCGCACCAACAGGACCTTGGAGGACTTACTACGGCTGTGTATACTAGACCGAGGGGAGCCGTGGGAGAAGATGTTACCGTTGGTTGAGTTCTCCTACAATAATAGTTACCAGTCCAGCATCAGGATGGCGCCTTATGAGGCCTTATATGGAAGGAGATGTAGGACCCCGCTTTCTTGGGTACAGGACGAGGATCCGAAGCTGCTGGGATCGGATTTCGTTGAAGACACCGAGGCTCAGGTGAGGCTGATCAGAGATAGGATGTTGGAGGGCCGCCTAGAGAAGACAGAAAATTACTTGCTGTTGGAGGCTCAGGTGAGGCTGAAGTACCCAGCCCAAACCCGCCTAGAGTCAGTTTGAACTCACTAGGTCACCCAAACTCAGTGTTTTGGAAACTTGCTATTTGCTCAGGTGAGGCTGATCAGAGATAGGATGGCCGCCGGTTGGCTTTTAGCACGGCTTTCCACCCTCAGACGGACGGGCAGACCGAGCGCACCAACAGGACCTTGGAGGACTTACTACGGCTGTGTATACTAGACCGAGGGGAGCCGTGGGAGAAGATGTTACCGTTGGTTGATCACCCCAGGTATAGTCTTCATCAGTGGCAAGCCTGCCCGCACGCTGTTCGATACTGGAGCTACTCACTCTTTTGTGTCGGAGTCGTTCGTAGAAGGACTGGAAGGTGTGGAGCGGTTCACAGGCTCGAGGATGAGGGTGCGACTACCGGATGGATCTGAACTCCTTACCACGGATCACTGCAATATGGAGGCAGAGATTGGTGGAAAAGTGTTCGAGGCTCCAGCGACGATTTTGAAGCTGACAGACTACGATCTGATCTTGGGCATGGTATGGCTGCATTGGAACTATGCCCAGATTGACTGCCAGGCAAAGAGGATCACCGTGAGGCACGGGGACTCTTTCATTACCATCGAAGGTATAAGACCTGTCTCTCGTATACTCTTATCTTCGGTACAGGCCGTTAAGGCCCATCTGCAGGGAGAGGAGGTCTATCAGATTCTTTTTGAGATGGCGGAAGTCAAGGAGTCGGTGACAGACATCCCGGTGGTGCGAGAGTTCGCAGACATCTTTCCGGAGAAACTGCCAGGACTACCTCCACACCGAGAGCAAGATTTTCAGATACAGCTTGTGCCGGGAGCCAAGCCTGTTCGTGAAGAAGAGAGTCACATGCAGCCCCCCTAGGGGTGCCCTAAATTTCTCCTACAGTAAACTGCCCTAGTTTGTAGGGTATAGGCTTCACTAAAATGACTCTACAGAACAGAGTTTTTCTCCAAATTTTTAATAACACATATCAAATTGTAGGTATTTCAAATACCTACAATTTTCATGTTACAAGTTTTTCCATCAGATGCCCTTAAGGGGCCTAAAATAATTTTATAAGGTTCTGCCCTACAGATTAGGTCACACCCTTATTCAAATGGCTCTACAGGGGTGAGTTTTTCTCCAAATTTTTAATAACACATATCAAATTGTAGATCTTCCAAAGACCTACAACTTTTATGTTTTAAACTTTTTCATTAGGAGCCCTTAAGAGGCCTAAAATCGGGTTACAGTAAAACTGTTTAAGAAAAGACAGAAAATTGCATATAATAAACTATTAATTCAAATCCTAGGGTGCACGAATCTTGATGAACGATCCAACGGTAGCTGCTCTTCTTCCCCGATGGAGTAGAGAAATAGACCCGCCACAGGCCCCTTTTTCGGGGCTGTTACCGGCGGCCTGAGGCGGCGCCACCACCGGGAAACACCCCCTATGTGTTCCCGGTGGTGGGGGCTTCCCTTGGCCGGAGCTAGGGCGGCCGGAGGTGGCGGCGCCGCCCTACCCGAGAGCTCCCAAAAACCCAAAAATGGCAGATTTCTGAAATATTAAAACTTAGATCCGATTTTATTACAAAACGAAATCCATTTCTAAAGAGCCCTAGGATCTAAGCATGGAAGAAAGAGTGAGGGAGGACCTTCCCGGCGGCCATGCAACGTGTAGATCGACGAGGGGCCATGGCGACGGCGGCGGCGGCGTTTTCCTCCTTCTCAAGCTCCGGCCACCCTTCTCTTCTGCTAGGGATTCGAAAACCTCTCCTTGGCTCACTGATGGGGGTTTAAAAAAAAGGTAGAGAGGGGAGGGGGAGGGTCATGGCTTGAAGTGGACATTAATGGCCCTATTATTTTGAATTTCGGCCATGGTGGAGGAGGGGGGCTGCATGTGACTCTTGGTGGCCGGGAATGGGCTGCTCGACTCCTCTTCCATAGGGGAGTTATGAGCCACCATAAAAAGGCTGGCCCTCAGCCTTCAATGGCCGAATTCACCCCTCTCCTTCTCCATTAAAACCACCCTTTATTTTTCTCTCTCCTCTTTTAAATTTCTTCTCTCTCTCTTCCTCTCTCTCCTAGTCACCCCAAACTGAAATGTCTTCCTCCCACAACCTATTGGCAGCCCATTCATTAAATCCCAAATGAAAATATGAGAGAGGGGGGGGGGTCCACCATGAATACTTCTTTTATCATTTCTCTCTCCTATTTTATTTTCATCTCTCTCTCTTTCTCTCTCTCTTCCTCCAAATGAAACCACTATGAAATGTCTCCCTTTATACCCTATTGGCAGCCCACTACCAATTATGAGACCTCAAATGGAAAATAAAAGAGGGGGACCCACCATGAATGGTCTTTTACTCTTTCTCTCTCCTCTTTTATTTCTCAAATTTAGGCTTCTCTTTCTCTCTCCTAGTCACCTAGTTGACTGGTCAAGGAACTAGGTTATTGGCAGCCCTAATACCTCACATTATTCTTGTCATCAGGCTTAGCCCAAGAGGGAGGGTGGCTTGAAGTTGGGTTAGCCCAATTAGGTCAAGTTGACTTGACTTGGGTTAAATGTTGACTTGGTTATTTTGACTCTTTGGGTCCACATCAATGGGTCTTTAGTGACCCTTTGGACTCCCCTAAGGCCTAGGTAGGGTTAGTTGGAGTTGAGTTGGCCCCCTGGAGGTCACATGGCCCTTAGGAAGGGCACTTTGACCATTTTAGGGTTAGGGTTGGCTTGGGTTAATTTGGCCACTAGTATTGACCCCATTGAGTCTATGGTGACTCATTGGCCCCACATTGGGTCTAGAAATGCCCTAGAGTCAGTTTGAACTCACTAGGTCACCCAAACTCAGTGTTTTGGAAACTTGCTATTTGCAGCCCAAAATGAGTCTCTACTAGACTCCTAAGCCCATTTGGTCTATTTGGTTCCCTATGGTCTTGCCATGGCCCAGGCAAGCCCAAAGTTATTCTTAGGGGGGGCCTAATTGGAAATGGGATGTTACAAATCCCAATAAACAAAACAAAAATTTCGTCCCCGAAATTAAGGTTAAGTCTACGGGAGATCACTACCGGCATAAGTTAAGCTTGTAACATCCCATATGGTTTGCAGTGCCTACGATATCAACATTTACGGGCTAGTCCCCAATAAACAAAAAGTTTAGCCTATACCTTCTTAGATTATTCTACGAATAATTGTAAATAGGAAGGAAAACTTTAAATTACTTGAGGAGTTGCGAGGATTACCTGACTAAACAGCTCCGGGTATCTCTCCTGCATCAGGTCCTGAGGTTCCCAGGTGTGCTCCTCCTGACCGTGATTTCTCCATAGAACCTTGACTAAGGGAATCTTCTTACGGCGCAAGATCCGCACTCCTTTGTCATCGATCCGAACCGGCTCCAAGTGAACAGATCGGTCTGAAGCTACCGGCCCTTCTGTGGTCAAAATTCGCTGCTCCGGGCGTAGTAGAGCCCTTCTCAGCGAAGAGATGTGGAAGACGTCGTGTAGAGCTGCCAGCTCTGGCGGCAACTCTAGCCTGTAGGCTAAGGGTCCGATCCGCTCCAGGATCCGGTAAGGGCCCATATACCTAGGGCTGAGTTTCTTCCTCCGACCGCGCACCCGTGAGACTCCGTGCATGGGCCGGATCTTCAAGAACACTCGATCTCCTACCCGGAACTCCACCTGACGATGCCGGGCGTCATAGTACTTGGCCTGCCTGCTCTGCGCCTCCAACATCCTATCTCTGATCAGCCTCACCTGAGCCTCGGTGTCTTCAACGAAATCCGATCCCAGCAGCTTCGGATCCTCGTCCTGTACCCAAGAAAGCGGGGTCCTACATCTCCTTCCATATAAGGCCTCATAAGGCGCCATCCTGATGCTGGACTGGTAACTATTATTGTAGGAGAACTCAACCAACGGTAACATCTTCTCCCACGGCTCCCCTCGGTCTAGTATACACAGCCGTAGTAAGTCCTCCAAGGTCCTGTTGGTGCGCTCGGTCTGCCCGTCCGTCTGAGGGTGGAAAGCCGTGCTAAAAGCCAACCGGGTGCCCAAATATGCCTGCACTGACCGCCACTCCCTGGATGTAAACCGTCCATCGCGGTCCGACACTATCGTCCGGGGCACGCCATGATATCGGACATACTGCTCCACAAACTTCCGTACCAGCACTCCCACCGAGTCATCCTTCCTGATCGGCACAAAGCGGGCCACCTTCGTCAGCCGATCGACAATCACCCAAATCGAGTCGTTCCCTGTCCGAGACCGGGGAAGACCATGTATGAAATCCATCGCTATGTCGTCGAACTTCCACTCTGGCACCGGGAGTGGCTGCAATAGTCCTGCGGGGTTCCTGCACTCCGCCTTCACCAACTGACACGCCTCGCAATGGGTCACGAAGTACGTAATGTCCTTCTTCATGCCCGGCCAAAACATCGTCCTCTTCAAATCAGCGGTCATCTTTGTGATCCCCGGGTGTACGGAGTACCGGCTGCAATGCGCCTCCGCCAAAATGTCTTCTCGGATCTGGCCTCCTGCGGGTATATATACTCTGCCTCTGAAGTGGAGCAAACCATCCCTCAGGGAATAATCTCCTGTCGAACCTTCCTCCAAGGCTCGGAACATCGGCTCTGCCCACACATCTGCCCTCTGTCCGTCCCGAATGCGATCCCGAATATCGTCTATGGCCACTATCGATGCCAGATACTCCCTATACAGATCTGGGTCATCCTCGGACACTAGGGATATCTGCATATCTCTGAATGACTGGACTAGCTCCATAGACATCACCTGGGGCCCAGCTTCGGAAGTGGCAGCTCTCCGGCTCAACGCATCGGCCACCACGTTAGCCTTCCCTGGGTGGTAGTGCATCTCATACTGATAATCTGCTAAGAACTCCACCCAGCGCCTCTGCCTGATATTCAGCTCCTTCTGAGTGTCCACGTATTTCAAGTTCTTGTGATCGGAGAAGATATCGCAGTGGACCCCATAAAGGTAATGACGCCAGACCTTCAGAGCAAAAACGACCGCTCCCATCTCGAGGTCGTGCACCGGGTAGTTCCTCTCATGGGTCTTCAGCTGGCGGGAGGCATATGCTATGACATGTCCGTTCTGCATCAGCACTGCCCCCATTCCCTGGTATGATGCGTCGGTATACACCTGAAATCCTTCCTTCCCCGATGGAAGGGCCAGAATGGGGGCCGAGACGAGTCGGTCCTTCAGCTCCTGGAAAGCCGCCTGGCACTGCGGGGTCCAAACAAAAGGTGCCTCCTTCTTTGTCAACGATGTGAGGGGGAGGGCAATCCGAGAGAACCCCTCTACGAACTTCCGGTAGTAACCGGCAAGTCCCAAGAAACTGCGTACATCGGTGGCCGTTTTCAACTGCGGCCAATCTCGAACTGCCCGAATCTTCGCTGGATCTACCGCTAGCCCGGCTCCGCTGATGATGTGACCTAGGAAGGCCACCTCCTTCAACCAGAACTGACACTTGCTGAATTTTGCATAAAGGCGATGCTCCCGCAACCTCTCCAAGGTCAGTGCCAGATGTCGAGTATGCTCCTCCTCCGTCCTAGAATAGATCAGGATGTCGTCTATGAATACTATGACGAACACATCCAAGTAGGCTTCGAAAACCCGGTTCATGAGACTCATGAACGCCGACGGAGCATTCGTGAGCCCAAAGGGCATCACGGTAAACTCATACAGGCCATATCTGCTACTAAAGGCCGTCTTCGGAATGTCCTCCTCCTGGATCCGCAGCTGGTAGTATCCTGATCTCAAATCCAGCTTCGAGAAATAATGGGCCCCCTCCAACTGGTCGAATAATTCGTCTATCCGTGGGAGCGGATAGGTATTCCGGACGGTCAGCCTGTTTAGTGCTCGATAGTCGATGCACAGGCGGAGTGTCCCATCCTTCTTCTTCACGAACAGGACCGGTGCTCCCCATGGCGAGGAACTCGGTCTAACAAAACCTGCCTCCACCAATTCCTGCAACTGGGTCCGAAACTCTGCCAACTCCTTTGGGGCCATCCGATAAGGGGCCCTAGACGCCGGCTTGGCTCCCGGCACAAGCTGTATCTGAAAATCTTGCTCTCGGTGTGGAGGTAGTCCTGGCAGTTTCTCCGGAAAGATGTCTGCGAACTCTCGCACCACCGGGATGTCTGTCACCGACTCCTTGACTTCCGCCATCTCAAAAAGAATCTGATAGACCTCCTCTCCCTGCAGATGGGCCTTAACGGCCTGTACCGAAGATAAGAGTATACGAGAGACAGGTCTTATACCTTCGATGGTAATGAAAGAGTCCCCGTGCCTCACGGTGATCCTCTTTGCCTGGCAGTCAATCTGGGCATAGTTCCAATGCAGCCATACCATGCCCAAGATCAGATCGTAGTCTGTCAGCTTCAAAATCGTCGCTGGAGCCTCGAACACTTTTCCACCAATCTCTGCCTCCATATTGCAGTGATCCGTGGTAAGGAGTTCAGATCCATCCGGTAGTCGCACCCTCATCCTCGAGCCTGTGAACCGCTCCACACCTTCCAGTCCTTCTACGAACGACTCCGACACAAAAGAGTGAGTAGCTCCAGTATCGAACAGCGTGCGGGCAGGCTTGCCACTGATGAAGACTATACCTGGGGTGATTAAATGTCTCAGGGTTCTATAAAGAGTTTTCTTTCCTGGTTAATCTATCTGGTGTGGTTCTAAGTTTAACAACTTAAAGGGGAAATTCTATGAAAACAAAGAAAACATTTCGGCATACCTGCGATGACCTGCTCCGGATTCCGCGACTGTGCAAGGTCCAAGGCATATACCTGCTCTCTCCCCTGTCTACGATCTTCCCCCTGGTATCCTCGACCGCGGCCGCGCCCTCGGCCTCCGTAATACTGAGCTGGTGGGCCGCCCTGATGTGCTGGAGGTGGTGCCCCCTTCATGGGGCAGTTCCTCCGTATGTGCCCAATCTGATGGCAAAGGAAGCATTCTGGGGGATACGCCATTCCCCCGGGTCTCGGCATCTCCTGCATCCGAAGAGGTGGAGGGGCCAATACCACCTGTTCCCTCGGCTCCGGCCTCACGTCCTGACGAGGCTGGTCCTCTGTCCTCCTCCCCTCTGGTACAGCACCTCGCCGCTGGTCATTCCTACCTCTCCGTCCCTGATCCTCTGCTGGCCGCTTCCGGCCCCGGGTGGTGTGCCAATCTGCCTCGATCCTTTTGGCCATCTCCAAAATCCGGGAGATGGGCCCGTCAGATACAAACAAGAGGGCCTCCCTCAGGTCCTCCCGCAGGCCCTTGTAGAACCTCCTGATATACCCTGCCTCGTCCAGCTGGTAGGAATCTGCGTATCGAGCCAGGTGGTCAAACTCTCGATGGTACTCCACCACGGTCCGAGTACCCTGCTTCAGCTGCAAGAACCGCTCCTCCAAATCATCCCTAGCCGACTGCGGAACGAAATGCTCCAGCAGTGCGGCCCTGAACTCCTCCCAAGTGACCTCCGCAACCTCCCTATCAGCAAAAGTCGTGTCCAACAGCGTCTTCCACCACCTCTTCGCATGGGACTCCAAGCAGGAGACAACCAGAGCCACCCTCTCCTCCCATGGACACCGAATCCCGGTCAGCATCTCGTACATGATATCTAGCCATTCCTCCGTCCGAACAGCCGACTCTGTCCCCAAATAGGACGGGGGAGACAGTCCTCGAAAGATGCTGAGCCAGTTGGCCCCCAGATTGGGCTGCGGGACCGGAACCTGCTGGGCCCTGAAGGCCTCCAGAATGGCTGTCAGGGTCTGTCCCATATCTGACTGAAGGAAGGGAGTGGGGACCGGTGGAGGTGGTGCAACTCCCTGAGTCTGCTGAACTCCGCCCTGTGGCGTAGGCTGCGCTGGAGGCTGCGTAACAAAAGCACACGCTGAGAAAATGTTCAAATATTACCTAAAGGTGGACAAATTATATGTGATCCCCATATGGGCACACCACTGCTTCCGCTGCTTAGTTTGTCCCCAAACTAAACTCGAGCGGGGGGTGACCTAGGGTTAGTGGACTGCTGTTTCCTTCTGATCGATGTTTGCTCTGATACCACTTGTAAGACCCCATTTTTTTTTCTTTTTCAACCACCGGGGTCTTAGGCCCAGAACCGCCGCTTTGCGGTGACTCCTTCACGTCCCGAAAGGTCATCACCACAAGGCGCCGATTCTGCCGGCCAAATTCGATCACAGAAGTAGCACAATTATTGAAGTAAAAGCAGTGCAGTCCACAATAATAAAAATCACATATATATATAATAAAACTCCACGAAGGGAGTGTCCACAGAAACATCAGAGTAATATAATTACGGGCTTATGCCCGGTACAAAATATCCTCACTACAAGTCTCTCATGCGGAAGCGAATCAGAAACTACTCAAGGATCGAGACTCACGGTCCCGGCGGTGTGAACTCCGGAGCTAGACTGCCCCATCTCTAGGCGCACCGATCTCTGGGGCTGCTCCTCCATGCTGGGCTCCACGATCCCCTAAAATGATATGGTTCGAAAACCGTTAGTCTAAAAGACTAAGTCCTATCATCCCCCACCCCTTCCCCCACGCTCTAAGGCACCGGGCGGAGAGGAAGAAAGGGGAGGACATGAAAGTGGAGAGTAGTCAAAAGCAGATGACGGTGGACCTAACTAGCAAGTTATAACAGGTGAGCAATATAAAACTTAAGAGTTGTAATAGGTCAAACAAGAAGGAAGTAAGTAAGAAATTAAACCTTCACTTATGTGAGTACACATAAGCCAAGGGATCTTTTGCAAGGCTCCCATCGTATAAAGTGTCCCATACCACTTATACGTTGGGGTGTCGGTTATCAAACAGCAACATATATATATTGAAATTAACTTTTGATTTATAAACTTGCCCACACAAGCTTATAGACCAAGGGGTCGTTTTGCAAGTCCTAAAGTATAAGCGTCCCATTCCACTTATACTTTAGGTGTCATGGTTGTTATGAACGATATGATATGCAACTATATGGTGGGTATGTTATGTCATGCAGTGCAACTCACACACCCGACTCTGTGCACACAGACCTTTAGTTCCCCCTTTCGGAGCCGTTACCTCCCAGGATACCTCCGTAGTGGCAAACGGAAGCGGTGGGTTGGGCCTCGCCCACCTCCAAAACCAGTAAAGCACACTGGTCTGACCTATCGTACGCCTCAACGCTTGGTGCACAAAGCGGACGCCTGCGTACTCTTGCCGGCTGGCGCACCGGACTTCTGTTGGCGGAGTGCTAATCACCCCGCCGAGTCAACGATATCGGTGTCGGTGCAATCGAACTCCCCGATATCGAAGGACCCACCACCTTAACTTTCCTATTTTTATGCACATGCAAGTTAAACCGTAAGCACACAACACCGAGCCGAAGCTCCCCGGACCAAAACGTCCGTCTCCAAATCAACCGAGCCGAAGCTCCCCGGACCGTCCTGTCCGTTTCCAAATCAACCGAGTCGAAGCTCTCATCAACCTTCCTGTGCCAACAGTGTTGTGAAGAGTGCAGCCCTAGTTACTAAGTTACTCTTGTCGGTTTGTTATTACAGTTTACGTTAGCCCAGGACTGCCCCCGGTATACCCCGTGAAGGGCTCTCAAGGGGCACTAGGAACCAAGACGGTGCATTACGGCCCGAAGTTCCCTTTCGCAAGGCACTTATTATTGTTGGTTAATACCCCGTACCCAAACCCTTAATGTTACTCTGGTTCTAACCCTAATGTATTTTAACTCCTTCACCCGCTCCCAGGAAAGACGATGTTCCGTCGAACCCGAGCTCCACCCATCCTTAGTTAACCTAACCACTATCCCATACCCAATTTCATTGATAACCTCCGAATCATCTTGCCACGGCATTTACACATGATTTGTCGCCCTATGACCATGGTATTACAATTTCTATGATTTCACTATATGCAGACCAACTTGAGCAAATCAACAAGTATGATAGGAAGTGCATTAATTTCTCATCCAAACACCCTAAGATAATTACTAAGGGCCTATCATGACTTTTATAACTTAAATCCAGCACTTCCAAATTTTTCCTAAATAATTTAATATTTATTTAATTATCCAGAAATTAAAGCCATGAGTGATTTTGAGCATGAGGTACTACATTCATTCATCATAAAATTATAAGAAAATTACCAGGGCTCTACAATGTCCATAAATGTTCACTGACCAAAAATTATAATTTTACAAGGCCTAAAAATATTATTTAAAAATCATTTATAAATTCTACAAATTGCAAGCCTTGTGAATCAACCCCTATGATTATAGATCCAAAAATTCTACAATAATTACCAGAGATGTAAGAGGTCATAAAAACTCATTTGCCTAAGTTACACCAGATTTCAGTGAGGGAACAACCCATAATAATTATTTGACTATCTTTAGAAAATCAATGGCTTGTGAATGAAGTACTTAAGATAATCAGTTAATAATTCCAGAAAAATTCAAGCATATGTATAAGAATCTAAAAAGCTCTCTGCCAAAATTTCATATCCATTAATCAACCATAGAAATTAAATTAATTAAAATACCCAAAAGCCTATTTTTGTGAGATATGAAGGAACTATTATGTATTGAATCCCAAGGCTCTCAATATTACTTCCCAAAGACTTCCCTAAACCCAAGAAGTACACTACCCAAGTTTCATGGCCTTTAGGCAAGTTTTGGTGACCTATTTTACCTTAACAAGGGGGGTGCCCTAAAATTCACCTACAGTGAACTGCCCTAACTTGTAGGGTATACCCCTCCCCAAAAAGCCTCTACAGGACAGTCCACTCATCCACATTTTTCCTATTACATATCAAACTGTAGGTATTTGAAATACCTACAACTTCTCTGATGGTCACAACCCCAGAAAATCCCTAGGAGTGCCCTAAAACTCTCCTACAGTGATCTGCCCTAACTTGTAGGGTATAGCCCTCACTAAAAAGACTCTATAGGGCAGACCACTCATCCACATTTTACCCATCACATATCAAACTGTAGGTATTCAAAATACCTACAACTTCTCTGAAGGTCACACCCCCTGAAAATCCCTAGGGGTGCCCTAAATTTCTCCTACAGTAAACTGCCCTAGTTTGTAGGGTATAGGCTTCACTAAAATGACTCTACAGAACAGAGTTTTTCTCCAAATTTTTAATAACACATATCAAATTGTAGGTATTTCAAATACCTACAATTTTCATGTTACAAGTTTTTCCATCAGATGCCCTTAAGGGGCCTAAAATAATTTTATAAGGTTCTGCCCTACAGATTAGGTCACACCCTTATTCAAATGGCTCTACAGGGGTGAGTTTTTCTCCAAATTTTTAATAACACATATCAAATTGTAGATCTTCCAAAGACCTACAACTTTTATGTTTTAAACTTTTTCATTAGGAGCCCTTAAGAGGCCTAAAATCGGGTTACAGTAAAACTGTTTAAGAAAAGACAGAAAATTGCATATAATAAACTATTAATTCAAATCCTAGGGTGCACGAATCTTGATGAACGATCCAACGGTAGCTGCTCTTCTTCCCCGATGGAGTAGAGAAATAGACCCGCCACAGGCCCCTTTTTCGGGGCTGTTACCGGCGGCCTGAGGCGGCGCCACCACCGGGAAACACCCCCTATGTGTTCCCGGTGGTGGGGGCTTCCCTTGGCCGGAGCTAGGGCGGCCGGAGGTGGCGGCGCCGCCCTACCCGAGAGCTCCCAAAAACCCAAAAATGGCAGATTTCTGAAATATTAAAACTTAGATCCGATTTTATTACAAAACGAAATCCATTTCTAAAGAGCCCTAGGATCTAAGCATGGAAGAAAGAGTGAGGGAGGACCTTCCCGGCGGCCATGCAACGTGTAGATCGACGAGGGGCCATGGCGACGGCGGCGGCGGCGTTTTCCTCCTTCTCAAGCTCCGGCCACCCTTCTCTTCTGCTAGGGATTCGAAAACCTCTCCTTGGCTCACTGATGGGGGTTTAAAAAAAAGGTAGAGAGGGGAGGGGGAGGGTCATGGCTTGAAGTGGACATTAATGGCCCTATTATTTTGAATTTCGGCCATGGTGGAGGAGGGGGGCTGCATGTGACTCTTGGTGGCCGGGAATGGGCTGCTCGACTCCTCTTCCATAGGGGAGTTATGAGCCACCATAAAAAGGCTGGCCCTCAGCCTTCAATGGCCGAATTCACCCCTCTCCTTCTCCATTAAAACCACCCTTTATTTTTCTCTCTCCTCTTTTAAATTTCTTCTCTCTCTCTTCCTCTCTCTCCTAGTCACCCCAAACTGAAATGTCTTCCTCCCACAACCTATTGGCAGCCCATTCATTAAATCCCAAATGAAAATATGAGAGAGGGGGGGGTCCACCATGAATACTTCTTTTATCATTTCTCTCTCCTATTTTATTTTCATCTCTCTCTCTTTCTCTCTCTCTTCCTCCAAATGAAACCACTATGAAATGTCTCCCTTTATACCCTATTGGCAGCCCACTACCAATTATGAGACCTCAAATGGAAAATAAAAGAGGGGGACCCACCATGAATGGTCTTTTACTCTTTCTCTCTCCTCTTTTATTTCTCAAATTTAGGCTTCTCTTTCTCTCTCCTAGTCACCTAGTTGACTGGTCAAGGAACTAGGTTATTGGCAGCCCTAATACCTCACATTATTCTTGTCATCAGGCTTAGCCCAAGAGGGAGGGTGGCTTGAAGTTGGGTTAGCCCAATTAGGTCAAGTTGACTTGACTTGGGTTAAATGTTGACTTGGTTATTTTGACTCTTTGGGTCCACATCAATGGGTCTTTAGTGACCCTTTGGACTCCCCTAAGGCCTAGGTAGGGTTAGTTGGAGTTGAGTTGGCCCCCTGGAGGTCACATGGCCCTTAGGAAGGGCACTTTGACCATTTTAGGGTTAGGGTTGGCTTGGGTTAATTTGGCCACTAGTATTGACCCCATTGAGTCTATGGTGACTCATTGGCCCCACATTGGGTCTAGAAATGCCCTAGAGTCAGTTTGAACTCACTAGGTCACCCAAACTCAGTGTTTTGGAAACTTGCTATTTGCAGCCCAAAATGAGTCTCTACTAGACTCCTAAGCCCATTTGGTCTATTTGGTTCCCTATGGTCTTGCCATGGCCCAGGCAAGCCCAAAGTTATTCTTAGGGGGGGCCTAATTGGAAATGGGATGTTACATATATGAATTAACCAAGCAAGAGAAGGGGGTAAAAGGTGAGGAACTGAAACTGGAGCGTGACTGTTGACATGAACCAAGTGAGGATCTGGCCCTTGGAGACAAGGTGTTCGATGGTCCATTTCCGAGCAATCTGGCTGCCTTTATCCTTGTTAATGGCCACAGCCACCAACAGATATGGAATGGCTTCAAAACCATGATTCATTCTGCCCTCTCCTTTCTCTTCTTAAATTACAACTCCTGCCCAAATTTCTTCCCCAAATCCCCTGATTCTTCTCTTGTCCTGCTGTAAATTGATTGTATATTTTTCCATCACTGTGAGAGAAGGGAGACAGATGGGGACGAAGGGTGGGGGAGGGGAGAAGTATTACAATCCCTTCCTTCTTCCCTCCCCACCCTTCTTCCCCATCTGTCTCCCTCCTCTCACGGCGATGACAAAATATACAATCGATTTGCAGCAGAATAAGAGAGGAATCAGGGGATTTGGGGAAGAAATTAGGGCGAGAGTTGTAATTTAAGAAGAGAAGGAAGAGAAAAAAATGAATCAGGGTTCTTAAGCCATTCCATATTCGTTGGTGGCTGTGGCCATTAATAAGGATAAAGGCAGCAAGATTCCTCTGAAATGTACCATCGAACACCTCGTCTCCAAGGGTCAGATCCTCACCTTGGTTCATGCCAACACTCATGCTCCAGGTTTCAGTTCCTCACCTTTTACCCTCTTCTCCTGCTTGGTTAATTCATATATTTCTTAGGTAGAAGTTTGAATCCAAAGTAGTTTTCATCCACTTGCTTGTTTGATGAGAAATTGATTTTCTTTTCTTACTTTCATGTTTGATGGATGAGAAATTGATCTCATATATTGCAGTGGCGGTGTCATGTATTTTATGTAATTTTTGTTCTCGTTTTGTACTTGTTCACGATTGTAGGAGCTTTTGGTTCTTAACAAATCTTATTTACTTTCATGTTTTATACTTACGATTGCAGGAGCTTTTGATTTAAATGAAATTGAAAGTAAAATGCACTCTCCGACAATGTAAGAGCAACAACTCTCACACCGGAGGTCAAGAGCTCAACGAGCAAAACTCCCCGACGATGTCGCCCAGCCTACGACGTCATGTTCTAATAGAGGAAGGCAGAGAAGTATTACAATCCCTTCCTTCTTCCCTCCCCCACCCTTCTTCCCCATTTGTCTCCCTCCTCGCACGGCAACGGCAAAATATACAATCGATTTGCATCAGAACAAGAGAGGAATCTAGGGATTTGGGGAAAAAATTTGGGCGGGAGTTGTAATTTAAGAAGAGAAGGAAGAGGGCAAAATGAATCAGGGTTCTGGAGTCATTCCATATTCGTTGGTGGCTGTGGCCATTAACAAAGATAAATGCAGACAGATTGCTATGAAATGGACCATCGAACACCTCATCTCCAAGGTCCAGATCCTCACCTTGGTTCATGTCAACACTCACGCTCCAGGTTTCAGTTCTTCACCTTTTACCCCCTTCTCCTGCTTGGTTAATTCAAATATTTATTGGGTAGAAGTTTGAATGCAAAGTAGTTTTCATCCACTTGTTTGGTTGATGAGAAATTGATTTTCTTTTCTTACTTTCATGTTTGATGGATGAGAAATTGATCGCATATATTGCAGTGGAGGTGTCATGTACTTTATGTAATTTTTGTTCTCGTTTTGTACTTGCTCACAATTTTGATTCTTAGCAAATCTTATTTACTTTCATGTTTTATACTTGCTCACGATTGCAGGAGCTTTTGATTTAATTGAAATTGAAAGCAAAATGTACATGCCTTGGATGAAAATTCCAGAAATGTACAAATGTTTTTTATTTTTTGGTAATTAGTTGTAATTTATTATGTTGATTTAATTCAAATATTGTAACTGCTATATTTAATTCAATTGTAACGCTTATGCAACAGAGGTAGCAGTAGTGGAAGAGCAGAGAGCGGCATCCAATTCCAAGCCATGCTTCAAGAGAATCTTATAAGCTGAAGGCCAGCCTTCGCCCAGTCAATCGACGCCAGCGGCAAACTGCAGTGCAAACTGCGCAAACTAAGAAACAATTTTTGGGGCTTACGGATCGGCTATTCCACATCATGAATAAGAGGGGTGAATGCAAAATGTTTCAAAAGAGGAGAGCACAATTCAACTAAAGAGGTGTAAAGGACATAAAACAAGCATATTGATCCTTCAATTCTTTGTTGAGACTGGGATCCAAAATTGCATCTCTGAAAGTCCCTAATGTGAGAAATTTATTCATTTTAATGATATATAATAAATGTATCTTCAGTAATGTTAATGATTTAATTTTTTTAAGAAATATTTTGAAGATGATTGAAGCCTGAAAGGTGTATATCATAGGCACACCTTTGCTTGGAATTCATAGTTGTTTACCGTACTGTAGATGAATTGCTCATTGACAAAATATATTTTTCTGAACTCTTTGGGTTCATTCATTTGGAGAGATTTTGGGCTATCCAATTACAATTGGAGGATCAATTTTACCGAATTTGAGCCCAATATTAAAGCCTCACTTTTGTCAACCGAACATATATCATTGATTTTGTTTTATATTGATGTTTATGAAATATATTGGTAAATTTTGCATAATTTTATGAAAATAATATTCCAGAATCTAAAAATTACATATCTTATGATTTACAATGTTCTTGGCATTGTGCTCTTCTTATATATTTATCATATGATTTTAATTTGGGTAGAAATCTAGAAGATCAAAACAAAATTTTGTTTTTTTTTAAATTTCGCAATACTGTTTCTTCACGACATCCTAAAAAATAACATTAAATTTCTATGCTAATTTAAAAATATAAATTAGCAATGATCTAAATTCCATACAAAATATCAAAATTCTTTCATAATTTTAATTAGGAGAGAATTAAAAAAATTGCTAGCTAATATTAAGATAACTAATTTTAGCAAAAAAATAATTCTTTTTAAATTTAGCATGAACGTTTATCCTTTTTAAATTACTATGAAAATCAATTTTTTGTTGGTGATTTTTTTTTGACTAAAAGCAAATTTTATATATAATAAAAATCTATTCTTTATTAATAGCCAATGGAGTTCAAATTGCAAACTTATCTTATACAATCCAACATACTTAACCAACCCGTTTAACTTTCATGCATGTTGAACATTCTTAATTTCAAAATTTACAGGTTTAGCCAGAATCTCGCCCGAAAGATTGCTGACTTGAAATGATATAATAATAATAAAGTTCAAAATTTGAGTCAGCAACTTTTCGGGTCAGATTCCGGCGAAATCGAGCAAATTTTGAAAAAATGTTCAACATGAAAGTTGTAGTTCTCGTTCTTGGCTGAAAATGCATATATTATTTGTCTAATTTTGACATGTATTGTTTGAGATCTAACTCAAGCTTTTTTAGGTTTAATAAAACTTGAGCTTATATATTACAAATCATATATATATATATATATATATATATATATATATATATATATATATATATATATATATATATATATATATACACACACGAGTAACAAGCACGGGCTTACGGCCCGATGGCCACGCGCCATAGTCCCTGGCCGCCAACGGCGGGCTTCGCCCGCCCCCCCTGCAGGTGGGCCCACCTGCCCGAAGCTCGTCCCAGCCCGCCCGCCCCAGCCACATTTTCCATGGTTATAAGAGTGAATCACCCTTTGGTGAAAGACAAAATTGGAAAGCCCAATGTTGCACCAAAGAGTGTTTTTTCCTTATAGAATACTGTGCGGGCGTACGGGCGTACGGGAAAGGGTCAAGGATGTCTTAAAATGAAAAGTGATCAACATGAAAGTTGTAGATCTCGGCGAGACGAACAACTTTCTTGTTGATCTCTTTTTTATTTGGAGCCGTCTTGGCTTTCGATTTGGGCCTCAAAATTGGGGTGGCGAGAGTGATCCAGAGGAAAGTTGTTCGAGACCCAAATCGAATGCCAAGACGGCTCCAAATAAAAAAAAATTAACACGAAAGTTGTTCGTCTCGCCGATCTCTACAACTTTCATGTTGATCATCTTTCGTTTTGAGACCGTCTTGACCCCCAAAAAGTCTTGCCCGTACGCTCGCACCGTATGTTTGTCGTCGCCCAACCTTCTTTTTAGTCCCACACCGCCCTTTAAATTAGGAATTTCGGGTATATATTGATATTTCCGCAATTAGTGTTTGAAATAAGGTGTGTTGGCAGGCTTGCAGGCTTGCTAGCCGAATTACAGCTTGGTTGGCTTAACGCCCGTGCTGGCGGCCTGGCGGACCTGATCGCGTGGTCTTTTTAGCTTTATTATTTATAGGGGTACAATCGTAATTTCACATAGGTTTAGGACCTAGTAATAGGTTTAGGAGCCCTAGTAAAATGTGGAGAGAGAGGGATGGTTTGATCAGACGGCTGCTGATATAGTGGAAGAGATCAGACGGCCATTGTTTTTCCCCTAATTTCGAACTCAGGCTATTTGCAGACCTCAGTATTTCTTTTTAATATGGTATATATATATATATATATATATATATATATATATATATATATATATATATATATATCCTTATCTCCTTATATAAGGATATTCATATTGAGCTTTATGAGATCTCATCCATTTATGATTTCTATCATTAAACAAAGAATTTCAATAGGTATCCTAAACCTATTGTCCTTACAGGACCAGAGATAGAGAGCGGGGAGAGAGAGCGGGGAGAGAGAGGGAGAGAGTTAGGCGGATAGAGAGAGAGAGGTTTAGGCGGTGGAGAGAGGGAGGGAGAAGAGAGAGAAATATAGATGGCGGAGAGAGGGAAAGAGTTAGGCGGATAGAGAGAGAGAGGTTTAGGCGGGGGAGAAGGGGGGGAAGAGAGAGAAATATAGATGGCGGAGAGAGGGAGAGAGTTAGGCGGTGGAGTAAAATATAAGTTATTAGTAAGATATAAGTTACTATATATATAATATGTATTAGATATACTATAGGAGTATAGTGCCGCCCTCCCTCTTTCCTCTCTCTCTCTCTCTCACCTATATATACAATATAATATAATATATAATTAAGTCTTAACCCAGCCAAAATACCCAAATGCCCTTAATTTAGGCAAACGATTTTGTTTTAATGAGGATATTTTTGTAGTACTGCTGTTCCAAAATGCCCTTAAGTTAGACAAACGTTTTTGTTTTAATAAGAATATTTCTGTATTAACATGTTACAGCACACCGAATTATAGTTATGGGTTGTGGATTTGCAGTGACTATAATAGCTAATATAGATACTTTATTTAATGAACTATTGCCTAAATAAATGCTAATATATATAAATTATTGCCTAAATAAATGCTAATATATATAATAGATAATATATATGATGTAGGTATTGCCTAGATATAACTATACGAGCATCTCCGCACGGGCTACGCCCGTGCTCGATGCTCTCGGGCGGCCTTCGCCCGCATCAGACGGGCTTCGCCGGTACTTGGTGGTTCGGGTGTGTAGGCGGGCGAAGCCCGCATGATGCGGCCGAAGGCCGCCCGAGAGCATCGAGCACGGGCGTAGCCCGTGCGGAGATGCTCGTATATATATATATATATATATATATATATATATATATATATATATATATATATATATATATATATATATATATATATATATATATGTGTGTGTATATATATATTTATAATATACATAATATTTCTATATTTATATTTATACATAAATATATATAATAATTATAATGATAAATTTTATATTCACTAAAATCTTCTTTTACTTTTTTTATGATAAATAATAATTATAAGATATTAAATATTAGTCTTGTTTTGTAGGTCTCGAAAAGATGATTTTTTTGATATATTATATGTCAAATTTGAATAATTATATTAGCGGCTACGAAGATCATAGCTTAATACAAAAGTTTTATAAATAAATAAAATAAGTTATTAAAAAATAAAAATAAACAAAAAAGAAATAGAGTGCTGGCATTTCCTCTCGCCCTCCTCTAAATTTAGAGGAGGAGAGAGAGGATCGCCATTTTTGCCGATCCTTTTGCTGAAAGGATGGGGTGATTTCAACATGCATAAATGGAGAATAGCGGGCGGTTGGAGATGCTCTAAAATAGTTGGGATAATCTAAGAGCAACTCTCACAGCGAAGGCCAAGCGCTCAACGAGTAAAACTCCCCGACAATGGCGCCCAGCCTACGACGTCATGTTCGAATAGAGGAAGGAGGAGAAGTATTACAATTCCTTCTTCCCTCCCCCACCCTTCTTCCCCATCTATCTCCCCCCTCTCACGATGACGGCAAAATATACAATCGATTTACAGTAGAATAAGAGAGGAATCTGGGGATTTGGGGAAGAAATTGGGGCGAGAGTTGTAATTTAAGAAGAGAAGGAAGAGGGCAGAATGAATCATGGTTCTGAAGCCATTCCATATCCGTTGGTGGCTGTGGCCATTAATAAGGATAAAGGCAGCCAGATTGCTCTGAAATGGACCATCGAACACCTCGTCTCCAAGGGCCAAATCCTCACCTTGGTTCATGTCAACACTCACGCTCCAAGTTTCAATTCCTCACCTTTTACCCCTTCTCATGCTTGGTTAATTCATATATTTCTTGAATAGAAGTTTGAATCCAAAGTAGTTTTCATCCACTTGCTTGGTTGATGAGAAATTGATTTTCTTTTTTTACTTTCATGTTTGATGGATGAGAAATTGATCTCACATATTGCAGTGGCGATGTCATGTACTTTATGTAATTTTTGTTCTCGTTTTGTACTTGCTCATGATTGCAGGAGCTTTTGATTCTTAGCAAATCTATTTACTTTCATATTTTATACTTGCTCACGATTGCAGAAGCTTTTGATTTAAATGAAATTGAAAGCAAAATGCACTTGCCTTGGGTGAAAATTCTCATAAAAAGGGCTTTTTTATCCGGCTTTTTGGCATTTTTGCACCCTCAAATTATCCTATTTTGGCACTTTGCACCCTGAATTTTTAAAATTGACATTTTGTACCACCTAATTACAGATTTTTGACACTTTGCATCCTAAGGTTGAAATTTTAGAGGTATTTATGTCCGAACACCGCCCAAAATGCTCATTTTGGCACTTTCCAAATAGCCAAAATAAAGTAGTTCGGCGTGCAAAGTGCATATTGTAGAAAAATGGATTACGAAGCTGAAAGTTTTTATTATTTCATATATCTTGACATCTAGTACAAGCATTTTGTACATATTTGTAGGATGGATTGAAATCTCAACTCCAAATATAAAAGTGGGACTAATCTATACACGAAAAAATGGGGTCCTTACATGAGCTTATTAGTAGATCTTCTACACGTATAAAACGATATAAGAGCAAACTTCCTCATGCATTATTTTTGTTCCCATTTTATTCTCCCTAACGATTGTGGAAGCATTCAAACCAACAAGGAATTGAAATACTAATTCAAAAGTTTAAAATTCAATCAAATTAAATACATCTTGTTGAGAATAGTCTCACATCGAGAAACTAACATCATTTTGTGCATTTAATATAGATCCCGAGCCTCTCCATCTCTAACCAATTGATTTTAAGTCAGATGCTTAGATTCTAACCCATCTCTTTGTTGATATTTGGCATTTCAGCTTCTCTACAAAACGATGCGTCCAATGGCTACAAAAGCACTTCTGATCCTCTAATGAAGGAACTATTCCTCCCTTTCCGTTGTTTCTGTACAAGAAAAGATGTGAGTAACCTCCGAAAGATCTGATCTTTTGAATCATTTCTCTCTCATTTTTTAAAGAACAATATTATACATCTCTTAACTTGATTCTCTCATATAAATGTGCACAAATCTCTAGATACACTGCAATGACGTGGTGCTCGAGGACACTGATGTGGCAAGGGCAATTGTGGAATTTGTTTCTCAAGCTGCAATTGAGAAACTTGTAGTTGGAACACCATCTAGAGGACTCATTAGGTAATCGTTTGCGTTGTTGAAGTAAATTTCATTTACTATGTAGCAGGGGATCTTAACTAAGTGTATCATTGTAAGGAATATGGAATTACCGGTAGTTAATTCTTACTAATATAGTAATATATCATTTACTTAACTCTCAATCTGAAACTTTAACAACATAATGGGATAATTAATACTTTATGGTCCGAGTGATTGCGCTCTGGGCCCAAATCCATTGAAATATAATTGATTTGGCAAGGTTTATGACCTGAAACATAAAGTTTACCCAATTATACATACGCATCAAATATGTACTCTGTGAATTCCCTCCGATAAACTCAACATGATTAATGGGTGTAAACTTATGGAATGTTTTATAAAAAAAAATTAATGGGGTGTTTCTTATGGACACTTGTTAAGTGTATGGTCTCACATTGGAAACTCATGTAGCCTTATGAACATAATATAGAGCATTGGTCCCTCATATAAAATCACTTTCTTTATGTTAGATGCATAAATTTTAAGATGATATCAGAGTAGTTTAAGCCCAATGATTCACTCTTACATTACTTAATAAAAAAAAATCCTCACGTTAGAGGACAAAAGAACATTCAATTAGGGGGCATGCTTTGTGAACTTAACATAGATCATGTGTTTGGACTCTCTATGTACAATCAATTGGTTTTGGGTTTGTTTCTTACATGGTATTAAAGTAGGCTAAACTTAAAAACACACTCTCACACCACCTAATTAAAAAAAAGTTGACATGTTAGAGACCAAAAGACCATACACATGAGGAGGCATATTGAGAATATAGTCTCAAGAGCAAAACTCATGTGATGTTATGAATTTAACATAGATCATGGATCCTCCATGTACAATCAATTGGTTTCAAGTTGGATTTTAGCATGGTATTAGAGCATGTTAAGCCCAACAACACATTCTCACATCAGCACATCACCCAATTAAAATAAGAAGCTTATAAGTTAGAGGACAAAAGACCATATACATGAGACATTTTGAGAATGTAGTCCCACTTTGAGACTCAGGAGCATTATGACCTTAGCATAGTTCATGTTCCCCTCCACGTACGATCTATTGATTTTTTGTTGGATGACTATGTTCTAACATAATATCACAGCAGTCTAAGCATAATGGTCCACTCCCATGCCACCCAATTAAAACAAATCACATGTATGAGGCCAAAAATCATACACATGAGGCTACATTTTAAGAATATAGTCGCACCTCCAAACTTTGCATCCACATTGAGAAACTCATGTAGTCTTGTGAACTTAAAGTCTTAAACATAGATAATTGGCCCTTCTACCACATACAATCAATTGTTTTTTGTTGGTTGGATGTAAAGTTTCTAACATGGAATCAAAGCAGGCTAAGCCCAATGACCCACGCCCACATCACCCCAATTAAACAAATTTAGTGTGCTTA
This sequence comes from Platanthera zijinensis, assembly GCA_039513925.1. Lineage (NCBI taxonomy): Eukaryota > Viridiplantae > Streptophyta > Magnoliopsida > Asparagales > Orchidaceae > Platanthera > Platanthera zijinensis. Next base: position 118,715,557 of record CM077085.1, read on the forward strand.
AGGCCAAAAGACAATACATTTGAGGGAACGTGATGAGAATATAGTTCCACATTAAGCTAAGAAACTCATGCAGCCTCGTGAACTTGATATTTATCATCGGTCCCCTCCACCTACAGACAATTGGTTTTCGGTTAAGTGTTTAGGTTCCAACAAGTAACAACATCAGGTAACTAAAGCAATACACGTTAAGGGTGATATATCGATAATAATAAATAATAGCATAATAGAACACTAAAAGTACCCAAAAAAATCATATATTGAAAACGATACACTAGTAGAAAGTTCCTACTTCTACATAGAAGCTCAAGCACTTTTATGAGGCTTAATTATAGATCATTTATCTCAGAAGATTTAAGGGCCCAGATGTCTCTACACACGTCTCTAAGGGTGCCCCAGACTTCTGCTCAGTGTTTGTTATCTCTAAGGGAAAGTTGTTGTCAGAAAGGAAAGCAGTGAGGCCAGCTCCAGTTGTATCTCCACTTCGAGCCCAAATACAGAGCCAGGCCAGCTTCAAGTCTGATGTTGTTGAGAATAACCATGTATTGGTAACAAAAGGTTGGGTTTCGAGGAAAAAATTATTTGTCTTTTTTTCTTCTATTATTATTTTATGTTTTCATTTTCTATTTTGGTTAGAATGACAGTAAAATTTTTCCATCCTTCTCAGGGGAAATGACGCCCAGAGCTCGGATCTCGCATGATGAATCGATAAAGTGAGTCTATGCATAACATATTGGTTTCATTATTTTATTTTTTTTAATTTATTTGAAAATGTGATGATTTTTTTCATTTGCAAAGGTCAAGGGAAGGTTTGATTGACATGCTTTTTTAATAAAAAGTAAGAATAGTAATTACACAAAATATGCAATCATTTGGGTGGAGCTTGTTGGGTACATTAGTTAAAACCGATACTACCATTGATCTAACTCATTAGTTGTTGCTTGCGGGTGTTTGGGGGCCTATTAGCCTCCAACATGTTTTTGTTGGTGCATTTTGATAATTTCGCCCCATGCATGTAACCCTAAATTCCATTTGTATAAATAGCATCATCTCTTGTAATTGAGAATCTCGAAGAAGAACAAAAACCTCTAGAACTATCATGGCATTGTGAAAATTTTCAAACCATGTAAAATCATGTGTTTTTTAGTTTATGCAATTGTTGTTCTCATTTTGTTCTTTCTATAGATTATATGAGTGCTCCAACCCTAATAATTAATATATAAGAATTGTTTTGAGAGTGTTAGAGAATATTAGGGATAAAGATGTAAAAGCCCATTAGTGTGGCCCATTTATAAGCCCACTTGGATCTCTTGTTTGTCTCACATCCTTTGTATAGGATTCTTTATCTCCCTTCTCTCCTATATATGTGGACTCATACTTGTATTTTTGGTATTAAGTATTATATACAAGGTTTGCACCTTCTCTCTACATGGTATCAGAGCCAACGATCTCTCCTTGCGGTTAAGAATTTTCTAACCGCCGGCCTGGATTTGCCTTCTCTTCTTGTACATGGCGTAGTTAGGCTTCTTCTAACCACCGCCTCCTACTAAAAAATCTCGTGGCCTCCACCTTCTTTCCCCTCCCCGTTCTGCCCCCTTTTATACTCTTTGCTCTTCTATCTGGCTTGCGGTTAGGATTCTTCTAACCGCCCCCTGCTCGCGGTCTGGTCGGCAATTAGCTCTTCTATCTGCTAGCGGGCTTGTCGGGCTTGTTGTTCTCTTGCAGCGATCTGCTCTCTATCTTCTCGTTTGTCATAGCAGTCTCTCTTTCTTTTCGCTGTGATCTGCTTGCTTGTCATTCTGGCTTTTCTTTCTCCTCTACGGCCTCTGTTCCAGTTTGATCAGTCGTGGTCTTCTAAGTTCGCCCCTATGTTCTTCCCGCTGCAATTGTCTTCTGACCACTCTCCTAGCAGTACTTGCTGCACTCTCATCTAGTCATTGCGGTCTAACCATAACCACTGCAATCTTCTCTTATTTGTTGTGCCTCTTGTCACTGCGATCTATTCTAGTCGCGACGGTCTCTCCTTAACTGCTGCGATCTTCTCTTATCTGTTGTGCTTCTTGTCGCTATGATCAAATCAAGTCGCGGCGGTCTCGCCTTAACCGTTACGATCTTCTCTTGTCCCTGCATTCTCCTCTTTCTCTGCGGTATTTTCTAACTGATGAGACCTTGTCTAGCTGCATGCTCTCCTAGTCACAGCTCCTCTCTTCTGTCCGCGGCCTTTATCCGTCTATTCTATCCACCGTGTCCTCTTCCCCATAGATCCCGCTGATTCTTCCACCCTGCTAGCTCGTGCTACTACTCCCACGCTTGAACTCCGTGATGAACTCTGAATTACCACCATCTCCCTTATCAGGAAGCATAACTTTGTGGAATGGGTGCACTGTATTCGCAGGGTTTTGCAGACAAAAGGCCTTCTTAAACATCTGACACGTGGTACTCCTACTGCTCCCACCGATAAGTGGATTTTTGATGATGGTCGGGTCCAGTCATAGCTTCTAAACTCAATGGACACTGAACCATACATAATGGCTATTTATCATGAAATGGCAAAGGCAATGTAGGAGGAGCTTCACTCCCTCTATTTTGGGCAGAACAGTCTTCAACACATATTTGACATTATCTCGGACCTTCAAACTCTTGATCCCGTGGCACCAGGCGATATGATCTCCATTGTTGCTAAGGCCAAGTCCCTCATTGAGACTTGGATGCAGCATCAGCCTCCTACAATAGTTTTTGTTACCCAACGGGCCAAGAAAGAAGCAGTCGGGATTGTTATGATGATGTCTTGTGCTCCTTCTCATTTGCACAACGTTCGGGCTCAGATTCTCTCTTCCTCTATAACTCCCTCTCTGTCATGTTTTTGTTCTATGCTTCTGAAGGTTACACCGCCCCAAGATGCTCTGATGCCTCTCTCTCCAACTCATTTACAACAACCTACACCTATTCCAATAGCTCAAGTTTCTTTAGCCCGTGGGGTCGCAACACGTCTCGAGGATGAGGATGTAATAGATGGCCTTCCTTTAAATACACGTATTACGGACGGGATGGTCACCTTGAGTCTACCTGCTAATCGCAAACATGGTATGCCTCTACATCTTGCTTCCTCTACTAAAGCTAAGCCTCCCACTTCTCCCGCAACGTACTCCGCCTCTTCCACTCATGAAGAAATCAATGCTCTATGCACCCAGCTCCACCATCTCCAAGGGGTGATTACTCGATCATCTGGATTAGTTGCGTCAATTTCCAATGAAGGTATATCCTGTCTCTCCCAGGGCTCTCACTAGATTGTGGATTTAGGAGCCATACACCATATTACTTCGCAGGGACCTCCTCAATACTTGTTGACTGCCCATCCCAAGTTCATCACCATGGCCAATGGTGATACCACCCTGATGTCCGGCGCTGCTAATATCTCTTTCACATCCTCTCTCTATTTTAGGCTCTTCATGTTCCTGGAACATCATTTAATTTGCTCTCTGTCAGCCGTCTTACTCAGGATCTTAATTGTTATGTTACATTCTCACTCTCTACCTTTGTTGTGCTGGATCGGAAAATGCAAAATATCATTGGTAAGGGTCGGTTGTCTAACGGTCTCTACCTCCTGGATATTCCTCCTTAATTGTTGTGTTCAATAACCATTGACCGTTGATAACTCTATGTACTATATGGTGTGTACTCTATCATATATAGCACTTGTGGTGAGATTTGTGAGCAGATACATGACAGATTTGTTGGAACCGGAAACTTGGTCCCTGTGGAGTTCACCCTTGGGGAAGGGGTTATCGCACATTTACTTCTCTCTCGCGAGCCAAAATACTAAGGAGAAAGAACAGGGGAAAGACCCAAGGGCTCGGCGTGGAGGTCCCACCACACACCCGGAAGATCTTAGAGCGCTTCCCCTCCCTATCCAAATGCTAAGCTAAGGATACCACAGAAAGTGCGAGAAGATTGGGGAACTAATAAGCATGCCTTCTGAGGTACCCCCTTGAGTCTATTTATAGATCTCTGGGAACGGCCTGCAAATAGCCAACCCCCGTTATTTTGAACAGCTCTGGGCAGGCCAACGGGGGCAAAATATTAAAAAAACATCACAGATCACTTGGGCGAGTAGTCCTTGGGATTTCTACTCGCTCGGGGCGGCGAGCACGGGCTCGGCTGGCCCTACTCGCCTATCAGTTGTCGAGCTCCCCTAGGGTAAATACGACCCCACCTGCTCCATTCGCCCCTCAAACACTCCACCCTGCCTGGGCAAGTAAGGGGGCTACTGAGCTCCTCCCCCCCCCCTGGATGCTCGCCCGGGGCTTGGACTACTAGATCTTGCCCACCTGGCCCATTGTGGTCTCACTCGCCGGATACGGGGTTGTACAAGATTCAAGGAAAGAATATAGAAAAGCTTTTACAATGTGACGTAGTGGAGATCCGTCTAACACAATAAGGGTGCCAAAATTCAGCATAAATGGAGTTATGATCTAAATGTTGTGCTCATGAAATCATGAGAACAGCCCAAAATAGAGATCTACTAACTAGTAACAATTTTATTTTGGCAACGCTTTGGGCACGACTAGCACAACCAAACAAGATTTAAGCTGTTAAGAAACAACTATGATTAACGAACAAAGTGAGGCGCATTTTCGATTGAAGTGCGTCGGATGTGTCCCGTGAATCACAAGACAAAATCAAGCACAATAGCATATAATAATTTCCAAAACCACAACAATAGCTCAATACCAATGAAGTCCAACATGAGCACTAAAACACTAATACCTTGATTCGCTTGTGCATATGGCGGCTCGGCTTCGGTACGGAGGATTGTGGGTTGGGGGTCTTTTCAAGTTGATGGTGGCTCCTCAGTGGGCTGCGAGTAAAGTGTAAAGGTAGAGTTTGGGGTTACTTAGGAGGGGAAGAGGGACATCTGTGGAGGTTGAATGGGGAGGGGTGTGGATCTAAGGGATCAGAGTAGGATGCGGGTCGAGTGTGGGCTAGAGATCGTGGGGAAGATGAGTCAGGTGGGTTAATGGACGAGAATGGTGTTAGGTTTGGCCGGGGAGGTGGAGGAATAGCAGGAAAGTGGCGGGAAGCAAGGAATCGGGGATTAGTGTTGGCGGGGTGCGTCCGGAGGCCGGGAAAAGGGGAGGGGAAGGTGGCGGCAGGCTACAACAGGGAGATGGGGAATACGTCGGATTAGCGGAGCAGGAGAAGTGTGGAACGGTCTTGGAATCCATCGAAAACATGGACCGACCAGTTGCAGCTTTCGCAACTTCTATCCCTTGAACCGGCCACCGATATGCATATTTATAAGAGAAAAGCAAGAGCAAAATTATGGCTCACGATCGGACGAATATAATTGCTCGGCCCGATCAGGGGCTAAATACGTCATGAAAATAAAAAAACTAATATATGAAACTTGCTCGGAACGACCCTCTGGGCGCATCCGCGGACTCGGATCGCCCAACTGGGTCGTCAATCACCACCTCTTGTAAGAATAGATGTGCGCATGTCGTCGATCGCCATCACAATGTCTCTTGAAATACTTTAAAGACACTTGAGGGTGGACACTTCAGTTATACGAAAAACTAAGTAATTTTACAGGATTTGGTTATTGCATATATGAGTGGTGATTTGGATAATCAAAAGAACACTACCATTTATATTTCTATCATAAGGCTAGTTTGGGTGGGTGGTTGCGATTGGAGATTGGATAAAATAATATTTTTGAATGGAAAATCCTCTCTGCGGTTAGAATTAGACATAAAATAGTGTTTTGGAGGATCGCTGATTCAAAATGGAGGTTATTCAAATGAGCAAAAGACAGCGTTTGCATTTTTAAAAAATTAATGAAGAAAAAATGTGCAAAATAAAGGCTTAGGTAACACAACAATGAGTTGGGCCTCTTTCAGAAAAATATTGCTAGTAATGATATGATCTTGTAGAAAAAGAACACAAACACTTGGAAAAATTGTAAACCTTTGCATTTACTCTGTGTGTATGTAAATACAAGTATGAATACATATATATATAGGGAGAGAAGAGTCCCAATTTCAAGATGTGGGACTATTACAAGAAGAGGAAGAAGGCCTATGATGGGCCATTATGTGGGCCTTTACATATTCTTTTTCAGATACTCCCCCGCAAGCTGGAGCGTACAAGTCGTAGGCACCCAACTTGGACAAGAACTGATAAAATAGAGCACTCGGCAAGACCTTAGTGATAAGATTGGCAACTTGGTCAGTGGTCGGAATATGTTTCAGTTCCAGCTTCTTAATTTGACCTTTTTCCCAAATGAATTGTCAATCAACTTCAATGTGTTTTGTTCTTTCATGGAAGACAGGATTCTTAGCTATGTGAATCGCAGCTTGACTCACATAGAGTAAGGTGGCTAGTGAGAAAAGTTTTACTCTCATATCACTTAGGACACTCTCAAGCTATATGATCTCAAATACAACAGACGTCATCCAATGGTACTTAGCTTTAGCCGATGATCGAGCAACTACAACTTGTTTTTTACTGCGCCAGGTAACAAGGTGACCTCCAAAGTAAGTACAGAATCTGCTGGTGGAATGCCGATCATCCGGGAAACTAGCGTAATCATCATCCTAATATGCAAACAATGTTGAAGCAGAGGAGGAAGTTCTGTATACCAATCCTTGACTAGGAGTATTTTTCAGGTATCACAGAATACATTCGATGGCTTGTTGATGTGACGCCCGAGGAGAATGCATAAACCGGCTGACAACCCCAACAACAAAGGACATGTCAGGTCTTGTGACTGTTAGATATATCAATTTTCCAACCAGACATCGATAGTATTCTAGATTTGGAAGAAGATCTTCATCAGAGGCATGAGCACACAGCTTGTGATTTGCGTCCATAGGAGTGTTAACCGGCTTACATTCAGAATATCCAGCATCCTGAAGAAGGCCAGGAAAGTACTTCCGTTGAGAAGAGACAAGACCATCAGAACGTCTTGTCATCTCAAGGTCAAGGAAGTATCGAAGGTTCCCTAGATCTTTTGTTTGAAAAACAGAACTGAGGTGTTGTTTGATCACTTGAATTCCTTTTGAATCATTTCCTGTGATTAGGATGTCATCAATATACACTAAAATACGAACCATTCCTATTGTGCTAAACTTATTGAACCATACCTGAGGAGATTGTTTGAGACCATAAAATGACTTCTTAAGGAGAAAAACTTGGGACTCCCCCGTGGTCTAAAACCCGGGAGGTTGTCGCATGTAGACAGTTTCTTGGAGATTGTCATTGAGAAAAACATTCTTGATATCAAGTTGATGTAAGTTCCATTGACGATGCATAGCTACGGAGAGTAGGACATGAATTGTGTTGAGCTTGACCACTGGAGAGAATGCTTCCTCATAATCTAGACTCTATTATTGAGTAAATCCACGTGCCACCAGACTGGCCTTAAGTCGATCAATCATCCCATCAGGAACATGCTTGATGACAATGATTCATTTACATCCAAGAGTAGTTTTGTAACACCCCTATCCGTCGCATAACACATAGCAGTAGGTCCGGCCGGGGCCCGACGCTATATACTACGGACAGACCGATTAATTACGCGTTGAAACCATTCAACCAATTACACGTCCTACACAGCACCTAGCAGAAGCAATTATTAAGTTGCACAATTAAGAACCCTACCAAAAGCATGAATGTCCACTACAATAACACCCGTAGGAATGTTTCAATACACAGAAAATAGAAATGGCTTTAAGGCCTTACACAGTTTGCTTGATATAAAAGTGTTTTCATACTTCGGCTCGCAGGTCGGCCACACATGATTACAATGAAACACTCAAAATTAGGCCTTCGAGGGCCGGCTCAGCAACTTGGGCTTTAGCCCGCTATTTCCCGCTCGGCTCCGCAGCACCTGCAAGCAACAATCCACCGCCCGGTGGCAAACAAAAGCAACGATCAGCTATGCTGACCAAATTATAACGACCCCTCCCCCAGAATTAAGGCGGCGATGCTCTTTCCCTGCACTTTATTAGTATAGGCAACAGTTAATAGTGTAATCACACTACATCACAGGCGTAGGCTCGCACGGCCACACACCCCGTGCACTCAGGGCACATACTCGGTGAATCCGGTCAAATCCGTGGCTTCACCACCACCCCTTGGATGGCAAAACTCGTGAGCAATCTAGTCTTTCCGGTCAATGCCTAAGACTCGCACAACCATGCCAATGGCCAGTCTCTTTTTCAGATGTCTGTCACCAAACCGCATAGCCCCGGGTCCGCGTCCACTTGCCCGTTGCTCACACTGCATAGTCACATTAAGACGTACGCGTGGGCCAAGCTTCTCCCGGATCCCAAAATTCGATCACACAAGAACATAACCCAGTTATGTTCAAGTTGGCTCCCCGGCCACCATGTTGGCAAAACCCGCTTTTGCCTATTTTCCGAGTGCACCTTGGAGTTAGTCTCCAAGTCTCCCTATTGCAATCTACCACGTAGAAAACCCAAAAAACGCCCAAACACCCGGAGTCTTCCCCGGTTCATATGCAATGCAACATCACCGATCCGGCTCTACTTGTCCGGATAGGCTTCACACACAATGTCTATGCCCGTTTTCGCATACGGACTCTATACAAGGGGGACTTCACATATCTACCCCAAGGAATGCTCCAACTCTTCGCTCACTCGCGAGAGCGGGCTTCCTATGCAAAGGAAAAGAGGGCTTCACACGCCCTAAGATGAGAAATCGTTACCCTTGCGTTTTTCCTCGGCACCATGACGATCTAGTCGGATGGAAAGCACTGTATCGGCCTCGCCTTCGCGGATCCGGACTCGGATCGTTATTTGGAGCTCCGAAGCTCCGCCGGTGACCGGATCTTTGGTCTTCTTCCTCCTCCTAGCTCTCCCTTCTCTCTAGATCTTAGAGAGATAAAGCCCAAGAGAAATGAGGGCTTCTAAACCCTATTCCCGGATATTACTTGCCAGCAACAGCCCTGAACCGTCGGATCCCAAATCAAGAAATCGAACGGCTGCGATTCAGCCAACTTTTACAAAATCTGGGCCGAACACGGGTTGCAACACGGCCGTGTGCCTGGCCGTGTCACCCATTCGCCGTCTCGACCGACTCGAAAACCAGCACACGGCATTCGACACGGCCTACGACACGCCCGTGTCACATGTGACACATCCGTGTCGAGACCAGTGTCACGCCCCCCGTGTGCAATCGGCCAGCTTTCCCAACCCGAGAAGGACACGACCTACGACACGGCACCCGACACGCCCGTGTCGCATGCGACACGCCTGTGTCTGGGCCCGTGTCATGGCCCGTGTGCATGACTCAGAAAACTGCCCAAAGTGACACGCCCTTGGACACGCCCGTGTCCCAGGCCGTGTGCCTCATCTCGACGATCTCTGATCGTCAAAACGTCGACCACATGACACGTGGCCGAACACGCCTGTGTCACGCCCGTGACACGCCCGTGTCACGCCCGTGACACGCCCGTGTCACGCCCGTGACACGCCCGTGTCACCCCCGTGACACGCCCGTGTCACCCCCGTGACACGCCCGTGACACGCCCGTGACACCTGCTCCAAAATTCAGACTGGGCTTAAAACGTCACCCGTCCCTCTTTTGAGTTTCGGGGTGTTACAACTCTCTCCCCCTTAAAAGAATTTTGCCCACGAAATTTACTAAAGGAAAACAACAGGAACTGAAGGCTTTTAACGGTACCTGAGCGAAATAACTCTGGGTACTCCTCCAGCATATCTTGCTCCCGTTCCCAAGAGAGCTCCTCCCAATCGCAATTATCCCACCGGACCTTAACCATCTGGATCTCCTTGTTACGGAGCCTCTGCACCTCAGAGTCTTCAATACAAATGGGCTTGACCCTAGTCATCAACCCCTCGTCCACCGGCACTTGATCAACTGCGATCAACTTCGAAGGCTCTTGCACCGCCTTCCGCAATACAGAGATGTGAAATACATCGTGTAGCCCACTTAACTCCTCTGATAGACTCAAACGGTATGCTGCTTCGCCGACTCGCTCCAAAACCTCAAAAGGTTCAAGGTATCTTGGGCTCATCTTCTTCAAGCGTCTCACCCGTGAAACCCCCTTAAACGGCTTCACTTTCAAGTATACCCAATAGCCTACCGCGAACTCCACATTCCGGTGCTTGGCATTGTAATACTTCGCCTGCCTGTCCTGAGCGATCAACAAGCGCTCCCGAATGATCTGCACCAACGAGGTAGAACTCTCCACCTCCTGCTTCTTGTACAACCTTGCCTCACCCGTTTCTAGCCAAGACAATGGCGTGCGACATTTTCTACCATATAGGGCCTCAAAGGGCGCCATTTGGATACTCGCCTAGTAGCTATTGTTGTACGCGAACTCCACCAAATACAGGTGGTCCTCCCAATGCTTCCCGAAGTCTAGAACACACATGCGGAGCATGTCCTCCATCATTCTATTGACTCTCTCGGTCTGCCCATCTGTCTGCGGATGGAAGGCTGTGTTGAACTTCAACTTTGTCCCCAGCATCTATTGCACCAACCTCCAATCATTGGACGTGAAACTCCCATCGCGATCACTAATAATGCTGCGAGGCACACCATGCAGTCTAACTATATTGTCCACATATAGCTTCGCCAACTTCTCTACCGAGTCGTCCTTCCTATGCGGAATGAAATGCGACACCTTAGTTAGCCGATCTACGATCACCCAGATGGCGCCGTTCCCCTTCTGCGACCTTGGCAACCCATGCACAATGTCCATAGATATATCGTCAAACTTCCACTCTGGTATAGGCAAGGACTTCAGAAATCCTCCCGGCTTTTGGCACTCTGCCTTCACCAAGGCGCACGTTTGGCACTTAGCCACAAACAACGCTACGTCTTTCTTAAGCCCCGGACACCAAAACAGCTTCTTGAGGTCACGGTACATCTTTGTGCTCCCTGGGTGGATCGAGTACTTGGTATGATGAGCCTCGTACATCAACTCTGCCCGTAGGTTACTCCCGCTTTGGACGCACAACCGATGATCCTTCCTTAACAACCCATATTCCACTGAAAATTGGGAATTTGACCCATCCAACGCTGCCTCCATAAGCTCCTTCATGGAGTCATCTAACTCCAATGCCTGCCGAACCCGATCAGCCAGGTCATACTGGACCTCTGTCCAGTTCAACATTGCTTTGGCGCTCGTCTGCTTGTCAACGCAACAGATCTCAAGCTCCTCCAACTCCCGTATCAGCCGCTCATCATGCACCGACAACCAGTTGGCCTGGGCGGGAGCCCTGCGACTCAACGCATCAGCAACCGCATTGCCCTTCCCGGGTACATAATGAATCTTGAAGGTATAGTCCCCCAGGAACTCCATCCACCTCCTCTGCCTCATGTTAAGATCCTTCTGATCCAAAAGGTACTTCAGGCTCTTGTGATCGGTGTAAATATCGACCCTTACGCCGTATAGGTAGTGCCTCCACAGCTTAAGTGCAAATATCACGGCCGCTAACTCCAAGTCGTGGACCGGATAGTTCCTTTCATGCACTTTTAGCTGACGCGATCTATAAGCTATCACACTCCCATGCTGCAACAGCACACAGCCCAAACCACTACCCGAGGCGTCATTATACACCTCGAAGCCCTCGGTCCCACTCGGCGAACTAAGCACTGGCGCCGTGGTCAACCGTCTCTTCAGCTCCTCAAAAGCTTGCACGCACTCCTGCGTCCACAAGAATCTCTGATCTTTCCTTGTCAACTTCGTGAGATGTAGCACTATCCGCGAGAAGTTCTCTACGAAGCGCCTGTAATATCCGGCAAGCCCGAGAAAACTACGGACTTCCGCGACAGAAGACAACACAGGCCACTCCCGTATTGCAACGATCTTCGCCGGATCCACCGCTATACCTTCCCCACTAACAATGTGACCAAGGAACGCTATTGAGGGTAGCCAGAACTCGCACTTGGAGAATTTCTCATACAACTCATTCCTCCTCAAAGTCTCCAACACCAGATGCAAGTGCTTGAAGTGATCTTCTTCGCACTACGAGTACACCAATATATCGTCAATAAAGACGATCACAAAGAGGTCCATGAAATCTCGGAACGTCCTGTTCATCAAGTCCATAAACATTGATGGCACATTCGTCAGTCCAAACGGCATGACCGTGAACTCGAAATGCCCATACCTTGTGTTGAACGCCATCTTCGGGATATCACATTCCCTTATCCTCAACTGATAGTACCCCGACTTCAAGTCAAACTTAGAATATACCGACGATCCGACTAACTGATCGAACAGATCATCAATCCTTGGGATCGGGTACTTGTTCTTCTCTGTCAGTTTGTTCAACTCTCTGTAGTCGATACACAGCCGCATACTCCCGTCCTTCTTCTTAACGAAGAGGATCGGTGCGCTCCAAGGTGACGAGCTTGGACGCACATAACCTTGCTCCATCAGCTCCTCTAGCTGAACTTTCAACTCTTCCATCTCCTTAGGCACCAACCTAATCGGAGTACGTGACACGGGTTTGGCACCCGGCACGAGATCGATGGTGAAATCAATCTCCCGCTGCGGTGGGGCTCCGGGAAGACTATCCGGGAACACATCTGGGTACTCGCATACCACGGGGATGCTATCCAACGTGGACTTTGGCTCCACAGCCCCCACTATTGCGAAGAACAGCTCTGCACCAGCACGAACTGCCTTTACCACCTGAAGAGCAGACATCAGCGTCTTTCTCGACCCCTTGAGTCCCCCGAATGTTGTCCCCCTCCCAACACCGAGCTTGACCTCCTTTCGGTCGCAGTCAATCCAAGCTTTCTGCTTCGAGACCTAATCCATCCCAAAGATAACGTCGAACTCTACGAGCGGAAGCAATGACGCTAGCAAGTCGAACTCTTGGCTCCCAATGTGAACCTTTACGGCGCACACTCTGTCCGCACGCATCGAGCACTCATTCGGTAGCAGCACATCCAACTTGTCCTTCGCCATCGAAGAAGGGACTCCGATGCACGATATAAAATTTTCGGACAAGAAGGAGTGTGAAGCTCCCGTATCGAACAGTGCCCGTGTCGGACTATCGCTAATCAAAACAAAGCCTATGCAAACCATATTAGGCTAACAAGCAATAAACAACAGTATCTAAGTAAACTTGCTATAAATTAACTCGTACCTGTCACCACGTCAGCTTGTTTAATGGCCTCCTGCTGGCCCAAGTTGTACACTCTAGGTTGAGTCGGAGCATAATGGGACGCGGTTGACTCCACCGCCATGCCCTTCTCTTCGTAAGTAGCTCCTTGTTTTCTCTCGGACTTTGGGCGTCCGCTCCACCAATTGCGGGCAAAGTGCCCCGTCTTTCCACACGTGAAACAAGCGCCCGAGATTCGGTTTGTAGTTGCCCCCGAGGCACCTGCAGAAGAAGCTGGACCTGACGTCCTAGCCTTCTTGTTCCATCTTCGAAAGCCAGACTTTGAAATCGGCACTTTAAACTCCGGTTTCTTTCCACCGGATTCTTTCTTAGCTTGTACACTTCTCATGTCCTTTTCCAAGGAACGGGCCGAGTTGACCAGGGTCATGAAACCCTGTACCATGGGCCCCGACAGTAGCAATCTCAGCTCATCTCTTAACCCTTCAAAGAAGCGGTTAGTCTTTCGCTCCTCATCAGCAAAGGTAGCGCTAGCATATCTCCCCAATCGAGTAAACTCGTGGAAGTACTCGTCTACAGTGCTATCTCCTTGCACCAACTTTTTGAACTCATTCTCTAGTGCGATCCTCTGCGCTGAGGGGAGGTATCGAGCCATGAACTGTCTCGAAAATTCCTCCATAGATACTTCAGCCAACGGCCTTCCCCTCAACTGGTGTAGCTCTAGACCTTCCCACCATAACCTTGCGTCCCCATCCAATAGAAACGTCGCTATTATGGTCTTCTGCCACTCTTCCGTTTCAGTTGCTGTCATCACCCTATTGACTCTTGAGAGCCAATCTTCAGCCTGGGTCGGGGTTCCCGTTCCCGAGAACACCGGTGGGTGGAAGCCCATCACATGCTTTAGCTGCCTCTCAGTTGCTCTTCGAGGCAACTCCGGCTCCACCGCCACCTGCTAAACCCTTCTAGGCTCCGCCGCTTGGAGCGGCACTTGCTCCTCCGTAGGAGAACGCTGCTGCACTTGTCTTGCAGGTTGCACATTAATCATCGCCATGACAGCTTCTACCACCAACCTGATGGTCTCAGCAGACGGAGGTGTTGCAGGCGCTTCACTTGGCGCACTGCTTGCCTCAGAACCTGGCTGTTCTGACGGCCCAGCACCACTTCTGGTCACCTATAATCGTGCAAAACACTGATAAGCGACCAAATACTATTACAAACAGCAATTATAAGAACACGCAGGTTCCTCAAACATGTGTATTTTCATTCCTAAGTGGACATTCATGAGTTCTTTTCATGTTATAACGATGACGCACACACATGTGCACACCACGCCTTAAAGTGAATTCGGCCACGAATTCATTTAAGCTTGACCGAAACCAGTAGTCTGATACCAATTTGTAGCACCCCTATCCGTCGCATAGCATATAGCAGTAGGTCCGGTCGGGGCCCGACGCTATATACTACGGACAGACCGCTTGGTTACGCGTTGAAACCATTCAACCAATTACACGTCCTACACAACACCTAGCGGAAGCAATTATTAAGTTGCACAATTAAGAACCCTGCCAAAAGCATGAATGTCCACTACAATAACACCCGTAGGAATGTTTCAATACACAGAAAATAGAAATGTCCTTAAGGCCTTACACAATTTGCTTGATATAAAAGTGTTTTCATACTTCGGCTCGCAGGCCGGCCACACATGATTACAATGAAACACTCAAAATTAGGCCTTTGAGGGCCGGCTCAGCAACTTGGGCTTTAGCCCGCTATTTCCCGCTCGGCTCCTCAGCACCTGCAAGCAACAAACCACCGCCCGGTGGCAAACAAAAGCAACGGTCAGCTATGCTGACCAAATTATAACGACCCCGCCCCCAGAATAGAGGCGGCGATGCTCTTTCCCTGTACTTTATTAGTATAGGCAACAGTTAATAGTGTAATCACACTACATCACAGACGTATGCTCGCACGGCCACACACCCCGTGCACTCAAGGCACATACTCGGTGAATCCGGTCAAATCCGTGGCTTCACCACCACCCCTTGGATGGCAAAACTCGTGAGCAATCTAGTCTTTCCGGTCCATGCCTAAGACTCGCACAACCATGCCAATGGCCGGTCTCTTTTTCAGATGTCTGTCACCAAACCGCATAGCCCCAGGTCCGCGTCTACTTGCCCGTTGCTCACACCGCATAGTCACATTAAGACGTACGCGCGGGCCAAGCTTCTCCCGGATCCCAAAATTCGATCACACAAGCACATAACCCAGTTATGTTCAAGTTGGCTCCCCGGCCACCATGTTGGCAAAACCTGCTTTTGCCCAATTTTCCGGGTGCACCTTGGAGTTAGTCTCCAAGGCTCCCTGTTGCAATCTACCACGTAGAAAACCCGAAAAATGCCCAAACACCCGGAGTCTTCCCCGGTTCATATGCAATGCAACATCACCGATCCTGCTCTACTTGTCCGAATAGGCTTCACACAAAATTGCATATGCCCGTTTTCGCATACGGACTCTATACAAGGGGGACTTCATATATCTACCCCAAGAAACGCTCCAACTCTTCGCTCACTTGCGAGAGCGGGCTTCCTATGCAAAGGAAAAGAGGGCTTCACACGCCCTAGGATGAGAAATCATTACCCTTGCGTTTTTCCTCGGTGCCATGACGATCTAGTCGGATGTAAAGCACCGTATCGGCCTCGCCTTCGTGGATCTGGACTCGGATCGTGATTTGGAGCTCTGAAGCTCCGCCGGTGACCGGATCTTTGGTCTTCTTCCTCCTCCTAGCTCTCCCTTCTCTCTAGATCTTAGAGAGATAAAGCCCAAGAGAAATGAGGGCTTCTAAACCCTATTCCTGGATATAACATGCCAGCAACAGCCCTGAACCGTCGAATCCCCAATCAAGAAATCGAACGGCTGCGATTCAGCAAAATTTTACAAAATCTTGACCGAACACGGGTTGCAACACGGCCGTGTGCCTGGCCGTGTCACCCACTTGCCATCTCGACCGACTCGAAAACCAGCACACGGCATTCGACACGGCCTACGACACGCACGTGTCACATGTGACACGCCCGTGTCGAGACCCGTATCACGCCCCCCGTGTGCAATCGGCCAGCTTTCCCAACCCGAGAAGGACACGGCCTGCGACACGGCACCCGACACGCCCGTGTCGCATGCGACACGCCCGTGTCTGGGCCCGTGTCATGGCCCGTGTGCATGACTCAGAAAACTGCCCAAAGTGGCACGCCTTGGGACACGCCCATGTCCCAGGCCGTGTGCCTCAACTCGATGATCTCCGATCGTCAAAACGTCGACCACATGACTCGTAGCCAAACACGCCTGTGTCATGCCCATGACACGCCCGTGTCATGCCCGTGATACGCTCGTGACATGCCCGTGACACCTGCTCCAAAATTCAGACTGGGCTTAAAACGTCACCCGTCCCTCTTTTGAGTTTCGGGGTGTTACAAGTTTGTCCTGAAGGAAGAGTAACTAGACCCCACATTTGATTATCCTAAAGGGCTGTTATTTCTTCGTCCACGGCCGCACGCCAGCCCGAATGTTGAAGAGCCTCCTACACAGAGTAAAAGACAAAAATAGAGGATAATGAGGTAACAAAGGTTTGAAGCACCGGGTTCAGGCGATGTAAGGATACATAATTTTCTAGAGGATGGGTTGTGGAGGGAGAAGTAGGGTTGACAGGTCGTAGAGTGCCAGAGGTTGAAGCCGAATGCATCGTGGCGACGGAGCGGGGAGGTTGTTGAGTAAACACGGGAAGACGAGGGGGGGTTGGTGGAGAACCGGAGCTGGGAAGGCGAGGAGAGGAGATGGTGGAGGAGACAGATCTAGTGGTGGAGGAGACATAACTACGATGACAGGTCTTGGTATGTGTTGGTGGTGGTGGTGGATAGGATGGTGGAGTGAAGAAAAACTTTTGATCTTACATAAAGGTAACCTCGGTCGAAACAGTCACCTTGCGGGTAGTGGGAGAGTAACAAACATACCCTTTCTAAGTACGAGAATAACCAATGAACATATATTTGGCCGCCTGAGGATCGAACTTGTCGGCGGTAGGACCAAGTAAATGAGCATAGTAGGTACAACCAAATATTCGAGGTGTTAGAGGTAATGAAGGTGTAGAAGGAAAGAGGAGGCTAAACGGGGTGGCATTGTCGAGGAGGGAGAATGGTAAACAGTTAATGAGAATATGAGATAACACGTCATCAAAACCGCGAAGTGTTAGTACGTCTTGGGAACGTGCATTTGAATCATGAGAGAGCGAGCAACATCAAGAAAATGTATGTTTTTATGTTCAGCCACACCATTTTGTTGGGGAGTATATACACATGACATTTGATGAATAATCCTGAACTCAGAGCAGAGGTTATCGAACTCATGACCAGTGTATTATCGAGCATTATCCGTCTGGATTGTTTTGATTTTGTCGGAGAATTGAGTACGAGTCTCAAGAACAAAAGCTTGAAATACACGCGGAAGCTCTGAGTGATCACGAAATAAGTACAACCATGTCATTCAAGAATAATCATCAATAAAGGTGAGAAAATAACGATACTCAAAGATACTTGTTATTTTATACGGGCCCCAAATATCAGAATGCACTAACATAAAAGGAGTAGAGCTCCGGTTACAATGAGGATGATAAGAGGAACGATATTTCCCCAAAATACAAGAATCACAAGTAAAAGTAGGAAGATGAACATCAGGAAGGGCCTTCTTGAGAATTGGAAGAGGAGCATGCCCAAGATGTTGATGCTAGTCAATAGAGGAGACAGAGGAGAGAATGGTGGGGGAAACATCAAAAAGATAGAACCCGTTGTGTAGTCATCCTTTACCAATGATACTTTGTGTCTGTCAGTCATACATAAGAAACGAAGAAGAGGTGAATGTGACAGGGCAATCCAAATCGGTAGTGAGGCGACTACCAGAAAGTAAATTAAATAGAGAGCTCGAGATATGGAGAGTCAAGCGAAGAGAAATAGAGGGATTTAGAGGTATGTTAGTAGAGTTGGAGAAAGGAGAGGTGTTTTCATTGGCTATAGTGATAAACTTGGGATACAGAGAATCCAAGTATTGAGGTATCTTTAAGGAGGTGATATGATGAGTAGCACCTGAGTCCACTATCCAATGCATACTAGTGGAGAGACAAGTGATACCTTCATGAGAGACGGAGGTAATGAAGGCAGGTGAGTGGTGGAGCAACCCCTGAAGTTGTTGGAGATGGAGGCATACTTCATCAAGATCAACACGAGTGGCAAATGGGCTGAGTGCGGCAACAAAAGCATTGGGATAAGGATGAAGGATCAAGCGCATACCCAACTGCACCAAAAGCCCGGACTGTTGGTGAGGGTGCTACTTAATTTTTTATATAAGTAGCAGAGCGCCACAGGTCAAGTGAAGGAACGCCAGACCCAACAATCCCCCCCGGCATCCAGCACAACCCATCGGCTCAGAGGTGGGGTTACCACATGGCCCACACGGCTCAGAGGTGGGGTTACCACATGTCCACGGTTGCCTAACCCACCAGACCCACACAGGTAGAAGGGAAAAATCAGGATTTAATAGCGCCACCCCGGTTCAAGCGCATACCCAACTGCACCAAAAGCCTGGACTGTTGGTGAGGGTGCTACTTAATTTATTATATAAGTAGCAGAGCGCCACGGGTCAAGTGAAGGAACGCCAGACCCAACAATCCCCCCCCCCGGCGTCCAGCACAACCCGTCGGCTCAGAGGTGGGGTTACCACATGGCCCACACGGCTCAGAGGTGGGGTTACCACATGTCCACAGTTGCCTGACCCACCGGACCCACACAGGTAGAAGGGACAAATCAGGATTTAATAGCGCCACCCCGGTCTTGAACCCGTGACCTCCTCTGATACCAATTGAAGGATCAAGCGCATACCCAACTGCACCAAAAGTCCGGGCTTTTGGTGCAGTTGGGTATGCGCTTGATCCTTCAAAGGAGGCGAACCATGTTTACAATAGCAGATCACCTCATGATGTACATCCTTACCATAGAAAGAGCATTTAGGCCTCGGTCGGCCATTTAAGCCCCTCCCCCGAGAGCCTGTATGGCCCCCACAAGTAGAGGGAGGGAGAGGGAATAATGATGCTGAAAATTGTTGGAGAAGGGCCACTGAAGGAGGATCGATAGCATCAGGAGGTGGTGAAACATTTAGCAGCATGGAGCACACATCAGAGAATGATGGACTAGTAGCAGAGGAGAAAGTCTATGCACAAACACTATAAAGATGAGGCGGAACACAATCCATCATCATGGTAATACCAACAGCTTCCTTTTAAGCACGCTGGGCAGCTAGATCCGTATTCGGGGGCTGATGCTGAATCCAGGCCTCAACAAGCTACTTGGATCAAGCAACAAAATATGTTAAGTCAGCAGCACTGCCTGAGTCAAGGGACTGAAGATCGTTGATGATGTTGTACAGATGTTGGAGACTATAAATTCCAAAGTATAGTGAATGGAACTCATCCCACATCGCCTTGCCATATCATGATACATGATCATGCGTTAAGGTTCACCATCAAGGGATTTGAGAAGCCAAGTCTGAATATGACCATCATCACGCAGCCAGTCATCAGTAGGTGCAGAAGGAGTATCCTTAGTTAGATGATGCAGTAGTCCCTTGGACTAAAGTACCCAGCGGACAGAATGCACTGATTCAATAAAGTTCTTCTTCCCAGTAAGGGAGATGGTGGTGATTCTCAACTCGTCACGCAACTCAGGAGCCGGGATAAAGAGGGATGAAGTTGAAGAATCAGTAAAGGAATCCATGGCAACATTACTTGACGACTAGGAGAGGCGGCTAACGGCAAGCCGGGTTATCTACCAAGCAAGCAAAACAGACAGACCACTGCGTAAAGGAACAGAAAAAACCGCAGAAGGGCTGGCAGACTAGCAATATACAGGCGGCACAAGCAACAACGACTAGGAAAAGAACACAACGAGCAGTAGACAAGACGTCCAGCGAGCAGTAAACAAAATCGCAGCGAGAATGTAAGACTTCAACACGGTTTGAAGCAGGTTAACCGGCAAGGCCACAACGGACTGAGCAACAAACAAAGAAGAGACTGTAGCAGGCTGAGGAGCAGCGAGCTGAGAAATGAACAGAGAAGAGATCGCGGCGGACTGAGCACCTAATAGAGAGGATATTGTGGAGGGCTGAAGAGCAGCGAGCAGAGAAGAGATCGCTCAGAGGTATTAATGGCTCTGATACCATGTAAAAAAAGAGCACAGACACTTGGAAAAATTGTAAACCTTTGCATATACTCCTTGTGTATGAAAATACAAGTATGAATACATATAAATATGGAGGGAAGAGAGAGAAGAGTCTCAATTTCAAGATGTGGGACTATTGCAAGAAGAGGAAGAAGGTCTATGATGGGCCTTTACATATTCTTTTTCTAGCAAATCTCATTGAAGAACTTTATAAAGGAGTTAAGCAACAAGTAAAACAAGAGTTCTCTTTTCAATAACATTCAAAATATTATCTACCATTCTATCTTGCAAAGAATTCTGTCATGCGTAAAATGTTGAAGCACATTCATATCATCATTGTCTGTGGGTTGATAGGCGATGGATAGTTGTCATGTGACAAAGGTTCGCGCCATCAGAAATTAGGCTATGAATGGCCTCAATTGATCATTATGAGAATATATTGTTGATCAGATCAGTCTCCAATGGGAGACTGTTGGAGGTGTGGATCCTAACGAGTAAATTTGTTATATCCCGTTCTACCACCACCACCCCCCCCCACCCCCCCCCCCCCCACTGTTTTTTTAATGTAAAGTGTACTCGCTTTTATATTTAAGGAAATCTCGTGTTCTTTACTTTCTGTAATTTTCTATTCTCAACAAACCTATTAAAGCAGTGGCCGGAGTAGTGATTGGAGTGGAGATGATGGTGGTGGAGGATACAACAGAGCCTTCACCGCTGTAAGACCCTATTTTTTTTGCCTCCGGGGTCTTATGCCCAGAATCGCCGTTTTGCGGTGACACCAACACTCAGGAAGGTCACCACTACAAAATGTTGATCCTGTCGGCAGTAACGATCACCAAAAAACTAGAAGTATATAGTTAGTCCAAGTCCACAAATAAAATTTAATATATGAAAGAGAATCACAGTATAGTCCACAAAGTAATAGAATAAAAATGGAACCAGTATATTAATAGTGATAAACGAGCTCTTGCCCGGTACATCATGTCTTCACTACAACACTCTCACAGAAGAAAAATATACTAATCACTCACGGATCCTAAAGTTGGTGCTCCCGTGCTAGACTGTCCCACCTCCAAGTGCACCATACTCCGTTGGTGTTGCATCTCCTGCTGCTTCCCCCTGCCTCCCATCCGGAGCCCAAAAAATGTTTGGTCCACCAACCGTTAGTCAAAATACTAAGCCAAATATCATCCCAACCTCCCCCGTGACTCCTAGGCACCGTGTGGGAAGAAGGAGGGTGAAGATATTGTGGTGGAGAGTGAATAAGAGCAGGTGACGACGGGCCTATCTTAGCAGTTATAAAATCGCAAGCATATTGTAACAAAATCTATACTAGCATTTTTATAAGAATAGAGCAGTATAGACAAGTAAGTAGACAACATCACAGAAAAATAAAGTGTCAGGAGAGCATGGAGAAAATAACCTTAACGTATAAGCATGCCCACACAATCTTATACAGTTAAGGGATCGTTTGGCAGGGCCTAACGTATAAAAAGTTTCATACCAATTTATACGTTAGGGTTAAAGGTTGAAATGTGATGATGACATGATATCCTATGTTATATGGGTTTAATGTTATGTTCATATAAGTGCAACACACACACACACGACTTTATGTGCACAGACCCTTAGTTCCCCCATTTGGAGTTAGCTAAACTCTCAGGTACCTGCCATCATGGCAAACGGAGGCAGTGGGTTGGGCACCCCAACCTTTAGGCCGACATTCACACCACCTAACCTAGACCTTCATACGCCTCAACGCAAAGAACATACAGTGGAGCCTCTGCGTACTCTGCTGGCAAATCCACCAGTCTTTTCCTTGGCTAAGTGTAAACCACACGCGTCGAGTCATCGTATCGATGTCGGTGTGAACGACCGTCAAATACCAAAGACCCACCACCTTATGCACATACAGCCATGGATTCCCGAGCCATCGGCTCCCCGGACTAACCTGTCCGTTACAACTACCTTCTGAACCTTTGGCTTGTCGGGATAACTTTCCCATTTCAACAACCACCGAGCCTACCGCTCGGGTAACCAAACCAAGCAAGTCTCCTGATACATCGGGGTGATTGAAAGTGAAGTACTAGTATTTACTAGTTATTCTTTAATCATTTTAGTCTTACGGTTTAAGGTTAACCTTGGACTGTCCAGGGCATGCCTGGTGAAGGGCTCTCGAGGGCACTAGGAACTATGATGATAGTTGAAGCCCAAAGTTCCCATTCGCAAGGAACTTACTATTATTGGTATCTACCCATGTTCAAACTCTCCTGATCTTACACTTGAACTAAATCTAAGTATATTTAGACTTCCTCCAAGGGAAAGACGATCAATCGTCGATCCCGAGAACAATCTTGCATCATAGTCAGCCAAACTATCACAACTTGACTCCTACTTATGACCTCTTTCTTATCCAACCATACCAAATACACCAACTACCTCACTTTCCTCTATCAAGGCTTATATGTTATCTTATTTCTACAACTTTATTATTTGCAGACCTAATGAGTTACATGACATGCATGAATGATGACTCCCTCCAAATATTCATCTAAATGACCTAAGATTATTACTGGGGGTCTAATAAGATATTTTAAAGATAACTCCAGAATATAATATTTTTCCTAATTTATTTGTCATTTATTTAATTTTCTGTAGAATCATGTCAACTATGCTTTTGAACACCAAGTACAATTTTATGACATGGTATGGACTTACAAATTTATGACAAGAGTATATTATCAAATAACTATAATTACTAAAATTTCACAATTTTTCAAAAAGTTTTTAACCTCTAAACTAATTATCGACTAAATAACCACAATGATAGGGCAAAATAGGAAATAATATAATTAACCATCCAAAATTTATAGAAAAATTACCAGATGTCCAGCGTGACTAGAATATCTACTGACCAAAAATCATAATTTTCTAAGCATCTTTTGTCACCCAAATAAATCATTTAAAATATTCTACTAAAAGGCACTTTATGAAGAATCTTATATAAAAAGGCTTCCAATACTTTTATAAAGATTCACAAAGCATGATGAAGCCTTAAGTAACCTCAAACAAAATTTCATGACTTTTTAGTGAGTAATTAGTTCATAATAAATTCCTTGATAAATAGGATAGATGTTAGGTTTGTGAATGAAGTACCAAAAATTATGCTCCAAAATTCATAACAAAAATCTCAGAGATTAGTGACACTATTTAAGGTCAATGCATAAATTTCATGGACATCCAAGATCATATAACTAGGTAATAAAATCATGAGTAAAAGTGCCCTAATTAGTCCTAAACTATTTTAGGAGGGATGTAAGTTCCTTAAGGTCCTAAAATCACTCACTAGGGCTTAATTCCACCATAGGAACTCTCCTACCAAGTTTCAAAACATTCCAAGAACATATGGTCTCATGTCCCTCATTGAGCTCAAAACTCAACCATAGGGTTCACACTAGGGTTCTAGGGCATAACAACCCTAAACCACCCAAAATCTCTTATGAGTGTATTTTATATGACATTAAGTCAGTGGCCAAGGATTCATCCCTTTTTGGGTGAGGATTGGCCACACAACCCGTCAAACACCATTTGCCCTAGTTTGCCCCTTATGGACCAAACTTGGTTCACACCAATACCTACTCAAATCAAACCCAAATGAGCTGATATTTTTACTAGTGACCTATCATAACCCTAAGGGTCATCCACCAAAATTTTGGGTGATTGTGTGGTCATGAGACCCTCTAACTAACCCATACATAGATTATTAAATCTTTACAAAAACTATAGAAAAATGTTTTTCAAAAATTTCCATTTTTGGACAGGACAGAGGTATAGGTAATAGTGACTCTCATTCCCAATCTCAAGTCATTGGATGGCTGGATTGACGGGGGCACTGAATTTAGTCTCTAGCTAACCCTATATAGACTGCACCATTTTGAGTGATGTGGTCAGGCGGCCAATGACCTAAATGGGTTGAAACAAATTTTAAAATAAAGTAGACTTCAAGGACTATAACTTTCATGTTGGTCACTTTTACTATAGAGGGCTTTAAGTATTTTTAATAATTAAAACCATCCATTGCATAAAATGTGACAAAAATCTAATTAATATACATTAATGAATTAAATCGCGCACAAATCTTAAAGCACCAAACCGACGACATCTGTTGGTACCCTAGTTTGGATTTGAGTTAAGTCTTTCCTTTTAGTCTCTTGACCCAAGATTTATCTATGGTCAAAGTCTTGTTGTTGAGTATTCTCTTTTCCAGTAAAATTCTGGCTAAGGGATTTTTCGGGTTCGACTATCGTCGAACGCCGATCGACTATCGTCGATCAGCCGGTCGACGATCGTCTGTCTGTTTGATCGACTATCTTCTGTCTTCAGATAGTCGTGCTATGTTTTGTCAGCTCGACGTTCTTCTAGATCGTCGAGCTCTGGTCGACTATCTCTTGATAGTTCGACGCTTTCTGTTGTTTGTTGGCTGGTCGACTATCTGTCTAGATAGTTAGAATATGTGCCATTCCTTGATAGCTCGACTATCTATTGATAGTTCAACTATCTATTGTCTGTTGGTCGGTCGACTATCTATTGATAGTTCGACGTTTTCTGTCTTGCTTTGAGTCGGTCGACTATCTGCCTAGATAGTTCGACTATCTCGTCGTGGGTCGTTCGACTATAGTCGAAGGTCGTTCGACGATCGGCTGTCTGCATATATAATATTATATGCGTTTTATTCTGTGTTTTATTTCTTATTTTATCTGATATATTTACAATATATTATCTGATAGATTTACTTCATATACTTCAAAGCAACTATTCGTAAGCTTAAGTCTTTCCTATCAGATAAAGTGTTTTTGTCTTATTAGTTGACTTTCTGACTGCTTTATTAATGCAGCTGTCCTTTATAGCCGTTGGCTGTAAAGAGTTATTTCTGATGTGATCTTTTCTAATAGCCTTTATCAGATTACTTTCTGCAGCTGCTATAGATTTATTCTTTATATAGAATTATATATCTGCAAGATATGTTTTGTCTTTATGTTAATTGCAGCCCAGATTCAAGATCTGAGAAGAAGACAAAAGCTCAACTCAAATAATAGATCTGTTACTGCTGCTTATATATAAAGAGTTCTTTTGAAGAAAGAAAGAAGGCTGGCTAGCAGAAGGAAGAAATACAATACAGCAAAGCTAACTCTCAGCAATCTTCATCCAACTGAGAAGTTATCTCTTCTACTCTTCCTCAACCTGAGTGCTCCTGTTTCAGGAAGATACACTCAGAGATATTGAAGAAGAAGAAGAAGAAGGAAGCTGAAGAAGAACATCCATCCAGATCTCTAGTCTTCTTCAGGCTTTATCCTTCAGAACTTCAAGACAGCTTGCTGTCAGAAGTTCTGAAGAGACTCTTGTGCTTCTCTAATCTATGTTAAAATAGAGAAGACAATCTAACTATCTTCCCCCCTCCTGTAAAGGGTTGTTTACTCCCTTCAAAAGTAAAGCTTGGTTTTTAGACACCTGATCAAAAGTCTAAAGGGTCTCTAGATCTACCTGCAGCAGATCTTGTTGGTGGCAGGGCACCTGATCAAAAACCTGAGTGGATTCCTACCATGTGGGTAGAAGAGTGGATGTACCCAGTGTTTGGGGAACCACTATAATATCTTGTGTCGTCTGGTTGCTTAATTTATTATTTGTATTGTGGCTGTGATTAGAATCAACTAGGATTACTAGTTGCTGGATTAGGACCCAAGCTTAACTGTAATTACAGTTAGCTTTATTTTGTGCACAACACTTGTGTTAGGCTTTACAATATCTTAGGGTTATCTCTATATCTATAATCTTTAATTCCGCAATCGTATCTTGTTGGGTCCGGCGTTCCTTCACTTGACCCGTGGCGCTCTGCTACTTATATAAAAAAATTAAGTAGCGCCCTCTCCAACAGTCTGGGATTTTGGTGCAGTTGGGTATGCGCTTGATCCTTTAATTGGTATCAGAGGAGGTCACGGGTTCAAGACCGGGGGGGCGCTATTAAATCCTGATTTTTCCCTTCTACCTGTGTGGGTCCGGTGGGT
Organism: Platanthera zijinensis; assembly: GCA_039513925.1. Classification (NCBI taxonomy): domain Eukaryota; kingdom Viridiplantae; phylum Streptophyta; class Magnoliopsida; order Asparagales; family Orchidaceae; genus Platanthera; species Platanthera zijinensis. The sequence continues at coordinate 118,741,996 of CM077085.1, forward strand.
CAGGCAACCGTGGACATGTGGTAACCCCACCTCTGAGCCGTGTGGGCCATGTGGTAACCCCACCTCTGAGCCGACGGGTTGTGCTGGACGCCGGGGGGGGGGGATTGTTGGGTCTGGCGTTCCTTCACTTGACCCGTGGCGCTCTGCTACTTATATAAAAAATTAAGTAGCGCCCTCTCCAACAGTCCGGGCTTTTGGTGCAGTTGGGTATGCGCTTGATCCTTCATATCTATCCCTTCACTTTCAATTGGTATCAGAGGGAGGTTGACTGACTGTTCAGGCTAACACCTGAGTCTCAAGATCCTGATAGATATCAAGGATTATAGATATTCACTTTCACTATCATGGCCCAGTACAATGATTATTTTAGCACCAGACCTCCAGCTTGCAACTTAGCTGAGTTTAGCATCTGGAAGGCAAGAGTCAAATTATTTATGAACAAAATTGATGAAGAAATATTTTCTTCTATTTTGACAGGTCTTCCAACTTCGGCAACAACAACAAAAAGTGCCAGGCTAGCTGATGCCAGAGCAATGAACATCCTAGCTCAGTCATTATCTGATGACTTATTTCAGGATATTGTTGAATGCTCAACAGCTAAGGAGATGTGGGATTCCCTTCATCAAATGGCTTCTGAACTCATGGATACAATATCAGAAGGAAGCCACATCATCTCATCTGAAGGAGAAGAATCAACATCCCTAGATGTTGTCTGGGATGTCTCAGATGATGAATCATCATTTGAAGATGTAGAGGAGGAAGCAAGGGCCAAACAATTTTGCATAATGGCCATAAATGTTTCATGCAGCAACTTAGATGCTGAAATAACAGAAGGAAAATCAAAACCTGAAAAGGTTCAGGTATTATTATCTAATTCTGTTATCAGTTCAGTTAAATTAGAAATTCAATATTGCTGCCAAGACTTAACAAAACCTGAGAAGGAACCAACACTCCTCAGAGAAATGTCTTCTTTATATTTTAATGAGTTAAAATCTGAGAACTCAGTTTGCTTTTTCATAAATTTGTTTTATAAACAAAAGGATAAACTAATTAGAATAATTTCAAATCCTTCTATTATCTGGAACAAATTTATTAGGAAGCATTTCATTTTTCTTAAGGCTGTTTATTATATCTGATTGATATTCTGTTCAAAAATTTTGTTTGGATTTCTGTATTAGAAATTCTCTGTCAGATAACTCTATTTCTTATAGATCCTTTTCTAATTTCATTTAGACTGAGTCCTCTACTCTAGTTGCATTTGTCAGCTGAGTTTGAATCTCGTCTAATGAAAAGAAATTCTATAGGAAGGAAGATATCTGATTTTGTTTTTCAGATCCAGAATCTTAATTAAATTTGATGAACAAAATATCATTTCTTTTGCTGCTAACATATCCTCTTTGTCAAGGAGAGAGCAATCTCTACCATAGTCTTTCTGTAGGTACTTTTACAAGAGTTAGCTGGATGACTCAATCAAAATTCAAAGTCATCTCAGCCTCCTTAAATCACATGTACTGCATAAACATAGGGGGAGATTGCAAATGCCAGCAGCAGCCAGCTAAGTAAAGCTTTTCTTTATATATCTAATGCTTTGCAATATTTATTTATTTATTTATTTTGCTAATAGGATCCTCACCCAAATAGGGGGAGATTGTTGGAACCCTGGTTCTGATTTGGGCTAGGATCTCTATTAGGTTGTTTAGTTTAGTTTATTTATTTCTTGTAATTTTAGTTTTTGAAAGACTTAACCCAAATAGGGGGAGATTGTTGGTACCCTAGTTTGGATTTGAGTTAAGTCTTTCCTTTTAGTCTCTTGACCCAAGATTTATCTATGGTCAAAGTCTTGTTGTTGAGTATTCTCTTTTCCAGTAAAATTCTGGCTAAGGGATTTTTCGGGTTCGACTATCGTCGAACGCTGATCGACTATCGTCGATCAGCCGGTCGACGATCGTTCTGTCTGTTTGATCGACTATCTTCTGTCTTCAGATAGTCGTGCTGTGTTTTGTCAGCTCGACGTTCTGCTAGATCGTCGAGCTCTGGTCGACTATCTCTTGATAGTTCGACGCTTTCTGTTGTTTGTTGGCTGGTCGACTATCTGTCTAGATAGTTAGAATATATGTCGTTCCTTGATAGCTCGACTATCTATTGATAGTTCGACTATCTGTTGTCTGTTGGTCGGTCGACTATCTATTGATAGTTCGACGTTTTCTGTCTTGCTTTGAGTCGGTCGACTATCTGCCTAGATAGTTCGACTATCTCGTCGTGGGTCGTTCGACTATAGTCGAAGGTCGTTCGACGATCGGCTGTCTGCATATATAATATTATATGCGTTTTATTCTGTGTTTTATTTCTTATTTTATCTGATATATTTACTATATATTATCTGATAGATTTACTTCATATACTTCAAAGTAACTATTCGTATGCTTAAGTCTTTCCTATCAGATAAAGTGTTTTTGTCTTATTAGTTGACTTTCTGACTGCTTTATTAATGCAGCTGTCCTTTATAGCCGTTGGCTGTAAAGAGTTATTTCTGATGTGATCTTTTCTAATAGCCTTTATCAGATTACTTTCTGCAGCTGCTATAGATTTATTCTTTATATAGAATTATATATCTGCAAGATATGTTTTGTCTTTATGTTAATTGCAGCCCAGATTCAAGATCTGAGAAGAAGACAAAAGCTCAACTCAAATAATAGATCCGTTACTGCTGCTTATATATAAAGAGTTCTTTGAAGAAAGAAAGAAGGCTGGCTAGCAGAAGGAAGAAATACAATACAGCAAAGCCAGCTCTCAGCAATCTTCATCCAACTGAGAAGTTATCTCTTCTACTCTTCCTCAACCTGAGTGCTCCTGTTTCAGGAAGATACACTCAGAGATATTGAAGAAGAAGAAGAAGGAAGCTGAAGAAGAACATCCATCCAGATCTCTAGTCTTCTTCAGGCTTTATCCTTCAGAACTTCAAGACAGCTTGCTGTCAGAAGTTCTGAAGAGACTCTTGTGCTTCTCTAATCTATGTTAAAATAGAGAAGACAATCTAACTATCTTCCCCCTCCTGTAAAGGGTTGTTTACTCCCTTCAAAAGTAAAGCTTGGTTTTTAGACACCTGATCAAAAGTCTAAAGGGTCTCTAGATCTACCTGCAGCAGATCTTGTTGGTGGCAGGGCACCTGATCAAAAACTTGAGTGGATTCCTACTGTGTGGGTAGAAGAGTGGATGTACCTAGTGTTTGGGGAACCACTATAATATATTGTGTCGTCTGGTTGCTTAATTTATTATTTGCATTGTGGCTGTGATTAGAATCAACTGGGATTGCTAGTTGCTGGATTAGGACCCAAGCTTAACTGTAATTACAGTTAGCTTTATTTTGTGCACAACACTTGTGTTAGGCTTTACAATATCTTAGGGTTATCTCTATATCTATAATCTTTAATTCCGCAATCGTATCTATCCCTTCACTTTCAACATCCCTTCATCTTCTCCATCGCGCCAATGGCCCAGATGGCCCTGTCCTGGGCCGACTTTGCCCGTGATTTCCCGGCCACCCGGTCACCTCCCTGGCCGGCCACCACCACCACCTCTGTTGAAATGGTAGCTATCGTTGGGTGGCGACACGGCCGCCGGAGAGGCCGTTTCCAGCGACCCGCAACCTCAATTTTTCATGAAAAATTCTTCAAATCTCCTCACTGTATCGGGCTCAATTGAGCCTGATATCTCTCCTAGTCGATCATCTAAGATGTTAGCACAGAGGGAGAGGGGGAGAAGTCAACCTTCTGGGGTGGTTGAAGCCTTTTTATCGTCGTTTTGCCATTGACGGTGGTGGAGATGCTCGGTTATCTGCAACCATAGTGCCATAGGGCTCGAAATCTTCAAGGAAAGTGTGGAAACGATTGCTCTGCGTCTGGGGAAGCTTTTAAAAAGATCAAATGGGGGGGAGGGGAGGGGTCAAGCTTCAATGGCCATTAATGGTCATGGGGGAGAGGAATCATCCTCCTGAAATTCCACTCACCAGCCACTGTTATGGCCGGGAAAGACCCCTGAACTTCTCCTAACTGGCTAGAGGAGGTGAATCTAGTCACTAGGATTGAATGGAGAGGCCCTTGGCCTCCCTTGGCCATGAATGGTCTCTCTTCCTCTTTTTCTCTCTCCTCCATTAAAGGGAAACTTTGTTTCTCTCTCCTAGTCAGCCCTCCAGAATATGAATGGTATTTTGGGTAAATATCAGCCTCCTAAAGTTAGTGGGTCACTCCAATTAGGCTTAGCCCAAGTGGATTGGGCTAGGTTAGGTCAACTTGAGTTAATTTGACACATTTTAGGGTTGAATTGACTTTGGTCAATTTGAATTTTTGGGTTGACCCCAATGAGTCACTAGTGACCCATTGGCCTCTCCTAAGGTCTAGGGAGACTTGGGTAAGGTTAGTTCGGCACCTTGGTGGCCACTTGACCCTTATTAGGGTAATTTGACCATTTTAGGGTTTAGGTTGACTTTGATCAACTTAACCTCTTTGGTTGACCCCAATGGGTCCTTGGTGATCCAATGAACCCCCATAGGTCTAGAGAGATTTAGGTGGGGTCAAATTGGCTAAGGGATGGTCAATTGACCTTATGTGAGCTAGTTTGACCTAATTAGGGTTAGGATTGACTTTGGTCAACTTGACAACTTAGGTTGCCTCCAATGGGTCCTTTGTGGCCCAATGGACCTCCCAAAGGATTAGGAGTGCTATGGTGGGGCCATGGAGTTAAGTTAAAGTCCTAAAGTCAAATTTTAGGATTAGTATTTGAATTGTGTTATTTGCAGACCAAGGTGATTTCTAGCTTTATGCCCTAGTTCACCTAGTCTTCTTGAGCTTTCTAGGGTTTTTTCATGACCTAATCATGACAAAACAACTCTTGGGGGTCTAATTGTTTGAGGGATGTTATAACCGAGGCTTCCTAAGCGAGGTTGCATGTTAGGGGAGAGAGCCACCGAGATCTCACACACAGTAGATAGTAAATAGACTTCTTCCTTACCCATTACAACCCTCCACATGCCTTTACATAGGATTACAACATATAAAGAGACAAACAACAATAATGACACATAATACTAGGCCCGATGCTCGAGGCTCTCACATAATGATAACACCTAGATAATAGAGATAATCATAAATTCATAATAGACTATACACATCCAATAACATTTCTCCCACCGTCCAAAATGAGCTTGATCTCAAGCTCAAGGGGAATGGATAATGGTGAGAGCTTCATCTGACACCCTCCTCGTCAGAGTCCTCGACGTGCAGGTAGAAAAGCTTTTTGCACTTGTGTCCGCGAGTGTATTGCTCGTCGCAATTGAAACATGGTTCATGAGTACGTCGTTTCAACATCTCAGCCTGAGAAAAGCGACAGATTGGCAGAGTGCCCTGACCCTCGATATTGTACTGCAAAGTGCTGATATCGGGCAAGTAGGCTTCCTGCGCCAGTTGGAGGCGATGGTCGCATAGTCGGGCCAGACTCATAGCACTCACTATGTAAGACCCCGTTTTTTTTCTTTTTAAAACCTCGGGGTCTTATGCCCAGAATCGCCGTTTTGCGGTGACACCGACACTCGGAAAGGTTGCCACTACAAAATGCCGATCCTGCCGGCCTTTTACAATCACCAAAGAGAAAGAAGCTTAAACCAGTTCAGATAAAGCTAAGTCCACAATCAAATATAACATAAAATATAAGTAATCATATCAAGTCAACATGATAACAGAAGTACTAAGGAAATACAGTACAATGAAATATAAACGGGCTCAAGCCCGGTACATCAATCCTCACTACAAACTCTCACGGAAGCTATGTAAACTAAACACTAACGGAGCCAGTAGCCGGTGCTCCTATGCTAGACTGGCCCACCTCTATGTGCATCGTACTCCGCTAGTGTTGTATCCCCTACTGCTGCTCCCTGTCTCCCATCCGGAGCCCCTGGAATGCTGTGATCTGAAAACCGTTAGTCAAAAAGACTAAGTCCTATCATCCCCTACCCCTCCCCCATGGCTCCTAGGCACCGAGCGGGGAGGACGAAAGGGAAGCTATGAAGGTGGAGAATAAATAAAGCAGGTGATGGTGGAACTATTCTAGCAGTTATTTATAATGTATATACAGTTAAGGAAGAAAGGTACAAGCTAGCAGTTCTATAATATTGAGCAGTAAGGTAAACAGGTAAAGTATAGCAACATATGTAAGAAAGACATACTAAGAAATAAGTAACCTTAACTTATATGAATGCTCATACAAACTTATAAGTTAAGGGGTCTTCTGCAAGGCTCTCATCGTATAAAAAGTCTCATACCGATTTATGCGTTGGGGTGTAAGTTGAATGCAAGTATGAGTGTAGTGATATGTTAAGCCATGATTCATGCAAGTACAACTCACGCTTACAACTCTATGCGTGCAGACCTTTAGTTCCCCCCCTTTTGGGCAACTAGCTTCGCTCCTAGGAACCTCCATAGTGGTAAACAGAGACGGTGGGTCGCCCCCCCCCCCACTCCTAGATGGATATCCACACTACCAGGCCTAGCCCTTACGTACGCCTCTAGAAGTACACAACCTAGAGTCACCACGTACAAATGCTGGCCATATCCACCAGACTTCCTTTGGTTAAGTGTAAACCACACCCTCCGAGTCAGCGTATCGACGTCGGTGTGAACGATAGTCCGATACCGAAGACCCACCACCTTTATTCTTATGCACATGCAATAGTAATATATTATCCTACCGAGCCATCGGCTCGCCGGGCTAACCTGCCCACCACTAAAACCACCGAGCCTACCACTCGTGAGACCCAACCTAACGCCCATGATACCGAGAATTGTGAGTGTAAGTGTAATCTCAGTTATATTAATTACTTATGTCATTGCTTATTCTTACGGTTTACATTAACCCTGGACTGCCTAAGGCATTCCCCGTGAAGGGCTCTCGAGGGCACTAGGAACTATGATGGGGTGAAGCTCAAAGCACTCTTTCGCAAGGCACTTACTATTATTGGTTAATACCCAATCCCTGATCCCTTTTAATGTTATATTAGATCTAACCCTAGTGTATTTGACCCTTCTTCTCCGCAGAAAAGGCGATCTTTCGTCGATCCCGAGCACCACCTACACTAGTCAACCCATTATTATTCCTAATGATGAACTCCTTGGTACCTGACCTCAACCAATAGCCTAATATCCCAACTCTCTAAGTTCATTTTGCAGTTTTACTATGTGCGGACCATCCTGAGCTATATGATGTACATGATAGGAGGTACTCAAAATTTTCATCCAAAAACCTTAAGATAATTAATGAGGGTATATCATGTTATGATTAGCCTAAATCCAGAAATTTATAATTTTCTATTTAAATTTGATATTTAATTAATTTTTCCCAAAATTAATCCATGGGTGATTTGAACATGAAGTACTAGATTTACTTAGGGTATGACTATATAAAAATTATGAATTATATAGGATAACAAGATATTATTGAATACTAAATATCAAACACTTTCGTAAAACATTTAACCTCTTAATATTTAATCCAAAATAATTCATATAAATAGGGGTATTGAAGGAAGTACCAAAAATACTAGTCCAAAAATTCCTCAAAAATTAACAAAGCTACATTATGAACATAAAACTTTACTTCCTAGGTTTCATGAAATTCCCAAGTCAGTAAACCATTAAAAAATTATCCTAAGGAAAACCATCATAAGGCACTTTATGAAGACACACCCTTGTAATCTCAATTAAACAACATTTAACAATTTTTTCATGCTTCTCTATGCCCTAATATGTTCCTTGACTAAGTATAACAATTTTCCAGCAAGCTATAATATTTGTTTCCTATTTATCCAGGTAAGGTGCACTAAGTTACTTTACAAATGAAGTACTACAAATAAAGCTTCAACCACTCCAAATAAACTACTAGTGTATAACCTAATGCCATTTGATTATCTATTCCAGAATTTCAAACCATTCTAAAACCTATACATCATATTTTCATCATTGACATAAAAAAGGGCAAGATGGAAGCTACTACGAGGATGATCTACTGATCTCTAAACACCCTAAGATAATACAAGAGGTTAATAATACTATGAAATTATCCATACCAAAATATCACCAAGATTCAAGATCATTTGACCCATAAGATAATTTCTAGGGTTTAAAGTCCTAAATAATTATTAAGTGGTTTATGTGGGGTGCATGTGTCTAAATACCACCATATTCCTTCCTAGGGCATTTCACCACCCTAGGATCTCATGGACTAATCCCCAAGTCAATCCAAGAACATAATCCCATATGTCCTTCACAAGCCCCCAAGGTTCAAACTTAGGGTTAGCACTAGGTTCCTAGGGCAAATCCACCCTAATCCACCCCATAATACCTATGAGGGTGTTAAATGTCATGTCAAATCAGTGGCCCAAATTTCAACCTCTGTTGAGGTGGTTTGGCAACTCAAACCCACAAGGGGCACTTTTGACCTAATACCCCTTTTAGGGCAAGGCTAGGGTTTGCTTATTTCCAAACCAAATCATCACCAAATGAGATTAAAATTTGTACAGATGCCTATATAGACCCCAAGAACCTCACACCAAAATTTGGGAGCATTTGGAGGTCATTAGGTCCCTTAATTAATTTAGTCATGATTTATTAAATTATTATAAAAACTATAGGAAAACAACATCCAAAAATTCTCAATTTTGGATATGTTGTTGGTAGAGGTGATAGTGACTTCTAGTCTAAATTTCAGGTCATTTGGACTGCTGGATTGGTGGGGGCACTCAAACCAAGATCTGATCAAGCCTATGTATAGACCCCACCATAATGGGTGATGTGGTCAGACCACTTACCCAAATGGGTTAAAACAAATTTTAGATTAACGTTGACTACAAGGTCTACAACTTTGGTTTTTACCATTATTTCACTAGAAGCCTCTAGGTATTTTTAATAATTAATCTAAAATTACTGAAAATAGGAAGCAGAAAATCATTAATTAATTTAAATAGAATAGATCTAGCACAGAACTTGACGCATGATCCAACGATGCCTGGATCGTCTTCAACCTCCAGCCGACGGTCCCGATTTCCTCTTCCTGGGCCAACTTCAAGCCTCCGCTGCTGGCCACCCGGCCACCGCCCTGGCCGGCCACCACCTCCACCACCTCCACCACCTCCGTTAAGGTGGTGGTTGTCGATTGGCGGCGGCACGGCCGCCGGAGGGGCCGTCTCCGGCGATCCCATAAGGTGAGTTTTTCACGGAAAAATAGGGAAAACGCTTCACCTGATCGGGCTCAATTGAGACCGATTCCCATCCTAAACGATTCCTATGATCTACCCATAGAAGGAGTAGAGGAGGACCTTATTGGAGGCTTGGAGTCGCGTCGATCGCCGGGTTGCTATGGTGGTGGTGCCTCCGGTCTGGTTTCTGCAACAGTACAGTGTAATGCCTCGTCTCCTTCAGGTGAAGTGTGTAAACGGCTCCCCTGAGTCCAGTGGTGCTTTTAAAAGAGTGAAATAGGGGAGGGGAGTGGTCATGGCATCAATGCCATTAATGGCCTTGAAAGCATATTTCGGCCATGGCTGAGTGCACTGTTCCGGCCATGAATAGCCACCAAAATGGCCCCTTACCTTCCTCAAATTTAATGGGGAGTTGAATCAGCCCCCTTGGAGGTAGAGGGAGGGGCTCTTGGCCTCCCTTCACCACTTTCTCTCTCCTCCATTAAAGGGTAAAATGGTGTTTTCTCTCTCCTAGTCATCAAGGCTGAATTTGCTCATCCCCTTAGCATGTTAGCAGCCCACTAATTCATATTATCATATAATTAGGAGGTGGTTAGCACAAATGTAAAATGGCTTGAGCTTGGGTTAGCCCATTTGAGCTTAGTTTGACCTAACCTAGACCAGGATTGACCTTGGTCAATTTGACCTTTTGAGTCACCCTCAATGGGTCCTTAGTGAGCCATTGGACTCCCCTAAGGTCTAGGTATGGCTAGGTAGGGTTGACTTGGCACCTTGAAGGTCATTTGACCCTTTGTAAGGGCACTTTGACCACTTTGGGACTAGAGTTGACTTGGGTCAACTTTGCCACTTGGGTTGACCCCAATGGGTCCTTGGTGACCCATTGACCTCACTTTAGGGTTAGGAGGGCATGGGTGGGGTCCAATTGGCTAAGGAAGGGTCAACTGACCCTTAGTAGGCTAGCTTGACCCACTTAGGGTTAGGGTGGTCTTAGGCCAACTTGGCCACTTTGACTGCCCCCAATGGGCCCTTAGTAGCCCTAAGGACCACCCAAAGGGTTAAAGGGTGTTGGGGTAGGGTCATGGGGTCAAGATGGAGCCTTAAAGTCAAAACCCTAGGCCTAGTAGTGAGGTTGTGCTATAGGTAGACCAAGGTGATCTTCACCTTGGCCCTTGTTCAACTGACCCTTGAGCTTCTTATGGTTTTGTCATGAACTAGTCATGACAAAACAAAACCTAGGGGTCTAGTTATTTGAGAGATGTTACACGCTAAGTCTGGCAGGGCTTCAAATTTAATATCTAGTCTCAAGGCGATCGCGAAGTCCTGCAGTGAAGATGGTGACCTACATCTCCGGGGAAAGTGGGATATGTCCTAGAAAAAGTTGAAACTGCTCCAGGTAGTCGTCCACCGAGCTTGCCTAGTTTAGAGTTGTGAGGGCACCGAGGGGATTATTGCGGATGGGGGGCGAATCGCAAGTTGCAGAATCGTTTGAAGTCATCTCATGACAGACCCGGCTGATCAGTGAGGAGACGAGTGGCCCAAAAAGAAGCTGAGTGAAGATGGAAGGAGGCCAGAGGAAGTCATTCAACTACCGGAGTTTGTTGGTGGCGTAAGAATTGCTCGCACCTGGTGTGCTAACTCAAAGGATCGATTTTTCCATTGTAGGAATTATAGCCGGGTATAGCACGACAAAATAGTGGCATCTGGGCGTAAAAGGGTCGGTGGAGGTGGCTCGTAGCGGATGAGCGGCGGAAGCGGGACTTGACTGCTACTAGCGTGATTCGTGGGTGTGGTGGTAACCACGGGAGGTGTTGATGTTAGTCCATTAAGCTTGGTGGTGAGGGTTACCATGTCATCCTGATGACGTGCGTCGGGGTCCCGAAAGCGTGCTTCTACACCGTGAAGGCGTGCATCCATGGCGGATATAACTGCGTGAAGCTAGTTTATAGCATCCAAGAAGTCAGCCAAGTCTCCCACATTGTGAATGGAGGTAGCACGAGAGAAGGAGCAGGTGACAGGACAGCTAGATTGCTCGGAGGCGACTGTTTGGGAGGTGCTGCTAGATCCACATCGTCTCCTAATGGTGACACAATAACCCAAGCTTATGGTGTGGGGATCGAAGTATCGGGGAGAGATAAATTAATTCTCTTGGATTGTAATGGGCTCATTGTTTGTCTTCCTTGGCTTGACCTTAGAGCTGAGGGAATAAATAAGTGTTGTTTATATCCTCACATGGCTCGAGAAGTAAGGGGTATGCGGTTTTGGTGACTCAATGGAGCAGCTGGCGAATTAAATTAACGCAAGGAGGCGCTGAGTCCTTTAACACGCAAGAGGCGTGTACGGTTTCGAGGGAGGCAGGCGGCACATGGCTCTAAACAAGTAACCGGAGAGCATTTCCGGAAGCATACACGTGCAGCTGAAGTCGGTGTTGCGCGGGGAGGAGCAGCCGGCAGAGAAGCGTCGTCATTTTCCTCGGGTTGGGAGGGTGATGCATTGGAGTACGGAATCAGCTTGGGGTTGAGGTTGGACCGTCGAAGAAGAAACGCATAGGCTGGAGTGTCAATGAATGGCGCTCTGGAGTTGTTTGTGTAAGGGTGAAAGGGAATGCAATCGATGTAATGTCGTCGTCGAAGGAGTGGCGAAGCAGTGGAGTGGCGAAGCAGTGGAGTGGCGAAGCAGTGGAGTGGCGAAGCAGTTATGGTAGCGATCCAATCGAAAAAATGTAGGGAAGGATCGGTAAGCTCCGATACCAAAGTTGTTACGGACCTATTAAAGTAGTGGCTGCAATAGTGGTCGAAGGTGGAGATGATGGTGGTGGAGGATACAACGGAGCCTTTATCGTAATTGCCTAAGCGAGGTTTCTCGTTATAGAAGAGAGTCGTCGAGATATCACACATAATAGATATGAAATAGACTTATTTTTACTTACCCATTACAACCCTCCATATGCCTTTATGTAGGCTTAAAACATATAAAGAGAAACAATAATAATAACACTTAATACTAGGTCTGGTGCTCAAGACCCTTACATAATGATAATACCTAGACACTTAGATAATAGAGATAATCATAATAGACGATACGCAGCTCATAACAGAATCCTAACAGGAATTTGAATCATCTACACTATATATAAGAGAAAAATACTCTTTGGTGAAACATTCGTCTTCTAATATTATCCTTCTTTATTATAAAATATTGAAGTTTTTATAACTAAATTAAATTTGTATGTTTTTTTATTTAAAAAAAATGTGTCATCATCGCAATTTGTCCTGCCAAAATTTTTTATGTGGACAATGAAGGGATGATGTTGTGAACCCTTTGTATGATTGCTTGTAGTAATAGATGGGATGACCTTTTCCTCCAATTTTTTAATTATTTAAGGTGAAGAATATTGCGGATTTTCTCTGTAGATCACCATTTTCAAGGGGAAACCACGGGAAATCCTATGCGGATCTGCCGCCGTACGATACTGACTTATCGTTCGTCAGCTCCGGCAGGCCGAGCATCGATAGAGCGCTCCAGGCGCCGAGGCTCTCCGGTGATTCCGACCTCCTGGATCACCGCGCTGAATCGGTTCGCACGCCAATTCACTCTGTGGATTCGCACTCGGTCGGGAACGAGTTCTCCGTTTCAGAAGCCAGCATCTCCACCTCTTCGTCATCTCACACCATGGTAACAGTTTACTCTTAATTCTTTGTTGATTTAGGATTGATTTTTGTATGGAAAAAGCTCAAAAATCATATTTTTAGTCCCATATTTTTTGGAACAATTTAGTTTATTGTATTAATATATCCGGTTTGATTGCATCCTTTGTTGGAAGGATGTTACGCTCACGTGTCATGCTGCTCCGTGCTGAGCCGGGCAGGCCGGGCATGGGCGAACGTCCTGCGGATAATCGTTCATCTTCATAAAAAAATGTGTGGATTTTATTTTTTATACATGTTATTTCATACTCTATTTGCCTGGAGACAAATCTATATTGCATTCGAAATAATTACTATAACCTCTCAACTAGCTTTGCACGATTACTTAGACTTCCCCTCCTTTGTGGGTTTTTTTTTTATATTTCTACATGTATGTTAACAATGTAAACTTAGATGAGGAGTTTTGGTGATTTCGAAAAATAGAGGGGAGATCTCTGTAATTATGCAAAGTGTGAGAGGAGGTCCCGGTCAATTAACCTATTATATACTCCATATGCAACATCAAGTCATAGTCGTAGATGTTTGTCGTCGTAGACAGGATTTCTCTTCTACTCGCGAGCTGATTGTCGTTCTTTCCTTGTCAAGTTTCCACTTTCCTTAAGGCTTCGCCGCCATTTCCCCCTAAAAGAGGCCTTCTGGTCATTGATTTTCGATGTCATGCTGCTATCTATAGTATTATTATCTCCCTTTCTATTTTTTGGCGCTCTAATGCTCTCGGGTTTCCGCCATTTTTCAATCTATTGCTATTACAAACTTCATTCACGGTTATTCTCGATTTAAATGCAATTTCAGTGGATGTCGAACATTGGAGCATCGGAATCATAGGACTGTCGGCTACAAAGCACGAATATGTCATATTTAAGGGCGTACCCGTACCGGGTACGTTTCCAATACTGGTACACGTACCGTACACTCAGACACATAATATCGTTGTTTTAGGGTTTTGCGGCTCATTTCATTCGATCCCTCTCAATTTCTCTCCTGATCCCGCCTGCTCCATGTTGTTGCCGCCGCTCCCACTGCCGCTTCTTCCGTTGCTCCATGCTGTCGCTGCTCCACACTACTACTGTCGTCGCCGCTCAACGTTGTTGTCACCCAACTTTCTGTCACTCCAGAGTCCAGATTTCCCGCTGCTCTCCCGATCATCAACTCTGCTTCATGTTTTATTGTTTTCAGAATTTATAATTGCATTTATGATATATATATAACATTTAATGCAACGTATGTTGTCATACTCGCAGTGAGTTTTTTTAAAAAAATCGTACCGCCGTATCGGATACGTATCGTACCCGGTACCTGTACCCGTACCGATGCTTTCTAGACTGTCAGACTTTAGAGGAGTGAGCATAGACACTTTTATCAGAATCGTAAGAGTGTCAGATTAGAGTTTATGACTAATTTCAAATAATTTAGAAAGTTAATCGACGAAGAAAAACAAATTTAAAGATTAATTTCAAAGTACATAAATTTTGTGGACTGATTTCAAAAATCTCTAAAATTTAGGCACTAATTTCAGAAGTTCGCATAGTATCAGAATCCTCTTCATTTCAAGTGAAATGGAGAGAATCCATTTCAAGTTCGCATAATACTTGCTTTCATTAAAAATTGAGTTTTTTCCAAAATTACTAGTTCAATCAAATAAGATAACAAGATTTTTTTTATGTAATCCCTCTTCACATAACCTTGCTCCAATGCTATTGCTTCTTCCGCCATGATCGATCTTACAGGATGACGTCGAGGCCGAGGTGTGGAGACTGAAACTAGAACTCAAGCAAACCATGGACATGTACAATGCTGCCTGCAAAGAAGCCGTCGTCTCCAAGAAGCAGGCAAGTATTCTTCTTTTTCTTCATAACTCCATTAATAAACCACTACCAGTCTACCCTCTAGCCTGAAAACCACCAGCGGTGTCCAGGTGCTGGAATTCAATCGATGGAAGCTAGAAGAAGAGCATAAACTGGAGGAAGCCCGACATGCGGAGGAGTTGGCCATTGCCCTCGCCGAGAGGGAGAAAGAGAAATGCAAGGCGGCCATGGAAGCCGCCGAGGCGCAGCACAGGATAGCGGAGTTGGAAGCACAGAAGAGGAGGCGCGCGGAGATGCAGATTTACAGAGATGCGGCGGCGGCCGCGGTGGGGGATGCTTTTGCGCCCACCGTCAGGTATCGAAGGTACACAATAGACGAGATAGAGGTGGCCACGAATTACTTCGCTGAGAACCTTAGAATCGGAGAGGGCGGTTATGGCCCGGTTTATAAGTGCTTTCTGGACCACACTTGTGTTGCGGTGAAGGTGCTCCGGCCGGATGCCGCTCAGGGAAGAACGCAATTTCAGCAAGAGGTGCGAAACTTCGATATTTAGATTATTCTCCCTCTTATATATATTTAGAACTATGGTTGTTCACAAATAGTATAGTTCGTAAATAATTTGAGATTCGATTAAAATTCATATTTTTCGAATTCAAATTCAGATTGGAAATCCAAATAATTTATTCCTATTCGAAGGATTCGCGAATAGTTTGTAAATACTTAAATATATATTTAAACAAATATAATATATGTAAATAAATATTAAATATAATTCTACCGAATATTCAAAAAATCTCACTTCAAATCTCTACATTTTATGTCAAATTTGAATTCGATTCAAGAACTATTTGATTCAATTCAGTTCGTGCACACTTAGGCCGCCAAACGAAGGCTTAAAATCCTAGTATAAATATTTCGCAAATGGTTAATTTCTATAGGTAGAAGTTCTGAGCTGCATTCGTCATCCAAACATGGTCCTCCTCCTCGGCGCCTGCCCGGAGTACGGCTGCCTCGTGTACGAATACATGGCCAACGGAAGCCTAGAGGACCGCCTCTTCCGGCGAGGTGGTACCCCTCCGATCCCCTGGCAGCACCGGTTCCGCGTCGCCGCTGAGATCGCCACTGGCCTCCTCTTCCTCCACCAAACGAAGCCCGAGCCCCTCGTCCACCGCGACCTCAAGCCCGGCAACATCCTCCTCGACCGCAACTACGTCAGCAAGATCAGCGACGTCGGCCTCGCCCGCCTCGTCCCCCCCTCGGTCGCCGACACCGTCACCCAGTACCGCATGACCTCCACCGCCGGCACCTTCTGCTACATCGACCCGGAGTACCAGCAGACCGGCATGCTCGGCGTCAAGTCCGACATCTACTCCCTCGGCATCATGCTTCTGCAGATCATCACCGCCAGGCCGCCGATGGGGCTCACCCACCACGTCGGACGTGCCCTGGAGAAGGGCAATTTCGAGGAGATGCTGGATCCGACCGTGCCGGACTGGCCCGTGGAGGAGGCCGCAAAGTTCGCCGAGGTGGCGCTCAAGTGCTCGGAGCTGAGGAGGAAGGACCGGCCGGATCTGGCCACGGTGGTGCTGCCGGAGCTGAACCGGCTGAGGATGATTGCCGAGGCTGACGTGGCGAGAAGCGCGCATGGATCGCCCATCAATAGCCACGTGTCGGTGCTGGACGTGATGAGCGACCCGCTCATGAACCGGTCTTTGTACGAGTACGACAGCTCACCGGCGGTGTCCACAGGAAGGAGATCCTATGACAGCTAGCCCAAAACACAGGGATCCTCATTGCTTTATATCTGTATAATTTATTGATTTAATAAAATGTTATAATATTGGCATGGCATTTTTTCAGGCGATTGTTAATGGCAATCCAATTTTAACTTAACGCACGCCAATGCTAACCCTATCTCAATATTTGACTTGTCGCATCCAGTTGTTAGCCGGGGAAGGAGGTGTCGGATAGCTTCAACGAGAGGAATCAAAGGGATACGCGCGGAGTTGGGCATGACTGAAGACGGGATACACAAGAGATTGAGGTTTTAAGTTTTGGATTGCGGTTAAATACAACAAAAATGAAGTGTTTTTTTTTTTAATTCTGAGTTACAGATAGTCAAAACACATTGTGATTAACAATGACTTTTTTTATTTAAATTTTATGTAACTACTTTATAGTAATTAATATATTATACTTGGAAGAAAGCTTATTGATAATGTATTGATGGTTCAATTAAATTGCATTTAAATTCATTATATATTTTTTTTGTATAGTTTATATCAAAGATATTTGAAGGTTTCAAGTGCCAATTCAATGGTGGTTATGAACAGCAGTTGATGACCGTCCGAAATCACGTGAGGAACTTCAGTCATCTTTATGTTAAAAACTATTTTTGTGTGTCTGTCGTAACCATTGTCATACCAAACATACCCATCGGAGCAAAAACACAGGGTTAAACGGAGCCTTAGGTTCCGTTTATTGGAGTTGGGGAACACTTCTGGCTCTCTTGTTAATTTCTCACACCGAGTTAGCCCACGTGAGCTTAGAGACGTCGGAGCGTGACCCTCTCCGATGGCTGAAGTAGCAGTAAACGCGGGGGTCCGGGAGCGGCGAGCCCCCGACGACAGTCATAGTCATAGATGATATCCGTTTTCCGGTTCCGTGGCCTATTTATAGGCGTATAACCCGAATTTTCGGGTTAGGATTTTTCTGAGCGGTTTCGGCTGAGGAAGTTTTCGGGAAGCACATTTTTCAAATCCAAAGAAGTGGTGTTTTCCGGCGGCGGTTCTTCTTCCCGTTTCTTGTCCAAAGAGAGAAGTGTGAGGTAGGATCGGTTTTTATCCTTGAAACTTTGTAATCTGTATTTTTTCTTGCTTTGGTGAATACAAGAAGGAAGGGGGGAGAGGACGTAGCCCGATTTTGGGTGAACTCTGTATATCGTTGTGTTCGTGTTGTTTTTTATTTCGATTTTTCGTTCGAATCTCTCTTCTCGGCACTCCGATTTCTCTACACCGTTTAGCATGGTGGCGACAGCCGTAAACGCATTGGTTAAAACGTCATTCGTTAAGGATCACTTAACAAACTTCATCTGTAGGTGGCGTTTACAAATGACAATTAATACCCCCGTGTTCATGACTGTCACCACCATGCCAAATGGAGCTTTTGTAATGAACTAATGATGTTAGCGTGATGTCAAAGAACGATCGATTTTTAACAATTTTTAGGTTAAAAGATCTTGTGACTGCTCGGCACCGATCCTATGTTCCATGAATTTGAACTCTTCATTTGAGCAAAATGGATATTATCAATCACGTGTTGAGATTGATTCTTTTTTAATCTGACGGGCTAAGTATTCTCATTTTGTCAATTAATCAAGAAAATGTGTACCTTTAGATAAATGAAAATACATGCTCACCTTGAAATGGACTAAACATAGGGGTCTCCATACTCCGCGACAACCTAGTTGCATCTCTTTCTTAGCACAAATATATATTTCTTGGGCGTTCAAAACAATTTATATGTAGAGAGAGAGAGAAAGAGAGTATCCTGATCGTGATAGTGCTCTGACACGACGACACTCCCGCTTGAGATACATTTGATCCTAATTTTATCAGGGATAAGGTGGGAGTGACATCAATCGTATAGAAGATGTAAGAAGTTCGATTAAGATTGTTCGGACACATACAAAGGAGACGGCTAGCCTTTGCCGGTCCCCAACCCGGATGAGAAATGGTGAGAGTTGCATGGGAATGTTTTGTGCGCCGGGCTACCTTTTTTAAAATGTTAATGATTTTTTTTACACGGCTCACTCAGATACCGAATGACTTATTTTCTCCTAGGAAGTCGTATTCCAACTAGGAGAAGGTTAGGGAGATCTTTAATAAGAGACCCAGACTCTTTGATTGTAAGGTCATGAGTCACGATTAGCCGGGATTGAATGAATTTTACTTGGGCTATGTTTGGCACAGTGATGGCGGTCGTAAATGCATGGGTTAAACCGTCATTCGTTTAGAATCACCTAAAACATCATTCATTTGAACATAAAAGTGGATGAAGTTCCTTAGGTGTGCGTTAACAAATGGCAGTTTAATTCTCATGTTCATAACCGCCACCATCTTGCCAAAAAGAGCCTTCATCCGGCAAAAATAGCGATTAGGTTTAGGAACCAGAGAAATTTACAAAGAAGACAACAACTAGGGAAAAGAACTACTGAAATACCTGACCCACCAAAATCACCAAAGTGGAGAGGGGGAGACACGGGCATGAGTAGGCTTTAGGCTTCATTTGGCATAGCGATGACAGTCGTAAACGCATGGGTTAAACCGTCATTCGACCACCTAACAAATTTCATCCGTTTAAACATAAATGTCGATGAAGTTTCTTAGGTGTGCGTTAACAAATGACAGTTCAACCCTCATGTTCACGACCGTCACCACCATGCCAAATGGTGCCTAAGGCCTGAGTGCGGGTAGAGATTTTAGAAAGCCCAAAATTACTAATAGTCAAATAACTACTACTAATAACAATATCTTTTTTTTAGAGCTGTGTTGATTAATAAGAAAAATTTCATAATAATTATATAATTTTGATGTTAAATAATCTAATTAATGATAAACTAATATTAAAATAATTTGGAGGCTAATTAATTACCTGGAACCCTCTCCTCTCGTCTCCTCCGTCATTGGACTCGGGCTTCGACTAGGGCGACTGAAGCGGCGATGATTGTGGAGGCAGCGCCGCCGTCGGAGAACGGGTGGAGATCGTCGGCGCCGGAGGAAGCGCAGTAGCCGACGGCGAGGAATTTCCTCGAAAGATACCGCCTGTCCGCCGCTATCTCCCGGATCGAACAAGAGATCCGATCCCTCGAGGTAATCCGACATTGTCGCACTCAATCTGAAAAGATACTACATAGTTTGTTTTCTTTGATCTGAGCTCTGATCTGAGCTCTACTAATATTCAATCCAAAAGTTAATACAATCGATTTAGGGCTTTTGGCATTTTGCATCCCGAAAATATCACTTTTAACAATTTGCACCTCAAATATTTAAATGTTGCACTTTGCACATATTCTTGGCACTTTGCACTCTAAGCTTTTTAATTCAGCTATCAAAAATTATCCCTGCTAGCAGTGGCGGACCCAGGATTTTTTCATGACCCGGGCACTAATTAAAATTAATTAAAATGCGAAGCAGAGTTTACATATTTGTTTCATAGTTTACATGTTTGTTTTTCTAAACATGTTGATTTGATTGGACAGTTTAGCTTCACTGAATTTGGATGTGTGGTTAAATTCAAAGATCCATCTTCTATCTCCAACTATTGTTTTTGTTTCAATTATGGATGCAACGGAGGCATGAGTTACTCCAGTGGTTCATGGTGGTTACAGATTTGGAGCTCTTTATGCCCAATTTACTAAAATAATTATGCCTTGTTTAAATGTGAGTGATGCAGAGTTGACTTCATTTAACAACATGGAGCAAATTTCATTATATGATAATATGATAGATAGAAACTTGGTACCAAAGCACAAGAAGAAACTAACATTTTCAGGATTAGATGGAAGTATTGAGAAGAAAGGAGAGTTGATACTCGCAGAGGGAGAAAAGAGTAACTCTTCTCTTAAAAAGGATGAAGGAAGACATTGATACTTCCTCAAAGTTAAAAGAGCATGATGGGGTAAGCTATATCTTGTTTAGCGTACTCTTTCTACTTTCTGTCTGTGCTTATCATAGTTCTCACATAATACAAATGTAATTCATACAGCAGCAAAGGGAAGAAGAATGTTGCCCAATTCATACCCTAATACTAAATCTGATTCAAATACCCAATTGATTCAATCATTCAAATGCAAAGAATCAAGCGATTACCTCTCTTTACTCCTGTAGTCTTGTGGCTTGTGAAATGAGAAGAACTGGAGATAATGAGAATTGGGAAGAAACTAGATCTCAGTTGAAAACTTGGAACAACCCAACATAAGCACTACAACACTCACAGTTTGAGCAATTAACCTGTATGCTGCATTTAACCATGACAATTTTAAAGATTTAAACACTAACAATTTTAGGCAAGTAGGGAATAGGAAGCACGCATGGCAGTACGGGGAAGAAGAAGCACGCAAAGTAGCACAGGGAAGAAGAACGCTGCATAAACATAAAGATTTAAAACACTCACAGGGAAGAAGAGGCAGTCAAGAAGAAGAAAATGATTTGTGCCTTTGTCAGCCGCTGCACAAGGAAGAAGAAAACCTAGGCCCTAGCACTCCCGCACTCCTGCCTCCCGCTGCAGAAGAAGAAAGCAAAAATGAAAAAAAAACTCATCGCCGTCGGCTGCCGCCTCGCGCTCATGTCGTGTGAAATAACCTAGGTCGGCATTGGTCCCTGGCAAAGAAGGCGAATCTGCTATCCTGCGGCGAAAAATCTTTCAATTTCGCGAGAAAATTCCGCCATTCCCACTGATACCCGATAACCCCGCCCAAACTTCGCGAAAACACACCCGGGCAGGTGCCCGAGTGTGTCTAGACATGGGTCCGCCCCTACTTGCTAGTATGCAAAGTGTCAAGAATATGAGAATGAGAGTGCAAAGTGCAATATTTAAATATTTGGGATGCAAAGTGTCAAAAATGATATTTTTGAGGGTGCAAAGTGCCAAAAGCCCATCGATTTATATATTAAAAGCACAAATTTTGTGCAAACATAAGCTCTGATCACAAACAATTGTATTTTTTCATGTTAACTTCGATGAAAATATATGAACATTTAGACTCCGTTTGGCACAACCTTTTTTACTGAGGTGAGTTTGGACAAAAATATCAGCATCGTAGAATACATGTTTGGCAAGGCAACGAAAAGAAAACTATGTTTTTTGAACATAAAAGTGGATGAAGCTTCTTAGGTGGGGTCGAGTGTTCACGAACAATAGTTCATAATCACATCATTCACGGCCGTTGACACTGTGTCAAACAGAGCCTTAGTATAAAAAAATACTAGGCTCAAGGACACATTCTCACATCACCCCAATAAAATAAATTAAAGTTTTAGCGACCAACGACCCTATATTTAAGGGGCGTGATAAGATTGTAGTCCCACATTAGGAAACTCATGTAACCTTTTGCACTTAGCAATGGCATGAGTACTATGAAGCACAGATACTTCCCTGAAAACAGCGTACCTATACCAGATATGTATCTAGTACCGGTGCGTAACCGATACTCGACGGATACACCTATGTGGACACACTTAAACTTAGCACATCATTTTGCATATTGTGATAGGAGTACGTTTTTCTAGAGTAAACAAAGGTTGACTCTATGCTAAGAAGCGTTGGTATGTCCAATTAAATTGTGTATATATACCAAGTATATTTCTGATATCGGTACGTTTCTGTTAAAAGTGCGTGTATTGAACGTGTTGATTCAACGCAAGTTATTAACAAACGACTAACTTGTCTCTACACTAACCTGAGATTGAAGATGTTGATCTCCAACAATAAAGTTGATCTCCAACAATGAAGAAGAAAAAAAAGACTGATAAGTAGACTTAAGTTTAATTTTCTCTTTTGGTTAAACATATAAGATATTAAATTTTGTAATATTTATAAATATTTCGATGTTTTAAGAAATATTTATTGCACTTGTGATATATAAATATATATTATATTTGTTATAATATATCATGACGTACACGTATCCTTATTTTTTAAATTTTATCGTACCTCCGTACCGAGTACGTATCGTATCCAGCACCCGTACCTATACCGGTGCTTCCTAGCATAAGTACCTCCACCTACAATAAATTATTTTGGGTTGAATGTGTAAGTTCTTATTTGTGGAATGAATCATGTATTTATGTGTTCATCCGGACACAGCCTGATTGCTGAGCCCACTCTGGCTCAGCCGAACCACCCCACCCGGGGTAGGGATACGAGCCACCCAATAAGCAAGTTATTACAACGAACGGCTGGAGCAGTAGGGAGCCAAGGAGTAAGGGAGTATATAAAATAGAAAAATGGCCCTGGCTACCGGTAGAGCAGATGAGATTGTTTAACGAACTTGAAACACGGAGTCCGAGCGATCAGCGAGCGAGTGGTTAATGGAAAATAGCGCCATTGTTGATGGCATTCCTCTCTGCCACTAGCACTCGAGGAAACGCAGGGCAGTTCCTTAAATATAGTTATTTTGGATTTTAAAATCTCAAATTTGGCTTGAATTCAGTTTTAAAAAACTAGGACAAAATTTTAGTGAGTTTTTTCTCTCTTTTTAGATTTCGTTCATGTTAACTTATGTTTTGCACCATAAAAACAACGAGCAATTGTACATTCAGAATAATCTTACATTGCAAAAAAAAAGGTGACGCAGACACTTTGTTTAATAGATTTATGTCAATTGTAACTAACAACAACACTCAAGCCTTTATTCAATTGTAACTAACACGAAGAACAAATGTATATCAACTTTGAGAGGAAATAAAAACTCATCAAGCATTTTGTTGAGATGTCTTGAATCATAGTCTGTTTAGTTACCCCTTTAATGTATGCCCCCTTTGCATACATGTTAACTTGCACATTATCTTTGTATATCAACTCTGAGAGGAAATAAAAACTCATCAAGCATTTTGTTGAGATGTCTTGAATCATAGTCTGTTTAGTTACCCCTTTAATTTATGCCCCCTTTGCATACATGTTAACTTGCACATTATCTTTGTCATTCCACTGTAAATACAATGAAAAGCTGTGTGTTTAGAATAATCTTACACAACAAAAAAGATGCAGCACCCTTCATTTAATAGATTTGTTTGAACTACACCTAAGGTAATGCCCCAAAAATCCTGAAAAAGGAAGATTTAGAAGTTAACGGGCGGCAGTAGAGTTAACGCTGGCGTTAGTTAGTGAATTTAATCGTCTGAGAGCTAGGGAATCTACCGCGCGGCGGTAGAAATCTATCGCGTGGCGTTAGCCCTCAACGCTCTCAAATCACTCAACGCTTACGATGAATCGTCGAGAAGCCTACCGCGCGACGGTAGTGTGCTATCGCATGGTGTTAGAACTCAACGCACTCAGCGCACTCAGCCCTCTCGACGGAGCGTTGAGTGACTACCACTATGCGGTAGTGAGATAACGTGCGACGCTAGCTCGAGATAAAGTACTGCTTGGTGGTAGTAAGTTGACGCGTGGCGGTGGCTGGCCACATGGGAGTAAGGTGGAGGCTATTTTGGAGCGACAATGCTATGTCGATTGGGCCAAGCGGCAAGCGCCTATGATAGTGCGCGGCGGTAGTAGGTACCGCGTGGTGGTAGCCTCCAAATATAGGCTGGGCATGAGAACTCTCATTTTTCTCTCCCTCTTGGTACTTGAAGTTTTTAAGGGAAAGAGGCTGAGGCTGAGTGTTGCAAGCTAAGTGAAGGAGATCATGTGGTCAGATTTAAGAGCTGAGGCAAGATTCGTGAGTGAGAAAGCGAAGCGATCCTTTCCATTTGGATAGAAGAATTCACCATGGCTCCAAAACGACCTACGAGGGTAACGATCTTCCTTCTTGGACAAGTGAAGTCCTCCTTTTTGCATAGGCATGGAATCCCCTACCAAAAGGTGGAGAAACGAGGGAATTCTGATGGGTTGATACGTGATATTCCCGGTAGTTTTGCATTTAGATCCGGAAATCGCAGTACGGAATAGGCATATATGTTGTGTGAAGTCCATCTGGATAGGTTGGTCTGGATTGGTGATGTTTTAATTTTGCATGTCGGAGAAGACTCCGAATATAAACGGGTAGTTTATGGAGTCAGAGGGTTATGCCTATTAATTGGAGAAGCAGGAAGTACTGGAGGCGCGCTCCAGGAAAATACCTAGAAAATACCGCGGTTGTGATAATCGTTGGATATCGTCTGGTGACAGTGGGTATCGCTGGCCATAGCTCTTGATGAGCTATATTGTATGAAAGTCCAGTGTTTCTGGCACTACAAGATGCTGCAGGGATTTCTGGACAAATGTTCCAATTGTGGCTGAGTCTAGGTACAGAAAGAGAATTCTGTTATTAACGTCAGGCCGTAGTGGCTATCGCTGGCGAGTGGCGATAGCTCCCAGATAGCATTTTGATTACCAAGCCTGTCTCTAGGAGACCGTGGGGCTAGTGTGTGAGCTACAAGCCTCGGTGCTCAACTCTGATGGTCGTAAGAGTCATCAATTAAATGTAACTCGGTTATGTTTTACTCCCCGGGAAAGGTGATGTGACCCCCGTCTGTGCATCTAGCCATGGAAGCATGGATTTCGGCTATGGTATGGCGATTTGAGCAACGGGAAAAGGCTAATCTATACCCGCCCTATATCAAGTTAATAGACCTAAGATACATGGTAATTAATGTTGGCAGTAGGGAGGAGAGTCCTGGTTATATGCCAGACAATAATGCTCATAGTTTGTCGCTATGTCTCGGACCTCTGAACGGTGGTGGGACCCTGGTTATCCGGTACATCGATAATGTGCCCTGAGTGCACGAAATGTTTGGCAGTTGATGCAGACGTTTGTGATATATTGAATGTGTTGGTGCAACCATAGTGATCTGGAAGTGATCAAGCCTGTAGACTTACTGCCAACTCAGTATGAGCCTATTAGGGTCGCACATAAGATTGTGGAGAAATTAGGAGATTGGATCTGTACTATTTAGCTCATATGATGAGTTTAAGGATATTGAAAATGGGGCTGAAAATATTTTAAGGCATTTAACGTTAAGTATGTTTAGCTCACTCAACGTCATAGGGCTGAAGGCGTTGAGTGTGTTTAGTTCACTCAACGCCATGGAGGTTGAAAAAGATTCTAAGGCATTTGGTGTTGAGTGTGTTTAGCTCACTCAATGTCATCGGGCTGAAAGCGTTGAGAGCGTTGAGTCCAGTCAACGCTTTCGCGGGTTAAGTTTTAACTCTGCGTATGTTGTCGTTGAGTGCGTTGAGTGTGTTTACTATAACACTTGAGTGTTGAGTGCGTCGAGTCCACTCAACGCCTTCGTCGAGTAAAGGGGTTTACCTAGCGAATCTGGCTCTTAGGAGTTGAGTGTATTGTATTCACTCAATGTCATTCGACATTCTGGCCTTGGAGCATATTTCGTCGAGCTGAGTTCGACGAATGAAGTTCAACATTCTGGCCTTGGCACAGATTTTGTCGAGCTGAGTTCGACGAATAAAGTTCGACGTTCTGGCGTTGGCGCAGATTTCGTCGAGCTGAGTTCGACAAATGAATTTCGACGTTCTGGCCTTGACATAGATTTCGTCGAGCCGAGTTCGACGAATGTCGTTCGACGTTCTGTCCTTTGGCGCAGATTTCGTCGAGCTGAGTTCGACGAATTGTTCATCGAGCTGAGTTCGACAAATGCTCGTGCTGAGTCAATTGTTGACTTGCTGAATCTATCTCCTGGGATATAAATAGGATGTTTTAGTATTTTCTTACGATGGTTCTAATCTTTCTGCACACGAGCCAATACTATGCGATAAGAAGAAAACCTAGAAACCCAACGGAAGTGTTCCACCAATCCTGTCGCTAATTCCGATCCCGATCCATGTGCGTGTCGTCGCTGCCTCTCCTACAACAGATCTAGCAGTCTGTGGAGACGCTGAGTGTCCACTCCCAACCTAGCGCTTGTGTGACAAGTTGATGTGGGTTCTCCCGTGTAACATCCTATTTCCAACCAGACCCCTAGGAGAGGTTTTGTCATGACCAAGTCATGACAAAACCCTAGGAAGCCCAAGAAGGCCAAGTGACCCGGGCTCAAGGTGGAAATCACCTTGGTCTGCAAATAGTAGGTCAGAAATTTGCCTAAAATAGGATTTGGGCTTGGGTGTTGAGTGCGTCGAGTGCACTCAACGCCAAAGGCTGGATGGCATTGAGTGCGTCGAGTGCACTCAACGCCATAAGCAGAATAGCGTTGAGTGCACTGACTGCACTCAACGCCATCCTTCAGGCTGGATGGCGTTGAGTGCGTCGAGTGCACTCAACGCCATAAGCTGAACTACGTTGAGTGCACTAACTGCACTCAACGCCATCCTGTATAGAGCGGATGGCGTTGAGTGAGCTGAGCTCACTCAACGCCGTAGTCTGGATGGCATTGAGTGAGCTGAGCACACTCAACGCCGTAGTCATGATGGCGTTGAGTGAGCTGAGCTCACTCAACGCCGTAGGCGGGATGGCATTGAGTGAGCTGAGCTCACTCAATGCCGTAGGCGAGATGGCATTGAGTGAGTTGAGCTCACTCAACGCCGTATGTTGGATGGCGTTGAGTGAGCTGAGCTCGCTCAACGACATTTTACTTAGTATTTTTTCTAAAAGTTTTGGCTTGGTTGCTGGTTCAGCTGAACCGGACCGTTTCGAGAAGCGGGCCAGGATGTCTTAAATTAGTCATTCCTCTATTAAGACCTAATTAAGTCTTATTTAAATTAATTTTGAACGGCCAAGTGGAGGAAATGACACGTGGCCGACGGTTAAGAGAATGAACAGTCACGGCCATGGCCGAGAGCCAGTTTTCACGGCCAGTAATGGCACTTGATGTCGTGGCCCCCCTTCATCTCCTCTTTAATGGCTGGATTCAACTCCTCTAGGGAAGAGGAGGAGTTTCCAGCCGTTAATTGGCTGGATTGAGCCAGGTTCACCCCACCTCCTCCATGGCCGAGCCAAGCTTTCAATGGTATTAATGGCCATTGAAGTTTTGGCCTCTCCCCTCCTTAACCAAGCCTTTAAACACCACCAGTGGCCCAAGAGGAACGTTTTCCAGCCTTTACCTGAAGATTTCGAGCCCTCCCACCATATTGTAGCAGAAGTCGAGCGGCGCCACCATCAGAAATGGCCTTCCGTCTATCTGCACGCCTCCAGCCCGCGAACAAGGTCCTCCTCTTCCTTTTCTTCTATGGATAGATCTTAGAAATTATTAAGAGAGATATCGGGCTCAAAAGAACTGGATCTGGCAAGCATTTTCATGGTTTTTCCGAAATTCATGGTGGTCGGGTTCGCCAGAAACCACCACCTCCGGCGGCCAAACCACCGCCGACTGATAGCCACCACCTCGAAGGAGGTGGTGGTGGCGGTGGCTGGCCAGGGAGGTGGCCAAATGGCCGGTGGTGGCTCATACAAAGCTACAGGTTTTATGCGTTTTTTAGGGTTGTTGGTTTTGGGGTTTTGAGAATATGAACAATGCCATGCTGTTTTATTATATTTAAATATATTATATAGTGTATTGTTTTCACTAGTATTCTTCTACTTTTAAATTAAATAAATGAGACCATATAGGCCGTTTTAGGAAAAAAGGCCAGTCACAGAAGTTGTAGCCCTTTGAGTCTAAATTATTTTAAAATTTATTTAAACTCGTTTGGGTAAGTGGTTTGACCACAGAACCCATTTTGGTGGGACCTATACCTAGGGCTATCCTGAGATTCAAATGGATGCTTACCCTTCATCCCTTGTCCAAATGATCTGAAGTTTGGGCAGGGAGTCTACCCTAGCTATACCTAGGGCCTATCCAAAAATGGGAATTTTTTGGAGAATATTTTTCTATAGTTTTTAGAAAAATTTAATAATCCTTATATAAATTAATTAGGTAGCCAAATGATTTCCAAATCCTCCCAAATTTTGGTGAGTGGTCCCTGGGTTCATCATAAGGCTCTGTATAATTTTTCATCTCATTTGGAGATGTTTTAGATTGGAAATGAACATACCTAAGCTTTGCCCTATTAAGGGGTTTTTAGGTCAAAAGTACACTTTGTGATTTGAGTGGTCAAATCACCTCAACAGAGGATGAGATTTTGACCATTAACTAGGCATGATTTCTAGCACCCTCTGTCACAACCCGCATTTTCTCCGAATTTAGGAATATCGGAGTATGAGAAAACACACGTCATGATTCCACGTCGAGCAGGGGATAACTGCTGACGCTCAGGCAAAACCATCTACTAACTTTAAGAACGAATTTCATGAGTTTAATGATTATAAAAATCAGTTATATTCTAGAGGACGTATCCCTCGGCTCAGTGGATCACCTAGTCCACAGTTAAAAACTATACTTTACGCTACGGAAAATACTTTATTCAGGTTTGACTTCCTAAGGAGTGCATAAGTGCCCCAAGAGGACAGCTTATGCTATGCAAGACTCTACATTTATTTCATATTATATATAAGAAAATGAACTTCATACATTGTTTGGGAAAATAGTGATTTTAGTTTTATAAAACATGCTGATCATGCGATATACTCATAATAATAGTTGTAGTTTTAAAATAACTAGCAACCTAGCATAAATCCTCCACAGAGCAAGTAGACTATCTCCAGAAAATGGTAGCAGCAAAAAGTAATATATCTAGTACGAGGGTAAAAACTACTAGTGGGCGCCAACAACCTGACACGAACCCACTGGCAAATATGTATGTCTGTAAGAAAAGTACAGAAAAACTACCTCACTAACAAGGCAACAGGATCTCCAAAGTCCAAGAGACCACCAACAACACCACCGCAACCTAGCCACCAAACTGGCTACTGCTTAGAACCTGAGGCATTCAAAAGGAGAAAGAATACCTCAGCAAGCAAAACAAGGAAAAACTGCATGAAAGTGTCAACCAGGGAATAAATGAAAGAGAAAAACACATAGCAGTAAAAGTCATAACTACCCAAAGCAAGACAACAAGAAATGCACTACGTGCGAGGAAACAGCATCAACCCTGCCCAGAAACTACATCCTGTAGAGTATACTAAGCTACCAAGAGCCCAAAGTGCTGCAATCTACCAAGGAATAAACTTCTAACACCCTAAGTTGTGGGAGATGGTAGTAGCAAAGACAAACAACATGGATCTAGGTTGGAGGCAAACTAAGTTTTCCAACCACCATTTCCAAGCCAACAAGCTCAAGGGTCTACATGTGAAAAACACAAGGGACCTTCCACCCCCTTGCCCAGCCCGTACCTGGAGCAAGATAAAAGAATAAGGGTGGCCTTGGCTAAATTACACAATACCTCCCCCATGAAGAGCTTCAAACCACCACTACTAACCACGACCCACGATTCGGCCTTAAGGAAAGAAAAATATGGCCGACAAGAAAACTCAAAATGTAGTTAAGGAATTCACTCGGGAACGAAAATCGAGGTAGAGGAAAAGTGTTGAAATGACTCAACACGGCTTGGCGTTAAGTGGGACCCACTAAACGCCTTCCTAGACCTTGGCGTTGAGTGAGCTAGCCTCACTCAACGCCAGAACAAGCATGGCGTTGAGTTAAGTTCACTCACTCAACGCCTCCAGCAAGAACAACTCTGGCGTTGAGTGAGCTAGCCTCACTCAATGCCAAAACAGGCATGGCGTTGAGTGAGGTACACTCACTCAACGCCCTGGTACTTAACCACAATCAGAGAAAGTGGCGTTGAGTGAGCTGGCCTCACTCAACGCCAAAACAGCAATGGCGTTGAGTGAAGCTCACTCACTCAACACCCTTACACTTAGCCGCAAAAGAGAACTACGGCGTTGAGTGAGTCCACCTCACTCAACGCCAAACCAGCAATGACATTGAGTGAGGTTAACTCACTCAACGCCCTGGCACTTAGCCACAAATAGGCAATTCTGCGGCGTTGAGTGAGCTGACCTCACTCAACGCCAAAATAGCAATGGCGTTGAGTGAGGTCGTCTCACTCAACGCCAGAGGTTCTGGCCGCGAAGAAGGGCTGTGGCGTTGAGTGAGTCTGCCTCACTCAACGCCAAAGCAGAAATGGCGTTGAGTGAGGTCAACTCTCTCAACGCCACGGGACTTGGCCACAAACTTGCCTTCGGCGTTGAGTGAGGCCACCTCACTCAACGCCAAACAAGGAATGGCATTGAGTGAGGTCAACTCACTCAACGCCAAAGTACTTAGCCTCAGAAAAGGCTATGGCGTTGAGTGATCACACCTCACTCAACGCCAAAGTACTTGGTTGCACAGAAGTGATGGCGTTGAGCGAGTCCACCTCACTTAACGCCAAAACCGAAATGGCGTTGAGTGAGGTCGACTCACTCAACGCCAAAATAGTTAGCTTCTCAGGAAAACTACGGCGTTGAGTGAGCTTGCCTCACTCAACGCCAAAACAGAAATGGCGTTGAGTGAGGTTGACTCACTCCACGCCAAAGTACTTAGCCGTTAACAGGGGCTGTGGCGTTGAGTGAGTCCACCTCACTCAAGCCCCAGTATTTAGAAATATTCTGACTGGCTACAGCTGCGGCGTTGAGTGTATGCACCATACTCAATGCCAAAACCGCAAAGGCTTTGAGTGTGTGCACCACACTCAACGCCGGCCAGACAGAACTCAAAAAGGCTCTTACAAACAACACAGCAAGCACCCCCTTTTCTCTCTCTCTCGGCTTCACCCGTAAGCCACCAACCAGACAGCAATCTGGAATAAACTTATGGCATTACACCGGCGGGTTGAGCACCAACAACACAAAGAAGGGGGGCTCATGGAAGAATCTCAGCCCTAAATTCAGCAAGAAAAAGAGAACATGCTTGGCTTCTACCCTAGGGCTAACAGGGAAATTTCAACATTCAAGAAAATAACAATGGCAAGGGCAAGAACACCACTTGCCTCGATTTCCGGCGAAGCTTGGACGGCTTTCCCTCCTCTTACTTGGCACTAGCAGCAACAGCACCTAAAACATACTCCCGTGCATTAATGGCGGAAAAACCTCAAGACCGAAATCCCAAATCTCCTAAAAACTCCACAAAAATCGAATATCTTACCGTCGAAACGTAGATCTGAGCGAGAGCAAGACAATGTCGCTTTCGGAATCGAAATCCGTCCACGAACACTCCCGGAATCACCGTCCGAAAGCTAGGGTAGCCCGTCGTTCCGCCTCTGATTTCTGCGAAACAGGAACAACGGTTTTCTTTTGGTCTTGGGAAGGAGGAAGGAGAAGTGGGCCCGCCACTTCTTAATAAGGCTTTTATAACTGCTTAACCATGTCGGTTCAGCCTAACTACAGCCTAGCCGCCGGTTCACTCAGCTTAAAAATTAAATTTCAAATTTGATTTTACTAATATCACACCCAAAACGACGCGAAAACTGAACTACCTCGGAATTCAACGAAATTCACACCGTAGCTAAATACCCATGCTACGAACACAACGGCGAAGTCGAAATTAACTTTCGACGAACAGAACTCGAGTTATAACCTCCTAAAGCCAAAACACTAGCATCCCCCAAGAGGCCACACTGGGTCACCCAAAACGACTCGGCTTGCTAGGAAGACCTTGCCCATAGGCAACAAAATAGGCCACTCAGTTCTAAGGAGCTAAACCACACTCCACAAATGGCACAAGCCACGAAGACACGTCACCGTAACGCCGAACGAGAATAAAATAGTCGCAAAAAAATCGGGGGCATTACAGTCACTCCCCCTAAAAGAAAGTTTCGTCCCGAAACTTTACGCACAACACTCCTACTAAAGAAGAAAAAGTAACAAACAGGAGTTACAAGAAGGAAAACATACCGATCAAAATCAGGGAAACAGGTGGGGGTAAGCTTTCCTCATGGCCGACTCTAGCTCCCAAGTCGCGCTCTCCAATCCTGATTCCTCCAAAGAACTTTTACCATCGGAATGGACTTCCTTCGCAGCACCCATTCCTGTGTATCCAAAATACGGACCGACACTTCTATAAAAGAGAGGTTGGGCTCCAACTGGGGCACAACGTCCAAGACTTGGCCACTGCTGCGCACACACTTCCGCAATTGACTAACATGGAAAACATTATGAACACTTGGGAAGTTTGCTGGCAAATCCAACCTGTAAGCTGACACGTCAATCCGCTCCAAAATCTTAAACGGGCCCACATACCTCGGGTCCAATTTTCGATTCTTACCAAACCTCTTTACACCCACCATCGGGGAAACCTTAAGAAATACAAGGTCCCCTACAGAAAACTCCAAGGCAGACCTACGCCGATTGGCGTTCTTCTCGTACCTCTCCTGAGCTATTCGAAGCTTCTCTCGAATAAGCTTCACTGCGACTTCCATTTCCTCAAGCGCATCAGGACCCAACAAAGGCCTCTCACCAGCCTCAGCCCAAAACAACGGAGTTCTGCAGCGCCTCCCATACAAGGCTTCAAAAGGAGCCATCTACAAGCTTTCCTGATAACTGTTGTTGTATGCAAATTCCATAAGTCGTAGCCGCTCATCCCACGCTCCACCGTGGTCTAAAATATAGCATCGGATCATATCCTCAACTATCTGGTTCACCCGCTCTGTCTGCCCATTTGTCTGTGGGTGATAAGCAGTAGAATAGCTCAGATCCGTACCCAAACCCTCCTGCAGACTCTGCCAAAAACGAGAAGTAAACCGGGAGTCTCGATCAGAAATGATACTCACAGGCACACCATGCAGTCGAATGACTTCATCCAAGTACAACCCCACTATCTTCTTTATCGGGTAATCAATCTTATATGGCACAAAGTGGGCACACTTCGTCAGTCTATCCACAATGACCCAGACAGAATCAAATCCCCTCGGAGATTTTGGTAAGCCAGTGATGAAATCCATAGATATACTTTCTCACTTCCAAGTCGGGATATCTAACGAAGTCAACTTGCCACCAGGCCTTCCATGATCGGCCTTCACACGCTTGCAAGTGTGGCACTCAGCAACAAACCGGGCTACATCACCTTTCATGCCATACCACCAAGCAATTTGCTTTAAGTCACGATACATATTCGTAGATCCTTGATGGTAGGCAACGCTGGATCCATGATCCTCTCTGCATATCATACCTCTAATGTCCCCAACAGCGGGGATGCAAAATCTGCCGCGGTACTTCAAAGTACCCGCATCATTGATAGCAAAGTCTTGCAACTCTCCCTTCTCGGTCCTGGTGAATAAGTGCAGAAGATCCGGATCGTCCTTCTGGTGCAGTCTGGTCAAAGAAATCCAGGACGGCTCTGCCACTGATAAACTACTCTGCAAGCCACAACATCCCACTGATATATCCATAAGGAGAAACTCCTCCACTAAACGATCGGCGGTGAGATTAAAGATCTTTCCCGTCTTACAGCTCAGGGCGTCGGCCACCACATTGGCCTTGCCTGGATGATACTGGATCTCTACGTCATAATCGGCCACATACTCTAGCCACCGCCGCTGGCGCATATTCAACTCCTTCTGCGTGAACACGTACTTCAGGCTCTTATGGTCGATGAAGATTTTGCACTGAGCCCCATAAAGTAGGTGTCTCCAAAGCTTCAACGCATAAATAACCGCTACGAACTCGAGGTCATGCGTAGGATAATTCTTCTCATGAGTCTTCAATTGCCTTGACCCATAGGCAATCACTTTTCCAATCTGCATTAACACACAACCCAGACCTACATGCGAAGCATCCACGTAAACATCATAATCCACCCCTTCAGTAGGCAGGGTCAGAACGGGAGCAGTGCACAATCTCCTCTTTAACTCTAGGAAGGCTTCTTCGCACCTCTCGCTCAAAACAAAAGCCACGTTCTTCTGAGTCAGCTTGGTCAAAGGTGCAGCTAAGGAAGAGAAACCCTCCACAAACCTCCTGTAGTAGCCAGCCAACCTTAGGAAACTCATGATCTCCTTAGGCGTATTCAGCCTACTCCAATCCATCACCGCTGCGACCTTTTCTGGGTCGACCGAGATCCCATCCTTATTCACCACGTGGCCTAGAAATGAAACCTGAGGCAACCAAAATTCGCACTTGCTTAGCTTGGAGAATAACTTGTGGTTCCTCAACTCTGATAGAACCAAGCGCAGATGCTGTTCATGCTCCTCAGCACTGCGAGAATAAACCAACACGTCATCGATGAAGACCATCATGAATTTGTCTAAGAAATCCTTGAACACCTGGTTCATCATATCCATGAAGGCTGATGGTGCGTTGGTCAAACCAAACGACATCGCCAAGAACTCAAAGTGTCCATGTCTCGATCTAAACGCAGTCCGTGGAATATCTGCCTCACGGATCCTGAGCAGATGATAGCCAGAACAAAGATCGATCTTGGAGAACACCGTGCTACCACGCAACTGGTCAAACAAATCATCGATCCTCGGCAGAGGGTACCTGTTCTTAATAGTGACTTTGTTCAACTCCCTATAGTCGATGCAAAGCCGCATTGACCCAACTTTCTTCTTCACAAACAGCACAAGAGCACCCCAAGGCGACGAACTCTGCCTGATAAATCCCTTTGCCAACACCTCATCCAACTGAACTCGCAACTCCTCTAACTCACGAGGGGTCATCCGGTACGGCGCCTTAGCAATATGACGCGTACCCGGCTCTAAATCAATCACAAACTCCACATCCCGCTCGGGAGGAAGACCAGGAAGGTCATCCGGAAAAACATCGGCGAAACCACGAACAACTGGAATCTCCTCCAAGCGAGGTACACTAACAGCGGTCCCAACCACCAAGACCAAACAAGCAAAACAACCCGAAAGAAACAGCTTCTGAGCATACACGCTTCCGGGCTGACCGTCGTCCCTGATGAAGTCCAAGCGCTTCCCTTTGCACTAAATGACTTCATCATACCTAGACAGCCAGTCCATGCCCAAAATAACATCAAAGTCCTCCAGATCAATCATCTTCAGGTCTGCCTTCGTAAGGAAGTCCCCCAACAAAACAGGGCAATCTAACTTGCCCAAATCTGATAACACAGATTCACCAGAGGGGAACATGACACGGAAGGTATCCCGAACTCGATATAAAGTCAACCGATGTCGCTCCACAAAGGATCTAGCCACGAACGAGTGGGTAGCGCTGGAGTCAAACAGAACACGCGCCCAGCGGTTCCTCACCTTAAATTTCCCTATAGGAGCATATAAAACTAAGGAACTACCACAACAATACTGCAAACATTCTAGTAAACAAGAACAAAACCTTCAGGCTAGAAAGACAACTAACCTGAGATGACCTTAGTCGAAGCTTGAGCCTCCTCGAAAGATATCACGTTAAGCTTTCCCTTTCCCTTGTCCACCCGCTGAGGTGGAGGTAGCGCCTGAAGTGGAACTGCAGGAAGAACAGGCTGGGCCTGAGGACACCTAGCCTTGATGTGTCCCTTCTGCCCACACTGATAGCAGACTTTATCCTTGGACCAGCACTGGGTAGCATCATGCCCGGGTAGCTTGCAAATAGAACAGGAGACATCCCTCCTAGGAGGACCCTGAATCGCATGAACCTGCTCCTTCTTCTGAGCTGCTGCCTTCTTGAAACATCTCTCGATAGGGTAGCCTGACCGGCCATAGAAGCTGCACACCACTTTGCTCTTCTTTCCTGGAGAAGCACCGGGTACCTGGGGTTTCTTCTCCTCCACCGACTTCCTCTTGTCCTTCCTCATTTGCTGGCCTCTGCTCTTTGCGGTCTCAATAGCCTCCACCTTCAGAGCTGCCTCCACTACTCCTACATAAGTCTCTGACCCATAAGCACTGGTCAACTGCTGCACCTCGATCCTCAAACTACCGAGAAATCACTTAGCCCGTTCAGCCTCAATGCTGACCAATCCAGGGGCAAAACGGCTCAACTTACTGAACTCTATCTCATACTCACCCACCGTGAGTTGCCTTTGCTTCAGATGGAGGAAGTCGTTCATGAGGCGGTCACGCTCGACCGAGGGTAAGAACTTCCTCAACAGCATCTCTTTGAACACTTCCCAAGAGCATCCAACTACCAAACTCTCCTTCTCTCTCAGCCACCAACTCTTAGCCAAACCTTTAAGCTGATAAGCGGATATCATCACCCTCTGATCATCTGTAATTCCTGAGTACAAGAACATCTCCTCCATGGAGATCAGTCAGTCGTCTATCACCATGAAATCTGCCTTCCCGTCATAAGTGGGAGGGCTCAGCCTTTGAAACTGTGAGATAAAGGCAATCTCCGCTGGCACCACAACTGGAGGTCTTAGGGGTGCAGGAGGAGGAGGGATAGCTAACCCCCATGTAGGACCTTGCACTCCCTGAGTTTGACCTGCCACAACCGCCACCAGGGACTGAATCTGGGCCTGCATCTCTACCATTTGTCTGCTCATGGCATCGCTACTCTGCCGCAGGCTCTCGAACACCGCGTCATCTTGAGCTCCAAATGACTCACCCTCAGACAGGGGAGTCGATCTAGTCGAAGGACGTCTCGCCATCCTAAAATCCTAACAACACTAGTTAGATCCTATTACAACAGCTAGAACCAACTACAAGTACAGACAATACATATATAGATATAACTTAAAGCTGCTAAACTTTCTCTGGGAGTTTATCTTTTTATAAAAAATGATGTTATGCCCTAACCTAGGATGGTTAACCACCACCATGCGAATTCATGTGCCTAGATCGGGAATGCATGACTTTATATTACTTTTGACTTGAAAGCTTATGTGTGTACATATGTCATCCTGCCAGTCTTTAGCTTGGCACGTTGTGCTTATGCAATGTTATGCTATGCATGATTGTGCTATGCATTCTAAAAAGGCCCTAATGCATGTTATGAGCGGCGTACGCATGAAAATATTATGCATCCCATACTACATAACATTCGCATGCAACGAAAAAGAAAACGTGCTAGACACAGCCATGTGGTGAGGTTATGCATCCCATACTACATAACCCTCACATGTTGCCCCTATGGTGGATCCATATACGAACACATATTATGCATCCCATACTACATAATATGCCCCGTATACTTCATGTTATGCTATGAGTGTAGTGTTCGTGTTTTTGCCAAGACGTGCTGATGACATATCGGTGTGTGAATGACATGATGCTGAACTACTAAAGAAATCAAAGGAAGGTTGCCCGACTAACTTGTCAAGCAACCTCCCTCTAATACCAATTGTCACAACCCGCATTTTCTCCGAATTTAGGAATTATCAGAGTATGAGAAAACACGCGTCATGATGCCACATCAAGCAGGGGATAACTGCTGACGCCCAGGCAAAACCATCTACTAACTTTAATAAAGAATTTCATGAGTTTAATGATTAGAAAAATCAGTTATATTCTAGAGGCCGTATCCCTCGGCTCAGTGGATCACCTAGTGCACAGTTAAAAACTATACTTTACGCTACGGAAAATACTTTATTCAGGTTTGACTTCCTAAGGAGTGCATAAGTGCCCCAAGAGGACAGCTTATGCTATGCAAGACTCTACATTTATTTTATATTATATATAAGAAAACGAACTTTATACGTTGTTTGGGAAAATAGTGATTTTAGTTTTATAAAACATGCTGATCATGCGATATACTCATAATAATAGTTGTAGTTTTAAAATAACTAGCAACCTAGCATAAATCCTCCACAGAGCAAGTAGACTATCTCCAGAAAATGGTAGCAGCAAAAAGTAATATATCTAGTACGAGGGTAAAAACTACCAGTGGGTGCCAACAACCTGACACGAACCCACTGAGAAATATGTATGTCTGTAAGAAAAGTACAGAAAAACTACCTCACTAACAAGGCAACATGATCTCCAAATTCCAAGAGACCACCAACAACACCACCGCAACCTAGCCACCAAACTGGCTACTGCTCAGAACCTGAGGCATTCAAAAGGAGAAAGAATACCTCAGCAAGCAAAACAAGGAAAAATTGCATGAAAGTGTCAACCAGGGAATAAATGAAAAAGGAAAACACACAGCAGTAAAAGTCACAACTGCCCAAAGCAAGACAACAAGAAATGCACTACGTGCGAGGAAACAGCATCAACCCTGTCCAGAAACTACATCATGTAGAGACTACTAAGCTACCAAGAGCCCAAAGTGCTACAATCTACCAAGGAAGAAACTTCTAACACCCTAAGCTGTAAGAGATGGTAGTAGCAAAGACAAACAACATGGATCCGGGTTGGAGGCAAACTCAGTCCCCCAACCACAATTTCCAAGCCAACAAGCTCAAGGGTCTACATGTGAAAAACTCAAGGGACCTTCTACCCCCTTGCCCAGCCCGTACCTGGAGAAAGATAGAAGAATAAGGGCGGCCTTGGCTAAATTACACAACACCTCCCCCATGAAGAGCTTCAAACCACCACTACTAACCACGGCCCACGATTCGGCCTTAAGGAAAGAAAAACATGACCGACAAGAAAACTCAAAATATAATCAAGGAATTCACTCGGGAACGAAAATCGAGGTAGAGGAAAAGTGTTGAAATGACTCAACACGGCTTGGCGTTGAGTGGGACCCACTCAACGCCTACCTAGACCTTGGCGTTGAGTGAGCTAGCCTCACTCAGCGAAAGAACAAGCATGGCATTGAGTGAAGTTCACTCACTCAATGCCTCCAGCAAGAACAACTCTGGCGTTGAGTGAGCTAGCCTCACTCAACGCCAAAACAGGAATGCGTTGAGTGCGGTACACTCACTCAACACCCTGGTACTTAACCACAATCAGAGAAAGTGGCGTTGAGTGAGCTGGCCTCACTCAACGCCAAAACAGCAATGGCGTTGAGTGAAGCTCACTCACTCAATGCCCTTACACTTAGCCGCAAAAGAGAACTACGGCGTTGAGTGAGTCCACCTCACTCAATGCCAAACCAGCAATGGCGTTGAGTGAGGTTAACTCACTCAACGCCCTGACACTTAGCCGCAAATAGGCAATTCTGCGGCGTTGAGTGAGCTGACCTCACTCAATGCCAAAACAGCAATGGCATTGAGTGAGGTCGTCTCACTCAACGCCAGAAGTTCTGGCCGCGAAGAAGGGCTGTGGCATTGAGTGAGTCTGCCTCACTCAATGCCAAAGCAGAAATGGCGTTGAGTGAGGTCAACTCTCTCAACGCCATGGGACTTGGCCGTAAACTTGCCTTCGACGTTGAGTGAGGCCACCTCACTCGACGCCAAATAAGGAATGGCGTTGAGTGAGGTCAATTCACTCAACGCC
Organism: Platanthera zijinensis; assembly: GCA_039513925.1. Classification (NCBI taxonomy): domain Eukaryota; kingdom Viridiplantae; phylum Streptophyta; class Magnoliopsida; order Asparagales; family Orchidaceae; genus Platanthera; species Platanthera zijinensis. The sequence continues at coordinate 118,781,593 of CM077085.1, forward strand.
AAAGTACTTAGCCTCAGAAAAGGCTATGGCGTTGAGTGAGCACACCTCACTCAACGCCAAAGTACTTGGCTGCACAGAAGCGACGGCATTGAGTGAGTCCACCTCACTCAACGCCAAAACCGAAATGGCGTTGAGTGAGGTCGACTCACTCAATGCCAAAACAGTTAGCTTCTCAGGAAAACCGCGGCGTTGAGTGAGCTTGCCTCACTCAATGCCAAAACAGAAATTGCGTTAAGTGAGGTCGACTCACTCAACGCCAAAGTACTTAGCCACTAGTAGGGGCTGTGGCGTTTAGTGAGTCCACCTCACTCAACGCCCCAGTACTTAGAAATATTCTCACTGGCTACAGCTGCGGCGTTGAGTGTATGCACCACACTCAATGCCAAAACCGCAAAGGCTTTGAGTGTGTGCACAACACTCAACGCCGGCCATACAAAACTCAAAAAGGCTCTTACCAACAACACAACAGGCACCCCCTTCTCTCTCTCTCTCGGCTTCACCCGCAAGCCACCAACCAGAATGCAATCTAGAATAAACTGATGGCATTACACCGGTGGGTTGAGCACCAACAGCACAAAGAAGGGGGGCTCATTGGAGAATCTAAGCCCTAAATTTAGCAAGAAAAAGAGAACATGCTTGGCTTCTACCCTAGGGCTAACCGGGAAATTTCAACATTCAAGAAAATAACAATGGCAAGGGCAAGAACACAACTTGCCTCAATTTCCGGCGAAGCTTGGACGGCTTTCCCTACTCTTACTTGGCACTAGCAGCAGCAGCACCTAAAATCCTCTGGCATAAATCTAAATTGATTTATAAGTGAATAAGTCCCTCAAAACTCTTACCCTAGTTTAGAGCACAAATCTTGTAGTGATAGAAAAAGTTATTAAAACTCACTGAACTGTGGTGAAACTTGTGTAGTGTAGTTTGAAAGTTAGTATGAACCCCTGGAAATTTTATTGAGAATTTTGGAACATTATTTTTAGTACTTCCTTTACATGTATGAAAAAGGGTAATTTTGGTAAATAATTTATTCAGAGCTCATTTATTGCTGTAAAATTTTGAAAGTTTGTCAGGATATTTGTAGGGTATAAATTGTCATACTGGAATTTTTATATAATTTTTGGAAGTTTAAAAGCATTACTTGCTCCTTTAGTTTATCATTTCTAAAATATTCCAAAAATTAAGGATTAATGATTTAAACCTTGCAAAAATTATATGAGATCTGGATTTGATTTTAATTTGATGTTTAGTATTTATCATAATTTTGTGGAGCCTTATACATACCTGAAAAGTGTACGTCATGTTCAAAATCTCCATATTATAGTTTTTGGAAGAAAATAATTAAATATAGGTTAAATTAGGAAAATTATGAATCTCTTATTTTAGACTAGGTGTGACATGATAGACCTCCAGTAAATTTTATAGGAGATTTGGAAGACAATTTGGAGTACCTCCCTTTGTATACCTCATATAGCTTAGGATGGTCTGCGTTTAGTAAAAACTTCTGAAATCATATTAAGCTGCAAGATGAACTTAGAGGATTTGGATATTGGGATAATGGTTTGGAAATGTGTATGAATGCATACTCAGTAGCCAAGATGAGGATAGGTTGGTAGATTGTCTAGTCATAAGAGGTGCTCGGGACCGACGAAAGTTCGTCCTCCCTGGTAGGAGAGGAAGAGTCATTATACACTATGGTTAGATCCAAAGTAATTTAAAAGGGATCGGGTAATAGGTAATAACCAATAAAAGTAAGTGCCTTGCGAAAGGGAATGATGGGCTTCAGCTACCATCATAGTTCCTAGTGCCCTTTAAGAGCCCTTCACGGGTAGGCCGGGGGCAGTCCTGGGCTAACGTAAACTGTAGGAATAATAAACTATAAGAGCAACTAGTATAACTAGGGTTTCACATTCACACATTCCAGTAGTTAGGGAGGTTGAATAGGTTGGTTTGACTGTCATTCAGACGGTAGCTTCTGAAGGTAGATGCACGGACGGGACAGTCCGGGGAGCCGAGGGCTCGAGAGTTTAAATACAGAATAAGGTGGCGGGTCTTTGATATTTGACTGTCGTTCACACCGACATCGGTACGTAGACTCGGCGATGTGGGACACTTAGCCAAAGAAAGTCTGGTGGATACAACCAGCGCTAGTACGCGGATACTCTAGGTTGTGTTCTTTTAGGGGCGTACGGAAGGGTTAGGCCCGGTAGTGTGGATACCCACCTAGGAGTGGGGGGCCTGACCCACTGTCTCCGTTTGCCACTACGGAGGTTCCTGGGAGTGAAGCTAGCTGCCCGAACCGGGGAACTAAAGGTCTGTGCGCATAGAGTCGTGTGCATAAGTTGCACTTGCATGAATCATGACATAACATATCACTACACTCATATTTGCATACAACCGACACCCCAACGTATAAAACGGTATGGGACTTTTTATACGATGAGAGCCTTGCAGAAGACACCCCAACATTTTTGGATTTCAGCACAATACTATACTATAATATTTTTGTATTCCCTTTTTTGTTTTGGCTTTCTCTGAAGTCTGTATTGACAATTGATTTCCATTGTTTTTTCTTAGTTCTTACTGTTACATGCTTACTGCTTCATGGTATTTGAGTTCTTGAGTTCTTGGTATGAATGTGTTGAGATATGAAGAATTGAAGATATCATGAATTCATGATATCAGAAGATTCAGAAGCTATGCTTAGTTGCTAACTGCTATGCTTAGTTAGTTGCTAACTGCTTCCTGTTCATATATGAATATGATATATCAGAAGCTATTCTTAGTTTCTAACTTCTATGCTTAGTTAGTTGCTTAATGCTAACTGTCCATATATCAGAAGCTACTCTTAGTTGCTTACTGCTAACTGTTAGTCTGCTATAAAGAAAAAAATCTCTATCTGTGTTGGTACTTTGTACTTGGTAAACATTATTTCAAAAAAAATGGAGCTTTAGACTGCAGTTATTATAATAACCACAGTCTAAAGTATGGAAGGCATGATATAGACTGCGGTTATTATAGTAACCGCAGTCTATAGAAGGATATAGACTACGGTTATACTAACCACAGTCTATTGTCTACAGACTAAATACTGTGGTTATTATAAAACCGCAGTATAAAGCCTGCAGACTAAATACTGCGGTTATTATAAAACCACAGTCACTATAAACTGTGGTTATTATAAAACCACAGTCTATAATATCTATACTATAAACTGCTGTTTTTATAATAACCGCAGTATATAGAATAGATACTATAGACTGCTGCTATTATAATAACCGCAGTCTATATACTGTTTTTTTTTAAAAAAAATTGGCGCCCTGCGACTTGCTTGCCTTAGTGTCGCCTAGGCATTCGCCTTGTCGCCTAGGCATTCGCCTTGTCGCCTAAGCGTCAAGGCGCCCAGCGCTCTCCTTGGTTCGCCTTGACGCCGTGACAAGAATGGTTCCCGACAATATTCATTGTTTCAGAAGATGTTGAATCCATGTCGTGTAGATTTGGTGATTTTGAAGTGTTCCAAATGCCCAAATCTAGTCCTGGATCTTTCCAAAAATGCATGTGATTTCTTTGAGTTTACTCCTTAATAGTAACCGTCACTGTGTTGGTTTGTGAAACTAAGTATGTGTTAGATTTTGAATCTTACATAAAGTGACTTGCTTGTCTACTGTGTAAGTGGAGTTGGTATTGCTCTGTCCCGTGCATGTAGGTCTGAAGATTTGTACATGTTCTAGATGTTCAGACTTAGCCCAGTTCATCAAATATTAATGAATCTTGTGCACATCTGGGATGCATTTGGATTATGCTTGTTGTATTTTATTATGCTTGATATGCACGTTTGTTAAGTGTTAACCATGATTAAAGAGTTAATCAGCTATTTAAAATCCCTTAAACAATACTAAGTATTTGGATGCCTTCCGTTGGATGACACTCTTCCTGCCTCGATCTATGAAGTGTGGGCTTGTCAATGCAAGGTGCATTAATCTATCTTGGTGAGAGTGCGAGTGGATAATTGTGATATCTCACTATCGACATCGGGTCTAGCTTAACTGGGTGACCTAAAAGGTTAAGTGCCCAGAGGCATGGGGTTGGTATGCACCATATGATGGATGCGAATAAAGAGTTATTCACCAGCCATACAAGAATTGCATTGTGATGCAATTGGCAAGCGTTGCCTACCTAAATAGCTGCATTGTGAGAGAAAAGTCAAAGCTGACTCATAGTGTTTGTGAAATATAGATCTTGTCCACTAAGAGGGTTACTCGTCAAACTCTTCGAATTGATATCGAGGGTTATCAGTTTGATAAAAATAGTGGGAGCTTTTGATTAAAGTCCTAATTGAAAGATAAATTGTATTTTGAAATGTGGTACTAATTTGTTTTGCTTGTAGAATTTCCATGGCAAGTTGTTCACACTCCACCCTATCCCTCAGAACGATACTTGAGAAGGAGAAACTGAGTGGTACAAATTATTTGGACTGGTAAAGAAACTTGAGAATTGTTCTCAAGCAAGAGCGCAAGATCTATGTTTTGGAAGAGGTATCCCCTAATGAGCCTGTCGGGAATGCACCCCATGCTGATAAAGATGCTTATAAGAAGTATCTTGACAACACCTTAGACGTCGAATGTCTCATGTTAGTGACCATGAACTCCGAGCTTCAGAAGCAACATGAGAATATGGGTTGTAAGGACATTGATGAGCATCTAAAGAAAATGTTTCAAGGGCAAGCTCATCAAGAGACATTCGACGTCACCAAGGTATTTTTTCAGTGTAAGATGGGAGCTCGGGACCTAGTAGGGACTCATGTACTCAAGATGATTAAGAATATCGAGAACCTTGAAAGACTCGGTTTCCCTCTAGGCCAAGAGTTGGCTATAGACCTGATCCTGCAATTGTTGCTAGACAGTTATGAGCAGTTCGTATTGAACTATAACATGAATGAAATAGACAAGACACTGCCTGTAACACCTCTACCCATCATGTAGGATATAATAGAGGGTCCGGTCGGGGCCCCACACCATATTTCACAAACAAGCGGAGACGTCACAAAATAATACCACGAATCACCACACCCTAACACAGAGCATTCTAGCGGAAGCTTCAGGGTTGAAAACTTGAACTCAATAATACAAGAAATGTCCACGTCTATAACAAAATAGGAATGTGTACAGCCATACACAACAGGTACACAGCCTTATGGCGTTTACAAGTTTCTCTGAACATAAGGTGTGGTTTACAAACATCGGCACGCAGGCCGGCCACACATGAACAAGACTAAGCAAAACAAGGCCTTCGAGGGCGGCAACGCGGCTTGGGCTTCAACCCACTAAGTCCCGCTTGGAACAGCACCACCTACACCTGCAAGAACCAATCCACCAACCGGTGGAAAATAGGGCAACGGTCAGTATTCAGCTGACCAATTATAACGACCCTACCCCTGGCACGGGGTAGCGGAATTCTTTCCCTGCATAGTAATTTAAATCACACACATATATATTTTCAGCCACCAAGGCAATACATATTACAAATGCCGGCACGACGACCCAACATTCCATGCACTCAGGGAACATTCAGATGTACCGGAAACACCATATTCCACCACCGTTCAGAGGTCCCAGACATGACGGTCAAACATGAGCATTTTTAGTCTTTATGGAGCCCAAGCCAAAGACTCTCATTATGCCCCTGACGAAAGCCAAATGCCTTGACGCTCTCTTGTATAGCTGGCATAACGCATGTATAGATCAGCCACCCCCCGTTGCTCAAATCGCCTTGCCACAAAGGAATACCGAAGTACTCATGGTCAACTTATAGGCGCGGGTCGGTTTCACCTTTCCTGTTCGGCACTAAGTCCTTTATACAATATGGCACTCACGGCCACAAGAGTTGAACCCAACTCTCACAATTTCCTAGACTTCCTCTAGTACTTCCTGCGATACCAAGCCACTGGTATCAACCACATATTTCATGCATACTAGCAATAATCATGGAGTCTTCTCCGATGTGCAAACAAGCATCACCAATCCAGACCAACATGTCCGGATGGGCTTCACAAGTATGCATAACCGTACTCACACTTCCGGTTCTAATGCACTACAACAAGGGATGAACCACCAATCCCAAGGGAATCTCTTCGCCATCCACCTTTTGGTGGAGGATTCCTATGCAAATGTAGGAAATAATGACTTCCTTTGTCCAAGAAGGAAATCGTTACCCTTAGAAGATGCTTCAGAGCCATGGGGAGAAAAGAAAACGGATGAACGTCCTCGCAACAGCCTTGCCTTCGCAAATTCGAACTCGGCTCACGATTTGAACAACCGTAGCACCACCGACAGCAAGCTTCCTCTTCTTCTTCCTCCTCAAGCTCTCATCTCTCTCTTACTTAAGAAAAGCAAGACACAACTCAAACATGAGCTTCTTCCTTCTCAAGGTCGGCCTTATCAACCCAGGGATGAGCCTAGACCATTTGATCTTGGTTAAAGAAAATGAACGGATCAGTTCAGCCCTTAAACTGATTTCCTGGACTGAACACGGGTTGTGACACGCCCGTGTCACGGGTCGTGTTCCTGAAGCGGTTACAGAACCGACTCACTCAGTCCAGAATACGGCCTTCGACACGCCCGTGTCAAACCCCTGACATGCCCATGTCAGAAAGCACACGCCCGTGTGAGTAGTCGTGTCACCCTTTCAACACAAGACCAGATCACCCGAGAAGGACACGTCTAAGGCACACGCCCGTGTCCTTAGCCATGTGCCAAACACGCCCCTGTGACACGCCCGTGTCATAGGCCGTGTTCCACACTCAACGTCATTCTACTCAATGCCACTCAACGCCATTCTACTCAATGCCACTCAATTCCACCCGGGTATTCACCCGAGCAGGACACGCCCTGGGACACGCTCGTGTCCCAGTCCGTGTGCACTGGACACGCCCTAGGATATGCCCGTGTCCCAGGCCGTGTCACCCAGCCTGACCCATTTTGGGACTTAGGGATTTTTGGGGTGTTACAATCCTCCCCCCCTTAAAATAAATTTCGTCCCGAAATTTGTACGCAGCAAGGGAACAAACATTACAATGCTATGCCACTAACAGTTTAGTTACAACAGAACGTACACGGTAAACAATTTACACAAAAAGCTCGGGAAACTCAGCTCGCATGGTCTGCTCTCGCTCCCATGTTAGCTCCTCACGACCACAATTGTCTCACCGGACTTTGACTATCCCAATCATCTTGTTTCGCAACTGCTTTTCGGCTCGATCCTCGATTCGAATAGGCCTAACTTTCGTCATTAGCCCACTGTCGACCGATACTTGATCTGCAACAACCCCTTGGACTGGCTCTCTTAGCACCTTTCACAACATCGAGACATGAAACACATCATGCAAACCTCTCAGCTCTTGCGAAAGTGCTAACTGATAGGCAGCTTCACCAATACGCTCGACCACTTTAAACGGTCCCAGATACCTCGGGCTCAACTTTTTCAGACGCCGTATCCTGGACACACCTTTGAATGGTTTGATTTTCAAGTACACCCAATCGCCCACCGCAAACTCAACGTTTTTGTGCTTGGCATTATAATACTTAGCTTGCCTGTCTTGAGCCACCATCAGTCTTTCACGTATCAACCATATAACTGAGTTGGCATCATCTAACTCTTTTCATCGATACAACTTCGTTTTGCCAGTCTCCGCCCAAGCCAAAGGTGTGCGACATTTTCTACCGTATAAAGCCTCAAAGGGAGCCATCTATATACTTGCTTGGTAGCTGTTATTGTAGGCGAACTCAACCACACCGAGATGATCTTCCCAATTCTTCCCGAAATCTAGCGCACACATTCGGAGCATATCCTCCAACGTCCTGTTGGTCCTCTCGTTCTGCCCATCCGTTTGAAGGTGGAAGGCCGTACTAAAATGTAATTTTGTACCCAACAGTCCGTGTACTAATCTCCAATCACCTGAAGTGAAACGCCCATCTCGATCACTAACGATGATATGGGGACACCGTGCAATCGTACAATAGTATCTATAACGCCCCTGATTTTTTCTACGATTATTTAATTCTTGTTTGGCGTTACGTCGATGTGTTTTCTTGGCTTGTGCCATCTGTGGAGTGTGGGTCTTAACTCCTTAGAACTGGGTGCCCTATTTTGTAGCCTATTGGCAAGATCTCCATCGCAAGCCGAGTCGTTTTGGGTGACCCGGTGTGGCCTCTCGGTGGATGCTTGTGTTTTGGCTTCGGGAGGGTATAACTTGAGTTCTGTTCGTCGAAAGTTAATTTTGACTTCGTCGTTGTGTTCGTAGCATGGATATTTATCTACGGTGTGAATTTCGTCGAATTCCAAGGTAGTTCGGTTTTTGTGTCGTTTTGGGTGTGTCATCAGTAAAATCTAATTAGAAACCCTCTTAATTTAAGTGAACCGGTGGCTTTGGAGACGGTTAGGCTGAACTGGCGTGTTAGACTTATTTTAAAGCCTTAATTAGAATCAGTGGGCCCAATTCTCCTTCCTCATTCTTCCCGAGATCAAAAGAAAACTGCTGTTCCTGTTTCGCGGAAAGCAGAGGCGGAAGCGACGGTTAGCACTAGCCTTCGGACGGTGATTCCGGGAGTGTTCGTGGATGGATTTCGATTCCGAAAGCGGTGTTGTCTTGCTCTCGCTCAGTTCTACGTTTCGACGGTAAGAGGTTTGTTTTTCGTGGAGTTTTAGGAGACTTGGATTTTCGGTTTCTTGTGGTTTTCCGCCATTAAAGTGCGGGTTTGCTTGTTAGGTGCTGCTCCTTCTAGTGCAGAACGAAGAGGAGGGAAAGCCGACCAAGCTTTGCTGGAAATCGAGGCTAGTGGTATTCTTGCCCTTGCCATTGTTGTTCTTTTGAATTCTGGAATAATTCCCGGTTAGCCTTAGGGTAGAAACCAAGCATGTTCTCTTTTATCTTGCTAAATTTAGGGCTTAGATTCTCCTATGAGCCCCCTCCTTGTGCTGTTTGCTCAACCTGCTAGTTGTGTTCATTATTTAGACTCCAGATTTGTAGTTCTAGTTGGGTGCTTTGGCGGGTGGAGCCGAGAGAGAGAGTGAGGAAGTTTGTTGTGGTAGGGCTCTGGTTAGAACCAGTCTTTGTAGACTCTCGGGTTTTGGTGTTGAGTGTGGTGCACACACTCAAAGCCAAAAGCCGCCCGAACTTGGCATTGAGTGTTGTGGACACACTCAAAGCCATAGTTTGGTTTGTCTTTGCGGCTGAGTGGTGGGGTGATTGAGTGAGAATTTTTGTCTAAGTCAAAATCGACGGGAATCACCAAGTGATTCCTGCCGATTTAGATGTGCAACGTCAGTGATTCCCACCGATCGGCGAGAATCATCCTTGATTCCCGCCGATTCGGCGAGAATCATTCTGGATTCCCGCTGATTGGCGAGAATCATCCTCGATTCTCGCCGATTCGGCGAGAATCATCCTGCATTCCCGCTGATTCGGCGAGAATCAGTCGGCATTCCAGCCGACCTCCTCTTGTTGGCGATGGTTTAGGGTTGTCCTGCGGGAATGAACTTTGGCGTAGAGTGAGTTGACCTCACTTAACACAAAAGCTATTTTGGCGTTGAGGGAGGTGGACTCACTCAACGCCACTGTTGGGTTTTGTGGTTTTGCTAAAGGCGTTGAGGGAGTGGACCTCACTCAACGCCATAGCTGTTTTGGCGTTGAGTGAGGTTAGCTCACTCAACGCCACAGCCTCTTTTGTTGAAGGCGTTGAGGGAGTGGACCTCACTCAACGCTATGACTGTTTTGGCGTTGAGTGAGGATAGCTCACTCAACGCCATAGCTGTTCTTGCGGAGGGCGTTGAGTGAGTGATTCTCACTCAACGTCATGGCTGTTCTGGCGCTGAGTGAGGCAAACTCACTCAACGCCAAAGTCTGGTTAGGACTTGAGTTGGTCCCACTCAACGCCAAGTCGTGTTGAGTGATTTAAACACTGCTTCCCTTACCTCGATTTTCGTTCCCGAGTTAATTCCTTGATTATATTTGTAGTTTCTTTGTCGGCCATGTTTTTCTTTCCTAAAGGCCGAATCGTGGGTCGTGGTTAGTAGTGGTGGTTTGAAGCTCTTCATGGGGGAGGTGTTGTGTAATTTAGCCAAGGCCACCCTTATTCTTCTATCTTGCTCCAGGCACGGGCTGGGAAAGGGGGTGGAAGGTCCCTTGTGCTTTCACATGTAGACCCTTGAGCTTGTTGGCTTGGAAATGGAGGTTGGGGGACTGAGTTTGCCTCCAACCCGGATCCATGTTATTTGTTTTTGCTACTACCATCTCCCACAGCTTAGGGTGTTAGGTGTTTTTTCCTTGATAGATTGCAGCATTTTGGGCTCTTGGAAGCCTAGTAGACCCTGCAGGATGTAGTTTCTAGGCAGGGTTGATGTTGTTTCCTCGCAAGTAGTGCATTCCTTGTTGTCTTGCCTTGGGGCAGTTGTGACTTTTACTGCTGTGTGTTTTCCTCTTTCACTTACCCCCCCCCCCTTGGTTGACACTTTCATGCAGTTCTTTCTAGTTTTGCTTGCTGAGGTATTCTTTCTTCTTTTGAATGCCTCAGGTTCTGAGCAGTAGCCAGTTTGGTGGCTAGGTTGCGGGTGGTGTTGCTGGTGGTCTCTTTGACCTTGGAGGTTCTGTTGCTTGTTAGTGAGGTAGTTTTTCTATACTTTTCTTACAGATATACATATTTGCCAGTGGGTTCGTGTCCGGTTGTTGGCGCCCACTGGTAGTTTTTACCTTTATACTAGATATATTACTTTTGCTGCTACAATTTTCTGGAGATAGTCTACTTGCTCTAGGGAGGATTTATGCTAGGTTGCTAGTTATTTTGAAACTACAACTAATATTGTAAATTTATTGCATGATCAGCATGATTTATAAAAGTAAATCACTATTTTCCAAGCAGCGTATAAAGATCATTTTCCTATATATATTATAAATTAAATGTAGAGTCTTGCATAGCATAAGTGGTCCTCTTAGGGCTCTTATGCACTTGTTAGGATGTGAAACCTAAATAAAGTATTCTTCCGTAGTGCTTAAGTATAGTTTTTAACTAATGACTAGGTGATCCACCGAGCCGAGGGATACGACCTCTAAGTATAACTGATTTACTAATCCTTAAAATCATGAATTTCTGTCTTAAAGTATAGTAGGTGGTTTTTCCTGAGCGTCAACAGTTATCCCCTGCTTGACGTGGCATCATGACGCGTGTTTTCTCATACTCTGATAATTCTTTAATTCGGAGAAAATGCGGGTTGTGACAGTTGGTATCAGAGGGAGGTTGTCTGATAAGTTAGTCGGGCAACCTTCCCTTTTGATTGCATTAGTAGTTCAGCATCATGTCATTCACACACCGATATGTCATCAGCACGTCTTGGCAAAAGCACGAACACTACATGCATATCATAACATGAAGTATACGGGGCATATTATGCAGTATGGGATGCATAATATGTGTTCGTATATGGATCCACCATAGGGGCAACATGTGAGGGTTATGTAGTATGGGATGCATAACCTCACCACATGGCTGCGACTAGCACGTTTCCTTTTTCGTTACAAGCGAATGTTATGTAGTATGGGATGTATAACATTTTCATGCATACGCCGCTCATGACATGCATTAGGGACTTTTTAGAATGCATAGCACAAACATGCATATCATAACATTGCATAAGCACAACGTGCCAAGCTAAAGACTGGCAGATGACATATGTACACACATAAGTTTTCGAGTCAAAAAAAAATATAAAGTCATGCATTCCCGACCTAGGCACAAGAATTAGTATGGTGGTGGTTAACCATCCTAGGTTAGGACATAACATCAATTTTTTTGTAAAAAGATAAACTCCCAGATCAAGTTTAGTAGCTTTAAGTTCATATCTATATATGTATTGTCTGTACTTGTAGTTGGGTCTAGCCGTTGTACTAGGATCTAACTAGTGTTGTTATGGCTTTAGGATGGCGAGACGTCCTTCGACTAGATCGACTCCCCTATCTGAGGGTGAGTCATCGGGAGCGCAGAATGATGTTGTGATCGAAAGCTTGCGGCAGAGTAGCGATTCCTTGAGCAGGCAGTTGGTGGAGGTGCGAGCCTAGATCTAGTCTTTGGTAGCATTTATGACAGGACGCACTCAGGGAGTGTAAGGCCCTGCAGGGGGGATTTCTGTTCCTCCCCCTCCAGCACCCTTAAGACCTCCTGTGGTGGTGCCAGCAGAGATGACCTTCATCTCGCAGTTTCATAGGCTGAGCCCTCCCACTTATGACGGGAAGGCAGATTTCATGGTGATAGACGACTGGCTGATCTCCATGGAGGAGATGTTCTCGTACTCAGGGATTGCAAATGATCAGAGGGTGATGTTAGCCGCCTATCAGCTTAAAGGTTTGGCTAAGAATTTGTGGCTGAGAGAGAAGGAGAGCTTGGTAGTTGGATGCTCTTGGGAGGTGTTCAAGGAGATGCTGTTGAGGAAGTTCTTACCCTCGGTCGAGCGTGACCGCCTCATGAACGACTTCCTCCATCTGAAGCAAAGGCAACTCACGGTGGGTGAGTATGAGATAGAGTTCAGCAAGTTGAGCCATTTTGCCACTGGATTGGTCAGCATTGAGGCTGATCGAGTTAAGCGATTTCTCGGTGGTTTGAGGAGCGAGGTGCAGCAGTTGACCAGTGCTTATGGGTTAGAGACCTATGCAGGAGTGGTGGAGGCTGCTCTGAAGGTGGAGGCTATTGAGACCGCGAAGACTAGAGGCCAGCAAATGAGGAAGGACAAGAGGAAGTCTGTGGAGGAGAAGAAACCCCAGGTACCTGATGCAGCTCCGGAAAAGAAGAGCAAAGTGTTGAGCAGTTTCTGTGGCCGATCAGGCCACCCTGTCGAGAGATGTTTCAAGAGGGCAGCAGCTCAGAGGAAGGAGCAGGTTCATGCGATTCAGGGTGCTCCTAGGAGAGATGTCTCCTGTTCCGTTTGCAAGCGAATTGGGCATGATGCTGCCCAGTGTTGATCCAAGGATAAGGTCTGTTTTCAGTATGGGCAGAAGGGACACATCAAGTCTAGGTGTCCTCAGGTCCAGCCTGCTCTTCATGCAGTTCCTCTGCAGGCATTACCTCCACCTCTGCGTATGGACAAAGGAAAGGGAAAGCTGAACGTGATCTCTTCCGAGGAGGCTCAAGCTTCGACTCACGTCATCTCAGGTTAGTTGTCTTTCTAGCCTGAATGTTTTGTTCTTGTCTTGCTAGAATGTTTGTAGTATTGTTGTGGTAGTTCCTTAGTTATATATGTTCCTATAGGGAAGTTTAAGGTGAAGAACCGCTGGGCACGTATTCTGTTTGACTCCGGCGCTACCCACTCGTTCGTGGCTAGAGCCTTTGTAGAGCGACAGCGGTTGACTTTAGATCGAGTTCGGGATACCTTTCGTGTCAAGTTCCCCTCTGGTGAATCTGTGTTGTTAGATTTGGGCATGTTAGATTGCCCTGTTTTGTTGGGGGACTTCCTTGCGAAGGCAGACCTGAAGATGATTGATCTTGAGGACTTCGATGTTATTTTGGGCATGGACTGGCTGTCTAGGTATGATGCAGTCATTCAGTGCAAAGGGAAGCGCATGGACTTCATCAGGGACGACGGTCAGCCCAGGAGCGTGTATGCAGATCTGAGCCAGGATTCTCCTGTCATCTCTGCGGTATGTGCTCAGAAGCTTTTTCTTTCGGATTGTTTTGCTTGTTTGGTCTCGGTGGTTGGGACCGCTGTTAGTGTACCGCGCTTAGAGGAGATTTCAGTTGTTCGTGATTTCGCCGATGTTTTTCCTGATGACCTTCCTGGTCTTCCTCCCGAGCGGGATGTTGAGTTTGTGATCGATTTGGAGCCGGGTACGCGTCCTATTGCTAAGGCGCCGTACCGGATGGCCCCTCGAGAGCTAGAGGAGTTGCGAGTCCAGTTAGATGAGTTGTTGGCGAAAGGGTTTATCAGGCAGAGTTCGTCGCCTTGGGGTGCTCCTGTTCTATTTGTGAAAAGAAAGATGGGTCAATGCGGCTTTGCTTCGACTATAGGGAGCTGAATAAAGTCACAGTTAAGAACAAGTACCCTCTGCCGAGGATCGATGACTTATTTGACCAGTTGCGCGGTCGGTCTTCTCCAAGATTGATCTTCGTTATGGCTATCATCAGCTTAGGATCCATGATGCAGATATTCCACGGACTGCGTTTAGATCGAGGCATGGACATTTTGAGTTCTTAGTGATTTCGTTTGGATTGACCAACGCACCATTAATGTTCATGGATATGATGAGCCGGGTGTTCAAGGATTTCCTAGATAAGTTCATGGTGGTCTTCATCGATGACGTGTTGGTTTATTCTCGTAGCACTGAGGAGCATGAGCAGCATCTGCGCTTGGTTCTATCGGAGTTGAGGAACCACAAGTTATTCTCCAAGTTTAGCAAGTGCGAATTTTGGTTGCCTCAGGTCTCGTTTCTGGGCCACGTGGTGAATAAGGATGGGATCTCGGTCGACCCAGAAAAGATCGCAGCAGTGATGGATTTGAGTAGGCCGGACACGCCTAAGGAGATCAGGAGCTTTCTAGGGTTGGCTGGCTACTACAGGAGGTTCGTGGAGGGTTTCTCTACCCTAGCTACACCTTTGACCAAGCTGACTCAGAAGAACGTGGCTTTTGTTTGGAGCGAGAAGTGCGAAGAAGCCTTCCTGGAGTTAAAGAGGAGATTGTGCACTGCTCCCGTTCTGACCCTGCCTACTGAGGGTGTGGATTATGATGTATACGTGGATGCTTCGCATGTAGGTCTGGGATGCGTATTAATGCAGGTTGGTTAGGTGATTGCCTATGGGTCAAGGCAACTGAAGACTCATGAGAAGAATTATCCTACGCATGACCTCGAGTTTGTAGCGGTTATTTATACGTTGAAGCTGTGGAGGCACCTACTTTATGGGTCTCAGTGCAAGATCTTCACCGACCATAAGAGCCTGAAGTACGTGTTCACGCAGAAGGAGTTAAATTTGCCCCGCGTCAGTGGCTAGAGTATGTGGCCGATTATGACGTAGAGATCCAGTATCCTCCAGGCAAGGCCAATGTGGTGGCCGACGCCCTGAGCCGTAAGACGGGAAAGATCTTTAATATCACCGCCGATCGTTTAGTGGAGGAGTTCCTCCTTATGGATATATCGGTGGGATGTTGTGGCTTGCAGAGCAGTTTGTCAGTGGCAGAGCCGTCTTGTATTTCTTTGACCAGACTGCACCAGAAGGATGACCCGGATCTTCTACACTTATTCTCCAGGACTGAGAGAGGAGAGTTGCCAGATTATTCCATCGATGATGCGGGAACTTTGAAGTACTGCGGCAGATTTTGCATCCCCATGGTTGGGGACATTAGGGGTATGGTTTGCAGAGAGGCTCATGGATCCAGCGTTGCCTACCATCCAGGATCTATAAAGATGTATCGTGACCTAAAGTAAATTGCCTTGTGGTATGCCATGAAAGGCGATATAAACCGATTTGTTGCGGAGTGCCACACTTGCAAGCGTGTGAAGGCCGATCATGGAAGGCCTGGTAGCAAGTTGACTTCGTTAGAGATCCCGACTTGGAAGTGGGAAAGTATATCTATGGATTTCATCACGGGCTTACCGAAATACCCAAGGGGGTTTGATTCTGTTTGGGTCATAGTGGATAGATTGACGAAGTGTGCTCACTTCGTGCCATATAAGATTGATTACCCGATGAAGAAGATAGCGGAGTTGTACTTGAATGAAGTCATCTGACTGCACGGTGTGCCGGTTAGCATCATTTCTGATCAAGATTTCCGGTTTACTTCTCGCTTTTGGCAGAATCTGCAGGAGGGTTTGGGTACCGATCTGAGGTATTCAACTGCTTACCACCCACAGACCAATGGGCAGACGGAGTGGGTGAACCAGATAGTTGAGGATATGATCTGATGCTACATTTTAGACCACGGTGGAGTGTGGGATGAGCGGCTGTGACTTATGGAATTTGCATACAATAATAGTTATCAGGAGAGCTTGCAGATGGCTCCGTTTGAAGCCTTGTATTGGAGGCGCTGCAGGACTCCATTGTTTTGGGCTGAGGCTGGTGAGAGGCCTTTGTTAGGTCCTGATGCGCTCGAGGAAATGGAAGTTGCAGTGAAGCTTATTCGAGATAAGCTTCGTATAGCTCAAGAGAGGTACGAGAAGAACGCCGATCGGCGTAGGTCTGCCTTGGAGTTTTCTGTAGGGGACCTTGTATTACTTAAGGTTTCCCCGATGGTGGGTGTAAAGAGGTTTGGTAAGAATCGGAAATTGGACCCGAGGTATGTGGGCTCGTTTAAGATTTTGGAGCGGATTGGCGTGTCAGCTTACAGGTTGGATTTTCCAGCAAACTTCCCAGGTGTTTATAATGTTTTCCATGTTAGTAAATTGTGGAAGTGTGTGCGCAGCAGTGGGCAAGTTTTGGATGTTGTGCCCCTGTTGGAGCCCAACCTCTCTTTTTTTGAAGTGCCGGTTCGTATTTTGGATACTCATAAATGGGTGCTGCGAAAGAAGTCCATTCCGATGGTGAAAGTTCTATGGAAGAATCAAGGTTTAGAAAGCGCGACTTGGGAGTTAGAGTCGGCTATGAGGGAGGCTCACCCTCAACTGTTTCCCTGATTAGTTTGGTTTTTTTTTCTTCTTGAAATGTTTGGATTATTACTTTCCTTATATAGTAGAAGTGTCGTGCATAAAGTTTCGGGATGAAACTTCCTTTTAGGGGGAGTGACTGTAACGCCCCCGATTTTTTCTGCGATTATTTAATTCTTGTTTGGCATTACGTCGACGCATTTTCTTGGCTTGTGCCATCTGTGGAGTGTGGGTCTTAACTCCTTAGAACTGGGTGCCCTATTTTGTATCCTATTGGCAAGATCTCCCTCGCAAGCCGAGTCGTTTTGGGTGACCCGGTGTGGCCTCTCGGGGGATGCTTGTGTTTTGGCTTCGAGAGGTTATAACTCGAGTTCTGTTCATCGAAAGTTAATTTCTACTTCTCCGTTATGTTCGTAGCGTGGATATTTAGCTATGGTGCGAATTTCGTCGAATTCCGAGGTAGTTCGGTTTTCGTGTCGTTTTGGGTGTGCTATTAATAAAATCTAATTAGAAACCCTCTTAATTTAAGTGAACCGGTGGCTTGGGAGATGGTTAGGCTGAACTGGCGTGTTAGACTTATTTTAAAGCCTTAATTAGAATCAGCGGGCCCACTTCTCCTTCCTCCTTTGTAACGCCCCCGATTTTCCTGCGTTTATTTTTTTTTAGTCTCGTTGGCGTTACGATGACGCGTTTCTGTGGCTTGTGCCATGTGTAGAGTATGGTTTAGCTCCTCAGAACTCAGTGCCCCATTTTGTAGCCTGTTGGCAAGATCCCCCTAGCAAGCCGAGTCATTTTGGGTGACCCGGTGTGGCCTCTCGGGGGGGGGGGATGTTTGTGTTTGGCTTTGTTTGGGTATAACTCGAGTTCTTTTCGTCGAAAGTTAATTTCGATTTCGTCGTTGAGTTCGTAGCGTGGATATTTAGCTACGGTGCGAATTTCGTCGAATTCCGAGGTGATTCGGTTTTCGTGTCGTTTGGTGTGTTATTAGTATTTGTGATCAATTAATTAAATTGATTTGACTTGTTCTGTAGCCCTTCGGTTTTGACCGATTAATAAATTCTGCGGGAGAATTTATTTGGGCAGTTTTTGCCTTGCCTTGGTGGCAGCCATATTTTGGCTATTTCTTTATGGAATTTTCTTAATTGTAATTAAGGGTTTAGGCATTTTAGGGTTCGGTTATTGCTGAACCAGCGGGTTAGCTTTAGTATAAAAGCTCTGTTTAAGAAGTGACGGCCCACTTCTTCTTCTTCTTTTCCTGAGAGAGAAGCCGTCGCTGCCTTTTTCTCGGAAGAACAGAGGAGAAAACCGCCCGTCCTGTACCTCCTTCGGTCGGCAATTCCGGGCTTGTTCGTGGACGGAATTCGATTCCGAAAACGGCGTTGTCTTGCTCTCTCCGAGATCTTCGTTTCGACGATAAGATATTCGATTTTTGTGGAGTTTGATGAGATTTGGGTTTCGGTTTTGGAGTTTTCAGCCATTAATGGCCGTGAGATTTATTCAAGGTGCTGCGGCTGTTTGTTCCGTGTGAAGAGGAGGAGAGCCATCCAAGCTTCGCTGAAAGTCGAGGCAAGTGGTATTATTGCCCTTGCCAAGTTTCTTTTGATTATTTTTGCTGAAATAGAAATCCATGTTAGCCCAGGTTAGAGGCCTTGTTGTTCTCATATTTATTGCTATCTATAGGAATTAGTTCTTCCTATTGACCCCCCCTACTTGTGCTGATGGAACCCATCTTTGCCGGCGTAATGCCGTTTATCTTTGTTCAGATTTGCTCTGGTTTGGGTGTAGCCATGAGGGAGTGTTAGGAGGGGAGGGGGGTGTTTTTCCCAAATTTGTTAAGGGTATTACTCGAGTACTGGAGTATGTTACTCGTGAGGTAGAAGTGGACTACTCGGGTATTAGTTTTGGAGTTACTCGAGTAGTAGGTAACTACTCGAGTAGGGGTTTTGAGTTACTCGAGTAGTGTATTCGAGATACTCGAGTAGTAGCTTTGAGATACTCGAGTAGAAGGCATTAACTCGGGTATTAGCCTTGGAGTTACTCGAGTAGAAGGTAACTACTCGAGTAGGGGTTTTGAGTTACTCGAGTAGAAGGTAACTACTCGAGTAGGGGTTTCTGAGTTACTCGAGTAGTGGTTTCGAGATACTCGAGTAGGTGCTTTGGCTTACTCGAGTAGAAGGTAACTACTCGAGTAGGGGGTTTGGTTTACTCGAGTAGTAGGTAACTACTCGAGTGCAGATACGCGAGTAGTGTCTTTAGCATACTCGAGTAGTAGGCAACTACTCGAGTAGAGGGTTGAGGTACTCGAGTAGTAGGCGACTACTCGAGTAGAGGGATGGGGTACAGGAGTAGTTGGTAACTACTCGAGTACTGGAAATTCCCTGCCTTCTTTCTGTCTTAGAATCGTTCGACTATCGTCGATCTCTGAATGGAGATCATCGATCTCGATTTCTGCATTAGGCTGTTTGACTATCGTCGACCTCCAGTCGACAATCGTCGAGCTCCGTTTTACCTTACTGGGATTGTGGTTAGAGTTTGGTTTTGGCTTTAAGTGAGGCTAGCTCACTCAACGCCAAGGTTTAGGTTGGCACTGAGTGGGTCTCACTCAGCGCCTTGTCATGTTGATTCTTTTCAACACTCTTCCTTTACCTTGTTTTCCATTCCCGAGTGGTTTTCTTATTATATTTCTGGTATTTCCTTGTCGGCCGTTTTCTTTACCTTCTTAAAGGCCGAATCGTGGGCCGTGGTTAGTAGTGGTGGTTTGTAGCTCTTCAGGAGGGTGGAGTTGTGTGATATAGCCAAGGCCACTCTTGTTTTCGTGCTCCAGGTACGGGCTGGGCATGTGTGGGTGGAAGGTCCCTTGTGCTTTCACGTGTTGACCCTCGAGTTTTGTTTGACTTGGACATGGTGGATTGGGGGACTGCGGTTGCCTCCGATCTGGTTCCTCGTTGTTTGTTTTTGCTACTACCACTTCCCACAGTTTAGGGTGTTAGAAGTTTCTTCCTTGGTAGCTTGCAGCACTTTTGGCTCTTGGTAGCCTAGTAGGCCCGGCAGGATGTTGTTCCTGAGTTGGGTTGTTGCTGTTTTCTTTGCTCGTTGCGCTTTTCTTGTTGTCCTGTTTTGGACAGTCGTGACTCTTCCTACTGCATGTTTTTCAATTACTTCTTTCTTTTGGTTGACTCTTGCATGCAGTTGTTTTTACCTTGTTGCTTGCTGAGGTATTCTGTTTTCTTTTGGAATGCCTCAGGTTCTGAGTTGTAGCCAGTCTGGTGGCTAGCTGAGGCAGTGGTGTTGCTGGTGGACTCCCGGACTTTGGAGTTCCGTTTACCTTGTTAGTGAGATAGTTTTTCTGTACCTTCTTGCAGACATACATATGTGCCAGTGGGTTCGTGTCAGGTTGTTGGCGCCCACTGGTAGTTTTCCTTACCTTTGTACTTGATATATTTACTTATGCTGCTACCGTTTTCTAGAGATAGTCTACTTGCTCTGAGAAGGTTTTATGCTAGGTTGCTAGTTATTTCCAACCCTAATTAGTATTATAAATAAAGCTCATGATCTGCATGTTTTATAAGACTTAATCACTATTTTCCAAATCACGTATGAAAATCATTTTCTTATATATTATATAAATTAAATGTAGTGTCTTGCATAGTATGAGTGGTTCTCTTGGGACCCTTATGCGCTCTTTAGGGTGTAAAACCTAATTAAAGTATTTTTCTTTCCGCAGCGTATAAATATAGTTTTTCTTTTGTGGACTAGGTGATCCACTGAGCCGAGGGATACGGTCTTTAAAATATAACTGATTTTCTATTCATAAAACACAGGATTTTCTAGCATAAAGTTTGTAGTTGGTTTTGCCTGAGCGTCAGCGGTTATCCCCTACTTGACGTGGCATCATGATGCGTGTTTTCTCATACTCTGATAATTCTTATAATTGGAGAAAATGCGGGTTGTGACAGTTGGTATCAGAGGGAGGTTGCTTGATAAGTTAGTTGAGCAACCTTCCTTTGTTTGCTTTTGGTAGTTCTGCATCATGTCATTCACACATCGATATGTCATCAGCACGTCTTGGCAAAAGCACGAACACTACACTCATGGCATAACATGAAGTATACGAGGCATATTATGTAGTATGGGATGCATAATATGTGTTCGTATATGGATCCACCATAGGGGCTACATGTGAGGGTTATGTAGTATGGGATGCATAACCTCACCACATGACTGCGACTAGCACGTTTCTTTTTCGTTGCATGAAAATGTTATGTAGTATGGGATGCATAACATTTTCATGCGTACGCCGCTCATAGCATGCATTAGGGCTTTTTTTTAGAATGCATAGCACAAACATGCATAGCATATCATGGCATAAGCACAATGTGCCAAGCTAAAGATTTGCAGGATGACATATGTACACACATAAGTTTTCAAAACAAAATAAAGTCATGCATTCCCGATCTAGGCACGAGAGTTAGCAAGGTGATGGTTAACCATCCTAGGTTAGGGCATGTCATCAAATTTTTGTTAAAAAGATAAACTCTCAGAGCAAGTTTAACAGCTTTAAGTCTATATCTATATATGTATGGTCTGTGCTTGTGTTTGGGTTCTAGTTGTTGTTAGGGGATCTGATTTGGGGTGGTTATGATTATAGGATGGCTAGGCGACCTGCGACTCGATCGACTCCCCTGTCTGAAGGTGAGTCGTCTGGGGCTCAGCATGATGCGGTAATCGAGAGTCTGCGTCAGAGTAGCGAAGCTATGGGCAGACAGTTGGAGGAGGTGCAAGCCCAGATTCAGTCTTTGGTGGCAGTTGTGGCAGGACAGGCTCAGGGTGCGCAAGTTCCTGCTGGGGGGTTAGCTGTTCCTCCTCCCCCTGCACTCGTGAGACCTCCAGTAGTGGTGCTAGCGGAGATGGCCTTCATCTCGCAGTTTCAGAGGCTGAGCCCTCCCACTTATGACGGGAAGGCAGATTTCATGGTTATAGATGATTGGCTGATCTCCATGGAGGAGATGTTTTCATATTCAGGGATTGCTGATGACCAGAGGGTGATGCTAGCCACCTATCAGCTTAAAGGATTGGCTAAGAGTTGGTGGCTGAGAGAGAAGGAGAGCTTAGTAGCTGGATGCTCTTGGGGAATGTTTAAGGAGATGTTGTTGAGGAAGTTCTAGCCTTCGGTCGAGCGTGACCGCCTCATGAATGACTTTCTCTACCTGAAGCAAAGGCAACTCACGGTGGGTGAGTATGAAATAGAATTTAGTAAGTTGAGCCATTTTGCCCCTGCCTTGGTCAGCGTTGAGGCTGATCGAGTTAAGAGATTTCTTGGTGGTTTGAGGAGCGAAGTGCAGCAGTTGACCAGTGCTTATGGGTCAGTGACTTATGCTGGAGTTGTAGAGGCTGCTCTTAAGGTTGAGGCTATTGAAACAGCAAAGAGCAGAGGCCAGCAGATGAGAAAGGACAAGAGAAAGTCTGTGGAAGGGAAGAAGCCCCTGGTACCCGATGCTGTCCCGGGAAAGAGGAGCCGAGTAGTGTGCAGTTTCTGTGGCCGGGCAGGCCATCCTGTCGAGAAATGTTTTAAGAGGTCAACAGCTCAGAAGAAGGAGCAGGTTCATGCGATCCAGGGTGCTCCTAGGAGAGATGTCTCCTGTTCAGTTTGCAAGCGATCCGGGCATGATGTGGCCCAGTGTTGGACCAAGGACAGAGTCTGCTTTCAGTGTGGGCAGAAGGGTCACATCAAGTCGCGGTGTCCTCAGGTTCAGTCAGTTCTTCCTGCAGTTCCGTTACAGGCTTTACCTCCACCTCCACGTATGGATAAGGGAAAAGGGAAGCTGAACGTGATTTCTTCTGAGGAGGCTCAGACTTCGACCCAGGTTATTTCAGGTTAGTTGATTGCTGTTTTTCTAGCCTGGTAGTTTTATTTGCTAGTGTTGCGGTATTGCTATGGTAGTTCCTTAGTTTGTATGTTCCTATAGGGAAGTTTAAGGTGAAGAACCGCTGGGCACGTGTTCTGTTTGACTCCGGCGCTACCCACTCGTTCGTGGCTAGAGCCTTTGTAGAGCGTCATCGATTGACTCTAGATCGTGTTCGGGATTCCTTCTATGTCAAGTTTCCTTCTGGTGAATCTGTGTTTTCAGATTTGGGCATTTTGGATTGCCTGGTTTTATTGGGGGACTTTCTTGCGAAGGCGGACCTGAAAATGATTGATCTGGAGGACTTCGATGTCATTTTGGGCATGGACTGGCTCTCTCGGTATGATGCGGTCATTCAGTGCAAAGGAAAGCGCTTGGACTTCATCAGGGACGACGGTCAGCCCGGCAACGTGTATGCTGCTCTGTGTCAGGATTTTCCTGTCATCTCTGCGGTATGTGCTCAGAGATTGTTTCATTCTAATTGTTGTGTTTGTTTAGTCTCGGCGGTTGTAGCCGCTGTTGGTGTGCCACGCTTGGAAGAGATTCTTATTGTTCGTGGTTTCGCCGATGTTTTTCCTGATGATCTTCCTAGTCTTCCTCCTGATCGGGATGTTGAGTTTGTGATCGATTTAGAGCCGGGTACGCGTCCTATTGCTAAGGCGCCGTACCGGATGGTCCCTCGTGAGTTAGAGGAGTTGCGAGTTCAGTTGGATGAGCTGTTAGCTAAGGGGTTTATTAGGCAGAGTTCGTCGCCTTGGGGTGCTCCTGTTTTGTTTGTAAAGAAGAAAGATGGGTCGATGTGGCTCTACATCGACTATAGAGTGTAGAACAAGGTCACTATCAAGAACAGGTACCCTCTGCCGAGGATCGATGATTTATTTGACCAGTTGCGTGGTAGCGCGGTGTTCTCCAAGATCGATCTTCGTTCTGGTTATCATCAGCTTAGGATCCGTGAGGCGGATATTCCACGGACTACGTTTAGGTCGAGGCATGGACACTTTGAGTTTTTGGTGATGTCGTTTGGTCTGACCAACGCACCTTCAGCCTTCATGGATATGATGAATCGGGTGTTCAAGGATTTTCTCGATAAGTTCGTCGTGTTCTTCATTGATGACGTGTTAGTTTATTCACGCAGTGCTGAGGAGCATGAGCAGCATGAGCAGCATTTGCGTTTGGTCCTATCGGACTTGAGGAGCCACAAGTTATTCTCCAAATTGAGCAAGTGCGAGTTCTGGTTGCCTCAAGTTTCTTTTCTAGGCCACGTGGTGAACAAGGAGGGGATCTCGGTCGATCCAGAAAAGATTGCAGCAGTGTTGGATTGGAGTAGACCGAGTTCGACTAAAGAGATCAGGAGTTTCTTAGGGTTGGCTGGTTATTACAGGAGATTTGTGGAGGGTTTCTCTTCCCTAGCCGCACCTTTGACCAAGCTGACTCAGAAGAATGTGGCTTTTGTTTGGAGTGAGAAGTGTGAAGAAGCTTTTCTAGAGCTAAAGGAGAGATTGTGCACTGCTCCCGTCCTGACCCTGCCTACCGAGGGAGTAGATTATGATGTTTTTGTGGATGCTTCGCTCGTAGGTCTGGGATGCGTATTAATGCAAGATGGAAAGGTAATTGCCTATGGGTCAAGGCAACTGAAGACTCATGAAAAGAATTATCCTACACATGACCTCGAGTTTGCAGTAGTTATTTATGCTTTGAAGTTGTGGAGGCACCTACTTTATGGGGCTCAGTGTAAGATCTTTACTGACCATAAGAGCCTGAAGTACGTGTTCACGCAGGAGTTGAATCTGCGTCAGCGGCGGTGGTTGGAATATGTGGCTGATTATGATGTGGAAATCCAGTATCATCCGGGAAAGGCCAACGTGGTGGTCGACGCCCTGAGCCGAAAGACAGGAAAGATCTTTAACCTCACCGCCGATCGTTTAGTGGAGGAGTTCCTCCTTATGGATATTTCAGTGGGATGCTGTAGTTTGCAGAGTAGTTTGTCAGAAGCAGAGCCGTCCTGGATTTCTTTGACTAGGCTGCACCAGAAGGACGATCCTGATCTTATGCACCTTTTCACCAGGACTAAGAAGGGAGAGTTGCCCGATTTTGCTATCGATGATGCGGGTACTTTGAAGTACCGCGGCAGGTTTTGCGTTCCCGCGGTTGGGGATATTAGGAGGATGATTTGCAGTAAGGCTCATGGTTCCAGCGTTTCCTACCATCCAGGATCTACGAAGATGTACCGTGACTTAAGACAAATTGCCTGGTGGTATGGCATGAAAGGAGATATAGCCCGATTTGTTGCTGAGTGTCACACTTGCAAGCGTGTGAAGGCCGATCATGGAAGGCCTGGTGGTAAGTTGACTCCGCTAGAGATCCCGACTTGGAAGTGGGAAAGTATATCTATGGATTTCATTACGGGATTACCGAAATCCCCGAGAGGATTTGATTCGGTTTGGGTTGTAGTAGATAGATTGACGAAGTGCGCTCACTTCGTGCCTTATAAGATTGATTACCCGATGAAGAAGATAGCGGAGTTGTACATGAATGAAGTCATCCGACTCCACGTTGTGCCGGTTAGCATCATTTCTGATCGAGACTCCCGGTTCACTTCTCATTTTTGGCAGAGTCTGCAGGAGGGTTTGGGTACGGATCTGAGGTATTCTACTACCTACCACCCGCAGACCAATGGGCAGACGGAGAGGGTGAACCAAATTGTTGAGGATATGATCCGGTGCTATATTTTAGACCACGGTGGAGCATGGGATGAGCGGCTGCGACTCATGGAATTTGCCTACAACAACAGTTATCAGGAAAGTTTGCAGATGGCTCCGTTCGAAGCCTTGTATGGGAGGCGCTGTAGGACTCCGTTGTTTTAGGCTGAGGCTGGTGAGAGGCCTTTGTTGGGTCCCGATGCACTTGAGGAAATGGAAGTTGCTGTGAAGCTTATTCGGGAGAAGCTTCGTATAGCCCAGGAAAGATATGAAAAGAACGCCAACCGGCATAGATCTGCATTGGAGTTTTCCGTCGGGGACCTTGTATTCCTCAAAGTTTCCCCGATGGTAGGTGTTAAGAGATTTGGTAAGAATCGGAAGTTAGACCCAAGGTATGTGGGCCCGTTTGAGATTTTGGAATGGGTTGGCGTGTCAGCATATAGATTGGATTTACCAGCGAACTTCCCAGGTGTG
The DNA here is from genome assembly GCA_039513925.1 of Platanthera zijinensis. NCBI lineage: Eukaryota > Viridiplantae > Streptophyta > Magnoliopsida > Asparagales > Orchidaceae > Platanthera > Platanthera zijinensis. Next base: position 118,807,281 of record CM077085.1, read on the forward strand.
CATAATGTTTTTCATGTTAGCCAATTGCGGAAGTGTGTGCGCAGCAGTGGGCAGCTCTTGGATGTTGTGCCCCAGTTGGAGCCCAACCTCTCTTTTGTTGAGGTGCCAGTTCGTATTTTGGATACTCAGGAGCGTGTGCTGCGAAAGAAGTCCATACCGATGGTTAAGGTTCTATGGAAGAATCAGGATTTGAAAAGCGCGACTTGGGAGTTAGAGTCGACTATGAGGAGGGCTTACCCTCACCTGTTTCGTTGATTTAATCGGTATGTTTTCCTTCTTGTAACTCCTATTAGTTGTTTCTCCTTCTTTAGTAGAAGTGTTGTGCGTAAAGTTTCGGGACGAAACTTTCTTTTAGGGGGAGTGACTGTAACGCCCCCGATTTTCCTGCGTTTATTTTTTTATTCTCGTTGGCGTTACGATGACGCGTTTCTGTGGCTTGTGCCATGTGTGGAGTATGGTTTAGCTCCTCAGAACTCAGTGCCCCGTTTTGTAGCCTGTTGGCAAGATCCCCCTAGCAAGCCGAGTCATTTTGGGTGACCCGGTGTGGCCTCTCGGGGGGGGGGGATGTTTGTGTTTGGCTTTGTTTGGGTATAACTCGAGTTCTGTTCGTCGAAAGTTAATTTCGACTTCGTCGTTGAGTTCGTAGCGTGGATATTTAGCTACGGTGCGAATTTCGTCGAATTCCGAGGTGATTCGGTTTTCGTGTCGTTTGGTGTGTTATTAGTATTTGTGATCAATTAATTAAATTGATTTGACTTGTTCTGTAGCCCTTCGGTTTTGACCGATTAATAAATTCTGCAGGAGAATTTATTTGGGCAGTTTTTGCCTTGCCTTGGTGGCAGCCATATTTTGGCTATTTCTTTATGGAATTTTCTTAATTGTAATTAAGGGTTTAGGCGTTTTAGGGTTCGGTTATTGCTGAACCGGCGGGTTAGCTTTAGTATAAAAGCTCTGTTTAAGAAGTGACGGCCCACTTCTTCTTCTTCTTTTCCTGAGAGAGAAGCCGTCGCTGCCTTTTTCTCGGAAGAACAGAGGAGAAAACCGCCCGTCCTTTACCTCCTTCGGTCGACGATTCCGGGCTTGTTCGTGGACGGAATTCGATTCCGAAAACGGCGTTGTCTTGCTCTCTCCGAGATCTTCGTTTTGACGGTAAGATATTCGATTTTCGTGGAGTTTGATGAGATTTGGGTTTCGGTTTTGGAGTTTTCAGCCATTAATGGCCGTGAGATTTATTCTAGGTGCCGCGGCTGTTTGTTCTGTGTGAAGAGGAGGAGAGCCATCCAAGCTTCGCTGAAAGTCGAGGCAAGTGGTATTCTTGCCCAGTTTCTTTTGATTATTTTTGCTGAAATAGAAATCCCTGTTAGCCCAGGTTAGAGGCCTTGTTGTTCTCATATTTATTGTTATCTATAGGAATTAGTTCTTCCTATTGACCTCCCCTACTTGTGCTGATGGAACCCAACTTTGCCGGCGTAATGCCGTTTATCTTTGTTCAGATTTGCTCTGGTTTGGGTGTAGCCGAGAGGGAGTGTTAGGAGGGGAGGGGGGTGTTTTTCCCAAATTTGTTAAGGGTATTACTCGAGTACTGGAGTATGTTACTCGTGAGGTAGAAGTGGACTACTCGGGTATTAGTTTTGGAGTTACTCGAGTAGTAGGTAACTACTCGAGTAGGGGTTCTGAGTTACTCGAGTAGTGTATTCGAGATACTCGAGTAGTAGCTTTGAGATACTCGAGTAGAAGGCATTAACTCGAGTATTAGCCTTGGAGTTACTCGAGTAGAAGGTAACTACTCGAGTAGGGGTTTTGAGTTACTCGAGTAGAAGGTAACTACTCGAGTAGGGGTTTCTGAGTTACTCGAGTAGTGGTTTCGAGATACTCGAGTAGGTGCTTTGGCTTACTCGAGTAGAAGGTAACTACTCGAGTAGGGGGTTTGGTTTACTCGAGTAGTAGGTAACTACTCGAGTGCAGATACGCGAGTAGTGGCTTTAGCATACTCGAGTAGTAGGCAACTACTCGAGTAGAGGGTTGAGGTACTCGAGTAATAGGCGACTACTCGAGTAGAGGGATGAGGTACACGAGTAGTTGGTAACTACTCGAGTACTGGAAATTCCCTGCCTTCTTTCTGTCTTAGAATCGTTCGACTATCGTCGATCTCTGAATGGAGATCATCGATCTCGGTTTCTGCATTAGGCCGTTCGACTATCGTCGACCTCCAGTCGACAATCGCTGAGCTCCATTTTACCTTAGTGGGATTGTGGTTAGAGTTTGGTTTTGGCTTTAAGTGAGGCTAGCTCACTCAACGCCAAGGTTTAGGTAGGCACTGAGTGGGTCTCACTCAGCGCCTTGTCGTGTTGATTTTTTTCAACACTCTTCCTTTACCTTATTTTCCGTTCCCGAGTGGTTTTCTTGTTATATTTCCGGTATTTCCTTGTCGGCCATTTTCTTTACCTTCTTAAAGGCCGAATCGTGGGCCTTGGTTAGTAGTGGTGGTTTGTAGCTCTTTAGGAGGGTGGAGTTGTGTGATATAGCCAAGGCCACTCTTGTTTTCGTGCTCCAGGTACGGGCTGGGCATGTGTGGGTGGAAGGTCCCTTGTGCTTTCATGTGTTGACCCTCGAGTTTTGTTTGACTTGGACATGGTGGATTGGGGGACTGTGGTTGCCTCCGATCTGGTTCCTCGTTGTTTATTTTTGCTACTACCACTTCCCACAGTTTAGGGTGTTAGAAGTTTCTTCCTTGGTAGCTTGCAGCACTTTTGGCTCTTGGTAGCCTAGTAGGCCCGGCAGGATGTTGTTCCTGAGTTGGGTTGTTGCTGTTTTCTTTGCTCGTTGCGCTTTTCTTGTTGTCCTGTTTTGGACAGTCGTGACTCTTCCTACTGCATGTTTTTCAATTACTTCTTTCTTTTGGTTGACTCTTGCATGCAGTTGTTTTTACCTTGTTGCTTGCTGAGGTATTCTGTTTTCTTTTAGAATGCCTCAGGTTCTGAGTTGTAGCCGGTCTGGTGGCTAGCTGAGGCAGTGGTGTTGCTGGTGGACTCCCGGACTTTGGAGTTCCGTTTACCTTGTTAGTGAGATAGTTTTTTTGTACCTTCTTGCAGACATACATATGTGCCAGTGGGTTCGTGTCAGGTTGTTGGCGCCCACTGGTAGTTTTCCTTACCTTTGTACTGGATATATTTACTTATGCTGCTATCGTTTTCTGGAGATAGTCTATTTGCTCTGAGAAGGTTTTATGCTAGGTTGCTAGTTATTTCCAACCCTAATTAGTATTATAAATAAAGCTCATGATCAGCATGTTTTATAAGACTTAATCACTATTTTCCAAATCACGTATGAAAATCGTTTTCTTATATATTATATAAATTAAATGTAGTGTCTTGCATAGCATGAGTGGTTCTCTTGGGACCCTTATGCGCTCTTTAGGGTGTAAAACCTAATTAAAGTATTTTTCTTTCCGCAGCGTATAAATATAGTTTTTCTTTTGTGGACTAGGTGATCCACTGAGCCGAGGGATACGGTCTTTAAAATATAACTGATTTTCTATTCATAAAACACAGGATTTTCTTGCATAAAGTTTGTAGTTGGTTTTGCCTGAGCGTCAGCGGTTATCCCCTGCTTGACGTGGCATCATGACGCGTGTTTTCTCATACTCTGATAATTCTTATAATTAGAGAAAATGCGGGTTGTGACATCCTTCCCGAGATCAAAAGAGAACTGTTGTTCCTGTTTCGCAGAAGCAGAGGCGGAAGCGACGGTTAGCCCTAGCCTTCGGACGGTGATTCCGGGAGTGTTCGTGGACGGATTTTGATTCCGAAAGCGGCGTTGTCTTTCTCTCACTCAGTTCTACGTTTCAACGGTAAGAGGTTTATTTTTTATGGAGTTTTAGGAGACTTGGATTTTCGGTTTCTTGTGGTTTTTCGCCATTAAAGTGCGGGTTTGCTTGTTAGGTGCTGCTCTTTCTAGTGCAGAACGAAGAGGAGGGAAAGCCGACCAAGCTTCGCCGGAAATCAAGGCAAGTGGTATTCTTGCCCTTGCCATTATTGTTCTTTTGAATTTTGGAATATTTCTCGGTTAGCCTTAGGGTAGAAACCAAGCATGTTCTCCTTTATCTTGCTAAATTTAGTGCTTAGATTCTCCTATGAGCCCCCTCCTTCTGCTGTTTCCTCAACCTGCTAGTTGTGTTCATTATTTAGACTCGAGATTTGTAGTTCTAGTTGGGTTCTTTGGCGGGTGGAGCCGAGAGAGAGAGTGAGGAAGTTTGTTGTGGTAGGGCTCTGGTTAGAACCAGTCTTGGTAGACTCTTGGGTTTTGGTGTTGAGTGTGGTGCACACACTCAAAGCCAAAAGCCGCCCGGACTTGGCGTTGAGTGTGGTGGACACACTCAAAGCCATAGTTTGGTTTGTTCTTTACGGCTGAGTGGTGGGGTGATTGAGTGAGAATTTTCATCTAAGTCAAAATCGACGGGAATCACCAAGTGATTCCCGCCAATTTCGACGTGTAACGTCAGTGATTCCCACCAATCGGCGAGAATCATCCTTGATTCCCGCCGATTCGGCGAGAATAATTCTGGATTCCCGCCGATCGGCGAGAATCATCCTGGATTCTCGCCGATTCAGCGAGAATCATCCTGCATTCCCGCCGATTCGGCGAGAATCAGTCGGCATTCCCGGCGACCTCCTCTTATTGGCGATGGTTTAGGGTTGTCCTGCGGGAATGAACTTTGGCGTAGAGTGAGTTGACCTCACTCAACACCAAAGCTATTTTGGCGTTGAGGGTGGTGGACTCACTCAACGCCATTGTTGGGTTTTGTGGTTTTGCTAAAGGCGTTGAGGGAGTGGACCTCACTACACGCCATAGCTGTTTTGGCGTTGAGTGAGGTTAGCTCACTCAACGCCACTGCCTCTTTTGCTGAAGGCGTTGAGGGAGTGGACCTCACTCAATGCCATGGTTGTTTTGGCGTTGAGTGAGGATAGCTCACTCAATGCCAGAGCTGTTCTTGCAGAGGGCGTTGAGTGAGTGATTCTCACTCAACGCCATGGCTGTTCTAGCGCTGAGTGAGGCTAACTCACTCAACGCCAAGGTCTGGTTAAGCGTTGAGTGGGTCCCACTCAACGCCAAGCCGTGTTGAGTGATTTCAACACTGTTTCCCTTACCTCGATTTTTGTTCCCGAGTGAATTCCTTGATTATATTTGTAGTTTCTTTGTCGGCCATGTTTTTCTTTCCTAAAGGCCGAATCGTGGGTCGTGGTTAGTAGTGGTGGTTTGAAGCTCTTCATGGGGGAGGTGTTGTGTAATTTAGCCAAGGCCACCATTATTCTTCTATCTTGCTCCAGGCACATGCTTGGCAAGGGGGTGGAAGGTCCCTTGTGCTTTCACATGTAGACCCTTGAGCTTGTTGGCTTGGAAATGGAGGTTGGGGGACTGAGTTTGCCTCCAACCTGGATCCATGTTATTTGTTTTTGCTACTACCATCTCCCACAGCTTAGGGTGTTAGTTGTTTCTTCCTTGGTAGATTGCAGTATTTTGGGCTCTTGGAAGCCTAGTAGACCCTGCAGGATGTAGTTTCTGGGCAGGGTTGATGTTGTTTCCTCGCAAGTAATGCATTACTTGTTGTCTTGCCTTGGGGCAGTTATGACTTTTACTCATATGTGTTTTCCTCTTTCACTTACCCCCCTGGTTTGCACTTTCATGTAGTTCTTTCTTTTTTTGCTTGCTGAGGTATTCTTTCTTCTTTTGAATGCCTCAGGTTCTGAGCAGTAGCCAGTTTGGTGGCTAGGTTGCGGTGGTGTTGCTGGTGGTCTCTTTGACCTTGGAGGTTCTGTTACTTGTTAGTGAGGTAGTTTTTCTGTACTTTTCTTACAGACATACATATTTGTCAGTGGATTCGTGTCAGGTTGTTGGCGCCCACTGGTAGTTTTTACCTTTGTACTAGATATATTACTTTTGCTGCTACCGTTTTCTGGAGATAGTCTACTTGCTCTAGGGAGGATTTATGCTAGGTTTCTAGTTATTTTGAAACTACAACTAATATTGTAAATATATTGCATGATCAGCATGATTTATAAAAGTAAATCACTATTTTCCAAGCAGCGTATAAAGATCGTTTTCCTATATATAATATAAATTAAATGTAGAGTCTTGCATAGCATAAGTGGTCCTCTTAGGGCTCTTATGCACTTCTTAGGATGTCAAACTTGAATAAAGTATTCTTCCGCAGCGCTTAAGTATAGTTTTTAACTATGGACTAGGTGATCCACCGAGCAGAGGGATACGGACTCTAAGTATAACTGATTTTCTAATCATTAAAATCATGAATTTCTTTCTTAAAGTATAGTAGGTGGTTTTGCCTGAGCGTCAGCAGTTATCCCCTGCTTGACGTGGCATCATGACGCATGTTTTCTCATACTCTGATAATTCTTTAATTCGGAGAAAATGCGGGTTGTGACAGTATCCACGTACATCTTTGCCAACTTCTCAACTGAATCGTCCTTATGGTTCAGGATGAAGTGGGACACCTTGGTTAACCGGTCCATAATCATCCATACCACATCATTTCTACGTTGTGATCTCGGCAATCCATGCACGAAATCCATTGAAATATCATCAAATTTCCATTCAGGAATAGGTAACGGCTTTAGTAAACCACCCGGTTTTTGGTATTCCGCCTTTACCAAAGCACATGTTTGACACTTAGCGACATAGTGTGATATGTCCTTCTTCATTCCAGGCCACCAGAACAGCTTCTTCATATCTTTATACATCTTCGTGCTCCCGGGGTGAACTGAATATTTGGTGAAGTGGCCTTCATACATCACCTCTTCACGAAGCTTACCCCTACTTGGGACACACAGACGACCGTCCTTCCGTAAAAGACCGTCATTAAACGAAAATCTAGAGTCCGCACTTTCCGCTGCATAGCGTTGTAGACTTTCATCAAGTTCTGTTGCTTGTCGAACTCTGTCCGCCAGGTCACACTGTACCTCCGTCCAGTTTAATCATGTGTCTGCAGTGGCATTCCTTTCAACACAAGAAATATTTAATGCCTCCAGTTCTCGAATTAGGCTTTCATCAAGCCTTAAAAGCCAACTTGCCCTTGCTGGAGTCCGACGACTCAAGGCATCCACGACTACATTCCCTTTACTGGGAGTATAATGAATCTGGAAGGTGTAGTCACCAAGAAACTCCATCCACCTTCTCTGTCGCATATTAAGATCTTTCTGATCCAACAGATATTTCAGGCTCTTATGGTCCGTGAATATATCCACTTTCACGCCATATAGATAATGACGCCACAGTTTGAGTGCAAATATTACCGCTGCTAATTCTAAATCATGGACGGGGTAATTCCGTTCATGCACCTTCAACTGCCGTGAGCCATAAGCTATCACTTTTCCGAATTGCAAAAGAACGCAACCTAAGCTGCTCCCTGATGCATCACTAGACCTCAAAGCCGTTATAACCACATGGCGATGTTCAGATTGGCGCCGAGATCAAATGACTCTTTAACTCTTCAAAAGCTCGAGCGCACTCCGGCGTCCAAATGAACTTCTGATCCTTTCTCGTCAGTGTGGTGAGAGGCAAAGCTATTCTTGAGAAATTCTCTACGAAACGCCTGAAGTAGCCCGCAAGCCAAAGAAAACTCCTGACTTATGCTACTGAAGAAAGAACAGGCCACTCCCGTATAGCATCTATCTTGGAAGGATCCACCGGAATGCCCTCTCCACTAACCACATGGCCAAGGAAAGCCACTGACGACAGCCAAAACTCACACTTAGAGAACTTGGCGTAGAGCTTATTCTTCCTCAGAGTGTGCAACACCATCCGCAAGTAATTTGCATGATCTTCTTTGGATTGGGAATATATGAGGATATCGTCAATAAAGACGATCACATAGAGGTCCAAGTATTCCCTAAATGTTCGATGCATCAAGTCCATGAATAACAATGCGCATTAGACAGCCCAAACGGCATTACCGTGAACTCATAGTGACCATAGCGTGTTCCAAACGCTGTTTTGGGTATGTCACTTTCATGAACTCTCAACTGATTGTAGCCTGACTTCAAATCCAACTTGGAGTATATAGTCGAGCCAACTAACTGATCAAACAAGTCGTCGATCCGTGGGATTGCATACTTGTTCTTTTCTGTTAGTTTGTTCAGTTCTCTATAATCAATGCATATATGCAAGCTGCCGTCCTTTTTCACAAAGAGAACCGGCGCGCACCAAGGCGAGTGACTTGGGCGTATATAGCCTTGCTCTAGAATTCTTGCAACTGAACCTTTAGTTCCGCCATCTCCTTTGGCTCTACTCGATAAGGCGAGCGGGCCACAGGTTTCACACCTGGCACCAGCTCGATAGCGAAGTTGATTTCCCTTTGGGGTGGTAACCCCGGAAGGTCTTTTGGAAACACATCAGCATATTCCGATACAATCGGCACCTCATTTACACTGGCCTTCGGCTCCACCGCCTCAATGAGTGAAGAATAACTCTGCACCCTTCCAAACTGCCTTAACGACTTGGAGAGAAGATACCAATACCCTACTCATCCCTCGTATGCCACTGAACTTGGCCTCTTGTTCGGTATTTTTCCCCAGTATAACCTCTTTTGAGGTGCAATATATACAAGCATGCTTCTCTGATAGCCAGTCCATACCAAAGATTATATCAAACTCTGATATCGGCAATACTAACATTTCCACCTTGAAATCCCGACTCCCTATCTTGACCTAAACACAACAAGACTTATCCGCACACATCAAACATCTGTTAGGTAGTAACACCTTCAGACTGTCTGTCACGGTCCGTATAGGCATCCCGATTCGCAAGATAAAATCTTCCGACAGAAACGAATGTGAAGCACCTGTATCGAACAGTGCTTATGCCGGAGAGTCTCGTATAAGGACAAAATCTATAACACCAAGATTAAAACAAACACAGCACATAACATATAATAACATTTAAAACTGCGCGCACCTGTGACGACATCGGCCTGCTTAATGGCCTCCTGTTGCCCAAGGTTGAAGACCCGGGGCTGCGCGTGTGATGCAGAAGACTCAACCACAGTCTTCCCTTTCTCCGCATAAGACGCTCCCGTCTTCTTTTCACCCTTCGGAGGACCAACTCGGCAATCACATGCAAAGTGTCTCAACTTCCCACACGTAAAACAAGCGCGAGATCCATACCCAGAAAATGCTTCCGTCACAGTCGCTGAAGGAGCTTGTCCAGTAGATTTGGACTTCTTATTCCATCTCCTTCGATATCAAGACTTCTCCGGACGCGGCGGCTTAAACTCTGGTTTTGTAACAGCCAAGGTCCCCCTTGCTTGTCCTCTTTTCATATCCTTTTCCAAAGACTGAGCCGTACAGACCAACGTTTGGAATCCCTGATTCATAGAACTCGAGAGCAAATACCGCTGCTCATCTCATAGTCCCCCATAAAACTGACTTGTCTTACGCTCCTCTTCGACGAAGATATTGCCCGCGTACCGTCCCAAACGTGTAAATTCATGCAGATACTCATCCATACTATGCTCCCCTTGAGTTAAACGTTGGAACTCAACCTCCATGGAAATTCTTTGCTGCATCGGGAGATGCTTTGCTAAAAACAATCGAGAGAACTCGTCCATCGAGACTCCCGTCAAACGTTTGCCCGCCAAGTGATGCAATTCGACCTCGTCCCACCACAACCGAGCCTCTCCCTCAAGCAGGAAAGTTGTTAGTGTGCCTTTCTGTTCATCCTCTACTCTGATAGCGATCAAGAGCCTCTTAATCCTTGAGAGTCAATCCTCTGCTTGGGCTGGGTAACCCGCCCTAGTAAATTGAGGAGGATTGAAGCTCATGAACAGCTTCAATTGTTTATCTGTCGCCCGCGGATCAACTACAGCCTCTACTAGTTCTTGTCTTATCTCAGTATGAATTGGCACCACAGCAGGCTGAGCCTGCCCAGCTTGTTGAGCATTCATAGCCGCAATCACTGTCTCCGTAATTAAACGGACAGTTTCAGCAGATGAAGGAGGTGTGGGCACCTCAGCCGGTGCCGCACTTTCAACAGAGTGCTTAGGTTCCGACTGACCCTCAACACTTCTTGTCACCTATATGTGTAGAAAAACAATTTAGCGACTAAACAAACGGCAAACAATCCAAAAATGAATACACTGGTTCACCAAACAAGTGTATGTACATTCCTAAGTGGACATTATTGAGTTAAAAATATGCGTTATAACGGCAGCACTGAAACGTGCTCGCCACCCCGCAAAATAATTCGTCCGCGAATTCGGAAGGGATCGACCAACAAGCTGATACCAAATTGTAACACCTCTACCCATCACGTGGGATATAATAGAGGGTCCGAACGGGGCCCCACACCATATTCCACAAACAAGCGGAGACGTCACGAAATAATACCACGAATCACCGCACCCTAACACAGAGCATTCTAGTGGAAGCTTCAGGGTTGAAAACTTGAACTCAATAATACAAGAAATGTCCACTTCTAAAACAAAATAGGAATATGTACAGCCATACACAACAGGTACATAGCATTATGGCGTTTACAAGTTTCTCTAAACATAAGGTGTGGTTTACAAACATCGGCACGCAGGCCGGCCACATATGAACAAGACTAAGCAAAACAAGGCCTTCGAGGGCGGCAACGCGGCTTGGGCTTCAGCCCGCTAAGTCCCGCTGACCAGCACCACCTGTACCTGCAAGAACCAATCCACCAACTGGTGGCAAACAGGGCAACGGTAAGCATTCAGCTGACAAATTATAACGACCCTGCCCCTGGCTCGGGGTAGCGGAATTCCTTTCCATTATAGCAATTTACATCATACACATATATATTTTCAGCCACCAAGGAAATACATATCACAAATGTCGGCCCGACGGCCCGACATTTCGTGCACTCAGGGCACATTCAGGTGTACCGAAAACACCGAATCCCACCACCGTTCAGAGGTCCCAGACATGACGGTCAAACATGAGGATTTTTAGTCTTTATGGCACCCAGGCCAAAGACTCTCATTATGCCCCTGACGAAAGCCCAATGCCTTGACGCTCTCTTGTACAGCTGGCATAACGCAGGTACAGATCAACCACCCCCCGTTGCTCAAATCGCCTTGCCACAAAGGAATACCGAAGTACTCATGGTCAACTTACAGGCGCGGGTCAGTTTCATCTTTCCAGTTTGGCACTAATTCCTTTATACCACATGACACTCACAGCCACAAGAGTTGAACCCAACTCGCATAATTTCCTGGACTTCCTCCAGTACTTCCTGCGGCACCAAGCCACAGGTATCCACCACATATTTCATGCATACTAGCAATAATCACGGAGTCTTCTCCGATGTGAAAACAAGCATCACCAATCCATACCAACATGTCCGGATGGGCTTCACACAACATGCCTAACCGTACTCACACTTCCGGTTCTAATGTACTACAACAAGGGATGAACCACCAATCCCAAGGGAATCTCTTCGCCATCCACCTTTTTGGTGGAGGATTCCTATGCAAATGCAGGAAAGAATGACTTCACTTGTCCAAGAAGGAAATCGTTACCCTTGGAAGACGCTTCGAAGCCATGGGGAGAAAAGCAAACGGATTAACGTCCTCGCAGCATCCTTGCCTTCGTAAATCCGAACTCGGCTCGCGATTTGAACCACCGTAGCACCACCGGCAGCCGACTTCCTCTTCTTCTTCCTCCTCAAGCTCTCCTCTCTCTCTTACTTAATAAAATCAAGACACAACTCAAACATGAGCTTCTTCCTTCTCAAGGCCGGCCTTATCACCCCAGGGATGAGCCTAGACAATTGGATCTTAGTTAAAGAAAATGAACGTATCAGATCAGCCCTTAAACTAATTTCCTAGACTGAACACGGGTTATGACACGCCCGTGTCACAGGCCGTGTTCCTGAAGCGGCTACAGAACCGACTCACTCAGTCCAGAATACTGGCTTCTACACGCCCGTGTCAAACCCATGACACGCCCGTGTTAGAAAGCACACGGCCGGGTTACTAGCCGTACCACCCTTTCAACACAAGACCAGATCACCCGAGAAGGACACGGTTAAGGCACACGCCCATGTCCTTAGCCGTGTGCCAAACACGCCCCTGTGACATGCCCGTGTCACAGGCCGTGTTCCACACTCAACGCCATTCTACTCAATGTCACTCAACGCCATTCTACTCAACGCCACTTCCCGGGTATTCACCCGAGCAGGACACGCCCTTGGACACGCCCGTGTCCCAGGCCGTGTGCACTGGACATGCCCTGGGACATGCCCGTATCCCAGGCCATGTCACCCAGCTTGACCCATTTTTAGTCTTTGAGGAAGTGTATATGACACAATCTGAGGGTTTTGTATCTCCAGGTGATGCCACTAAAATATGCAAGTTGTAGAGATCCATTTATGGATTTAAACAGGCTTCTCAAAGTTGGAATCTTCGTTTTAATGAAAAGATCAAAGAGTTTGGTTTTATAAAGAATGAGGATGAACCTTGTGTTTACAAACAGATTAGTGGGAGCATTGTATTCTTCCTGATATTGTATGTAGATGACATACTATTGATCGGGAATGACAAATCGACCCTACAAGTTGTTAAGAACAACCTAGGGGATTGCTTTTCGATGAAGGACTTAGGGGAAGCGACTTATATACTCGGTATTAAGATTTATATAGATAGATTGAATAAGTTGCTGGGTTTGACCCAAAGTACGTACATTGACAAGGTGTTGAAACAGTTCAGCATGCTTGAGTCTAAGAAAGATTTCTTGTCCATGTCTCATGGTTTGAGTCTCTCTAAGGACCAGTGTCCTAAGTCTTGTGAAGATAAGGGCCGCATGAAGTTGGTTTTATATGCTTAGGCAATTGGATCAATCATGTATGCAATGTTATGTACTAGACCTGATGTCTCTTATACTTTGAGTATGACTAGCAGGTATCAGTCTGATCCCGGTGAAGGTCACTGGATAATCGTCAAGAATATCCTCAAGTACTTGCAAAGAACTAAGGATATGTTCTTGGTATTCGGTGGAAAGGAAGAGCTCGTTGTAAGTGGTTACACGGATGCTAGATTCCATACTGATAGGGACGATTCAAAGTCTCAGTCAGGGTTTGTGTTTTGCCTGAATGGAGGTGTTGTTAGTTGAAAGAGTTCCAAGGAGGATACAGTTGCTGATTCTACTACTGAGGCCGAGTATATTGTCGCTATAAATGTAGCGAAGGAGGCTATATGGATTAGGAAATTCATCGGTGAGTTAGATGTAGTTCCTAGAATTGTTCATCCTGTAGATCTCTACTATGACAACAACAGTGCAATTGCACTTACTTCGTAGCCTAGATCTCATTAGCGCTCCAAATACATACTCTGGTGGTTCCATCTAATTCAAGAGATTGTCGATCGAGGAGATGTGAGCATATACAGAGTTCCGATTGAGGAAAACATTGCAGATCCACTGACCAAGCCTCGTGTATAGAGAAAGCATGATGGTCATGTTAGATCTATGGGTATACGATACCTAAATGATCAACTCTATTTTGAGTCATATGGAGTGTATGTTTGTTGGATGTATAATATTTCATTTGATGAATAAAAGTACTATATGCCCTTAGAGTGTTTGCTTCCATAGGTCAAGTAATGACTTGATGTGAGAACCTATGATTTCAGAAGCTTCATTCTTAAAGTTCCCTGGTCATTGTATCATCTTAGAAGCTATGGACGATGATGATACCTTTAAGACTAGCATGTGCATTAACTGATGACCCATCCTCACAGGTCATGATATTGTTATATCAAGTCATCACATGGGTACTTGTTATGAACAAGTTATACTGGATAGATCCACCATGAGAATACTTTGTGGATTGTTATATGAATGTGTAACAAGTATGGCTCAAGTGGCAATGGTGTGTGTGGTTCTTTGACCTGATGTCACAGCTTACATTGAGTGAGGAAGAGCGTGCTTTGATGCCATCAAAAGTCCAGTCTTGAGAAAGTTGGATGATAAAGGTGGTTATTGGGTACGTTACGAATCATTTGGGTGTTTGTGTGTGAGCAGAGATGGGATTTGTCCTCCTATATGATAGGAGTTGCATCCATAGAGCCCCTTGATGGAATGGGACTGAGAAGTGCATGACCATGCTTGGTTGATTCAATATATGATATTGGACTCACAAATTTTCTGCAAGTCCATTCTAGCTCAAGAAACTTTGATTGAACATTTATGAGGGTGACATGGTCTATACCTCTAGTTCTATCTGGATGTAAGGGATGAAGGGACATGAGAACACTGTAACATTGGTCACAATGACTTTTGAGTTTTATAAACTCTTACTGTTTGGGGAGCAATGATGTATTGCTAGATGCCGCTCATTATTTGTGAAGCTTTTGTTTGATACTTTCTAGATCAAGTGGGAGACTGTTGGTGCAACCATAGTGATCTGAAATTGATCAAGCATGTAGCCTCACTGCAAACTCAGTATGAGCCTATTAGGGTAACACATAAGATTGTGGAGAAATTGGGAGATTGGATCTGTACTATTTAGCTCATATGATGAGTTGAATGATATTGAAAAAGGGGCTTAAAATATTTAAGGCATTTGGCATTGAGTGTGTTTAGGTCACTCAACGTCATGGGGCTGAAGGCGTTGAGTGTGTTTAGTTCACTCAACGCCATGGAGGTTGAAAAATATTCTAAGGCATTTGGCGTTGAGTTTGTTTAGCTCACTCAATGCCATCGGGCTGAAAGAGTTGAGAGTATTGAGTCCAGTCAACGCTTTCGCGGGTTAAGTGTTAACTCTGTGTATGTTGTCGTTGAGTGCGTTGACTGTCGCACTTGAGCGTTGAGTGCGTCGAGTCCACTCAACGCCTTCATCAAGTAAAGGGGTTTACCTGGCGAATATGGCTCTTAGGCGTTGAGTGTATTGTATTCACTCAACGTCGTTCGACGTTCTGGCCTTGGTGCAGATTTCGTCGAGCTGAGTTCGACGAATGAAGTTCGATGTTCTGGCCTTGGCGCAGATTTCGTCGAGCTGAGTTCGACGAATGAAGTTCGATGTTCTGGCCTTGACGAAAATTTCGTCGAGCTGAGTTTGACGAATGAAGTTCGACGTTCTGGCCTTTGGCGCAGATTTCGTCGAGCTGAGTTCAACGAATTGTTCGTCGAGCTGAGTTTGACGAATTGTTCGTCGAGCTGAGTTCGACAAATGCCCGTGCTGAGTCAAATGTTGACTTGCTGAATCTATCTCCTGGGATATAAATAGGATGTTTTAGGGTTTTCTTACGATGGTTCTAATCTTTCTGCACACGAGCCGATACTATGCGATAAGAAGAAAACCTAGAAACCCGACGGAAATGTTCCGCCAATCCTATCGCCGATCCGATCCCGATCCCGGTGAGTGTCGTCGTCGCCTCTCCTGCAACAGATCTAGCAGTCTGTGGAGACACTGAGTGTCCTCTCCCGACCTAGCGCTTGTGTGACAAGTTTCTGTGGGTTCTCCCGATCGTGTGGATTACTATAGAGGCGCGGATATACTTTCTGCGCTCAAGACTCAAGCCGCTGTGTGACCGGCTGTAACGACCCCATCCGTTACATGATGTATAGTAGAAGGTCCGGCCGGGGCCCCACACTATATGCCACAAACAGACGGTGAGGTCACAGGATAATACCAAACCATACACGAATCCTAACTCAGAGCATTCTAGCGGAAGCTTTGAGGTGTAAATTGAACTCTAACCAGGAATGTCTAATATATAAACCACAGTTATATATACAGCCACGGAATGTACAACAAAGGTTTGGCCTTATGGCCTTACAGTTCCTCTTTCCATCAACATGGATTACAAACCTCGGCGCGCAGGCCGGCCATACATGAGGAAAAACAAAACAAACAAAATCATTTGCTCAGCCTTCAAGGGCTAGCCGCAGCAGCAGCAACAACAGCAGTAGGGCTCCAGCCCTTCATTTACCACTTGGCTCTCCAGCACCTGCATAGGGACAATCCACCCAAACGGTGGCAAACAAGGCAACGGTCAACATTCAGCGGACCCAATTATAACAATCCTACCCCTTTCTCGGGGCAGTCGCAATCTTTCCCTGCACAGCATGGTATCAACAATAGCAACTATGTGCGTGCAGGCACATTCAAGCCATCACAACCATCGGCAACACGGCCCGACAGTCCGTGCACTCAGGGCACATTCTTGGTGTACCGGAATACCAGGGTCAACACCACCGTCTACACGGTATTTGAGCATTCTAGTCTTTTCGGCGCGCGGGCCTAAGACTCTCATTAGGCGCTCCAACAAAACCCATAACCAGGCTTCCAAGTCGGATGGACCTAACGCAGGTACGGATCAGCCACCCCCCATTGCTCAAGTCGCCGTGCCACCTCGAATACAGAAGTATCCATGGCAATTTATAGGCGCGGGTCGGTTTCACCTTTCCTGTTCGACAATCTGCCTTTCATCGAGTTGTAGCCCAACGGCTCAACCGCACATAAAGTGGCAACGCACTGCCACAAGAGTTGCATCCAACCCTCTTCATTTCCTGGACATCATCCAGTACTTCCTGCTGCACCAAGCAACAGGTAGGCACAAGGCAACACAAGCCATAATCACGGAGCCTTCTCCGATATGCAAACAAGCATCACCAATCCAGACTAGCATGTCCAGATGGGCTTCACACAGCATGCCTAGATCCGTACTCCAATTCCGGACTCTAATAAGGGGGACTTCACATATCTACCCCAAGGGACACCACAACCCACCGCCCACTCGCGGGGAAGGGTTTTCCCTATGAAATGCAGAAAAGAAAGACTTCACATGTCCAAGAAGGCAGATCGTTACCCTTGTCGATCTCTTGGGAGCCATCGAAACTAGCCGGTGAGAAAGAACCGCAACAGCTTTGCCTTCACAACGCTGGCCTCGGATCACGAATCGGACCACGGGAGCTCCACCGGTGGCTTGATCTCCTCCTCCTTCTTCTTCCTCCTCTCTCTTTCTCTCTTCCTTAACCAAATGAAGAATGAACTCTTCATCAGCCTCTGCGGTTTTAATCCAGCCAGGAATCACCTGAGCCCTTGGATCCAAAGAGAGAAAAATGAACGGCCACGATTTCCCAAAATCACCTTTTTTTTGGCTGACACGGCCTGTGACACGCCCGTGTCACAGGCCGTGTACCCTTAAGCGGCACACGCGGTATTCGTACCGACTGATCTTTACCAGAACACGGGTATCGACACGCCCGTGTCGAACCTGACACGCCCGTGTCAGTCATGAGACACGCCCGTGTCACCCCTGCCTCATCGAGCTCCAAACTCAACCAGCAGTACACGGGTAGGCACACGGCATCGGACACGCCCCTGTCAAATCTGACACGGCCGTGTTCAAGGCTTGGTTCCGGGCCGTGTAATCTTCTGACTCAGAACGCCTATTATTTGAGTGACACGCCCTGGGACACGCCCGTGAGTCGCAATCCTACCCCTTCTCGGGGCAGTCGCAATCTTTCCCTGCACAGCATCGTATCAACAATAGCAACTATGTGCACGCAGGCACATTCAAGCCATCACAACCGTCGGCCACACGGCCCGACAGTCCGTTCACGAAATCCATCTGACATTTCGATGGATTTGAGGCGTTGTATGGTCGTAAATGCCGTACACCGTTAGCTTGGGCAGAAGCAGGCGAATCTAAGCTGAGTGGGAAAAAGGAAGTCGAAGAATCTACCTCGCTCATACGCTCTATTCGGGAGAGGCTAGTGATAGCCCAAGATCGTCAAGCAAATTACTACAATGCCAAACACCGGAACGTGGAGTTCGCAGTGGGTGACTGGGTATATTTGAAGATCAAGCCCTTCAAAGGCGTATCTCGGATTCGGCGGTTGAAAAAGCTAAGTCCGAGGTATCTTGGTCTGTTTGAGGTGGTGGAGCGAGTTGGGGAAGCTACTTATCGACTAGCACTTTCAGCAGACTTGGGTGGATTACATGATGTATTTCACATCTCAGTGCTTCGTAAGGCTGTCAAGGATCCAGCTCACGGAGTGGAGAATGATCGGGTACAATGTTAGCATTTAGTATGGCCTTTCATCCCCAAACGGATGGCCAGACTGAACGAACCAACAGGACGATGGAGGACATGCTCCGCATGTGCGCCCTAGAGGGCATCATACGGTCATTATGATTATGGCATGTTGTGTCAGCGTTGTGAATACCGCGTGTGCCGCTAGAGGGTACACGGCCTGTGACATGGGCGTGTCACAGGCCGTGTCAGCGTGGTGGGACAAAACCCACGCGCAGCGGAAGCGTGGTGGGCCCATAACCCATAGGTCAGAGGATTGAAACCTCCCTCTGATACCAAAATGTAACGACCCCATCCGTTACATGACGTATAGTAGAAGGTCCGGCCGGGGCCCCACACTATATGTCACAAACAGACGGTGAGGTCACAGGATAATACCAAACCATACACGAATCCTAACTCAGAGCATTCTAGCGGAAGCTTTAAGGTGTAAATTGAACTCTAACCAGGAATGTCCAATATATAAACCACAGTTATATATACAGCCACGGAATGTACAACAAAGGTTTGACCTTATGGCCTTACAGTTCCTCTTTCCATCAACATGGATTACAAACCTCGGCGCGCAGGCAGGCCATACATGAGGAAAAACAAAACAAACAAACTCATTTGCTCAGCCTTCAAGGGCTAGCCGCAGCAGCAGCAACAACAGCAGTAGGGCTCCAGCCCTTCATTTACCACTTGGCTCTCCAGCACCTGCATAGGGACAATCCACCCAAACGGTGGCAAACAAGGCAACGGTCAGCATTCAGCTGACCCAATTATAACAATCCTACCACTTTCTCGGGGCAATCACAATCTTTCCCTGTACAACATGGTATCAATAATAGCAACTATGTGCGCGCAGGCACATTCAAGCCATCACAACCGTCGGCCACACGGCCCGACAGTCCGTGCACTCAGGGCACATTCTTGGTGTACCGGAATACCAGGGTCAACACCACCGTCTACACGGTATTTGAGCATTCTAGTCTTTTCGGCGCGTGGGCCTAAGACTCTCATTAGGCGCTCCAACAAAACCCATAACCAGGCTTCCAAGTCGGACGGACCTAACGCAGGTACGGATCAGCCACCCCCCGTTGCTCAAGTCGCCGTGCCACCTCGAATACGGAAGTATCCATGGCAATTTATAGGCGCGGGTCGGTTTCACCTTTCCTGTTCGGCAATCTGCCTTTCATCGAGTTGTTGCCCAACGGCTCAACCGCACATAAAGTGGCAATGCACTGCCACAAGAGTTGCATCCAACCCTCTTCATTTCCTGGACATCATCCAGTACTTCCTGCTGCACCAAGCAACAGGTACGCACAAGGCAACACAAGCCATAATCACGGAGCCTTCTCCGATATGCAAACAAGCATCACCAATCCAGACTAGCATGTATAGATGGGCTTCACACAGCATGCCTAGATCCGTACTCCAATTCTGGACTCTAACAAGGGGGACTTCACATATCTACCCCAAGGGACACCACAACCCACCGCCCACTCGCGGGGAAAGGTTTTCCCTATGCAATGCAGAAAAGAAGGACTTCACATGTCCAAGAAGGGGGATCGTTACCCTTGTCGATCTCTTGGGAGCCATCGAAAACTAGCCGGTGAGAAAGAACCGCAGCAGCTTTGCCTTCACAACACTGGCCTCGGATCACGAATCGGACCACTGGAGCTCCACCAGTGGCTTGATCTCCTCCTCCTTCTTCTTCCTCCTCTCTCTTTCTCTCTTCCTTAACCAAATGAAGAATGAACTCTTCATCAGCCTCTACTGTTTTAATCCAGCTAGGAATCACCTGAGCCCTTGGATCCAAAGAGAGAAAAATGAACGGCCACGATTTCCCAAAATCACCTTTTTTTTGGCTGACACGGCCTGTGATACGCCCGTGTCAGAGGCCGTGTACCCTTAAGCAGCACACGCGGTATTCGTACCGACTGCTCTTTACCAGAACACGGGTATCGACACGCCCGTGTCGAACCTGACACGCCCGTGTCAGTCATGAGACACGCCCGTGTCACCCCTGCCTCATCGAGCTCCAAACTCAACCAGCAGTACACGGGTAGGCACACGACATCGGACACGCCCATGTCAAATCTGACATGGCCGTGTTCAAGGCTTGGTTCCGGGCCGTGTAATCTTCTGACTCAGAACGCCTATTATTTGAGTGACACGCCCTGGGACACGCCCGTGTCCCAGGCCGTGTACCCCCGACACGCCCTGGGACACGCCCGTGTCCCAGGCCGTGTAAAATGACCTGCACCTCAAATCCATTTTTTGAGATTTTTGGGTTGTTACACCGGCCTAATTTTTCTGGAGCATCTAGGTTGAGTCTTGACTCAATTCCTCAAAGGTAATTTTATTACAGCTTGTTTTACTTCTTGATTCATGAATATTGCTTGATCCGAACTCGTTTGGGTTTTTCTTGCTCTTTTTCCACTGCGTGCACAAGTGTTGTGCCATCCCCCAAAACCCAACAGAATGGTTCTTAAGTTATACATTCTTGTGATATATCTATATGTGGTTGTTATGCATGCAGGGAAGGATTACCGCTGCCCCGGGTATGGGGTAAGGTCGTTATAAATTGGTCATCTAAAGCTAACCATTGCTTTGTTTACCGCCCTTGTGGTGGATTGTCCCTGTGCAGGTGCTGGAGAGCCGAGCGGGAAATAACGGGTTGCTGCCCTTATTATTATGCCAACCCTTGAAGGCCAAGAGAAGAGTTTTTTTAGTGTTTTCATGTATGGTCAGCCTGTGTGTCATTGTATGAAAATACTTTTGTAAAAAGAAACAGTTGTAAGGCCTTAAGGCCAGAACTTTTGTGTATTTTTGTAAACATTCCTATATGGTTTATTTAGTGGGCATTTGTATTACTTGAGTTCAATGTAACCCTTAAATCTTCTGCTAAAATGCTCTGAGCTAGGATTCGTTTGGTCTCTTGATATTAATTTGTAACTCCGCCGACTATCTGTGAATTATCGCGTGGGGCTCCGGCCAGACTGTAAGACCCCTTTTTTTCCTTTTTGACACCGGGGTCTTTGGCCCAGAACCGCCGCTTTGCAGTGACACCTTCACGCCCTGAAGGGTCATCACCACAAAGCGCCGATCCTGCGGGCCAATTCGATCACAAAAAAGTAGCAAAGGTAAAAGAGTAAGGAAGAAACTCAAATACTAGTCCACAGGAAATCACATATCAGAGTAATAATATCTCCACAAAGGGAAAGTCCACAGAAATAGTATAAAAGGTACTAAAAGGAAGGGCTTATGCCCAATACATCATAATCCTCACTACAGGTCACTCAAGCAGAAGCAAACTATAACATCTACTATAAGTCGGGACTCACAGTCCCAGCTGGCTGAACTCCTGATCTAGACTGCCCTATCTCAAAATGGGCTGACCTCAGGGGCTGCTCCTCCATGCTGGGCTCCACGATCCCCTAAATGATGTGGTCCGAAAACCGTTAGTCTATAAGACTATGTCCTATGATCCCCTACCCCTTCCCCCATGTCTCCTAAGTACCGAGCGGAGAGGAAGAAAGGGAAGGAAATGAAGGTGGAGAATAAATCAAAAGCAGGTGGCAACGGACCTATGCTAGCAATTCCATAGCAAATATGATAGAAACAGAAAGTAGGAAATATAACCTTATCTTAGGTGCGGAAGCACCTAAGACAAGGGATCTTCTGCAAGGCTCCCATCGTATAAAGTGTCCCATACCGCTTTATACGTTGGGGTATCGATTATTAACAGCAATATATATTTAAAGAATTTGACCTTAATTTATAAACTTGCCCACACAAGCTTATAGACCAAGGGGTCATTTTGCAAGGCCTATTGTATAAGCGTCCCATTCCACTTATACAATAGGTGTCAGGGGTTAAATGAAACGTTTATGCTATGGCATGCTAGTGGGTATGAATATGAACATGCAAGTGCAACCCACCCACCCGACTCTGTGTACACAGACCTTTAGTTTCCCCTTTCGGAGTCGTTACCTCCCAGGATACCTCCGTAGTGGCAGACGGAAGTGGTAGGTTGGGCCTCGCCCACCTCTAAACAAATAAAGCACTACCGGTCAGACCTATCGTACGCCTCAACGCTTGGTACACAAAGCAGACTCCTGCATACTCTTGTCGGCTGGCGCACCGGACTTATGATGGCGAAGTGCTAACCACACTTGTCGAGTCAGCATATTCGTGTCGGTGCATCGACCCTCCAATACCGAAGACCCACCACCTTATCCTTTTCTTTATGCACATGCAATAATTAACGTGTCAAACAACCGAGCCAAAACTCCACGGACCAAACTGTCTGCCTCATAACCAACCTAGCTGAAGCTCCCCGTACCAAACTGTCTGTCTCATAACTAACCGAGCTGAAGCTCCCCGGACCAAACTGTCCGTCTCATAACTAACCGAGCCGAAGCTCCTAACAATCTTCCTGTGCTAATAGTGTTTTGTGAAATGTGAAACCCTAATTACTAAGTCACTCTTTCTGTTTATTAATACAGTTTACGTTAACTCAGGACTGCCCCCGGCATACCCAGTAAAGGGCTCTCAAAGGGCACTAGGAACTATGATGGTAGACGAAGCACATCGTTCCCTTTCGCAAGGCACTTTTTATTATTGGTTGATTCCCTTAATCCACTCCCTCCTCATATTACAGTAGGCTAATCCTAGGGTGATTTGACTCTTCCTCTCCTCAGGGAAGATTATCTTTCGTCGAACCCGAACACCTCTAAACTCTAGCCAAACCACTTCTCACTACTCTTCCTATCCTTCTATTATGAACACTTTCACATCCAACCAATTCAGCAGATTAACTAACTCCAACGTTGTGCCCCATCATATCCTATGACTATTAACTCAAATTGCTAATTGCAAACTATCATATGCTATATGTCGAACCAGATAGGAAATGATCCAATACTCATCCAAATACCCTAACTTATTTACTGGAGGTATATCATGATATAATTAGCCTATAATCAGAAAATTATAATTTTTCCTAATTTATCTGACATTTAATTAATTTCCTCAAAAATTCCAAGGGCTACCGATTTGAACATGAACTATCCTAAGTACTCATGCAAGATGTCCATCAAAATTATTATAAATATTATGTTATCTCAATATGGTAAATTCAAGGTATCACAATTTTTTCTATAATCAAAAGGGCACTAAAACTATTTTAGCAATATTTTCTATCTTTCGTTATTTATGAATAAAGTACAGAGAATATCCATCCAAAAATTATAAATTAATTATACTATCTAGATACAACCTTAAAAATAGCACTGGCCAAGTTTCATAATTTTTCAGCAAGTATTAATCTATGAATAAATTAATTATCAAAAATCTTCATAAGGTGGACTTGTAAAGAAAGTTCTGTAACTAAGATTCTAAAAATCATGAATAAATGTCTACAAGCATATAATGGCCTGAAAGTCTAAATTCCTAAGCCTCATAATTTTTCAACAGCAATATTGTCCATAATTAGTTTTTAAACCATAAAACCTCTTTTTAACATTTGTGCATAAAGTACTAGATTTACTCAACTAAAAATTATACAAAAATTTAGGAGCGACCATTCTGACCTAAAACATTTACTTCCAAGATTTCATGGGGTTTTAATGAACAGAAAGATCTAAATAATTAAAACATCAATTAGGTCTATAACAAACTTTACAAATGAAGTGCTAGAAATGAACATCATAAAATTCCAGTAAATTACTATAGGTTCTACCCATTCCAAAACTCACTCTACCCGAGTTTCACAGCTTTTAGATAATGTTTAGTGATTGATTTTACTTATTTGAGATTTCACCCTAAAACTAAGGTTAGGGTTTTGAGCTATCTACCTATCTCCAACTCCTCTAAGATTCCATCCAGATGATTTATAATATTCTAACGTCGACTCTACTGAATTTCAAGGCAATACGAGGGAATTTGCCCTCATGTCCTTCACAACCCTCAAAACCCTCCCTTTAGGGTTTGAGTTTGGATCCTAGGGTAAACAACCCTAAACCACACCATTTTTCTCCAAGTGGGTATAATAACCCTTCTAAGTCAGTGTGTAACATCCCATTTCCGGCTATACCCCTAGGAGTCGGTCTGTCGTGATAGAACCCTAGGAAGCCCAAAAATTGAAGTCCATCGACCAAGACTTCGAGTCATGGGTTGGTCATGCCCGTGACCGACCAGTCACGCCCGTGACCTAGGGCGTGACCCCTTCGACGATCGTCGATCTCAGGAAGACGATCGTAGAGCGCAGAATTTGAAACCCGGGCTTGTCACGCCCGTGACCTACGTGTCACGCCCGTGACCTAGGGCGTTACCCCCTTCGACGATCGTCGATCTCAGGAAGACGATCGTCGAGCGCAGTTTTTTGCAGCCTGGGCCTGTCACGCCTATGACCCACGTGTCACGCCCGTGACCTAGGGTGTGACCCCCCCCTTCGATGATCGTCGATCTCCGGAAGACGATTGCCGAGCGTAGAATTTACATCATGGGCCTGTCACGCCCGTAACCGATGTGTCATGCCCGTTACCTAGGGCGTGACCCTCCTTCGACGATCGTCGATCTCAGGAAGACGATCGTCGATCTCAGGAAGACGAACGTCGAACTCAGACTTTCCACAAGGACCTGTCACGCCTGTGACCTACGTGTCATGCCCGTGACAAAGGCTGAAACGTTGGTTCAAGCCCGAAATTATTTTAACACGCGTTATAATAAATTCTTGTATGGAAAGTTACACCAGGAGTATTAAATGGGCCGTTTCCTTCTCTAATTTCTTAGTAAAATGAGTAAGTGTTGACCCAATAAGAAATCGCCACCTGGATCAGCCATTTCATCTTCCACCTTTTCCTCTCCCTCCACCATAACCGAAATATTATTAAGAGAGAGCATTCATGGACATGAATGCTTCACCCTTTCCCCTCCCCATTTCGAGATCTATAAAAGCCTTCTTAGAGCAAGATGAGAGGTTTAAACTCTTGACCAAACGGATTCAAATTATTGTTCTTGCTGTAGGAGAAGTTCGGAAACACCACCATCGCGCCATGACAATCCGACGTTCATCTCGTCTCTAAATCGCGAACAAGGTCCTCCTCTACTTCTTCTTTTGTGGGTAGATCTTAGGATCTGAGAAATGAAGTTTGTGCTCAAAGGAGCCGGACCTATCTCGCGTTTTCATGGAAAACCATGAAAAATATATTTTTCGGGTACGCCGGAAACCGCCACCTCCGGCGGCCAAACCACCGCCGACCGATAGCCATCGCCTCGACGGAGGTGGTGGTGGTGGCTGGCCAGGGAAGTGACCAGACGACCGGCAACAGATCGCGGAAAGGCTACAGGAAATATAGTTTCCTGAGTTCTGACTTCGGGTTCTGTAGAAGATGAACAGTAAAACATGTTTATATTATAAAGTTTTAAATATAATATTTAAGGAAAATATTTATAAAATGGTCGTATTTTGATGCGGCAAAACGAGGCACTTAGATGCCGTTTTAGGAAAAATGGCCAGTCATAAAGTTGTAGCCCTTCAAGTCTAGATTAATTTAAAATTTATTTCAACCCGTTTGGATAAGCGGTTTGACCGCAGCACCCGGTTTAGTGGGGGTTGTACATAGAGTTGGGCAGGAACTAAAATGAATGCCCATGTTTCGTCCCTTATCCAAATGGCTTGAGATTTGGGCAGGGGGTTACCCTTAGCCATACCTAGAGACAGTCCAAAATTGGGATTTTTTTGAGACACTTTGCCTAAAGTTTTTGTTTTAATTTAATTAAGTTAGAGGAATTTATTTAAGTGGTAAAATGACCTACAAACCCTACCAAATTTTTGTGAGTGGTCCCTGGCTATAAAACCTAGCTCTGTACAAAATTTCAACTCATTTGGTTGAGTTTTGGATAGGAAGTCACCTATTCTTGACAAGGCATTAATGAGACGTTTTTGAGTAAAAAGTGCACTAAGAGGTTGGAACGGTCAAATCACCTCAACAGAGGCTGATATGTTGACCACTGACTTTGAAGGGTTATTATAACCCACATGGAGGAAATGGTGTGGTTTAGGGTTGGTTTACCCAAGGATCCAAACTCATACCCTAAATGGAGGGTTTTGAGAGTTGTGAAGGACATGGGAGCAATTGCCCTCGTATTGCCTTGAAATTTAGTAGAATTGATATTAGCATGATATGAATCATCTGGATGGAAACTTGGAGGATTTGGAGATAGGTAGATACCTCAAAACCCTAACCTTAGCTTTAGGGTAAAATACCAAATAACTAAAATCCATCATTAAACATTATCTAAAAGCTGTGAAACTCATGTAGAGTAAGATTTGGGATGGGTAGAATCTATAACAATTTTACTGGAATTTTATGATGTCTATTTACAGCACTTCATTTGTAACGCTTGTTATAGCCCTAATTGATGTTTTAATTAATTGAATCTTTCTGTTCATTGAAACCCCATGAAATCTTGGAAGTAAATGTTTTAGGTCAGAATGATTGTTCTTGAATTTTTGTATAATTTTTAGTTGAGTAAATCTTGTACTTCCTTCACAAATGTTAAAAAGGGGTTTTATGCTTTAAAAATTAATTATGGATTATATTGCTGCTGGAAAATTATGAAAGTTGACCAATTCTAGTTTTAAAGTTGTACCTGCATAATATAATTAATTTATAATTTTTGGATGAATAATCTTTGTACATGATTCATAAATAACGAAAGATATAAAATATTGCTAAAATAGTTTTAGTGCTCTTTTGATGATAAAAAATTTGTGATACTTTGAATTTACCATGTTGAGATAGCAAAGTATTTATAATAATTTTGTTGGATATCTTACATCAGTGCTTAAAGTAGTTCATGTTCAAACCGGTAGTCCAAGGAATTTTGAGGAAATTAATTAAAATGCCAGATAAATTAGGAAAATTATAGTTTTCTGATTATAGGCTAATCATATCATGATAAACCTCCAGTAAATAAGTTAGGGCATTTGGATGAGTATCGGATCATTTCCTAACCGGTTCGACATATAGTCTAGGTTGGTCTGCATATAACAAAATTGTTAAATTGCAATAAGACATGATCTGGGATAGTTATTGGAGATAGTCATTTTGTCTGGGTGGATAGATGTGAATGATTTCGTAATAGAATGATATGAGGAGTAGTGAGAAGTGGTGTTGGCTAGAGTTAAGAGGTGCTCGGGTTCGACGAAAGATCGTCTTTTCCGAAGAGAGGAAGGTTAAAA
This sequence comes from Platanthera zijinensis, assembly GCA_039513925.1. NCBI lineage: Eukaryota > Viridiplantae > Streptophyta > Magnoliopsida > Asparagales > Orchidaceae > Platanthera > Platanthera zijinensis. Next base: position 118,834,589 of record CM077085.1, read on the forward strand.
ATCACCCTAGGTTAGTCTATCGTAATATGAGAAGGGAATGGGTAAAGGGAATCAACCTGTAACAATAAGTGCCTTGCGAAAGGGAATGATGGGCTTCAGCTACAATTATAGTTCCTAGTGCCCTTTGAGAGCCCTTCACAGGGAATACCGGGGGCAGTCTTGGGTTAACGTAAACTGCTATAACAAACTGAAAAGAGTAACCTAGTAACTAGGATCTCACATTTCACAAACACGGTAAGCATAGGAAGAATGTTGGTAGCTTCGGCTCGATCGGTTAAGAGGCGGGCGGAATGGTCCGGGGAGCTTCGGCTCGATTGGTTAAGAGACGGACGTTTTGGTCCGGGGAGGTTCTGCTCGGTTTTGTATGATTACGATTAAATTTGCATGTGCATAAAAGGAAAGAAATTAAGGTGGTGGGTCTTCGGTATTGGAGGGTCGATGCACCGACGCAAATACGCTGACTCGGCAAGTGTGGTTAGCACTTTGCCAACAGAAGTCCGGTGCGCCAGTTGGCAAGAGTACGCAGGAGTCCGCTTAGTGCACCAAGCGTTGAGGCGTACGATAGGTCTGACCGGTAGTGCTTTACTGGTTTAGAGGTGGGCGAGGCCCAACCCACCGCTTCCATCTGCCACTACGGAGGTATCCTAGGAGGTAACGGCTCCGAAAGGGGGAACAAAAGGTATATGTGCACAGAGTCGGGTGTGTGAGTTGCACTTGCATGTTTCATCATACCCACTTGCATGTCATAGCATAATCGATTCATTTAACCCCTGACACCTAAAGTATAAGTGGAATGGGACGCTTATACATTAGATCTTGCAAAACGACCCCTTGGTCTATAAGCTTATGTGAGCAAGTTTATAAATTAAGGTTAAATTCTATAATTATATGATGATGTTTGATAACTGACACCCCAACGTATAAGTGGTATGGGACACTCTATACGATGGGAGCCTTGCATAAGATCCCTTGGCTTATGCGTTTCCGCACATAAGTTTAGGTTACTTTACCTACTTTCTATTTCTGTCATATTTATAATAGAACTGCTAGATTAGCTCCGCTGCCACATGTTTTCTTTGTTTTAATCTCCACCCTCATGTCCTTCCCTTTCTTCCTCTCACTCGGTACCTAGGAGCCATGGGGGAAGGGGTAGGGGATGATAGGGCTTAGTCTTTATGACTAACGGTTTTCGAACCGCATCATTTTAGGGAATCGCGGAGCCCAGTACGGGGGAGCAGCCCTAGAGACCGGTACACTTGGAGATGGGGCAGTCTAGCTCCGGAGTTCATACAGCCGGGACCGTGAGTCTCGACCTTGAGTAGTTTTGTTTTTGCTTCTGCATGAGTGAATGTAGTGAGGACATGATGTACCGGGCATAAGCCCGCATTTATAGTACTCTGATTATTATTCTGTGGACACTCCCTTCGTGGAGATTTTATTTCTATATATGTGATTTACCAGTGGACTTGCTTTTACTTCATTCATTTTGCTACCTTTTTGTGATGGAATTGGCCGGCAGAATCGGCGCTTTGTGGTGATGACCCTTTAGGGCGTGAAAGTGTCACCGCAAAGGGGCGGTTCTGGGCCTAAGACCCCGGTGTTTTTTATTAAAATGTTAAAAAAAAGGGTCTTACAGAGTGGTAAAAATATCAGCCTCTGTTGAGGTGATTTGACCGTTCCAACCTCTTAGTGCACTTTTTACTCAAAAATGCCTCATTAATGCTTAGTTAAGGATAGGTGATTTCCTACCCAAAACAAATCAAAATGAGTTGGAATTTTGTACAGAGCTAGGTTTTATAGCCAAAGACCACTCTCATAAATTTGGGAGGGTTTGGAGGTCATTTGACCACTTAAATAAATTACTCTAACTTTATTAAATTAAAAAAAAAACCTTAGGCAAAGTATCTCCAAAAATTCTCATTTTTGGAAAGCCTTTAGGTATGGCTAAGGGTAACCCTCTTCCCAAGTTTTAGGTCTTTTGGACAAGGGACGAAGAGTGGACATTCATTTTAGTTTCTGCCCAACTCTAGGTATAGCCCCCACTAAAACGGGTGCTGCGGTCAAACCACTTACCCAAACAAGTTGAAAGTAATTTTAAATTAATCTAGACTCAAAGGGCTACAACTTTTGTGACTGGCCATTTTTCCTCAATCGGCTTCTAAGTGCCTCGGTAGCATCAAAATGAGCCCATTTAATGTATCTTTTCCTTATATACTATATACATAATTTTTATATTATAAAAATGTTCTTACGATGGCTATCGGTCGGCGGTGGTTTGGCCGCCGGAGGTGGCGGTTTCTGGAGGACCCGAAAATATATTTTTCATGGTTTTTCCATGAAAATGCGAGATAGGTCCGGCTCCGTTGAGCACGAACTTCTTTTCTAAGATACAAAGATCTACCCATAAAAGAAGAAGTAGAGGAGAACCTTGTTCGCGGTTTGGAGGCGAGATGAATGTAGGATTGCCATGGCGCGGTGGTGGCATTGCCAAACTTCTCCTACAGCAAGAACAACAACTCTAATCTGTTTGATCAAGAGTGTAATCTTCTCATCTTGCTCTAAGGGGGCTTTTATAGATCACCAAGTGGGGAGGGGAAAGGATAAAGCATTTAAGGCCATGAAGGTGAAATTCGGCCATGGCTGTAAGACCCCCTTTTTTTTTTAACACCGGGGTCTTAGGCCCAGGATCGCCGCTTTGCAGTGACACCTTCACGCCCTGAAGGGTCATCACCACAAAGCGCCGATTCTGCCGGCCAAATTCGATCACAGAAAGGCAGCACAATAAATGAAAAGCAAGTCCACAAAAATCACATCAGAGTAATAAAATCTCCACGAAGGGAGAGTCCACAGAAATAGTACAAATGGTATTGAAAGTAATGGCTTATGCCCGATACATCATAATCCTCACTACAGGTCACTCATCCGGAAGCAAACTATAACATCTACTATAAGACGGGACTCACGGTCCCAGCCGTCTGAACTCCTGAGCTAGACTGACCTATCTCCAAGCGGGCCGACCTTCGGGGCTGCTCCTCCATGCTGGGATCCACGATCCCCTAAATGATGTGGTCCGAAAACCGATAGTCATAAAGACTAAGCACTATCATCCCCTACCCCTTCCCCCATGGCTCCTAAGTACCGAGCGAAGAGGAAGAAAGGGGAGGACATGAAGGTGGAGAATGAATCAAAAGCAGGTGACAGCGTACCTATGCTATCAATTCTATAGTAAATATAACAGAAATAGAAAGTAGGAAAAGTAACCTTAACTTATGTGCGGAAGCACCTAAGCCAAAGGATCTTCTGCAAGGCTCCCATCGTATAAAGTGTCCCATACCACTTATACGTTGGGGTGTCGGTTATCAAACAGCAGCATATATATATATATATATAATTTAACCTTAATTTATAAACTTGCCCACACAAGCTCATAGACCAAGGGGTCGTTTTGTAAGGCCTACTGTATAAGCATCCCATTCCACTTATACATTAGGTGTCAGGGGTTAAATGAATCTATTATGCCATGACATGCTAGTGGGTATGATGAATCATGCAAGTGTAACACACACGTCCGACTCTGTGTACACAGACCTTTAGTTTCCCCTTTCGGATCCGTTACCTCCCAGGATACCTCCGTAGTGGCAGACGGAAGCGGTGGGTTAGGCCTCGCACACCTCTAAACCAGTAAAGCACTACCGGCCAGACCTATCGTACGCCTCAACGCTTGGTGCACAAACCAAACTCCTACGTATTCTTGCCGGCTAGCGCACCGGACTTCAGTTGGCGAAGTGCTAACCACACTTGCCGAGTCAGCGTATTGGCATCAATGCATCGACCCTCCAATACCCAAGACCCACCACCTTAACATTTCTTTCCCTCTTATGCACATGCAATATTTAACGTATCAAACCAATCGAGTCGAAGCTTCCCGGACCATTCCGACCGTCTCTTAACCAATCGAGCCGAAGCTCCCCGGACCATTCTGTCCGTCTCTTAACCAACCGAGTCAAAGCTCCCCGGACCATTCTGTCCGTCTCTTACCCAACCGAGCCGAAGCTCCCAACTATCTTCCTGTGCTAATAGTGTTTGTGAAACGTGCAACCCTAATTACTAAGTTACTCTTATCAATTTGTTAATACAGTTTACGTTAACCTAGGATTGCCCCCGGTATTCCCTGTGAAGGGCTCTCAAAGGGCACTAGGAACTATGATGGTAGCTGAAGCCCATCGTTCCCTTTCGCAAGGCACTTATTGTTATTGGTTGATTCCCTTAACCCATTTCCTTCTCATATTACAGTGGGCTAATCCGAGGGTGATTTTGACTTTTCCTCTCCTCAGGGAAGACGATCTTTCGTCGAACCCGAACACCTCTAAACTTTAGCCAAACAACTTCTCACTACTCTTCCTATCCCTCTATAGTGAAATCATCCACATCAGTCCACCCAGCTAAAATGACTAACTCCAACAACTATTCCAGATCATGTCCTATTGCAATTTAACAATTTGTTATATGCAGACCAACCTAGGTTATATGTCGAACTGAGTAGGAGATAATCTAGATAATCATCCAAATGCCCTAAATTATTTACTGGAGACTTATTATGACACAAATAGACTAAATCCAGAAAATTGTAATTTTCCTAATTTATTTGGCATTTAATTAATTTTCCTTGAAGCCTCCAAGGGCTACCAATTGAACATGAAGTGCACTTTTCAGGTATGTATAAAGCTTCATAAAATCATGATAAATCATAAACAACAATTTAACAGTAAAGCCAAGATATAACAATTTTTCTAGTAATTTAAGGACTCTAATTTAATTTTGATAATAAATCTTATCTCCTTTCATTAATGAAGTAAGTGCAGTAGATAATCATCCAAAAATTCTTAATTAATCTTCTAGAGCAGATATTGTCCTAAAAACATTAGTGGCCAAATTTCATAATTCTTCAATGGAGATTGAGCTCTGGAATAAATAATTACCAAAATCTCAAAAAGCTATATTTGTGAAGCAAGTATTGAAAATATTCTTCTAAAAATCATAAATAACATTATAAGACTAGATATTGATTTAAAAACATCATTGGCCAGGTTTCATAATTTTATAGTAGGTAATTTGCTCTAAATGATTTATTGACCATAATTGCTTTTTTGGAATTTGTGAAGGAAGTACTAGATATAATCAACTAAAATTTGTAACAAAATTCAGGGATATTCATTTAGACCTAAAGCATCTGCTGACCAAGTTTCATCAGATGCAAATGAACAGAGTAGTCAAAATAATTAAAACACCAGTTTGAGCAAATTGTTACCTAACAAATAAAGTACTTGAAATATAATCCATAAAATCCTAATAAAATTACTAAGGGTTCTACCTTGTCTAAAACTTACTCAACCCAATTCTTACAACTTTTAACTAAGGTTTAGTGACTATGTTTTCATAATTGAACTTCTACCCTAAAACTATGGTTAAGGTTTTGAGGTGTCTACCTACCTCCAAATCCTCTAATATTTCTACCAGAGAACTTAGGATACACTACCTTCAACTCTACTGAGTTACATGGTCACATAAGGGCATTTTCCCCTATGCCCTTCACAACACTCAAAAACCCTTCCTTAGGGTTTGAGTTTGAACCCTAGGGTAAATCAACCCTAAACCACACCATTTTCCTTAAGAGGGTGACATTAGCCATACCAAATCAGTGTCCAAAATTTTAGTCTCTGTTGAGGTGATTTGACTATTCAAAACCCCAAGGGGGTGTTGGGACCCTATTAACCCTATAAGGGTCAACCTAGGGTTGGATAAAAACCAATTCAAAACATCTCCAAATGAAATGAAATTTTTACCAGAGCCTTAACATGCCTTCTAAGACTACTCACCCAAATTTGGGGGGATTTTGAGGTGTTTAAGATACCTAAAAAATTTATACATGGTTTATTAAATTTTTCCAAAAACTATAGAAAACTATTCTTCAAAAATTTCTATTTTTGGACAGACCCTAGATATAGCTAAGGTAGACCCCCTGACCAAATTTCAGCTCATTTGGATAAGGGATGAAAGGTGGGTATCCATTTGAACCTCAGGATAGCCCTAGGTATAGGTCCCACCAAAATGGATGCTGTGGTCAAATACCTTACCCAATCGAGTTGAAATAAATTTTAAAATAATTTAGACTCGAAGGGCTAGAACTTCTGTGACTAGCATTTTTCCTAAAACGGCCGTTTAGTGCCTCATTTAATAGCATCAAAATAAGCATGATAAAAGTTATTAATTACTATATATTATCTATAAATATATATAAGATTTAATATATGGCACTGTTAATCTTCTCAAAAACCCGAAACCAGTAACCTAAAAACACTTAAAACCTATAGCTTTGCTTGAGCCACCGCCGGCCATTTGGCCACCTCCCTGTCCATCCATCGCCACCACTACCTCCGTCGAGGTGGTGGCTATCGGTCGGCGGTGGTATGGCCGCCGGAGGTGGTGGTTTCCGGCGAACCCGACCACCATGAATTTCGGAAAAACCATGAAAACGCTCACCCGATCCAGCTCTTTTGAGCCCGATGTCTCTCCTAATAATTCCTAAGATCTATCCATAGAAGAAGAGGTAGAGGAGGACCTTATTCGCGGTTTGGAATCGAGCCGATCGTCGTGATGCCATTTGCACGGTGGTGGCGTCGCCGGAATTCTTCAACAGCAAGGTAATAAGCTCTAGCTTTATCGAGCAAGGGTGAAAACTTCCTCTCTAAGTCTAGGGAGTCTTTTAAAGGAGAAATAAGGGTGTGAGTGGGGGTATAAGCTATCCAGCCATTAATGCCTCCTTAAAAGCATGCTTCGGCCATGGTGGAGGTGAGATGAAACGGCTCCAAAACAGCTAAGAGAAGGCTAGAAACTCCTCTCCCCGAGAGGAGTTGAATCCAGCCGTTTCAAGGAGGAGAGGATGGAGCCGAGCCTTAAAATCCATTAATGGCCATGACTATGGCTAGAAGGAAGAGGAGATGGCTGTCACGTGGCACAGCCAGTAAAATCATAAAATAAGACTTAACTAAGTCTCAATAGCTGAAAACGAACCAATAACGCATTCTGGCTCACTTCCTAGACCGGCCCGAATCAACTGAACCATCAACCAAGCTTAAAAAAGTTTCTAAGTAAAATGGCGTTGAGTGAGCTCAGCTCACTCAACGCCATCCAGGCTACGGCGTTGAGTGAGCTCTACTCACTCAACGCCATCCATGTTGCGGCGTTGAGTGAGCTCTGCTCACTCAGCGCCATCCAGGATACGGCGTTGAGTGAGCTCTGCTCATTCAACGCCATCCAGAATACGGCCCTTCCAGACTATGGCGTTGAGTGAGCTCAGCTCACTCATCGCAATCCAGACTATGGCATTGAGTGAGCTTTGCTCACTCAACTCCATCAAGACTATGGCGTTGAGTGAGTTCAACTCACTCAACGCCATCATACTATTGTGTTGAGTGAGCTATGCTCACTCAATGCCACCCAGACTATGGCGTTGAGTGAGCTCAGCTCACTCAATGCCATCCATATTATGGTGTTGAGTGAGCTCTGCTAACTCAACGCCACCCAAACTATGGCGTTGAGTGAGCTCAGCTCACTCAACGCCATCCACACTATGGCGTTGAGTGAGCTCTGCTCACTCAATACCACCCAGACTATGGCGTTGAGTGAGCTCAGCTCACTCAATGCCATCCAGATTATGGTGTTGAGTGAGCTCTGCTCACTCAACGCCACCCGGACTATGGCGTTTAGTGAGCTCAGCTCACTCAACGCCATCCAGACAACACTAGATGGCGGTGAGTGCAGTCATTGCACTCAATGCCATTCAACTTATGGCGTTGAGTGCACCCGACGCACTCAACGCCAACCCACCTGTAAGATGGCGTTGAGTGCAGTCAGTGCACTCAACGCCATTCTACTTATGCCGTTGAGTGCACTCGACGCACTCAACTCCCATGTCCTAATCTTATTTTAAGCTAGTTTCTGACCTACTATTTGCAGACCAAGGTGATTTTCACCTTCCTACCTAAGCTCTCTTGGCCTTTTGGGTTTCCTAGGGTTTTGTCATGACCTAGTCATGGCAGAACCACTCCTGGGGGTCTAGCCGGAAATGGGATGTTATAATGGCATATTACTTGTATTCAGCCACCTAGAGGCTGATGAAAATCCTTGGTCTCCCCTAAATAATGAGGGGAAGATGAATCAAGGCTTTGGAATCAATAATTGTAGAGGAACTCTTGCTCTCCCATGGCCATTAATGGCTTTCTCTCCGTCTTTCTCTCTCTTCCTTTTGGGAGAAATTAAATTTAGCCACTTTTATGGCTGGTTATGGTTGTTAAACTCCTCAAAACTAATGAGGGAGAATATATTCAGCCCTTGGAATCAAATGGAGAGGCCCTTGGTCTCCCTTGGCCATGAATGGCCCATTTAAACCACTTTCTCTCTCCTCCATTAAAGGGTAAAATGGAGTTTTCTCTCTCCTAGTCATCAAGGCCGAATTTGTTCATCTCCCTAGCCTATTGGCAGCCCACTAATTCATACTATTAATTAATTAGGAGGTGGTTAGCCCAAATGAAAAAGGGCTTGAGCTTGGGTTAGCCCATTTAGGCTAATTTGACTTATTTCAAGGATTGAGTTGACCTTGGTCAAATTGACCATTTGGGTTGACCCCAATGGGTCCTTGGTGACCCATTGGCTTCCCCTAAGGTCTAGGTAAGGTTGGGTATGGTTGACTTGGCACCTTGGAGGTCACTTGACCCTTAGTAAGGGCACTTTGACCACTTTGGGGCTAGAGTTGACTTGGGTCAACATAGCCTCTTGGGTTGTCCCCAATGGGTCCTTGGTGACTTAAGGTCTAGGAAGACTTAGGTAGGGTTGGTTGAGCATAGTAGGGGCACATTGCCCTTAGTTAGGGCACCTTACCCAATTTAGGCCTATGGTGGTCTTAGGTCAATTTGACCACTTTGGGTTGATTTCAATGGACCCTTAGGGCTCTAATGGACCTTCCAATAGTTTAGGGATATTGTGGTGGGGTCATGGAGTCATGGTGAAGCCCTATGGTCATCCTAAACTAGTGTTTAGAATTCTACTATTTGATGACCATGGTGATATCCACCTTCACGCCTAAGCTTACTTGGTCTTCTTGGGCTTCTTAGGGTTTTGTCATGACTTAGTCATGACAAAACCACTCCTAGGAGTCTAGCAGGAAATGGGATGTAACATGGACCCTATATTATATTTCATGTGACAGATGGAGGTGTTACAATTTTGGTATCATCTTGTCTTAGTTCTATAAATTTGTGGTCGAATTCTTTTAAGGGATGGCGAGCACGTGTATGTGTTTACCGTTATAACAAAAATGAACTCAAGAATGTCCACTTAGGAATGAAAATACACATGTTTGAGGAACCTGTTCGTTTATAATAGTCGTTGTTTATTGTTGAGTAGTCGCTAAATTGTGTATTTTACACTTATAGGTGACTAGAAGTGGTGCAGGGCAGTATGAACCCCAACGTTCTGTTGAGAGTGTGGCACTAGCTGATGTGCCCACACCCCCTTCTTTTGTGAAAATAGTGTGACATCTCGATTTGCGCTAGGCCCCTCGTGCACGCTTTTGAGTCAGGAGAACTGATTTATGCTCAGAGAGTGCAGGCGATCAGGCACGCACTCATGGGGAAAAGAGAGGTTGGGCCTGTGTAGGACACGGGTAGAGACACGAGCGTGTCCCTACCCGTGTGCTGTGTACGTAGAGTTATCGAGAGGTTTCTAGTTCTCGAGAGGTGTCGAGTAGTACTAGAGAAAGTGTGTCCCGAGCAGGACACGGGTAGGGACACGGAAATGTCCCTACCCGTGTGCGTCGAGTTCTCGAGAAGTGTCGAGTTCTCGAGAGGTGTCGAGTAGTACTCGAGAAAGTGTGTCTCAAGCAGGACACGGGTGGGGACACGGGCGTGTCCCTACCTGTGTGCGTAAAGTTCTCAAGAGGTGTCGAGTTCTCGAGAGGTGTTGAGTGGTACTCGAGAAAATGTGGCCCGAGCAGGACACGGGTAGAGACACGGGCGTGTCCCTACCCGTGTGCACATCTTTAGAAGCTGGACGTATCTCCCAGGCAGGACACGGGTAAGAACACGTGCATGAACATGATCGTGTCATGTGACACGGGTAGTGGACACGGGTGTTTCCCTACCCGTATTGGTGTCCAAGCGACACTCGAACAGTTGACGTCGTTTCGCCAGAGCATGACACGGGTAAGGACACGGCCGTGTCCCTACCCGTGTCACTTCTGTATAAAAGAGAAAAATGAAACCCTAGCCATCTCATTCTCTTACAAACCCTATTTTCTGAAGAGGAACTTCTGGAGGAGGTAGATTTTGCTGGAGCCAACCAACCCCATGAGGAAACGCCACTGCCATCAAGGGAAAAACGATGCCAACGAGAAGGATGACAAGATCCATGGTCGGAAATGGCGAAACCACTTGAAATGAGTTGAGATTCCTCCCCTCTCCCTTGGTGCTAGATCTATAGTTATTCTTAGGTGATACATCGACTCAACCGAGTCTTGATGTGTGAGAAGAAGATTTCTAGGAGGGCCTTTCTAGAACTTGTGTTCTAATGGTTAGTCATCTTCAACCTCCCCTTCTTCAAAGTGATGATGGGGGTGGATTTGTGAAGAGGAATGGCCTTAATAGGGTGAATAAGGGTGGAGGAACTTCTGGTTGCGATTTGGAAAGACTGGCTTGAGGAGGAAGATGAACCAATGTTGTTAATTCCGCTTCAAGATGCATGCAAAAATCTGTGTTCTGTACGCAACGACCTTGTTGGCTATTTTCAGGCAAGAAAAGGTCAGATCTGGGCTTTCGACTAAACACGAAAGTTGTAACCCTTGAATTACCTTTCCAACGAGTGGTTACATGCCTTCAGGTTAAGTCTGTAGCCACGGGAATGTCTGATCGAAGTAGAGATTGTAGACTAAGCGCGTAGAAATTGTATTCTGTACGCAGCAGGCTTTGGAGCCAATTTTATGTGGGATACAGTCTGATCTAGGTTGCAGACTGAACATGAAAGTTATAGCCTATGGAAATAACTTTCCATCGAGGGGTTACACGCACTCATCGAATTTCAATAGCCACGGGAATCTTCGGTTGAAGTTGATGTCCAACAGGTGTTTTGCACTTGAAATTCCTGGATTAGTTTTATTATTTAATTTGGTCTCGGAAGAGGTTTTGTAACAATCCGACGTTAAGTCGTAGGCAAATCATAATATGTAGGGTTGTGATAATTCAACGCATGATGAAACTATTGGATAGGCCCCACATAAACTAATGATGAAATGGCATGTGATTGAATGAAGTGACTTGTGGGGGATAGTGAGCAAATGATAATTAGTGGTCTAATCACGGGAATACTAGAACTTGTGTATTCGGTCGGTGTTGATTGATATGAACATGCATTGTGATAATCGGATGAGTAACTCATGTTCTTACGAGTGATTTGGTTGGTAAACTAAATGTTGTTGGTGCCGTGAGAAGAGTCATGAATGGACGGTTGGGCTTAGTCCTCGGTGTTCATGTCCCGAGGCGCCTTCCGTGCCAAATGGTCGGTTGGGCTTGGTACTCATGCTCGTTTTCGAGTATCCTTCCGTACCACAGTGTGATTGAGTGGCTCATGGTGTGAGTCGACACGCGGTGTCGTAATCCCGGGTTAAGGATAGTGTGGCAGTTCTACGGGCTCGCCAATCATCACACCGATGGGAGTTGACAGCTAGACCTTGGGCAGTTGGGATTGGTCCTCGGTGTTCACGTCCCGAGGCTCCTTTCATGCCAAGTGAATGGTTGGGCTTGGTCCTCGTGCTCCTTTTTGAGGCTCCTTCCGTATCACACCTTAGGCTAGTTCGATGCTAGGATCTCGGTGCACATCTACCCGAGACACCCGCTGAGCCGTAGTATGCATGTGAGCTCCGATGTTGTGTTCTTAGCGTTGAGGCATACGAAGGCCTAGTCTAGGTAGTGTGGAGACCAGCCTAGTAGTGGAGATTCCCGCTCCACTGTCACCATCCGGCCACGATGATTGACGCCTGAGAGGTTAGCTACCTGCTCGAAAAGTGGGAACTACAAGTCTGTGTCGACATAGCGAGTGCATGTGTGTGATCATGGGTGAGTCATTGCATTGCATACATGTCATTACACTCCATTGCATACACAAGATCCTCATCATATAAGTTTATATGGGCACTCATATACGATAAGTTACTTACTGCTGAACGATCCTCAACTTATATGTTTGTATGGGCATTCATATAAGTTGAGTTACATTCTGTTATAATATTATACTCTCATGCTGCCGTAGATGATAGAATTGCTAGAATATGTTGTTGCTCATTTATTACACTGCTTTATTTACATAGAGATATCCCACCTACTTGTACCTATGTTTCATTTATGTTGTACCCTGTTCCTTTCTCTGCCCGGTGCCGAGGAGTCGCCGGGGGAGCGGATGTGAAACCACTTAGTCTTTATGAATAACGGTTGCTACATCTTCCTTTTTAGGAGGAAACCCCACAGGTGGAGCAGCGAGTTGTGCAGCCGGACAGCCAGGCCAGGAAGACAGGGCCTGAGGGGACGATATTGTCGCTATCGTCGGTTACTTATGTGAGTGTGAGAGGTTTTTGTTGTACCCTTTTTTGGAAAACTATTTACGTACTCTGATGTTAGAAGCTTGTTGAAGCTTCTCTACTGTTATTATATTATGGACTATCTGCTTGGTGTGGATTTGACTTCTATGTTATATTTGGTTGGGTTGGCAATGTATGATATTGGTTATAGCCGACAGGATAGGCGTCTTGTGGTACAGGCTAGCCCGAGTGTTAGTGCTACCGTAAGGCGGCTGTTCTGGGCATAAGACGCCTCTCGTGCCGTGTGTTGTGTTCTGGGAGGTGGGGGGGGGGTCTTACAAATGGTATCAGCTTGCTATAATCTTGAACTGAAGAAGTCATTTAATAGTGGTGCCACCCCCGTTCGATTAGTCAGTTTTGGGACAAACTGACTTAGCGGAAGAAGTGGTGTGCCCATATTTAATTCACACTAAGTTTGTCGATCTTTGACCTTAGATTATCCGACCTAACCTTAAGTTTGTACCTTACGTATAGATCCCAGTACATGTTGAGCCGGTGAGGGGCACCCCTGCCCCGTTCGTACCTACACAATTCCAACAATCTGAGCTGGGGCATACGCTCACAGATATCCTGGACACCTTCAAGTCCCAATCTCAGCAAGCCCCTGTACAAAAGCAGGGTCCAGGATAAACTTGGTTAAGCACTTTCCGAGCTCTCTCCCCTCCTGCTTACCTTGGGACGGAGTCGGCAGTGTGTACGGAAGAATGGCTTGACACTGTACAAGAACTGTTGGCAGGAATAAGGTGCCAGAACAACATGGCGGTGACCCTTGTAGTGACACTCTTAGAGCTGCACGCCAAAAGGTGGTGGAAGTCCCTCATGGGCTCCACTTTTAAAGGACGGATGTACACGAATATCAGTTGGAGTGAATTCTCTGAAGCCTTTTTAGAGCATTTCATCCCCTCGGCAGCTCGGGATAATCTTGAAGAGAGATTTTTGCAACTGAAGCAAGGGTCCAAGTTGGTGATAGAATACCAACTGGAGTTTCAGCACTTTGCTAGATTTGCTGACTCTTATGAGTTGGATGATAGAGGATACACAAAATGATTCTACAAAGGCTTGTGAGACACCCTGAGGCAAGCCTTTTTGTTGATAGTAGACTCTAGTCTAGCCGAGATTATTGACATGGCGAAGAGGTTGGAAGCGGACCATTTTGAAAGTGAGGGTAAGATCTACCTTTACTCTAGAGGGGGGGGGGGGGTGAATAGAGTATATTAAAATAATTTTCAATTTAAAAATGATTTAGCAGTGGAAGACTTGATTTATATATATGTGTATTGTGCTTGCAGTGAGTAAAAACTAAGTAAGCAAGAAACAAATCACAACACACAGCAAATCAAACACAGTAACCAGAAGACACAAAAATCTATAGTGGTTCTCCAATCATCCTGGGTACATCCACTCTTCTACCACCCTAGGTAGGAATCCACTGCAGGAATAGTTGATCAGGTGTCCTGGGCACCAATGAGCTTTTGATAAGGTGCTCAAAAACCAAATCAGATTTTTTAATCAGGTGTCTTGCCACCACTGAGTTTTGACAAGGTCTCAAAATCAAACCACAAAACTTTTGAAGGGAGTTTTGAGTAACCCTTTTACAGCAGAATAAAAGAAAAAGAAAGAGTTGATGTTCTTCTCTGTCAACAGTCAAAGAGAAGACTAGTGGATTGTTATTGTCAAAGCTCCCCCTGAGATTTGTAGTTGTTCAGCAAAAGAAGCTTTGCATAGGGTAATAGGCCTTCAGTATGTTTGAGATCTCCAGCAAAGAATGATTTTTACAAAAGCTGAAATGTGATGTGTCTGGAGTCCTTGATTGATGAAGCCTTGAACACTTGAATCTGAAGAGATCTTGAAAGAATAGAGAAATTCTTTTCTGTGTGGTGATCTCCTTCACTGTTGTATTCCTTATGTTCTGTAAGAATTCTAACTTGTAATCCTGTAGTACTTGTGTCTCAAGATCTACTCCTTAGAATAATAATGATCATCATACTGTCTCAATTACTCTGAGATGATATATTGAATTTCAGTCTTCTAGATAGCTGTTAGCCAGTCATAAATGACTTCCTTAAATGATATTTGTCTCTAGAGGAAAGTCCTAAGAGACATTCCATTTAGTCTTCCTTGAAACTTGCTCTAGATTGATTGAAACGGCTATAAAATCCTTTGAAATAAATGCTGGATATGAATCAGATTGAATTCCATAACTGATTGAATTTGAATTCTAAAATCGTCGATCTCTCAAGAAAAGTCATCGATCTGAGCTCGATTATTGTCGACCTGAGCTCAGAGACTAGAATTATACTTGAGACAGAAATCGTCGATCTGAGCTTGACTATCGTCGACCTGAGCTCAGAGATCTAGATTTTGGCTAGAGACAGAAACGTCGATATGAGCTCGGAGATCGGCGAACCGAGTTCGACGACTCGTTGAACTGAGCTCAGAGATAGTCGAACTGAGTTTGATGCCTCGTCGATCTGAGCTCGACGATAATTGCCTTAGACTTCTGTACTTATATTTTGAACTACAAGGTCTTGGGGGCAGCTTTCAAACCTAAGTTCTAAGTCTTAGACCTATTCTAGTTGACCTTTAAAACTATACAAAGAGGTCAAGACAAATTCCTAAGGACATAGTAATCCTTACCCAAATCAGTAATAGGGTGTTCCAACAATCTCCCCCTATTTGGGTTAGGATTACTATTTACAAGACATAGGAATTAAAAAGCATATAAGCTGAAATAAAAGTAAATACAACATAGCAGAATAATGAAGTGCAACATTGAAGAAGCAGATATAGAGTCACAGCAGATAGTCAGAAATAGATATATACTATCAGCTTACATAATTACTCCTTTTCTTCTCTCTTTTTGAACAAGATTTCTATGTTGGGATTTTGAGCTTCCTTCTTGGATCTTCTGTCATCAGCAGCACCTAGGGAGGTTTGAGATTTAGGTCTGGGAATAACAGCCTCTGGGTGCAGCTTCATATAACTCTCTGGATCAAAGAATTTTCTGGAGGAGTATCTTTCAAGTTCTTTCTTCCTTTGCTAAGATAGTGTAGTGATGTTTGAAGTATCTTTTCCCTGTTCTCTTGCCTTCTTTATTTGATCTAAGGAAGCCAATTCTTTCATCCTTGCTGTCCAAGAAAGGGGATTGTTTTCTGGATCTTCAAAGGGGATAGAAGGTTCATATTTGTTGATTGTATCAGTAGGAGGAGCTCTTGAAGTAACAATTTCTTTAAGCTTATAAGGGAAAGGACCTGAAGTTGAATCAATGGGGCCTTGTCCTTCCCTGTGATAAGGATGTTGTCTAGGTTGTCCTCTGGAATAAACTTTGTGTCCTCTTTGGTTTCCTCTGTACTGGCCTCTCCTGGATTGGTAGCCTCTTTATTTATATCCTCTGGATTGGGATCTGTCTTGAATCTGAGAGGAGCTTTGAGTTTTAGTATATGAGGTCTGTGAAGCAGAACCTCCACCAGTTCCTTCATCTGGTGAAGGAGGAGAAGGAGGAGGATTATGGTGAGATGATCCTTTGTCAAACTTCCTCGTCTTCTTCATGGCCTTCAATTGGTTCTTTGAGAATTGCATCCAAGGTTTAGTTATTGGACAGTCATGCAGAATATAATAGGGAATGTCATTATCATCCTTTACTTTCTCTGGAGGAACTCTTTTCAAAGCTTTGCTTCTGCCTTTCCTCTTCCTTGTAATGGTTGCAGAGGAGTCATCAGAATTAGTTCTGAACTTGTCACTGTCTGAGCTCTGAGGATTTTCATACAATTCATCAATCCTTTTAATATACTCTTTCTGTTGTTTGGATTGTTTAGTTGAAGCAGCAGCAGTAGTGATAGAAAAAGTACTTGCAGAAATAATAACACTGGCAGAAACAGAAAAGATAGCAACACTAAAAAATGGAGCAGCAACAACATTAGAAAAAGAAATAACAGCAGTAGTTTTTGAAACAATGGCGGCAGTAACAGCAGGCTCATCAACAAGAACAGCAGGCTTTGAATCATTAGCCTCTGTCATCAACAAATCATCAGCAATATCACAACTAACTTTATCAGCAGCAGAATCAGCATTCACAATATCAGTAGCAGTAACACTTTCCACAGCCTTTATAGAATTGATATATGAAGATATCAGGCTGGGATCACAACTGAAAATAGGCACAATGGCCTCAGTAAGGTCTCCAGCTTCTTGAGCTGGAAGACAACTAAAGTAAAGTACATCAAATACTGACAACAGTGACCTGAGGTCAATTGCTAGAGCTGGAGCTGGGGCTGGAATCTCTGGTAGAATTGTCATAACTTCTTCTGAAACAGGCAACATTTCTTCTTCATGTGGCATCTCCCCCTGCCTAGATTCAGTATATACTGGATCAAGGCACCCCACAGAAGGAATTGCCTGAGGAGGACAGAAGGAGGAAAGCCTGACAGATAAGTCCTATATAGACTTAAGGAGTTGAGCCATGGAGGTCTCCAACAAGAGTGTTTTCCTAGGAGCTAACATCTCATAGAGCTTATCTGCTAGAGCTAAAAAATCTCCTTGCTCAAGGGATGCTTGAGTAGAGGTAGAGGATAGGATTGCAGAAGTAGATGGTGTTGGAGGAGCTGCTGTGATGTGGAGAAATGATGAGGATGGTAGTATGGATGGTTGAGAAATGGGAATGGTGGTGATGGAAGTCACTGGAATGGAAATGGATGGAGTGAAGGATGGTTGAGCTAGAATGTCTTGAAGCAATTGTTGGTAGGAAGTAGATGATGACGGGGGCTCAAGGGGTGAGGAATGAGAATCATCCTTGAAGGAATCATCTAATAGATTGAATGATGGAATGTGAGTGGATGAATCAATGTCAAGGTGTGGATAATAGTGTAGAGGATGGAAATGGTCTTCAGTAGTTGCTGGTGGTGGTGAAGGAGTTTAGATTGGAGAGGAAATGTTTATGGGGGATGAAATTGAAGTGGTGAAGGTGGATGTAGGGATGGTTGAAGAAACAATGGTTGAAGATGGTGGAGATGAGGAGGAGGCAGGCAATTCTTCTAAGAGGGCAGTTGCCTGAGGGGAAGTGACTTGTACAGTCCTTGTGCCTGAAGTTGAAACCACTGCAGGAGCCCTGTTGGGTTTGGCAATTTGCCTGTCCCACTTTCCAAAGATGGCACAGGATAGTCTCTTGGAGGCATTGATGTGCATGCCACTGGAAACAAGAAGTTGAGGGTATCTGTTATGCAGAAACAGTCCTAGAATCCTCCCAAAATTAACAAGGTTCTTGTTTATCTTTTTCTTAATTAAATCAAAGAATATCTCTCCCTAATTCAAATGTTTCTTATCAACGAATGCACTCATCAAACAGAATTGATACCTAGAGATGGTATCATGAGCAGAATGCTTTGCAAGCAGTACCTTTCCCACAACATCTGCTAAGATCTATACTCCATTGATAGATTTTTCTTAAGCAACTTATTAGGGTTTGCTGTTGAGTGACCCATTCTATCCAGCATACTAGCAAATTCCTCTCCAGATAATTCTACAGAATCATGCCCAGTACTCAATTAGAAGACTTCTGTTAGGAGAGCAGGCGTTAGGGATACCTATGTTCCTGATATTGTTCTAATCACTGTGTTCTTATCCAAGTTATGTGCAATGTACACCCATTCCTTAATTTCATCTGCAGCTAATTTCATTCTTGTGGACATGATAGGAACCAACTGTTGCTCTTTGAACAATTCCAGAATATCCTTGAAGACTTGATCACTGCCTTCGAATGAGTCCATGTCGATGTCGAAACCCGTGTCGAACTTCATTGCTGCTAAGACGGCAACAGAGACGACCATTGTTACATGCAAAAACAAACAAACAAGACCGAGTGCAGAGATGTTTGGAGGGAAAGAGAAGCTCTGCAGAAAGTATGAAAGCGCAAAAGAGAACGACGGCCGAAAAATGAATTTTATATTAGGGTTCGACGAAAAAAAGGAAAGATCGTTGAAATCAGTTCGACGATCTGGGCTTCTAAAGGAATCTGAAAGGTCTTCAACATCGTCGATCTCTGTTCGACGATATTGGAGAGCGTCGAGCTCCGTTCGACGATCTATGACCGGAAAGAGATAGCCTAGCACTATCTGGAAAACGCTAAACTCCGGTCGATGATTTCTGAGAACGTCGATCTTCATTCGACAATCTTGGGGAAAAACGTTGAGCGCAGTTCAGAGATCAGAAAAAACCTATAGACACTAGAAAAATCAAGTTTTTTAGCCTAGTCTTGGTCAATTTTAAGGTTTTAAAATCTTGGATCTTAATTTAAACTTCCTCCATCTAACATTCCTAACTGATTCAGGAAGAATGTGTGTTTCTTTTTATCCAAGGGTTTGGTGAAAATATCTCCCCTTTGCAAATCAGTTGGGATATATTTAAGTTCAATTTTATTTTTCTAAACATTATCTCTTAAAAAGTGACGCCTAATCTCTATATATTTTGTCCTACTATGGAGGACTGGATTTTGTGTTATAGAAATAGCACTGGTGTTATCACAAAATATTTTTTGACTTATCTAGGTTGTAACCATAGTCTAGGAGCTGATTTTGAATCCACAAAATATGTGAGCAACAACTTCCTACTGCCATGTATTAAGCTTCAGCAGTTGATGTGGACACAGATGTTTGTTTCTTACAAAACCAGGAGACAAGTCTGTCACCAAGAAACTGACAAGTTCCACTGGTGTTTTTCCTGTCTAGTCTACATCAAGCATAATCATCATCTAAAAATCCAGTTAGTTCAAATCCTGAATCTTTTGGATACCAGAGACCTAGATTTGGAAAAAATTTCACATACCTAAGAATCCTTTTTACTAATGTTAGGTGTGACTCTCTAGGGCTTACTTGGAATCTAGCACAGATGCATGTAGCAAACATTATGTCAGGTCTACTAGCTGTAATGTACAATAAAGAGCCAATCATTGCTCTATATGTTGTCTGATTAACAGGTTTCCCATGTTCATCAGCATCCAATACAACATTAGTAGGCATAGGTGTTTTCATACATGATGCTTCAGACATACCAAATTTCTTAACCAATTCTTTTGCATACTTGGTTTGAGAAATGAATATGCCATCAGCATGCTATTTGACTTGCAATCTTAGAAAGAAGGAAAGATCACCCATGCTACTCATTTCAAATTTAGAATGCATTAGGTTGGAAAACCTCTTGCACAAATTTTAATCAGTAGATCCAAAGATAATGTCATCTACAAAAATTTGTACTAGTAGGATATTGGTCTTATGGGTTCTAATAAAAAGAGTTTGGTCTACTCTACCCCTTATAAAATCATTTTTTTAAAAGAAAGCATGCTACGGTCTCATAGCATGCTCTAGGAGCTTGATTAAGACCATATAATGCTTTGTGCAATTTAAAAACATAATCAAGATGAGTTGGAGAGATAAAATTTGGGGGTTGTCTAACATAGACTTCTTCCTTGATATCTCCATTGAGAAATGTACTCTTCACATCCATTTGATAGACCATGAATCCCTTGTGTACTGCATAAGCTAGAAATATTCGTATGGCCACCAACCTTACAACTGGTGCAAAGGTCTGGTCATAATTTATTTCTTCTTCTTGTGAGTATCCTTGTGCAACTAGCCTTGCCTTGTTCCTTACAATGATTCCTTGATCATCCAGTTTAATCCTGAACACCCATTTTGTTCCAACAATGGAGTGATCCTTTAGCCTTGGCACTAGCTCCCAAACTTTGTTCCCTTCAAATTGATGTAACTCCTCTTGTATTACAATGATCCAGTATGGATCTTGTTTTGCATCTTGTATGGATTGAGGCTCAATTTGAGATAAAAAGCAGGTGTGCATCAGGTTTTTGTTGACCTGATTTCTGGTTTGCACACCAGCTGAGATGTCTCAATCACTTGGGAGATTTGATGATCTCTTGATGTTACTAAATCAACAGGGGGTGTTGATTGTTCACCAACCTGTGTTGTTGTTTCCTCTTGTGAAACAACAACTGGCTCTTCAAAGTGGTTCTCACCAAGATGTTGAGTGTCCTCTTCATCTTCACTACTTCCACCTCTTTATTGGATAGGTGAATGTGTTGTATCCTTTTCTATAATGTGTATCCTGTCAAGATTTTCTGAAAGAGAATGTACCTGCAAAGGTTCTATGGTAGAAGTATTCTTCTCCTTATAAGACATGTTAGTTTCATCAAAAGATACATGTACAGATTCTTCAATTTTAAGAGAAGATTTGTTATACACCCTATAAGCTTTACTGATCATGGAGTATCCCAGAAACACTCCTTCATCAGCTTTGGCTTGAAATTTTGCTATGTATTTCTTGTCATTATTGTGTATGTAACAAATGCAACCAAAAATCTTGAAATAATCTACTTTAGGTTTCTTCCCTTTGAGTAATTCATAGGGAGACTTGCCCTTTAGCTTATGTATCAAACTTCTATTCAACATATAGTTTGAGGTGTTCACTGCCTCTGCCCAAAAGGATAGAGGAAGGTGAGCATTTGTCAACAATGTAGTAGCAAATTCAATAAGGGTTCTATTTTTCCTTTCAGCTACCCCATTTTGTTGAGGAGTTCTAGAGCTGAGAAAGTGTGCCTGATCCCTTCACTCTGATAGAACTCTTGCATAAGAAGAGAATCAAACTCTGTCCCATGATCACTTCTGATCAAGGCAATGTGAGTATTGAACTCAATCTGTATGCATTTGAGAAACTTTGTCAAACACTTAAAGTCATCAGACTTCTTCCTTAGAAAGAACACCCATGTGAATCTAGAGAAATCATCTACAACCACTAAAGTGTAAGATTTCCCTCCTAAGCTTTGTACTGTAATGGGTCTAAAAAGATCTATGTGTAACAGATACAAGATCCTAGGTGAATCACTCTTATTAAGTGACTTAAAGCTATTTTTAGTTTGCTTGCCTAACTGACAAGCCCTGCAAAGTCCTTCCTTCTTGTATGGGCCAGAAGGTAGTCCTCTAACAAGGTTGTCCTTGGATAGACTAGCAATGGTTCTAAGGTTTATATGTCCTAATCTCTTATGTCATAGTTCATTTGGTTTACTAACAGAGTTGAATAAGAAGATATCTAACTTAGTTGAATGAAAATCTACAAGATAGATGTTACCTTTCATTTTACCTGTCAACACAATTATGTTGTCCTCTAATTTTATTTTGCATGAGGATTTGTTGAATGTCACCTGGTAATCTTCATCACACAGTTGACTGATGCTGATTAAATTGTGCTTCAGTCCTTCCACACAAGCTACCTTCTTGAATGTGACTGAGCCTTTTTGGACTGCACCATATCCCTTGGTTTGTCCAAAGTTTGAATTTCCAAATATTAATTTGGGTCCAAGCTTGGTTTTGAAGGATGTTATATTATCCTTGCTTCTTGTCATGTGCTTTGAGCACCCATTATCCAGATATCATTGCTGGTTTATTGTTGGATAGTTTTTCACCTGCATACATACTAATTTACTAGTTTTTGACCCAGTTTACCTTGGGCCTAGGTTGATAACCTTTAAATTCTGAAATAAAAGACATCCCTGGTTGACTCTTATAACCTTCAGGATGATATCTCCTAGGAGGTATTATCCATTCAGTATAAGGGTTAAATCTTTGGGATGTGGGACCACTAGGATTGAAGTTTGATTTACCCTTAAAACCTTGCTCAAAGCTCTGATCTCTTTTCGACGATCTCTGAGCTGAGTTCGACGATCTTGGGTCAGATCGTCGAGCTCCGTTCGAAGATCGACTTTGCCAGAGTTTAGAGTTCAGATATCGTCGACTTGAGTTCGACGATTCAGCTTGAGATCGCTGAGCTTTGTTCGACATTTTCCGTTGAACTTTGTTTTTCTTAGGTAAATCAGGATTCTTCCTAGCTACCTCTACAACTCCCTTTCCTTTATCTGAGATAAACTTAATTGGGGTTGTTAACACTATAGGTTGGCTGGATGAAGCACCCAAGCCCAGTATACTGTGAAGTCTTGAGTTCACTGTGCTTGTGATGTCCATCAGTCTGATGCTTCTCCCATTGAGGGATTCTTCAAACTTCTTTGCCTAGGATAGTTCACTTTTCAGTGAAGTTATCTCCTCCCTACAGCATTCCAACTCCTCAGAGAGTTTGAGGTTATCTGACTTTAAAGTGCTATGTTCAGACAATTTATTTCTGAGAGAAATAATCTCTTTCTCAGACTTTAGCAGGTCTAAACAAAGTGCCTTAAATTCAGATCTAAAGTCCTCTGAATTGAAATCAAAAGAATCTATTACCTGATCTTCTTCAACTTCATGTTCAGATTCAGATTCTGACTCTTGTTCTGCATTAGAATTATGTTGAGAGGCATTGATATCCATCATGCAGAACTCCTTCTCTTGACCATCATCTTTATCATCACTTGAGCTTGATGATGCCTCTGATTCTTCTTCAGTTTCACTCCAGGTTTCAGCTACCAATCCCTTCCTTGTGTGTTTGTTCTTGCTGGAGGAGGATTTGTCATTGTTGTTTCTTCTGAAGTCTTTGTCTCTTCTCCTATCTTTCTTATCTTTCTTGTCCTTATTTTGATTCTCTGGACAGTCAGGCACAATATGGCCTGGTTTCCTGCATCCAAAACAAATAATTTCTTTATTATTGGATTTGTCATACGTTGGCTTTTCATGGCCTCTAGATGACCTTTTCCTGAAATCTTTTCTAGCCATCTTGTAGAATCTTTTGGCTAGTAGACTCATTAACTCTTTATTGCCTGTGACCTTATTTTCAGGCAGTTCTTCTGTAGCTTTGAAAGCAATTGTCTTCTCCTTCCTTGTTGCTGGAGAAGCTATCTTTTGCTTTTCTTCTCTAATCTTGATAAGCAGCTCATAAGACTTGAGTGCCTAATAGAGCTTCAGTGGTGATCTCATTTAGGCTTCTGGCATCCTTGATTGGCAAGATCCTTGAATACCAAGTGCTGGGGAAGCACATTAGGATCTTATCATTGAGTTCAGTCAATGAGATCTCCTTGTCCAAGGTCTTCAGTTCACTGACAATTAGACTGAGTCTGTTGTAAATGTATGCAACTGACTCAGTTTCTCCCTTCTTTAAATTCTCATACTGGGTTATGAGATGAGATCTTCTATCCTTTCTTTCATCAGCTGATCCTGACACAAGCTCAGATAGCTTGTCTCAAATTTTCAGACATAGTTTGAGCCAATATGTTCATTGTCTTGGCATCAGCAACTTTCCACTTTTTGATTTCTGCATATGTTTCTGAGGGGGGTGGAACAGCACTTATACTTGTGGTTGTTGGAGGTCTTGGACACACTGTCAAAACAGAATTAAAGATGTCCTTATCAATAGAATTCATGTATAATTTAATCCTTGCCTTCCAAAGTGCAAACTTAGAAAGATTGCACACTGGAGGTCTGGTGCTAGCATAATCTTTTTTCTGTGTCATGGTTTTATATGAAAATAAATACAATAAAAGTAATAATCCTCTATTAAAGGTTGATCTTATTAGAGATCTTTTGGTTCAGGTGTTAGCCTTTAGGAACAACCAATTTGATGAGGATTTAGTTGTTGAATAACCAACCTCGCTCTGATACCAATTGAAAGTGAGGGTAAGATCTACCTTTACTCTAGAGGGGGGGTCAATAGAGTATATTAAAATAATTTTCAATTTAAAAATTATTTAACAGTGGAAGGCTTGATTTATATATATGTGTATTGTGCTTGCAGTGAGTAAAAACTAAGTAAGCAAGAAATAAATCACAGCACACAGCAAATCAAACACAACAACCAGAAGACACAAGGATCTATAGTAGTTCCCCAATCAACCTGGGTACATCCACTCTTCTACCACCCTAGGTAGGAATCCACTGCAGGAATAGTTGATCAGGTGTCCTGGGACCCAATGAGCTTTTATAAGGTGCTCAAAAACCAAATCAGATTTTTTTGATCAGGTGTCTTCCCACCACTGAGTTTTGACCAGGTCTCAGAAACCAACCACAAAACTTTTGAAGGGAGTTTTGAGTAACCCTTTTACAGCAGAATAAAAGAAAAAGAAAGAGTTGATGTTCTTCTCTGTCAACAGTTAAAGAGAAGACTAGTGGATTGTTGTTGTCAAAGCTCCCCCTGAGATTTGTAGTTGTTCAGGAAAAGAAGCTTTGCACATGGTGATAGGCCTTCAGTATGTTTGAGATCTCTACCAAAGAATGATTTCAACAAAAGCTGAAATGTGATGTGTCTGGAATCCTTGATTGATGAAGCCTTGAACACTTGAATCTGAATAGATCTTGAAAGAATAGAGAAATTCTTTTTTGTGTGGTGATCTACTTCACTATTGTATTCCTTGTGTTCTGTAAGAATTCTAACTTGTAATCCTGTAGTACTTGTGTCTCAAGATCTATTCCTTAGAATAATAATGATCATCATACTGTCACAATTACTCTGAGATGATATATTGAATTTCAGTCTTCTAGATAGTCATTAGCCAGTCATAAATGACTTCTTTAAATGATATTTGTCTCTAGAGGAAATTCCTAAGAGACATTCCATTTAGTATTCCTTGAAACTTGCTCCAGATTGATTGAAACGGCTACAAAATCCTTTGAAATAAATGTTGGATATGAATCAGATTTAATTCCATAACTGATTGAATTTGAATTCTGAAATCGTCGATCTCTCAAGAAAAGTCGTCGATCTGAGCTCGACTATCGTCGACCTGAGCTCAGAGACTGGAATTATACTTGAGACAGAAATCGTCGATCTGAGCTCGACTATCGTCGACCTGAGCTCAGAGATCTGGATTTTGGCTAGAGACAGAAACGTCGATCTGAGCTCGGAGATCATCGAACCGAGTTCGACGGCTCGTTGAACTGAGCTCAGAGATAGTCGAACTGAGTTAGACGCCTCGTCGATCTGAGCTCGATGATAATTGCCTTAGACTTCTGTACTTGTATTCTGAACTACAAGGTCTTGGGGGAAGCTTTCAAACCTAAGTTCTAAGTCTTAGACCTATTCTAGTTGACCTTTAAAACTATACAAAGAGGTCAAGACAAATTCCTAAGGACATAGTTATCCTTACCCAAATCAGTAATAGGGTGTTCCAACACATTTGGAAAGTGGTAAGAGGCCAGCTGAAGATGTGATGGAAGCCGGCCCCAGCAATAGAAGGAGATTTGATAATAGAGAAGGAAGAGGATATCGAAGAGGTGGCGGACGTTTTCCCTAGAATTTTAGAATGGAGCGCCCGGTTCCGCAACCGCCAGCATTGCCTCCACCTCAACAATTTCCACAACCCGGTGGGAGGAAGGAGCGAGTGTGCTTCGAATGCAACCAACCGGGTCACATTCGACGCTACGTCCCGCAACTATTTGGAAATGTGCCTCTCTCTTTCCCTCCGGCAGCTCCTCGAGGGCGGGGGCACATGCGTGGTCGAGGACGAGGACCACGAAGAGGAAACCCCGGGCCCGCTCGGGATCAGATGTATGAGTTGGACATGACTCAAGAGCGGAACCCTCAGGAGGTGATTGCAGGTATGATTACAGTTATTCATTTTATTTTCATTAATATCCTCAAGTTGCTTAAAATATATTAGACACCTAGCTTGAGAATTATTATTGACACTTAGGCACCGTAATGGTCGGCGGGAAACCGGCCTATACGTTATTCGACACCGGTGCCTCGCACTCATTGTTGTCTGAATACTTCATCAAAGATATAGATGGAGTGCAGTACTTCACTGGTATTGCTCGAAGGGTGCGCCTTCCAGACGGATCGGAGATGACGGCAACCGCGAAGTGCGAGTTTGAGGTTATCCTTGAAGGAAAGCTCTTCGACACCCCTGCCACAGTCTTGGGAATGCCAGAGTTCGACCTCATTTTGGGCATGGTATGGCTAGATCAGTACAATGCGAAGATTGACTGCGCGCAGAAGAGGATCTCATTGAGACATGGAGACTCGGAGGTCATCTTTCAAGGTATTAACTTCGCGCCCCGTAAGATATTATCTTCAGTCCAGGCTTTAAAAGCCCACATGAAGGGGGATGAAGTTTTCATGATCTATTTTGAGCTGAAGGAGTTGGCATTGGATATCAAGGATGTGCGGGTGGTGCGCGATTTCCCCGAAGTGTTTCCGGAGAAATTGCCAGGATTACCCCCACACAGAGAAATAGATTTTCAAATCAAGTTAGTACTGGGTGCCAAGCCTGTCTCCAGGACTCCTTATCGGATGGCCCCAAAGGAACTCGCAGAGTTAGGATTCAATTACAAGAGTTGGTAGAATCAGGATTTGTTCGCCCCAGCTCATCACCTTGGGGAGCCCCTGTTCTATTCGTAAAGAAGAAGGAAGGAACCCTGCGATTATGCATAGACTATCGGGAGCTCAACCGACTGACGGTACAAAACACCTATCTATTACCTCGGATCGATGAGTTGTTCGATCAACTGGTGGGAGCACATTGGTTTTCCAAGCTAGATTTGCGCTCGGGGTATTATCAATTGAGAATACAAGAGGATGACATTCAGAAAACGGCTTTCAGCTCAAGGTACGGCATGTATGAGTTCACAGTGATGTCGTTTGGGCTCACTAATGCCCCATCAACTTTCATGAGCTTAATGAACAAAGTGTTCGAACCCTATCTAGATGTTTTCGTCATTGTTTTCATCGATGATATCTTGGTCTACTCCAAGACGGAGGAAGAACACGACGGGCATCTGGCCTTAGTACTGAAGAAGTTAAAAGAGCACGCCATGTTCGCCAAGTTCAGCAAGTGTGAATTCTGTCTTTAGGAGGTTGCCTTCTTGGGTCATGTTATAAGTGGGGCTGGGCTAGCTGTGGATCCAGCCAAAGTGCGTGCCATGAAGGATTGGTCGCCTTTGAAGTCAGTGGCCGACGTGCGAAGTTTCCTTGGACTTGTCGGGTACTACCGCAAGTTCGTAAAGGATTCTCAAAGATTGCTCTTCCTCTTACTTCCCTAACAAAGAAAGATGTGTTGTATGAGTGGACACCCCAATGTGAAGTTGCGTTCCAGGAACTAAAGGACAGACTTATATTCGCACCCATCCTATCCCTTCCCTCCAGGAAGGAAGGATTTCAAGTTTACACGGACGCATAATATCAAGGACTGGGAGTGGTATTGATGCAGCACGGGCATGTGATTGCCTATGCTTCAAGACAACTGAAGAAGCATGAAATCAACTACCCAGTACATGATTTGGAATTGGGGGCAGTGGTGTTCGCCTTGAATATTTGGAGGCACTATCTATACGGCGTTCACTGCGAAATATTCTCGGATCATAAGAACTTAAAGTACGTCCATACCCAGAAGGAATTAAATCTGAGACAGCGGCGGTGGTTGGAGTTTTTGTGCGATTATGAATACACCCTAAACTACCACCACAGAAAAGTAAATTTCGTAGCTGATGCTTTGAGCAGGAAGGTACCTGAAGCAAGTTCCGAGTCTCGGTTGATGCGTATGGAGTTAGCTCGGATGTTTAAGGAGATGGAGATCACCTTGGTGTACAAGGACCAACCGGATGAGTATACGGAGTACTTGACCGCAATGAGTATAGTTTGTGATGTGCGAGACCGAATCTGGGCAGAGCAAGGAAGGGATGAGGCTCTGGCCTCGACAATAAAGTAAATTGAAGGTGGGACAACTAGCGAGTACTCTCTAAAGGACGGCCTTGTTCATTTCTATGGCCGGCTTTACATTCCCAAGGGCGGTAATATTCGAGAGGATGTCCTGAGAGAAGCACACTGCTCTCAGTATTCTGTGCACCCTGGGATTGCTAAGATGTACGCCGACTTGCGGAAGACCATTTGGTTGCTGGGGATGAAGAAATATGTCAGGTATTTTGTTACGCATTGCGAGGCCTGTCAAAGAGTGAAGGCAGAATGCAGGAGCACCGGTGGATTGTTGCAGTCATTGCCCATCCCCGAGTGGAAGTTTGAGGATGTTTCCATGGACTTTGTCCGCAGTTTGCCTCGCTCCCGCTTAGGGAATGATTCGATATGGGTAATCGTTGATCGCTTGACGAAGGTAGCCCGTTTCATACCTATGAAGAAAGAAGCACACGTGGATGTTTTGGTATGCCTTTTTGTGGAACAATTCGTACGGTATCATAGCGTGCCAAAGACAATTGTTTCTGACCGAGATGGTCGTTTACCTCTAGGGAATGGAAGGTGGTGCAGGCATATTTGGGTTCGCGTCTTACCTTCAGCACAACGTTTCACCCTCAGACCGATGGGCAATCTGAAAGGACTATCAGGACATTGGAATACTTATTGAGGTTGTGTGTGTTGGATAGAGGAGAGCCGTGGGAAAGGATCCTACCCTTGGTAGAATTATCATACAACAACAGCCATCAAGCTAGTATCGGGATTGCTCCCCATGAAGCCCTTTATGTAAGAAGGTGTAGAACACCCTTGTCTTTGGTGCAGGTTGAAGATTTGAAGGCTTTGGGAATTGAATACATAAATAATACTGATGCAGCTGTGAGGCTAATACGGGACCGCATGCTCGAGGCTCAAAGTCGCCAAGCGAAATATTATAATGCAAAGCACCGGATGGTGGAATTTCAAGTGGGAGACAAGGTATTTTTGAAGATAAGGCCGATGCATAGAGTATCTCGGGTATGTGGGTGAAGAAGCTCAGCCCAAGGTACGTTGGGCCCTACGTCATTTTGGAAAGGATTGGCCCGTTGGCATATCGATTGGAGTTACCGCCAGAGCTAGAGAATCTTCATGATGTATTCCATGTGTCATCACACCGAAAGGCATTGTTGCGGCCTGAACAATATTTTCCAACCACTGACGGAGCAGTTGCGACTGATAGGTCGGTGCGACTAGAGCCTGTGCGGATAGTAGACAGTGAAACGAGGACCTTGCGTCGCAAAAGTGTTCCGCTAGTGAAAGTGTTGTGGTCCAATCATGGGAAAGAGGAGTATACGTTGGAGCTGGTGGACTTGATACAAAAGCGCAACCTGGAGCTATTTCATCAAGGTAATCTTTAAAAGCATATTTCATTTTATGTTTATATATGCTTTTCTCTCCCCGTAGCCTTAACCTGATTTCGGGGACAAAATCTTTTATTTTGTTTATAGGATTTGTAACGTCCCGATTTGCGCTAAGCCCCTCGTGCGCGCTTTTGAGTCAGGAGAACTGATTTATGCTCAGAGAGTGCAGGCGATCAGGCGCGCACTCATGGGGAAAAGAGAGGTTAGGCATGTGTAGGACATGGGTAGAGACACGGGCGTGTCCTTACCCGTGTGTCGTGTGCTTCGAGTTTCGAGAGGTGTCAAGTTATCGAGAGGTGTCGAGTAGTACTCGAGAAAGTGTGTCCCGAGCAGGACACGGGTAGGGACACGGGCGTGTCCCTACCCGTGTGCGTCGAGTTCTCGAGAGGTGTCGAGCTAGTTCCTGAGAGGGGTC
The DNA here is from genome assembly GCA_039513925.1 of Platanthera zijinensis. NCBI lineage: Eukaryota > Viridiplantae > Streptophyta > Magnoliopsida > Asparagales > Orchidaceae > Platanthera > Platanthera zijinensis. Next base: position 118,864,683 of record CM077085.1, read on the forward strand.
GAGTAGTACTCGAGAAAGTGTGTCCCGAGCAGGACACGGGTGGGGACACGTAAGTGTCCATACCCATGTGCGTCGAGTTCTCAAGAGGTGTCGAGTTCTCGAGAGGTGTTGAGTGGTACTCGATAAAATGTGTCCCGAGCAGGACACGGGTAGAGACACGGGCGTGTCCCTACCCGTGTGCACATCTTCAGAAGCCGGTCGTGTCTCCCAGGAAGGACACGGGTAAGAACACGTGCATGAACACGACCGTGTCATGTGACACGGGAAGTGGACACGGGCCGTTCCCTACCCGTGTTGGTGTCCAAGCGACACTCGGACCATTGACTCCATTTCGCCAAAGCAGGACACGGGTAAGGACACGACCGTATCCCTACCCGTGTCACTTCTGTATAAAAGAGAAAAATGAAACCCGACCCGTCTCAATCTCTTACAAACCCTATTTTCTGAAGAGGAACTTTTGGAGGAGGTAGATTTTGCTGGAGCCAACCAACCCCATGAGGAAACACCACCGTCGTTAAGGGAAAAACGATGCCAACGAGAAGGATGAAAAGATCCATGGCCGGAAATGGAGGAACCACTTGAAATGAGGTGAGCTTCTTCCCCTCTCCCTTTGTACTAGTTCTATAGTTATTCTTAGGTGATACATCGACTCAAATGAGTCTTGATGTGTAAGAAGAAGATTTTTAGGAGGGCCTTTCTAGAACTTGTGTTCTAATGGCTAGTCATCTTCAACCTCCCCTTCTTCAAAGTGATAATGGCGGTGGATTCGTGAAGAGGAATGGCTTTAAGAGGGTGAATAAGGGTTAAGAAACTTCTGGTTGCGATTTGGAAAGACCGGCTTGAGGAGGAAGATGAACCGATGCCGTTCATTCTGCTTCAAGATGCGTGCAGAAATCTGTGTTCTGCACGCAGCGACCTTCTTGGCTATTTTCAGGCAAGAAAATATCAGATCTGGGATTTAGACTAAACACGAAAGTTGTAGCCCGTGAAATTACCTTTCCAACGAGTGGTTACATGCCTTCAGGTGAAGTCTGTAGCCACGGTAATGTCTGATCGAAGTAGAGGCTGTAGACTAAGCGCGCAGAAATTGTATTTTGTACGCAGCAGACTTTGGAGCCAATTTCATGTGGGATACAATCTGATCTGGGTTGCAGACTGAACATGAAAGGTTTAGCCCATGGAAAGAACTTTCCATCGAGGGGTTACACGCACTCATCGGATTCCTATAGCCACGAGAATCTTCGGTTGAAGTTGCTGTCCAGCAGGTGTTCTGCATCTGAAATTCCTGGATTAGTTTTATAATTGAATTTGATCTCGGAAGAGGTTTTGTAACAATCCGACGTTAATTCGTAGGCAAATCATAATATTTAGGGTTATGATAATTCAACGCATGATGAAACTATTGGATAGGCCCCACGTAAACTAATGATGAAATGGCATGTGATTGAATGAAGTGACTTGTGGGGGATAGTGAGCAAATGATAATTAGATGTCTAATCACGGGAATACTAGAACTTGTGTATTCGATCGGTGTTGATTGATATGAACATGCGTTGTCATAATCGGATGAGTAACTCATGTGCTCACGAGTGATTGGGTTGGTAAACTAAATGTTGTTGGTGTCGTGAGAAGAGTCATGAATGGACGGTTGGGCTTGGTCCTCGGTGTTCATGTCCTGAGGTGCCTTCCATGCCTAATGGTCGGTTGGGCTTGGTCCTCATGCTCGTTTTTGAGGCTCCTTCCGTACCAAAGTGTGGTTGAGTGGCTCTCGGTGTGAGTCGACATACGGTGTCATAATCCCGGGTTATTGATAGTGTGGCAGGTCTACATGCTTGCCTATCGTCACACCAATGGGAGTTGATAGCTAGAACTTGGGCGGTTGGTCTTGGTCCTCGGTGTTCACGTCTCGAGGCACCTTCCGTGCCAAGTGAACGGTTGGGCTTGGTCCTCGTGCTCCTTTTCGAGGCTCCTTCCGTATCACACCTTAGGCCAGTTCGAGTCTAGGATCTCGGTGCACATCTTCTCAAGACACCCGCTGAGCCGTAGTACGCATGTGAGCTCTGTTGTTGTGTTCTTAGCGTTGAGGCATACGAAGGCCTAGGCTAGGTAGTGTGGAGACCAGCCTAGTAGTGGAGATGCCCGCTCCACTATCACCGTCCGGCCACGACGGTTGACGCCTGAGAGGTTAGTTACCTGCTCGAAAAGTGGGAACTACAAGTCTGTGTCGACATAGCGAGTGCATGTGCGTGATCATGGGTGAGTCATTGCATTGCATACATGTCATTACACTCCATTGCATACACAAGATCCTCATCGTATAAGTTTGTATGGGCACTCCTATACGATGAGTTACTTACTGCTGAACGATCCTCAACTTATATGTTTGTATGGGCATTCATATAAGTTGAGTTACATTCTATTATAATATTATACTCTCATGTTGTCGTAGATGATAGAATTGCTAGAATAAGTTGTTGTTCATTTATTACACTGCTTTATTTACATAGAGAAATACCACCTGCTTGTACCTATGTTTCATTTATATTGTGCCCTGTTCCGTTCTCCGCCCGGTGCCGAGGAGTCGCCGGGGGAGCGGATGTGAAGCCACTTAATCTGTATGACTAACTGTTGCTACATCTTCCTTTTTAGGAGGAAACCCCCCAGGTGGAGTAGCAGGTTATGCAGCCGGACACCTAGGATAGGACGACAGGGCCTGAGAGGACGATACCGTCGCTACCGTCGGTTACTGATTTGAGTGGGAGAGGTTTTTGTTGTACCCTTTTTGGGAAAAATATTTACGTACTCTGATGTTAGGAGCTTGTTGAAGCTTCTCTACTGTTGTTATATTATGGACTATCTGCTTGGTGTGGATTTCACTTCTATGTTATATTTGGTTGGGTTGGCATTGTATGATATTGGTTATAGCCGGCAGGATAGGCGTCTTGTAGTACAGGCTAGCCCGAGTGTTAGTGCTACCGTAAGGCGGCTTTTCTGGGCATAAGATGCCTCTCGTGCCGTATGTTGTATTCCGGGAGGGGGGTCTTACAAATAGTGCACTTAGTTGCTGAGATAGTATTCGCAATGTTTAATACACAACCAACTGGGACGGTGCGACCTGCGATTGTGTCAGTACGGGTTGGTGTAGCCGAGCATATAGCTGTTAGGCAAGTGCCTGCTTAGGCTTTGGTTTAGAGGCGGGAGACTGAACGGCAGCTAAAGCACTTCATGAGCTTTAGTACTCCTACGTTTACGGGTGCAGGACCCCCAATGCAGGCAGAGGACTGGCTTTCGCGTGTCAAATGGATATTGGCGGCGATAGAGATAGAGGAGGGATAGAAGGTCACCTTGGCCACTTTCCTATTGGATGGAGAGGCTCGGCTTTGGTGGGATAAGTTGGAGTTACAACAACTCGCGGGCAGACGACTATCGGAGATCTCGATGGAGGAGTTTTCGAGATTGTTTTTGGAAAAGCATTTGCCTTCGTCGCAGCGAATTGCTATGGAAAATGAGTACCATCATTTGACTCAGGGCGAGAGTAGTGTGGATAACTACTTGCATGAGTTTACCAGGTTGGGACGTTATGCGGGGTCTACTTTTGCTGACGAGGAGCATAAGACCAATAAGTTATATGAGGGACTGCAGGATGAGCTTAGGTTGCTGCTCTCGGGTCCGATGAACCAAGGGTTTCAAATATTGGTGGATACAGCTCGTTCATTGGAGAAGGACTTGAAGTGGGTACAAGGAAATAGGGACTTGGCTGTGATAAAGCCTGAGTTCAAAGTGCCGACTTCTTCAAAGTTGCATTTTCGGAGGTGGAAGAAGAAGTTCAGGTCTTCTGGAAAAGCTCCATCTGCTATTACTTCTAGAGCAACGTCAGGGAGAGGGTCGCTCACATGTTACACTTGTTGCAGGCTAGGGCATTTTGCCCTTGATTGTACCAGTGGCCTTTCAAGGAAGGTTGATAAGAAGGTAAGAGCATCATATGCTGAGAAGGGAAAGACTGCGGAGTCCACTGCATCCCAATATGCTCCAGCTCAGCCAAAGGTTTACAATATTGGCCAACAGGAGGCCATCAAACAGGCTGATGGTGTCACATGTACGAGTAGTACTATATAGTTTCATGCTTTATATACTTTATACCTTGTGAATTGCTTGTGTATAACTTGTTAAGTATAGGCTTTGTCCTTATTCAGGACTGTAATTCTCTAGTGTCGACTAAATCCACCTATGGGGGGGGGGGGGGAATAGGCGTCGTGCAGTCTTTTGCGGAATTAAATATACCTGCACAACTTAACAAACACATCACAGAAAACACACAAAAAGTTATAGTGGTTCCCCGATTTGGGTACGTACACTTTCCCCCTTCGACCTATCTCCCACCAAGGGACGACTCGGTCACTTCTCCAAATGGATTGAAATCCAATCCTCACACTACGGAAGGAACCCTTCCAACAAAACATTTACCACTCCACCACCACGGGTTGCACACAACCCTTACAACTAGGAATAAAAATTCCTTTCCAATAAGCCAAAATAGAATGTACAAGAAAATACAAACATCGCTTTTGGAGATCCCGATGTCCTTCTTCGATCGTTGAAGCTTTCTTGAAAGTTACGAAGAATCCACGATCGGATTTCTCTCTTGGAGAGGATCTTGTCAAGATCGGTGGCGGCAAGTGATTGCGGCGGCGATACTTTATAGATCCAAACTTCTTGACGAAGCAAGCAAGGTCTACGAACGATCTCAGTTGGATCAATCATCTCAATCGATTAGGAATGAAGAACTAACCTCGTTCAACGAATCGAGAGAAAGGAGATCTCAAGAGATGCGTGAGACGCTCGTCTTGCCTCGGTACTGTCGTCGGAAGATCAGAGATGATCGGAGATTATCGGCGACGACTTCCTTGCGAGCGGCTACAGGCGATCGGCGGTTTTCCGCGATCCGCTAGGTCACGCTCGGCCTACTTTTGATTTCCGAGAATAGATCGTTGTTCATGTTAAAAATACACGACTATATATACCAGAGCCAACCCTAATGACCATTGTGGGGCCCACAAGGAGAAACCCTAGCCCCGGCCGAAACAGCGCACGGCAAGGTGGTTCGGTCCAGCGAACGAAGAAAATTTGCCTAAGGCAAAATCGGCGAGAATCGTTGGTGATTCCCGTCGAAGTCGGCAGGAATCACTCATGATTCTCGTCGATTCTACCTTGGCCAAATTCCAGTTGGAAACCTTGTCAGCCGGAGGAAATCGGCGGGAATGCAGACTGATTCTCGTCGAATCGGTGGGAATCACAAACGATTCCCGTCGAAGTCGGCGAGAATTAATTAGTGATTCCCGTCGATTCTTCCTTGGCAGAGTTTCTGTTTGGAAAACTGATAGCTGGAAGAAGTCGGCAGGAATGCATACTGATTCTCATCGAATCGGCGGGAATCACTAACGATTCCCGTCGAAGTCGGCGAGAATCACTTAGTGATTCTCGTCGATTTTTATTTAGAAGAATTTTCTCTTCCTTCCTTTAAAGAGTTGGTCTTTGACCCCTCTTTGCTCCTTCTTCTGCTCTTGATCTGCCTTAACCCTGTACTTGAAAATAAGTACACTCCAATAGAGAGAGAACACGTGAGTCAACACACTGATCTACTCAACGAGGGATTACGTTGCACAGACCCATGTATATTGACCCACTGCACCCTGACATTGGTGTGTACTTAGCATGGAATAGCTGCAAGCACAACTTTATAGAAGATCATCAAATACATTGTGAATCCATCTTAGCTTGATTGGAGTCATCTTCAAATCAAGGTAATTATGGATACAATACCCAACAATCTCCCCCTATTTGAAGAAGCCAAAAAATCCTACTAGCTAAGATGAATTACACCATCCAGAAAGATATATATAAAAAATATGCGAGATAAGAAATCAGAATAAAAAAATTTCTCGCATTCAGAAAACTAATTGAATCAGCATGTGATCATATATATATATATATATATATATATATATATATATATATATATATATATATCCAAAGTGTTTATCATTACAAGAATTGACGCACACGCATATTGAAAAATAAAAAGTTTAGATTCCAAGTCTATCCCTCCTTTGCCTCAGCATCTCTGAGTTATTTAGCTAGGTACTTCTTGCTTTGCCTTTCAAAGAATTTTGTTTGCTTCAGGTAGTACCGGGGGAGAGGAGCTTTGTTCTCCACTGTGTTTGATCTGAATAAAATGTTTCTTTTAGCCTCATATTCTTTGTGCTTTTCCCACTCATACTAACTATATACTTCATTTCTATTAAGCTCTCCCCGCTGTTGTAGCATGAATGTATCTGAAAGTCCACTTAGTGCCAACTACCTTCACCTATGGGGGGGGGGAATAGGTGTTTTGTAGCATTTTTGCGGAATTAAAATTGTACCTGCACAAATAAACCAAACAACACAGCACAGAAAGACACATGCAAATTATAGTGGTTCCCTGATTTGGGTACGTCCACTCTCCCCCTTCGACCTATCTCCCAACCAGGGACGACTCGGTCACTTCACCAACAGGATTGAAATCCAATCCTCACACTAACGGAAGGAACCCTTCCAAACGAAAGAGTCACCACTCCTACACCACGGGTTGCTCCCAACCCTTACAACTAGGAACCAACGTTCCTTTACAACAAAATTGAAAATGGAGTGTATAAGAAATACAAACTACTTATGGAGAATAAGGTGTCCCTCTTCGTTCAATGACGTGTTCTTGAATACGACGAAAAGTACACGACCTTAGATCTCACTTGGAAAGGATCTTCTCTAGATCGGCGGCAAAGAATGAGGCGGCGATGCTATGTAGATCCAAACTTCGTAGCTAAGCCTGCAAGGTATACCAACGGTCATTCTTGGATCAATCATCTCAATCGATTCTGATAGGGAAGGTATTCCCGATCTACAAATCAAGAGACAAAGGTTCTCAAGAAGGACTCGTGAGACGCATTGCGAGACAGAGCTTCTGTCGCCGGGAGATCAGGAATACACCACGATCAGCGGCGGCGACCCACTAACCCGAGCGGCGACGGCGACGGAGTGAGATTCGCGATCTAGGTCACGTCGGCGGCCCGACTTTCCTTCTACTTTGTTCGTTCTTGTTACTATTCAAAATACTGATTGTATTTATACAATAGGATGATCCAATATGACCGTTGTGGGCCCCACCAGAAAGAAACCCTAAGTCCGGCTCCAAACAGCACGAGTTAACTTGGACCGGTCCAGAGAATAGTAGAAATTTGCCCAAGTCAAATTCGGCGAGAATCGTAGGTGATTCTCGACGAATCGGCGAGAATCACCTACGATTCTCGCCGAATTCTACTTAGCAGAATTCTAGCTTAATTGAAATAGCAAGCCGGAGAGAATCGGCGGGAATCACAATTGATTCTCGCCGAATCGGCGAGAATGCAAGATCACTCTCGACGATTCGGCGAGAATCACATAGTGATTCTCATCGATTCTGCCTTAGCAGAATTCAGGGTGGCGTTTAGACGGCCGGCTGCATTCGGCGGGAATCGACGAGTGATTCTCGACGATTCGGCGAGAATCACTAGTGATTCTCGTCGAATCGGCGAAAATCACTTAGTGATTCTCGTCGAATCTAACTTAGACGATTTCTCGTCTTTCTTTCGTGAGTTGCTTTGACCCATCCTTGCTCCTTATCTCCTCTTGATCTGTCTCATCCTTGTACTTGAAAATAAGTACACTCCAATAGAGAGAGTACACATAAGCCAACACACTGATCTGCTCAACGAGGGATTACGTTGCGCAGACCCGTGTATATTGACCCACTGCACCCTAACATTGGTGTGTACTTAGCGAGAAATAACTGCAAGCACAACTTGAAAGATTTCATCAAATACATTGTGAATTCATCTTAGCTTGAAAGGAGGCTTACTCAAATCCATGTAATTGTGGATACAATACCCAACAATCTCTCCCTTTTTGAAGAAGCCAAAATCCTACTAGCTAAGATGAATTGCACCAATCCAGATAATATATACATTGAATCAAGAGACATATAATAAAAGCAACCAGAGCAATATGAGAGTCAATCATCAAATCACACACACATATATATATATATATAGATAGATATCCACAAAAATTGTTCATATGTTTACATGATGATAATAATAAGAACATAAGGAGTACAATAACTAATTTCCTAAATCTCTTTATCCTTAGCTATTTCGTCTTTTAGCTACTGCGCCAAGTGCTTGCTGCTTTGACGTTCAAAGTATTCCTTTGGCTTAGGGTAGAATCTGGGAGGGGGGAGCTTTATTTGCCACAGTATTGGACCTGAAGAAGATGTTTCTTTTGGCTTCAAAGGTCTTGTGCTGCTCCCACTCGTACTGACTGTAGACATCGTTCCTGTTTATCTCCCCCCTTTGTTGCAACGCAAATGTGTCCAAAATCATGCTTCTTGATACTAGGCTCCACCTTTCATTTCGCACCTCATCCTCCTTCAGTCTGATTCTCTTTTCAGTTGGCGTTTCCTTTGAGGTTCCTTCTTGATTTTTCCTTTTCCCTTTAGCTTTTGCTAAGGCTTCTTGATCAAACCAGCCACTGCGTTCTGCTCTTGCAGCAGCCCTAGCAGCCTTCTTGGCTTCAGCCTCACTCAGTATAACTTATTCAATACTTGCCTCTTCTTCAGCAGCAGCAACAGTATACTCCTCTTGCTCCGGAGGAGCAACGGGAACGTGTATGCCCGAGGCTTGTTGTACTAACCAATGGGCCGTTTCAAACACATACCTACTCGAATGACCAAATTTGTTAATTATTATCTATTAGATTGATTGAAGGCATCAATTAAGATTTTGTTAGAGTTTAAGAGCATACCTATTAGACTGATCGAAATTTTCGATGATTATCTGTTGAAGCCCGGCCATCTTAGCTTTGTAGTCTTCCTCCCCCTTTTTGGCTTCAACAGCAATTGAGTTTGCGTAAGTGTGCAGGCTCATCGATGTGCTTCATAGTTTTTGAAAATTCATTCAGCAAGGTCTTTTGATCCGCGTTCAGAATCACCACGTTGGCATCAAATTTTTGGATGCTGTTAGCCACAACATGTGCATTCTGATTTACGACAGCCAGATCATCTGTGTTCTTTTTAAGACCTTGCATCAGCAGAGAGACGGCTGTGCCGGCTTCAGTATACTTTTCCTCGAATTTCTTTTCCATAACGTCCAACTTGTGATTGACTTCCACAATGTTCTTTAACATTAGATCCTCAGATTCTTTTACCCTTTTTAGCACTACGTCTTGTGCTTTCACAAACGAGGCCTTCAGCTCATTCACAATTCCTTGAACAATATTGAACGTATGATTTGCCAGATTGGCTTGCAGTGGATGATCTTCAGGCAAGCCTTGATCTGGCTCTTCAGCAGATGCACTTGGTGAGCTGGACACAATTACTGTTTCCACAGGGGGAATTTGGGCAGCCTCGGTAGGTTTTTTAGGAATGCTTATCGATAGTTGCTGGGAGGACTCCCCCTCCAATCGAGCACCAGACTCCTCAGGAGCTCGTTCCCCAGATGAAACTTCAGCATCATCCCGATGATCCATCTCTTCACTACTCTCATTTCCTTCTTCCTCCTCCTCATCATCCATATTCTCATTCTCATCAGCAACAGCGTCCGCATCCAGTTCATCATCCTCCTGAACAGCACCTCCATCTCCCATATCAGTATTGTCCAGGGCCTCCCCATCTTTCTCCACATCCACACTTTCTTCTTGCAGGTTCTCAACTGCATCCCTAGCTATCTGAGAGATATCAGATATGACATCAGCAGGAGCGGGTCAAGGCTCCCCCTCCGTTCCTGCAGTCAGTTTATCAGGAACTTCACCGGGGACAGCCAAGGAGTCTGCTGGAGTTCTATTGTCCTCAGCCCTATGTGACACAACCGGAGATTCATCTCGTTCTTCTCCCACGGCAGCTTGCCCTATCCGTCTCTCCCATCTGTCGAATACACTGGAGTCCATCTTCTTTAGATAGTGGATGGGAACTCCTCTGCTCATATCAAAATTATCTCCATCCAGTTGGTTCAGATAGAGACTGATGATCCGTCCAAAGCTGGGGGTGCGCAGAGTATCCTTTATTTTCTCAAAGAGCATGGCCCCCCAGTTGAATCGCTTCCTGCAGACGATGACCATTATAATCTTAAACATCTCCCCTGAGATATGATCGTGGGAGCCTGGTTTACATATAAGGACTTTCCCAACGATGTCAGAGAGAAGCTTGCCTTCCTCGTTCATCTCCTTCCTTTTGATGGATTTGATTCCTCTGGGTAGGCCGCAGAACAGAAGAGTCCTGGCTCTATCTTATTATTCCAGATAATCCTCGTGATCAGAGCTGGAAAGCTGCAAGTATCGAGTTAGTTTCCTTGCAGACATCTTGATCCTAGCACCGACAATCTTACACTTGATGACAGTGTCTTCATCCCGAAGTTTGGCGGTCACAAAGAACTCCATGACTTACTTATCCAATATCTTGCAGGGGTGCTCCAGTATAAAGGTGAGTCCAGCCTATTCAAGCATGAGGATGATGTTCCTGAACTCATCGGAGGCATGTGAAAAACCGGTTCGAACTAGTTCACATCCAGTGACCAGGCCGACTGTTGTTCTTGGAGCCATTATAGACCTAGGGAGGAAATACCCAAATCAATATCTTATCAGCGATCCTAGTAGGAGACTGCACGTTAGACAAGCCACTAAAACGGAGGAAGAACGGGAATAGACAGTTACCCTAATGTCGAGTGGAAGCCCTTCCGTCCCTTGTTCTTAGTCGTCGGAGGCACAGAGGAGATCCTTGGCGGTCGCAGCTGTGATCGACGGGATTGTGTCGGGATTGTGCGATTCCGTTGGGTTCGGGCGATCGAAGGGAATCCACTGTCCAGGCGAATTGACGGGAAGAACACGATCCAGCGAATCGGCGGAATGTTAGGGTAATGGGAAGGCGAATCGACGGGATTAACGCATAGGGAGAAATCGACGGGATTTACGCGATCTATATGTATAGTAGCGAACCGGGCGGGTTCGACGTGATTCCGACAGATTTTCCTAACTGTTTTGTACCGAGAGTTTAGACTGAATTTTTCACACAGCGTTATGAGGCATAAGGACTATGTTATACCCTAGTTCAATAGTTTTGTGAGGATGCAAATTAATTATGGTGCACCCTAGACAATAACCGAGGCAGGCACAGTTATTAAGTTATTGCTCGATCGTGATGATCACAATATTCTGATATCAGTTGTAATCGTTGGCAACTCCCATTGACGTACTTTCTTAATTTTCAGTGGGCTGACTTATGCCTGTTGAAGTTCATTTTCAAATGTATAGGTGTGTATCTACCAAGAATTCTTTAATATTGTATCTAAAGGTCATTTTACACTTTTAATCTTTTCTTAGGGGTACCAGCATATATGTGTATATATACACATAACCATTTACTTTCGAGAGAAGGAATTCACAAATTTGTGTGGATATGTAAATATACATATATATATGTACGTATCGATACAATATGACGCAAATATTGAAACTGAATGCAAGTACCTGGGATTATAAGATTTATCATTTAGATTTTCCGTTTAAGGCACACCAGGTGGTCAAATTGAGTATGCATTTGAAGATAGGATAGCTCTTATTTCAATGACACGTTCCAAGACATTCTTGGAACATCTCCTATCTAGTTCCCATCATGTTTATGGGAACCTAGACTATCCTACAAAATAGAATTACCTTTCCTTAGGAACCCAAACTGAATTGGGTCCTAGGTTCTTGTTAGCATAAAAACTCGAATGCTTTTCCACAGGAATCATGTCAGGAAGGCTAACTCTGTCCAGAGGCCGTGGATGTACCCTTGCCCTTGACACAGGGGGTTGTGCCAACAATCTATGGCAAAGTGACCCACTTTGCCACAACACCAACACTTGTGAATATTGTATCTCCGCTTCAGACCTTACCTGCTGACTGAGATAGTCATGAACTCAGGTCTAAACGGGATAGAGCCGGTTCTGCTCACACATTTGCCTTATCCACCGTAACACGTGGGAGGGTGGAAAGAATGCATGTAGTGAGCGTCATGAGGCCTGGGAGGTGGTGCCTTCCTTTCAGTCAGCACACTTCCAGAAGCCCCATGGGCACTTACTTCATGTTTTCTGACCCCCGCCCCCCTTTCCTATGTCCTAGGATGGTGAGAACCGCAGTGAGAGCTGGTTCCTGCTGATTCATGACGAGTTGGGGCAGAGGCCGAAAATACAAAGGGTTCAAGATGAGCCTTAGGTATTCTCTAATGGGTGGCCACGACAGCCCTTGTATTGTGGGTGTTTCCACATGAGGGCTGGTCATCTTTGCAGTGACCACGGTTGTTCTTGTGGTCATACCTGAAGCCATGATGAGTGCCCATCCTACTTGGGGTGGGAGGTTTGAACACAGTCTCCCCATTTCTCCATGAATTAATAATTCGGGAGATCCACCCATTTTCACTTTTTCTCTTGATAACATCTACCTTGGAAAAGTTAGACACTATTCTCTTCTCATTATCTAGACGACTCTCTAGATTTGAGATTTTTGAGTCCTTTACCTTGATGGATTCCATTTGGAGATCCATCAAGGTCTTCAGTCGAGCAATCTCCTGAGCTTGCTCCTCCACAAGTAGGTTGCTCTTCTGAAGGGCACTCTCAAGGGAATCAGGATTTTCAATCATTTGATTGAAGCTATCAATATCCCTTGTATCTCTGGAAGGAGTACCCTCTGAATTGTTCCTGTCTTCAGGAACTTTAAGAGGAGAGGGGCATGAGGAAGAGGTTACCTGCTCCTGGCTTTGCTGTTAAGGGTTACCGTTAATATCGGCAGAGGCTGTTGAGTCAGCTTCATCAGAACTGCTTTCCTCAACTTCTTCTTAAGTCTCTGACAAGGACACAGGAGCCCTGATACTGACAGAGTGATCATGCCCTTCATCTTCAGAAATGAGGACCCATACATAGGCTTCATCCTCTTGTTGACAACTGGTCCCAGTTTTCTCTGATCCCTCCATGAGGTCTGAGATGGTTTGCCACATGGAATTGGCCGTCCTACATTTTTCCAGTCTAGATCGGGAAGGTCCAGACCAGACATCAATGATGATTTGACGAATCACCTCATCCAGGTTAAACAGAGAGAGTTCTGTCTCAGACATCTCAGTAATACGCTTGGGGATTTGGAGATCCTTTCTAGAGCTGGTGGTCTTCATGGGAATGAATGGACCCTCTTCCAAGATGAGTGACGCTCGAGGATCGATAGCCTCCAAGTGAAAAGACACTCTCATCTTGCAGATGGGATAATACTCCTTTGTGCACGTGGGGAGTCTTAACGGAGAGATATCATAATCCAGCTCCATTCTTGTTCACACTGGTGGCAGGATTCTACTCAAGGTATGAACCTCTTTGATGAGTAACCTCCCTCTGATACCACTTGAAAGTCCACCTAGTGCCAACTACCTTCACCTATGGGGGGGAGGAATAGGTGTTTTGCAGCGTTTTTGCGGAATTAAAATTGTACCTGCACAAATAAACCAAACAACACAGCACAGAAAGACACAGGCAAATTATAGTGGTGCCCTGATTTGGGTACGTCCACTCTCCCCCTTCGACCTATCTCCCAACCAGGGATGACTCGGTCACTTCACCAATAGGATTGAAATCCAATCCTCACACTAACGGAAGGAACCCTTCCAAACGAAGGAGTCACCACTCCTACACCACGGGTTTCTCCCAACCCTTACAACTAGGAACCAACGTTCCTTTACATCAAAATTGAAAAAGGAGTGTATAAGAAATACAAACTACTTATGGAGAATAAGGTGTCCCTCTTCGTTCAATGACGTGTTCTTGAAGACGACGAAGAGTCCACGACCTTAGATCTCACTTGGAAAGGATCTTCTCTAGATCGGTGGCAAAGAATGAGGCAGCGATGCTATGTAGATCCAAACTTCGTAGCTAAGCCTGCAAGGTCTACCAACGGTCTTTCTTGGATCAATCGTCTCAATAGATTCTGATAGGGAAGGTATTCCCGATCTACAAATCAAGAGACAAAGGTTCTCAAGAAGGACTCGTGAGACGCGTTGCGAGACAGAGCTTCTGTCGCCGGGAGATTAGGAAGACACCACGATCAGCGACGGCGACCCACTAACCCGAGCGGCGACGGCGACGGAGTGAGATTCGCGATCTAGGTCACGTCGGTGGCCCGGCTTTCCTTCTGCTTTGTTTGTTCTTGTTACTGTTCAAAATACCGATTGTATTTATACAATAGGATGATCCAATATGACCATTGTGGGCCCCACCAGAAAGAAACCCTAAGTCCGGCTCCAAACAGCACGAGTTAACTTGGACCGGTCCAGAGAATAGCAGAAATTTGCCCAAGTCAAAATCGGCGAGAATCGTAGGTGATTCTCGACGAATCGGCGAGAATCACCTACGATTCTCGCCGAATTCTACTTAGCAGAATTCTAGCTTCATTGAAATAGCAAGCCGGAGAGAATCGGCGGGAATCACAATTGATTCTCGCCGAATCGGCGAGAATGCAAGATCATTCTCGACGATTCGGCGAGAATCACTTAGTGATTCTCGCCGATTCTGCCTTAGCAGAATTCAGGGCGGCGTTGAGACGGCCGGCTGCATTCGGCGGGAATCGACGAGTGATTCTCGACGATTCGGCGAGAATCACTAGTGATTCTCGTCGAATTGGCGAAAATCACTTAGTGATTCTCGTCGAATCTAACTTAGACGATTTCTCGTCTTTCTTCCGTGAGTTGCTTTGACCCATCCTTGCTCCTTGTATCCTCTTGATCTATCTCAGCCCTGTACTTGAAAATAAGTACACTCCAATAGAGAGAGTACACGTAATCCAACACACTGATCTGCTCAACGAGGGATTACGTTGCGCAGACCCGTGTATATTGACCCACTGCACCCTGACATTGGTGTGTACTTAGCGAGAAATAACTGCAAGCACAACTTGAAAGATTTCATCAAATACATTGTGAATTCATCTTAGCTTGAAAGGAGGCTTCCTCAAATCCAGGTAATTGTGGATACAATACCCAACAGTATCCAGTATGATGTTCCTAGACACAGGACTCCATCGTTCATTCTTAATTTCACTTTCCTTCCTTCTTAATTTATTCTCTGCTGGAGTTTTATTAGAAGTTCCTTCTTGAAGCTTTCTTTTCCCTTTCGCAATGGCCTCTTGATCAAACATTTTACTGTGAGCAGCTTTGGCAGCGGCTTTGGCAGCCTTTTTGGCATTAGCTTCACTCAAAGGAAACTCCTCAGCACTTGCAACCTCATCAGCAGCAGTAGTAACCTCATCATTAGGAGCAACCAGAATATGTATACCTGATGTTTGTTGAACTAGCCAATGACAACTGTCAAAAACATACTTGTTTGATTGCTTGAAGTTTTCGACCATGATTTGCTCTAACCCTGCCATCTTAGCTGTATATTCCTCCTCCCCCTTTTTGGCTTCTTGAGCAATTTAGTTTGCATAAGAAAGTAGTGACTCATCTATTTTCTTGACATTCTGAGTAAAATCGTCCAGCAGGGTTTTCTACTTCGTGTTGAGTGTGACCATGTTGGCATCGAATAATTTGATGTTGTTGGCAACAACATGAGCATTTTGATTTACCACTGCCAGGTCAGCTGTATTTTTCTGTAGCCCTTGCATAAGAAGATTGACGGAAGTGTCGACCTCAGCTTACTTAGTTTCAAATCTCTGTTCCATCTTTTCCAGCTTGTGATTTATCTCCACAACATTCTTTAGCATCAGATCCTCTGATTGCTTAATTCGTTTAAGTACCTTGTTGTGAGATCGTTCAAAGAAGGTCTTCAGTTCATCCACTATACCTTGAATGATATTTACAGCGTGATTTGTCAGGCTAGGTCCTAGCGGATGATCCTGATGAATGGCCTGGTCGTGCTCTGGGGGGATAGGACTCTGTGAGTTAGGATTCTCTTCTTCAGATACACTTGTGGATCTTATTAAATTTACAGTCTCTAGTGGATGGATAGAGGCAGCATCTGCCAAGTTTCCATGTATACTCATCACCCCCTTCAGCATAGGATCAGGTTGTTCCTGAGGTCGGGAGGTCTCCCCCTCAACTGATGCGCCAAATCCATCCGGAACTTTTTCCTGAATCTGTTCCTCAATAGCCTGCTGTTCAGGGGAATCCACATCATCCTCACTGGCAGCAATATTCTCCACATCATCCTCTTCTGCCTCCTCGTCAATCTGATCAGTAGCGAGAGTCTCCACTGCATCCTTCGCGATAAGGGTAATATAAGTAACAGCGTCTACTTGATCTGAGACCGGGGCTTCCATCCTGATGGCAGCTGAAGGGCTGGGTAATGACTCCCCCTAAGTTCCTGCATGCAGCAGATCAAGAACTTCAATGGTCTCATCCGAAGGATTTCTGAACTCTGGTGCTCTGTCTTCTTCATCAACATGTGTTCCATCCGCACCCCCTTGGGCAATTCTTCTTTCCCACCTGTCAAAGTCGCTCGAGTCCATCTTCTTTAGGTAGTGAAGGGGAACTCCCTTAGTCATATCAAATCTATCTCTGTCCATCTGATTCAGGTATAGACTGATGATTCTCCCGAAGTTAGGAGTGCATAGGGTATCTTTTATCTTCTCAAATAACATGGCCCCCCAGTTGAATTTCTTTCTGCACACTATATCCATCAGGATCTTAAACATGTCACTTGAAATATGATCATAGGAGCCAGGTTTGCAGATCAGAACATTCCATATGATATCTGAGAGGAGTTTTCCTTCTTCATTCATGTCTATTGAAGTATGAGACCGATCGGTCTGGCGGTCTGAGCATGGCGGGCTGCAGACCGCGCGGTCTGGCGATTACCTCCTGTGGTTAGATATCCAGACGTCTGATGTTTATTGTCTGTGCGGTCTAGCGGTCTCCTTCTACAGCTTGTTCTCTCCTTCAGGTGGTTGCCGGGCGGTTAGTCTATTCGTCTAACCGCGCGGCTAGTTCGGCTTGTCTCTGTTAGTCCTGTAATTATTTAATCCCACATTGCTTATTTGTAATCTCTCCAATCTCCTCCATTCTATAAAAGGGAGGCCATACCTTTGTAATACTTACATTTTTAGGATAAAAAAATTTCTGTTAAAACCATTCCGGTTTGTTTTTTTGTTCGTTTCTAACATGGTATTAGAGGGAACGATCTTTTCCTCCTGATTTGGTCCTGCTTGTTCGCGCGGCCTCTCTGTGCGTCCTCTTTTCTGCTCTCTCACCTTGTTTGCTTCCTGCGGACTTTTCTCCCTGTTCACGCGGCTTGTTCCCTATCCGCGCAGTTTGTTCTATCTTGTCCGTGCGGCTTGCTCTGCTCCTGTCCTTTTTGCCCTCCTTGTCCGCTCGACCTGTTCGAGCGGCTTGTCTCTTCTCATCTCGCGACCTATTCTCGCGGCTTGTTTCTTTCGCTTTGTGCCCTGTTCGCACGGCTTCCTTCTCTTCTTGTCGCTGCCTTTTGTGTGCGCGACTTCTCTGTTTCTCCTTCTTCTCAACGCGACCTGTGCTTAGTCGCCGCGCCCTCCGTTCTAGCTGCTCCTCTTCTCTAGTCGCCCCGGCTTGTTGTCGCGACCTCCTTGCCTTGTTTGCCGAGTGTGTATCCCAGCGGACCTCTCTCTGTTCGCGTGGTGTCTCTTTCTTCTGTTCGTGCGGACTGTTTTCTAGCCGCTCGACTTCTTACCCTCTGCTTGTTTCTGCAGCTTGGTCGTGGCCTTTTCTGACCACTGTTGTCTATCATCGTGACCGCTTCAGATCTCTTTCTCCTAACCGCTGCGATTTCTCTCTGTTCGTGCGTGTTCTTCCTTGTTTTGGCGGCCTCTCTGCCCTCCCTCCTTAGCCGCTCTCTCTCTCTTAGTCCCCGCGACCTGTCTCTGAGTCGCGGCGGCTTGTCTCCTCTGTGCGGCTCTTCCTTTAGCCGCTGCTGTTTGTTAGTCATTGCGGCCTCCGGTTTAGGCGCGCGGCTTGGGCTTCTCTTCTTCTTGCGTGGTTTCCTGTGTTTCTCTATGGACAATTCCGATATCTCTACCTCCAC
This sequence comes from Platanthera zijinensis, assembly GCA_039513925.1. NCBI lineage: Eukaryota > Viridiplantae > Streptophyta > Magnoliopsida > Asparagales > Orchidaceae > Platanthera > Platanthera zijinensis. The sequence goes on from CM077085.1 coordinate 118,882,811, forward strand.
CCCCTCTCGACCGTCTGCCTCCGTTGTCACCACTTCTGGTATTGCCCATGTCGTTACCCAAGGAAAGTGCTGATTGATTCTGGTGCTACAAATCACATGATTGGGAACCCTCAATGCTTCTCTCTCCTAGAAACGCATGATCGGTTGCCCCCTGTTCTTGTTGCGGATGGTTCACCTTCCCCAGTTTATGGGACGGGCATGGTTCAAGTCACCCCATCTCTTAGCTTGTTAGACACTCTCTACGTCCCGAAGTTCCCTTGCAACTTAATATCTGTCACTACTTTATGCAAGCAACTACAGTGCTCTGTCTTATTTACTCCAACTTCTTGTTCTTTTCAGGACCTGAGGACCCAACGGACGATTGCTACTGGGACTGAGAAGGACGGCCTCTACTTCCTCGACAACGTTTCCGCCCTATCCGTCTTCTCCTCCTCTTCTTCAGATCTGCTTCAATGGCATCTTCGCCTTGGACATCCTCCTCCTCGGATTCTTCGCCAGCTTCTGCCCCACCTACCTCCGACCAGTCCTCCCCTCAACTGTGAGGCATGTCAGCTTGGCAAACATCACCGCTCGTCCTTCTCACCGAAGCATGGTCGTAGCTCTTCTCACTCGTTTGATCTCATTCATTCTGATATCTGGGGTCCTACTCCTACTCTCACCGTTGGTCGGGGCAGCTCTTATTTTGTAACCTTCATTGATGATTTCTCTAGATGTACCTGGGTATATCTATTAAAAGATCGCTCTGAACTCTTTTCTGTATGGCAATCCTTTTATAACATGATTCAAACTCAGTTTGATATTTCTATCAAAGTCTTACGCTCTGATAATGCTAAGGAATATCTTAGTCATGAGTTTTCATCCTTTTGTTTGCATCATGGTCTTATCTATCAGACCACCTGTGTTTACACCTCTCAACAGAATGGGGTTGCGGAGCGTAAAAACCGTCACCTCCTCGATGTCGCTCGCACTCTCATGACGCAGATGCAAGTACCTCGCTCCTACTGGGGCTATGTTGTTCTCCTTGCTTGCTATCTCATCAATTGCATTCCCTTTACGGTTCTCCATGGACGGACCCCGTTCTCTCTTCTCTACCCGGGCAAGGAACCCTTTCCTCTCCCTCTCCATATCTTTGGGTGTACAGCCTTTGTGCATGATCTGTCCGCTTCTTGTGACAAGCTTTCCCCCCGTTCCACCAAGTGTGTCTTTTTGGGTTACTCGACCACTCAAAAAGGCTATTGTTGCTTCGACCCCGTTCTGCGTAAGCAGTTTGTCTCCGCGGACGTGACCTTCTTCGAAAATGCGTCCTACTTCTCTCCTCAATCTCCTGATGTTTCTGAATCTACTCTGTGTCTCTCTGTTCCTTCCACGCATATCGACGTCTCCACTCCTATCTCATCTCCTCCTCCGTCTCCTCCTCTTTCCGTTATACCCCCTCCTTCTTCCCCCTCTTCTTCTCCGCAGCCATCTCTCTCAAGTCCCAGGCCAGCTTTCTCCGTCACGGATGCTCCGGTCACTGAGGCACGAGACGACTTGGATCTTCCCATTGCTCTTCTCAAAGGGGTGCGGGTGTGTACTCAAAACCCGCTTGCTGCAGTTGTCTCCTATGATCGGCTCACTCCTTCTCGCAGGTGTTTTTCTTTGTCTATTTCAGCCACCACCACTCCCCGCACCTACCAGGAGGCTCTTACTATTCCTCATTGGAAATCTGCTATGGATGAGGAAATCGCCACTCTTACTGAACGGGGTACCTGGACTCTTGTTCCTCCTCCAGTGGGTACTGATGTGGTCGGCTGTCGCTGGGTGTTTGTTGTGAAGTTTCGCCCAGATGGCACTGTGGAGCGCTATAAGGCCCGGCTAGTGGCCAAAGGCTTTACTCAGACATATGGGGTTGACTACTTTGATACTTTCTCTCCAGTTGCTCGCCTCAGCACCATCCGAGTTCTTCTCTCGGTGGCGGTCAACAGAGATTGGGATATTTCACAGCTTGATGTTAAGAATGCCTTTCTCTATGGGGATCTTCAAGAAGATGTCTACATGGAGCAACCTCCTGGGTATGTTGCTTAGGGGGAGACACGTGTATGCCAGTTGAAGAAGGCCATCTATGGCCTAAAACAGAGCACTCGGGCATGGTTCGACAAGTTCAGTGGCATTGTGGCTGCCATCGGCTTTGCTAGAAGTTCGGCTGATCACTCCTTGTTTATTCGCAAAACCGCCTCGGGACTGGTGGTTTTGGCGGTGTATGTGGATGATATTCTTCTTACCGGTGATGATCAGGCTGGGGTGGACTTGACAAAGAAACACCTTCATCAACACCTGGTCACGAAGGATATGGGCTCCCCGAAGTACTTTTTGGGGATAGAAATATCTCGGAAGCCCGGCTCATTGGTTCTCTCCCAACGGAAGTATGCTCTTGATCTTCTATGAGAGGCAGGATTGACTGGTGCCAAACCAGTCCGGTATCCCATGGCTACTGGAGAAGACAAAACTTGGGCAGATGACTCGCCTCTTCTTTCCGATACCACGAGGTACAGACGTCTGGTAGGCAAACTTATTTATCACACGGTGACCAGACCCGATATTGCCTATGCTGTAGGCAAGGTTAGTCAGTTCATGCAAGCTCCTAGGGAATGACATCTTCAGTCTGCCTTGAAAATATTAGAGTATGTCAAAGCAGCACCAGGAAAATGGCTACTCTTTCAGAATAATGGTCATCTAAGGGTTGAAGCCTACTCAGATTCAAGCTATGCGGATGATAAAGGTGACCGTAAATCTACATCTGGTTTCTAAACATTTGTTGGAGGAAATCTTGTGAGCTGGAAGAGCAAGAAACAGTCTGTTGTCTCCAGGTCCAGTGCAGAAGCCGAATATCGGAGTATGGCATCAACCACGTGTGAGTTAAAATGGTTGCGTGCTCTCATGCTTGACCTAGGAGAGGTATACGACTATCCTCTTCCTATGTTCCGTGACAACAAGGCCACTATATATATATCCAAAAACCGGGTCTTTCATGAGAGAACGAAACATATAGAAGTCGACTGTCATTTCATCAGGGAAGAGGTCTTGAAGAGACAGATTTGCACTACGTTCGTCACCTCCGACAAAGAGTTGGCGGATATCTTCACCAAGCCGGTTTCTACTTCCTTCTTCCACATTTGTGACAAACTGGGCATGATTGATATCTATGCTCCAGCTTGAGGGGGAGTGTTGAAGTATGAGACCGATCGGTCTGGCAGTCTGAGCATGGCGGGCTGCAGACCGCGCGGTCTGGCGATTACCTCCTGCGGTTTGATATCCAGACGTCTGCTGTTTATTGTCTGTGCGGTCTAGCGGTTTCCTTCTGCAGCTTGTTCTCTCCTTCTGGTGGTTGCCGGGCGGTTAGTCTATTCGTCTAACCGCGCGGCTAGTTCGGCTTGTCTCTGTTAGTCCTGTAATTATTTAGTCCCACATTGCTTATTTGTAATCTCTCTAATCTCCTCCATTCTATAAAAGGGAGGCCATACCTTTGTAATACTTACATTTTTGGGATAATAAAATTTCTGTTAAAACCATTCCGGATTGTTTTTTTGTTTGTTTCTAACAATGTCCTTGCGTTTAATAGCCTTGGTCCCTCGAGCTAATCCACAGAATAGTATGTCACAACCCGCATTTTCTCCGAATTAAAGAATTATCAGAGTATGAGAAAATGCGCATCATGACGCCACGTCAAGCAGGGGATAACTGTTGACGCTCAGGCAAAACCAACTACTACTCTTTATGAAAGAAATTTATGAGTTTAATGATTAGAAAATCAGTTATACTTTAGAGGTCGTATCGCTCGGCTCGGTGGATCACCTAGTCCACAGTTAAAAACTATACTTAAGCGCTGCGGAAAAATATTTTATTCAGGTTTGACATCCTAAGAAGAGCATAAGAGCCCTAAGAGGACCACTTATGCTATGCAAGACTCTACATTTAATTTATATTATATATAGGAAAATGATCTTTATACGCTGCTTGGAAAATAGTAATTTACTTTTATAAATCATGATGATCATGCAATATATTTACAATAATAATAAATGTAGTTTTAAAATAACTAGCAACCTAGCATAAATCCTCCCCAGAGCAAGTAGACTATCTCCAGAAAATGGTAGCAGCAAAAGTAATATATCTAGTACAAAGGTAAAAACTACCAATGGGCGCCAATAACCTGACACGAACCCACTGACAAATATGTATGTCTGTAAGAAAAGTACAGAAAAACTACCTCACTAATAAAGCAACAGGATCTCTAAAGTCCAAGAGACCACTAGCAACACCACCGGAACCTAGCCACCAAACTGGCTACTGCTCAGAACGTGAGGCATTCAAAAGAAGAAAGAATACCTCAGCAAGCAATACAAGGAAAAACTGCATGGAAGTGTCAACCAGGTAATGAATAAAAGAGGAAAACACACAGCAGTAAAAGTTACAACTGCCCAAGGCAAGACAATAAGAAATGCACTACTAGGCTACCAAGAGCCCAAAGTGCTGCAATCTACCAAGGAAGAAACTTCTAATACCCTAAGTTGTGGGAGATGGTAGTAGCAAAAACAAACAGCATGGATCCGGGTTGGAGGCAAACTCAGTCCCTCAACCACCATTTCAAAGCCAACAAGCTCAAGGGTCTACATGTGAAAGCACAAGGGACCTTCCACCCCCTTGCCCAGCCCGTACCTGGAGCAAGATAGAAGAATAAGGGTGGCCTTGGCTAAATTGCACAACACCTCCCCCATGAAGAGCTTCAACCCACCACTACTAACCACGACCCACGATTCGGCCATTAGGAAAGAGAAACATGGCCGACAAGGAAATTACAAATATAATCAGGGAATTCACTCGGGAACGAAAATCGAGATAAGGGAAACAGTGTTAAAATCACTCAACATGGCTTGGCGTCGAGTGGGACCCACTCAACGCTTAACCAGACCTTGGCGTTGAGTGAGTTAGCCTCACTCAGCGCCATAACAACCATGGCGTTGAGTGAGGTCCACTCCCTCAACGCCTTCCGCAAGAACAGCTCTGGCGTTGAGTGAGTTATCCTCACTCGACGCCAAAACAGCTATGGCGTTGAGTAAGGTCCACTCCCTCAACGCCTTCAGCAAAAGAGGCAGCGGCGTTGAGTGAGCTAACCTCACTCAATGCCAAAATAGCTATGGCGTTGAGTGAGGTCCACTCCCTCACCGCCTTCAGCAAAGCCACAAAACCTAACAATGGCATTGAGTGAGTCCACCTCCCTCAATGCCAAAGCAGCTTTGGCGTTGAGTGAGGTTAACTCACTCTACGCCAAAGTTCATTCCCGCAGGAAAACCCTAAGCCAACGCCAACAAGAGGAGGTCGGCGGGAATGCCGACTGATTCTCGCCGAATCGGCGGGAATGCAGGATGATTCTCGCCGAATCGGCGGGAATGCAGGATGATTCTCGATGATCGGCAGGAATCCAGAATGATTCTCGCCGAATCGGTGGGAATCAAGGACGATTCTCGCCGAATCGGCGGGAATCAAGGACGATTCTCGCCGATCGGTGGGAATCACGTCGAAATCGGCGGGAATCAAGGATGATTCTCGTCGATTTTGACTTAGACGAAAATTTTCACTCAATCACCCCACCACTCAGCCGCAAAGAACAAACCGAACTATGGCTTTGAGTGTGTCCACCACACTCAACGCCAAGTCCGGGCGGCTTTTGGCTTTGAGTGTGTGCACCACACTCGACACCAAAACCCGAGAGTCTACCAAGACTGGTTCTAACCAGAGCCCTACCACAACAACCTCCCTCACTCTCTCTCTCGGCTCCACCCGCAAAAGCACCCAACTAGAACTACAAATCTGGAGTATAAATGGTCAAAACAACCATCGGGTTGAGCAAACAGCCCAAGGAGGGGGCTCATAGGAGAATCTAAGCCCTAAAATTAGCAAGATAAAGGAGAATATGTTTGGTTTCTACCCTAGGGCTAACTGGGAAACATTCCAAAATTCAAAAGAACAACAATGGCAAGGGCAAGAATACCACTTGCCTCGATTTCCGGCGAAGCTTGGTCGGCTTTCCCTCCTCTTCGTTCTGCACTAGAAGGAGAAGCACCTAACAAGCAAACCCGCACATTAATGGCGGAAAACAACAAGAAACCGAAAATCCAAGTCTCCTAAAACTCCACGAAAAACAAACCTCTTACCGTCGAAACGTAGATCTGAGCGAGAGAAAGACAACGGCACTTTCGGAATCGAAATCCATCCACGAACACTCCCGAAATCGCCGTCCGAAGGAGAAGCAGGTCCGGCGGTTTCCTCTGTTTTCCGCGAACAGGAGCAGGCGACGGTTTCGGTCTTGGGAAGAAAGAAGAGAGTGGCCCGCCACTTCTTAATAAAGCCTTTTTATAAGCTTTAAACGCATCGGTTCAGCAAAACCGAATCCTAACCGCCGGCTCCCTTATTAAATTAAGAGAATTCTCTAATAGGCTTTACTAATGGCACACCAAAAACGACGCGAAAACCAAACTATCTCGGAATTCGACGAAATTCGCACCGTAGCTAAATATCCATGCTACGAAAACAACGGCGAAGTCGAAATTACTTTCGACGAATAGAACTCGAGTTATACCCTCCCGAAGCCAAAACACAAGCATCCTCCGAGAGGCCACACCGGGTCACCCAAAACGACTCGGCTTGCTAGGGAGATCTTGCCAAACGGCTACAAAATAGGGCACCCAGTTCTAAGGAGTTAAGACCACACTCCACAAATGGCACGAGCCACGAAAACACGTCAACGTAACGCCAAACGAGAATTAAATAATCGCAGAAAAAAAATCGGGGGCATTACAGTCACTCCCCCTAAAAGAAAGTTTCGTCCTGAAACTTTATGCACAACACTTCTACTATAGAAGGAAAGTAATAATCCAAACATTATAAGAAGAAAAACAAACCAAACTAATCTGGGAAATAGCTGAGGGTGAGCCTCCATCATAGCCGACTCTAGCTCCCAAGTCGCGCTCTCCAAATCCTGATTCTTCCAAAGAACTTTCACCATCGGAATAGACTTCTTTCGCAGCACCCGTTACTGAGTATCCAAAATACGAACCGGCACTTCAAAAAAAGAGAGGTCGGGCTCCAACTGGGGCACAACGTCCAAAACTTGCCCACTGCTGTGCACACACTTCCGCAATTGACTAACATGGAAAACATTATGAACACCTGGGAAGTTTGCTGGCAATTCCAACCTGTAAGCTGACACGCCAATCCGTTCCAAAATCTTAAACGGGCCCACATACCTCGAGTCCAATTTCCGATTCTTACCAAACCTCTTTACACTAACCATCGGGGAAACTTTAAGAAATACAAGGTCCCCTATAGAAAACTCCAAGGCAGACCTACGCCGATTGGCGTTCTTCTCGTACCTCTCCTGAGCTATACGAAGCTTCTCTCGAACAAGCTTCACTGCGACTTCCATTTTCTCGAGCGCATCAGGACCCAACAATGGCCTCTCACCAGCCTCAGCCCAAAACAACAGAGTTCTGCAGCGCCTCCCAGACAAGGCTTCGAATGGAGCCATCTGCAAGCTCTCCTGATAACTATTGTTGTATGCAAATTCCATAAGTCGCAGCTGCTCATCCCATGCTCCACCGTGGTCTAAAATGTAGCATCGGATCATATCCTCAACTATCTGATTCACCCGCTCCGTCTGCCCATTAGTCTGTGGGTAGTATGCTGTAGAATACCTCAGATCCGTACCCAAACCCTCCTGCAGACTCTGCCAAAAACGAGAAGTAAATCGGGAGTCTCGATCATAAATGATGCTAACCGGCACACCGTGCAGTCGGATGACTTCATTCAAGTACAACTCCGCTATCTTCTTCATCGGGTAATCAATCTTATATGGCACGAAGTGAGCACACTTCGTCAGTCTATCCACTATGACCCAAATGGAATCAAATCCCCTCGGGGATCGCGGTAAACCCGTGATGAAATCCATAGATATACTTTCCCACTTCCAAGTCAGGATCTCTAACGGAGTCAACTTGCCACCAGGACTTCCAAGATCGGCCTTCACCCGCTTGCAAGTGTGGACATCCGCAACAAATCGGGCTATATCTCCTTTCATGCCATACCACCAGGCAATTTGCTTTAAGTCCCGATACATCTTTGTAGATCCTGGATGGTAGGCAACGCTGGATCCATGAGCCTCTCTGCAAACCATACCCCGAATGTCCCCAACCGCGGGGACGCAAAATCTGTCACGGTACTTCAAAGTTCCCGCATCATCGATTGAATAATCCGGCAACTCTCCTCTCTGTCCTGGAGTACAAGTGTAGAAGATCCGGGTCGTCCTTCTGGTGAAGTCTGGTCAAAGAAATCCAAGACGGCTCTGCCACTGACAAACTACTCTGCAAGCCACAACATCTCACTGATATATCCATAAGGAGGAACTCCTCCACTAAACGATCGGCAGTGAGATTAAAGATCTCTCCCGTCTTTCGGCTCAAGGCGTCGGCCACCACATTGGCCTTGCCTGGATGATACTGGATCTCTACATCATAATCGGCCACATACTCTAGCCACCGATGCTGGCGCAGATTTAACTCCTTCTGCGTGAACACGTACTTCAGGCTCTTATGGTCGGTGAAGATCTTGCACTGAGCCCCATAAAGTAGGTGTCTCCACAGCTTCAACGCATAAATAACCGCTGCGAACTCGAGTTCATGTGTAGGATAATTCTTCTCATGAGTCTTCAGTTGCCTTGACCCATAGGCAATCACCTTACCCACCTGCATTAATACGCATCCCAGACCCACATGCGAAGCATCCACGTATACATCATAATCCACGCCCTCGGTAGGCAGGGTCAGAATGGGAGCAGTGCACAATCTCCTCTTTAACTCCAGGAAGGCTTCTTCGCACTTCTCGCTCAAACAAAAGCCACGTTCTTCTGAGTCAGCTTAGTCAAAGGTGCAGCTAGGGTAGAGAAACCCTCCACAAATCTCCTGTAGTAGCCGGCCAATCCTAGAAAGCTCCTGATCTCCTTGGGCGTGCCCGGCCTACTCCAATCCATCACTGCTGCGATCTTTTCTGGGTCAACCGAGATCCCATCCTCATTCACCACGTGGCCCAGAAACGAGCCCTGAGGCAACCAAAATTCGCACTTGCTTAACTTGGCGAATAACTTATGGTTCATCAACTCCGATAGAACCAAGCGCAGATGCTGCTCATGCTCCTCAGCACTGCGAGAATAAACCAACACGTCATCGATGAAGACCACCACGAACTTATCTAGGAAATCCTTGAACACCCGGTTCATCATATCCATGAACGATGTTGGAGCGTTGGTCAATCCAAACGACATCACTAAGAACTCAAAATGTCCGTGCCTCGATCTAAACGCAGTCCGTGGAATATCTGTCTCACGGATCCTAAGCTGATGATAGCCTGAACGAAGGTCAATCTTGGAGAAGACCGTGCTACCGCGCAACTTGTCAAATAAATCATCGATCCTCGGCAAAGGGTACTTGTTCTTAATTGTGACTTTGTTCAACTCCCTATAGTCGATGCAAAGCCGCATTGACCCATCTTTCTTCTTCACAAATAGAACAGTAGCACCCCACGGCGACGAACTCTGCCTGATAAACCCTTTCGCCAAAAACTCATCTAACTGGACTTGCAACTCCTCTAGCTCTCGAGGGGCCATCCGGTACGGCGCCTTAGCAATAGGACGCGTACCCGGCTCCAAATCGATCACAAACTCAACATCCCGCTCGGGAGGAAGACCAGGAAGGTCATCAGGAAAAACATCGGCGAAATCATGAACAACTGGAATCTCCTCTAAGCGCGGTACACTAACAGCGGTCCCAACCACCGAGACCAAACAAGCAAAACAGTCCGAAAGAAAAAGCTTCTGAGCACATACCGCAGAGATGACAGAAGAATCCTGGCTCAGATCTGCATACACGCTTCCGGGCTGACCGTCATCCCTGATGAAGTCCAAGCGCTTCCCTTTGCACTGAATGACTGCATCATACCTAGACAGCCAGTCCATGCCCAAAATAACATCGAAGTCCTCCAGATCATTCATCTTCAGGTCTGCCTTCGCAAGGAAGTCCCCCAACAAAACAGGGCAATCTAATATGCCCAAATCTGACAACACAGATTCACCAGAGGGGAACGTGACACGAAAGGTATCCCGAACTCGATCAAAAGTCAACCAATGTCGCTCTACAAAGGCTCTAGCCACGAACGAGTGGGTAGCGCCGGAGTCAAACAGAACCCGCGCCCAGCGGTTCTCCACCTTAAACTTCCCTATATAAACATATATAACTAAGGAACTACCACAACAATACTACAAACATTCTAGTAAGACAAGAACAAAACATTCAGGCTGGAAGACAACTAACTTGAGATGACCTGAGTCGAAGCTTCAGCCTCCTTGGAAGAGATCACGTTCATCTTTCCCTTTCCCTTATCCACACACTGGGGCGGAGGTAATGCCTGAAGAGGAACTGCATGAAGAGCAGGCTGGACCTGAGGACACCTAGACTTGATGTGTCCCTTCTGCCCACACTGAAAATAGACCTTATCCTTGGACCAGCACTGGGCAGCATCATGCCCGGGTCGCTTACAAACAGAACAGGTGACATCTCTCCTAAGAGCACCATGAATCGCATGAACCTGCTCCTTCCTCTGAGCTGCTGCCCTCTTGAAACATCTTTCGACAGGGTGGCCGGACCGGCCACAGAAACTGCACACCACTTTGCTCTTCTTCCCAGGAACCGTACCGGGTACCCGGGGTTTCTTTTCCTCCACAGACTTCCTCTTATCCTTCCTACTTTGCTATCATCTGCTCTTCGCGGTCTCAATAGCCTCCACCTTCAGAGCAGCCTCCACTACTCCTACATAAGTCTCTGACCCATAAGCATTGGTCAGCTGCTATACCTCACTCCTAAAACCACCAAGAAATCACTTAACTCGATCAGCCTCAATGCTGATCAATCCTGGGGCAAAATGGCTCAGCTTGCTGAACTCTATCTCATACTCACCCATCGTGAGCTACCTTTGCTTCAGATGGAGGAAGTCGTTCATGAGGCGGTCACGCTCGACCGAGGGTAAGAACTTCCTCAATAGCATCTCCTTGAACACCTCCCAAGAGCATCCAGCTACCAAGCTCTCCTTCTCTCTCAGCCACCAACTCTTAGCCAATCCTTTTAAGCTGATAGGCGGCTATCATCACCCTTTGATCGTCTGCAATCCCTGAGTACGAGAACATCTCCTCCATGGAGATCAGCTAGTCGTCTATCACCATGAAATCTGCCTTCCCGTCATAAGTGGGAGGGCTCAGCCTCTGAAACTGCGAGATGAAGGACATCTCTGTTGGCACCACCACTGGAGGTCTTAAGGGTGCAGGAGGGGGAGGAACAGCAATCCCCCCTGTAGGGCCTTGTACTCCCTGAGTCTAACCTGCCACAACTGCTACCAAAGACTGGATCTGGGCTCGCACCTCCACCAACTGCCTGCTCAAGGAATCGCTACTCTGCCGTAAGCTTTCGATTAGCGCATCATTATGGGCTCCCGAAGACTCACCCTCAGACAGGGGAGTTGATCTAGTTGAAGGACGTCTTGCCATTCCAAAGTCATAGCAACACTAGTTAGATCCTAGTACAACAGCTAGACCCAACTACTAGTCTAGACAATACATATATAGATATGAACTTAAAGCTGCTAAACTTACTCTGGGAGTTTATCTTTTTACAAAAATTGATGTTATGCCCTAACCTAGGATGGTTAACCACCACCATACTAATTCTTGTGCCTAGATCGGGAATGCATGATTTTATATTATTTTTGACTCGAAAATTTATGTGTGTACATATGTCATCCTGCCAGTCTTTAGCTTGGCACGTTGTGCTTATGCAATGTTATGATATACATGTTTGTGCTATGCATTCTAAAAAGGCCCTAACGCATGTTATGAGCGGAGTATGCATGAAAATGTTATGCATCCCATACTACATAAAATTCGTATGCAACGAAGAAAAGAAAATGTGCTAGTCGCAGCCATGTGGTGAGGTTATGCATCCCATACTACATAACCCTCACATGTTGCCCCTATGGTGGATCCATATACGAACACATATTATGCATCCCATACTACATAATATGCCCTATATACTTTATGTCATGCTATGAGTGTAGTGTTCGTGCTTTTACCAAGACGTGTTGATGACATATTGGTGTGTGAATTACATGATGCTGAACTACTAAAGCAATCAAAGGAAGGTTGCCCGACTAACTTGTCAAGCAACCTCCCTCTGATACCAACTATCACAACTCGCATTTTCTCCGAATTAAAGAATTATCAGAGTATGAGAAAACGTGCGTCATGACGCCACGTCAAGCAGGGGATAACTGCTGACGCTCAGGCAAAACCAACTACTACTCTTTATGAAAGAAATTTATGAGTTTAATGATTAGAAAATCAGTTATACTTTAGAGGTCGTATCCCTCGGCTCGGTAGATCACCTAGTCAACAGTTAAAACCTATACTTAAGCGCTGCGGAAAAATATTTTATTCAGGTTTGACATCCTAAGAAGAGCATAAGAGCCCTAAGAGGACCACTTATGCTATGCAAGACTCTACATTTAATTTATATTATATATAGGAAAACGATCTTTATACGCTGCTTGGAAAATAGTGATTTACTTTTATAAATCATGCTGATCATGCAATATATTTATAATAATAATAAATGTAGTTTTAAAATAACTAGCAACCTAGCATAAATCCTCCCCAGAGCAAGTAGACTATCTCTAGAAAATGGTAGCAGCAAAAGTAATATATCTAGTACAAAGGTAAAAACTACCAGTGGGCGCCAATAACCTGACACGAACCCACAAGCAAATATGTATGTCTGTAAGAAAAGTACAAAAAAACTACCTAACTAACAAATCAACAGGATCTCCAAAGTCCAAGAGACCACCGGCAACACCACCGCAACCTAGCCACCAAACTGGCTACTGCTCAGAACCTGAGGCATTCAAAAGAAGAAAGAATATCTCAGCAAGCAAAACAAGGAAAAACTGCATGGAAGTGTCAACCAGGGAATGAATAAAAGAGGAAAACACACAACAGTAAAAGTCACAACTGCCCAAGGCAAGACAATAAGAAATGCACTATGTGCAAGGAAACAGCACCAACCCTGCCAAGAAACTATATCCTGCAGGGTCTACTAGGCTACCAAGAGCCCAAAGTGCTGCAATCTACCAAGGAAGAAACTTCTAACACACTAAGTTGTGGGAGATGGTAGTAGCAAAAACAAACAGCATGGATCCAGGTTGGAGGCAAACTCAGTCCCTCAACCACCATTTCCAAGCCAATAAGCTCAAGGGTCTACATGTGAAAGCACAAGGGACCTTCCACCCCCTTGCCCAGCCTGTACCTCGAGCAAGATAGAATAATAAGGGTGGCCTTGGCTAAATTGCAAAACACCTCCCCTATGAAGAGCTTCAACCCACCACTACTAACCACGACCCACGATTCGGCCATTAGGAAAGAGAAACATGGCCGACAAGGAAATTACAAATATAATCAGGGAATTCACTCGGGAATGAAAATTGAGGTAAGGGAAATAGTGTTGAAATCACTCAACACGGCTTGGCGTCGAGTGGGACCCACTCAATGCTTAACCAGACCTTGGCGTTGAGTGAGTTAGCCTCACTCAGCGCCAGAATAGCCATGGCGTTGAGTGAGGTCCACTCCCTCAACGCCTTCCGCAAGAACAGCTCTGGCGTTGAGTCAGTTATCCTCACTCAACTCCAAAACAGCTATAGCGTTGAGTGAGGTCCACTCCCTCAACGCCTTCAGCAAAAGAGGCAGCGGCGTTGAGTGACCTAACCTCACTCAACGCCAAAACAGCTATGGGTTTGAGTGAGGTCCACTCCCTCAACGCCTTCAGCAAAGCTACAAAACCTAACCGTGGCGTTGTGTGAGTCCACCTCCCTCAACGCCAAAGCAGCTTTGGCATTGAGTGAGGTCAACTCACTCTACGCCAAAGTTCATTCCCGCAGGAAAACCCTAATCCAACGCCAACAAGAGGAGGTCAGCGGGAATGCCGACTGATTCTCGCCAAATCAGCGGGAATGCAGGATGATTCTCGCCGAATCGGCGGGAATGCAGGATGATTCTCGACGATCGGCGGGAATCAAGGATGATTCTCGCCGAATCGGCGGGAATCAAGGATGATTCTCGCCGAATCGGCGGGAATCAAGGATGATTCTCGCCGAATCGGCGGGAATAAAGGATGATTCTCGCCGAATCGGCGGGAATCAAGGACGATTCTCGCCGATCGGTGGGAATCACGTCGAAATCGGCGGGAATCAAGGATGATTCTCGTCGATTTTGACTTAGACGAAAATTTTCACTCAATCACCCCACCACTCAGCCGCAAAGAACAAACCGAAATATGGCTTTGAGTGTTTCCACCACACTCAATGCCAAGTTAGGGCGGCTTTTGGCTTTGAGTGTGTGCACCACACTCGACACCAAAACCCGAGAGTCTACCAAGACTGGTTCTAACCAGAGTCCTACCACAACAACCTCCCTCACTCTCTCTCTCGGCTCCACCCGCAAAAGCACTCAACTAGAACTACAAATCTGGAGTCTAAATGGTCAAAACAACCATCGGGTTGAGCAAACAGCTCAAGGAGGGGGCTCATAGGAGAATCTAAGCCCTAAAATTAGCAAGATAAAGGAGAATATGTTTGGTTTCTACCCTAGGTGTAACCAGGAAACATTCAAAAGAACAACAATGGCAAGGGCAAGAATACCACTTGCCTCGATTTCCGGCGAAGCTTGGTCGGCTTTCCCTCCTCTTCGTTCTGCACTAGAAGGAGAAGCACCTAACAAGCAAACCCGCACATTAATGGCGGAAAACCACAAGAAACCGAAAATCCAAGTCTCCTAAACTCCACGAAAAACAAACCTCTTACCGTCAAAACGTATATCTGAGCGAGAGCAAGACAATGCCACTTTCGGAATCGAAATCCGTCCACGAACACTCCCGGAATCGCCATCCGAAGGAGAAGCAGGTCCGGAGGTTTCCTCTGTTTTCCGCGAACAGGAGCAAGCGACGGTTTCGGTCTTGGGAAGAAAGAAGAGAGTGGCCCGCCACTTCTTAATAAAGCCTTTTTATAAGCTTTAAACGCATCGGTTCAGCAAAACCGAATCCTAACCGCCGGCTCCCTTTTTAAATTAAGAGAATTCTCTAATATGCTTTACTAATGGCACACCAAAAACGACGCGAAAACTAAACTATCTCGGAATTCGACGAAATTCGCACCGTAGCTAAATATCCATGCTACGAACACAACGGCGAAGTCGAAACTAACTTTCAACGAACAAAACTCGAGTTATAACCTCCCGAAGCCAAAACACAAGCATCCCCCGAGAGGCCACACCGGGTCACCCAAAACGACTCGGCTTGCTAGGGAGATCATGCCAACCGGCTACAAAATAGGGCACCCAGTTCTAAGGAGTTAAGACCACACTCCACAAATGGCACGAGCCACAAAAACGCATCAACATAACGCCAAACGAGAATTAAATAATCGCAGAAAAAAATCGGGCGCGTTACACAGTAGTGTCCTCGTACGATCATTTTCATCTAGATAGTCCTCTTGTACAGAGCTGGAGAGCTGGAGATGATGTGATAGTTTTGCAGCCGTCATCTTGATCCTTAGTCCTGCTATTTTACTCTTTTTCAGGGTGTCCTCATGACGTAGCTTGGCATTTGCGTAGAACTCAAGAACATCCTTGTCTAGGACCTTGCACGGGTGCTCGAGAATGAAGGAGAGCCCGGCTTGTTCTAGCATCAAGATGATGTTCCTGAATTCATCAAAAGCATGGGAAAAGCCTATCCTAACCAACTCACTTCCAGTGAGGAGCTCGACCGTTTTTCGAGGAGCCATTATGAACCTAAAAGAGTTACACTCAAGGAATTAACTCTATCCAAATCTAGAGTTTGTAGGAACTGAACTAAAGGGGGAGTGATCCTTGAAAATAGTGAATCTCAAGGGAGCAACCGAAGTTACCTTTCACACGGAGGGTGTAGGGAAGGAGACGCGTAGCAGGCTGTGAGAGGAGAGTAGCCCTAGGCCGATGAGAGTCGGGACTGAAGGGTTGGCGATGGATCGGTGAGACACCCACGTTTAGCTGATGCCGATGACGGGAACGCGGAGTTTTCGGGAGACGACGGTCGTAAATTAATCGATGATTGCGAGCGACGGGAGTCTCGATTCCTCAAGATTCACAGGGGAGCTGACGGGTTTCGACTATGGTCGACGGGAATGTGAACGGTCGGGAGACTCTTTCGCTGTTTCTGTTTGATTATACCGATCGACGGGAATTCGCCGCTATTTTCGCTATTTAAAGGCCACCGGGTTAACGGGTTTGATGCAGATTTCCGCGAATATGTGATGGCCTAGGGAACCTATTTGAATACATAACATCGCATGGTATGGTTCATTTCCTCTTTCCTTTAAACAATGGATATCAATTTTTCATTTCATGATAACTAATTTGAGTTCATGGAAGGTTAAAACTAGAAATAATCACCGCCTTTTTCTTGTTGAGTTCAAAATGTAATAATTGTAGTTGCAACTTCTGGTACAAGTCCCTTGAGACTCATCGGACCAATTGACACCCACTTTCTCACCATATCAAGATTTTGACAGTTTATCAGTTTCCACAAAAGGATCATACAGTTATTAGCTTGCATGTCCTTCCATATCAGGTGTGCGTATATATATATGTAAATCTTGAAGGGGAATCTACATATGTGTTTGGATATATATATATATATATATATATATATATATATATATATATATATATCTATGTAATGCGATTCAATTTTCAAAACTGAATGCGCGTACCTGGGATTATTAGGTTGATCATTCGGATCCACAATTTGAAATACGAAGGGTATCATGTACAAGTAGGACACAGTGGTTAGCATTATCTCTTATCTCATATACTTGTTCCATAGCAAGCCTGGAACATCTCTTATCTAGGTCCCATCATGTTCATGGGTACCTAGACTATCCTGCAAAAAAGAATTACATTACCTTAGAAACCCAATAGATATTGGGTCCTAGGTTTTTGTTAGCATAAAATACAGCATGCCTTCCTACAGGATTTCTTTCAGTAAGGCTGTCTCTTGCCAAAGGATGTGGAGATACCCTTGCCCTTGGCACAGAAGGATTGTAACAACACTCTATGGCAAAGTGACCCACTCTGCCACAGCACCAACACTCATGAATATTGTATCTCCTTTTCTGACCAGATCTACTGACTGAGTTAGTCACGATCTTAGGTCTGATAGGGGCAGAGCAGGTTCTACTCATAGATTTACCCTTTCCACCGAGACTCGAGGGAGGGCGGATGGAGAACATGTGGTGAGTTTCCTGAGGCCTGGGAGGTGGTGCTTTCTTTTCAGCCAGCACACATCCGGGGGCCCCATAGATGCTTGCTACATGTTTGCCAACCCCCTTTCTATGTGTCCTAGGGTGGTAAGATGTACTGTGAGAACTGGTTCCAACAATGTCATGAAGTGAGGAGGCTGAGGCTGTAAACACAAACAGTTCATAACGAGCCATATGTATTTTCTCATGGGTAGCCATCACAGCACTTGCACTATGGGTGTCTCCACTTGATGGTCGATCATTCTTGCAGTGACCATAGTTGTTCTTATGGTCATACCTGAAGGAATGATGAATGCCCATCCTACTCGGTGTGGGAGAACTGTAAACAGTTTCCCCATGTCTCCATGATTTTATAATTCGCGAGATCCACCCGTTTTCTCCCTTTCTCTTAATAGCATCTATCTTGGAAAAGTTAGATACTATCCTCTTCTCGGTTTCTAGGAGAAACTCTAGATCCGAGATCTTTGAGTCCTTCACCTTGATGGATTCCAATTAGAGGTCCAGCATGGTCCTTAGCTGAGCAATTTCCTTAGCTTGTTCCTCAAACAGGGAGTTGCTCTTCTGAAGGGCTCTACGAAGGGAATCAAGAGTTTCAATCTTTTGATTGAAGCTGTCAATTTCCCTTACATCAATGTATGGACAAACCTCTGAACTTCTCCTGTCTTCAGGAGATACAAGAGGAAAGGTGCAAGAAGATGAAGATACCTGATCCTGATTGTGCTGATCAGGGTTAGAGTGATGGTCAGCAGAGACTGGTACTTCACCTTCATCACAACTTCATTCCTCAATCTCTTCTTCAGTCTCAGATAGAGACACGGGAGCCCTGATATTGAGAGGTTGTTCTTGACTTTCATCTTCAGAGATGAGGACTCCCACATATGCGTCATCATCTTACTGGCCTTCAGTCCCGGCAGTCTTCATTCCCTCCATGAGGTCAGAGATAGTTTGCCACATGGACTTTGCAGACTTACACTTATCCAATCTCGTAAGAGATGATCAAGACCAAATATCAGAAATGATCTATCGAACCAGCTTGTCCAAGTTGAATAGTGAGAGCTAAGTTTCAGACATCTCTGCGGGACTCTTGGGGATTTGGAGATCCTTTTTAGAACCAGAAGCCTTCATGGGAATGAAGGGACCCTCTTCCATAATGAATAAAGCACGAGGGTCAATGGCTTCCAGATGAAACTGGACTCTAATTTTCCAGATGGGATAATAGTCTATGGTGCAGGCAGGCAGTCTCAGGGGAGAGACATCAGTGTATAGCTCCATGCTTGAGTCTTGTTTTCTTCTTGACACTAGATGCAGGATCTTACTCAAGGTGTTAACCTTATTGATGAGTAACCTGCCTCTGATACCACTTGAAATTCTCTAGTGTCGACTAAATCCACTTATGGGGGGGGGGGGGGGGATAGGTGTCGAGCAGTCTTTTGTGGAATTAAATGTACCTTCACAACTTAACAAACACAGCACAGAAAACACACAAAAAGTTATAGTGGTTCCTCGATTTGGGTACGTCCACTTTCCCCCTTCGACCTATCTCCCGCCAAGGGATGACTCGGTCACTTCTCCAAACGGATTGAAATCTAATCCTCACACTACGGAAGGAACCCTTCCAACAAAGGAGTCACCACTCCACCACCACGGGTTGCACCCAACCCTTACAACTAGGAATAAAATTTCATTTACAATAAGCCAAAATAGAATGTATAAGAAAATACAAACACCGCTTTTGGAGATCCCGATGTCCTTCTTCAGTCGTTGAAGCTTTCTTAAAAGTTACGAAGAATCCACGATCGGATTTCTCTCTTGGAGAGGATCTTGTCAAGATCGACAGCGATAAGTGATTATGGTGGCGATACTTTGTAGATCCAAACTTCTTGACGAAGCAAGCAAGGTCTACGAACGATCTCAGTCGGATCAATCGTCTCAATCGATTCGGAATTAAGAACTAACCTCGTTCAACGAATTGAGAGACAAGAGATCTCAAGAGATATGTGTGAGACGTTCGTCTTGCCTCGGTACTATCGTCAGAAGATCAGAGATGATCGGAGATTATCGGCGACGACTTCCTTGCGAGCGGATACAAGCGATCGGCGGTTTTTCGCGATTCGCTAGGTCACGCTCGGCCTACTTTTGATTTCCGAGAATAGATCGTTGTTCATGTTCAAAATACACGACTATATATACTAGAGCCAAACCTAATGACCGTTGTGTGGCCCACAAGGAGAAACCCTAGCCCTGGCCTAAACAGCGCACGGCAATGTGGTTCGGTCCAGCGAACGAAGAAAATTTGCCTAAGGCAAAATCGGCGAGAATCGTTGGTGATTCCCTTCGAAGTCGGCGGGAATCACTCACGATTCCCGTCGATTCTGCCATGGCCGAATTCCAGTTGGAAACCTTGTCAGCCAGAGGAAATCGGCGGGAATGCAGACTGATTCTCGTCGAATCGGCAGGAATGACTAACGATTCCTATTGAAGTCGGCGAGAATCACTTAGTGATTCCCGTCGATTCTTCCTTGACAGAGTTTCTGTTTGGAAAACTGATAGCTGGAAGAAGTCGGCGGGAATGCATACTGATTCTCATCGAATTGGCGGGAATCACTAATGATTCCCGTCAAAGTCGGCGAGAATCACTTAGTGATTCCCGTTAATTTTTACTTAGAAGAATTTTCTCTTTCTTCCTTTGAAGACTTGGTATTTGACCCCTCTTTGCTCCTTCTTATGCTCTTGATCTGCCTTAACCCTGTACTTGAAAATAAGTACACTCTAATAGAGAGAGCACACGTGAGTCAACACACTGATCTACTCAACGAGGGATTACGTCGCGCAGACCTGTGTATATTGACCCACTGCACCCTGACATTGGTGTGTACTTAGCATGGAATAGCTGCAAGCACAACTTGATAGAAGATCGTCAAATGCATTGTGAATCCATCTTAGCTTGATTGGAGTCTTCTTCAAATCCAGGTAATTGTGGATACAATACCCAATAGGGACTATACGACGAGAACATTGTTCGATACTGGTGCTTCTCATTTGTTTCTATCTGAGGACTTCGTATCGCGGATCGGAGTGCCTACTCTTATGTCGACAGATAGAGTGAAAGTGTTATTACCTAACGTGTTGGGTATTGCATTCACAATAACCCAGATTTGCATGAAGTCACACTTGAACTTAGATGAATTAAGTTGTATTTAATATCTCTATTTAGTTGTGTGTTTGCAGACTATCATTGCTAAGAGTAGACCAATGTCAGTCTACAGTGGGTCATGAACACAGGACCATACAGTGTAATCTCTCACTATATGATCCAAGGTGTTGACTCATGTGTAGCCTCTCTATTGGGATACACTTAAAATTCAAGCACTTGGAACATGGAATGAAGATTGGATTCTTGAAGAAGAAAAATTTCCTAAGTTCAAAATTTTTATAAGTCCACTTCTCGATAAGTCTAGTATAGTTCTCGAGTAGTGGAGTTAGCAGAACTCGAGTAGTTAGCTTAGTACTCGAGTACAAGTCTTACTTCTCGAGTAATATCATTAAAGTTCTCGAGAAGCCTAGACTAGTTCTCGAGTAGACTCGACCTATACTTCTCGAGTAGCCAGAGCTAGCCTTGAAAATTTTCTAAGTTTATCTCTCGAGAAGATGTGTTATAGTTCTCGAGTACTTAGCTTCTACTTCTCGAGAAGTCAGCATAGTACTCGAGTACGAGTTTTAGCTCTCGAGTAATATTCTTTTAGTTCTCGAGAAATGTTATTTTAGTTCTCGAGAAGCTTAGTTTAGTTCTTGAGGTTACTCAATGCTTATTTCTCGAGTACTTACATAAGTCCAGAACATATAGCCCTCGAGTAATCAGCTTGTTCTCGAGAACTTATATATATATACTTCTCGAGAACTGCAGTCCAGTTTTTCAGAAAATTGCTTGAGTTCAGAATTGTCGGGATTTTCAAATGATACATCGTGTGTAAGACCCCCTTTTTTTTTTCTTTTTCAAACCCGGGGTCTTAGGCCCAGAATCGCCGCTTTGCGGTGACACCTTCATGTCCTGAAGGGACATCACCACAAGGCGCCGATTCCGCCGACCATTTCGATCACAGAAAGGTAGCACAATATAAGAAGTAAGAGCAGTGCAGTCCACGTTAATAAAATCACATATATATAATAAAGCTCCACGAAGGGAGTGTCCACGGAAAGCATCAGAGTGCAGCATAATGTAAAACTAGAAATAAGGGCATAAGCCCTGTACATCAGAGTCCTCACTACAAGTCTCTCATGCGGAAGCGAAAACAGAAACTACTCGAGGTCGAGACTCACGGTCCCGGCTGTGTGAACTCCGGAGCTAGACTGCCCCATCTCTAGGCGCACCGGTCTCTGGGGCTGCTCCTCCATGCTGGGCTCCACGATCCCCTAAATGATGCGGTTCGAAAACCGTTAGTCATAAAGACTAAGCCCTATCATCCCCTACCCCTTCCCCCATGGCTCCTAGGTACCGAGCGGGGAGGAAGAAAGGGAAGGACATGATGGTAGAGATAAATCAAGAAACAGGTGACTATGGTCTTAATCTAGCAAGATGTATTCGGTGAGCAGTTAATATGATTGTTATAATAGGTCTAGCAGTAAGAAAAGCAAATATGTGAATTTAAACCTTCACTTATGCGAGAACACATAAGCAAAAGGGATCTTTTGCAAGGCTCCCATCGTATAGAGTGTCCCATACCACTTATATGTTGGGGTGTCGGTTATCAAACAACAAGGGTTGTTATATATTGAAATTAACCTTTGATTTATAAACTTGCCCACACAAGCTTATAGACCAAGGGGTCGTTTTGCAGGTCCTAATGTATAAGCGTCCCATACCACTTATACTTTAGGTGTCAGGGTTAAATGAATCGATTATGCTATGACATGCTAGTGGGTATGATGAAACATGCAAGTGCAACTCACACACCCGACTCTGTGCACACAGACCTTAAGTTCCCCCTTTCGGAGCCGTTACCTCCCAGGATACCTCCGTAGTGGCAAACGAAAGCGGTGGGTTGGGCCTCGCCCACCTCCAAAACCAGTAAAAGCACCACTGGTCTGACCTATCGTACGCCTCAACGCTTGGTGCACTAAGCGGACGCCTGCGTACTCTTGCCGGCTGGCGCACTGGACTTCTGTTGGCGGAGTGCTAATCACCCCGCCGAGTCAACGATATCGGTGTCGGTGCAATCGAACTCCCCGATATCGTAAAACCCACCACCTTAACTTTTCCTATCTTATGCACATGCAAGTTTAATCGCAAACACACAAAAACCGAGCCGAAGCTCCCCGGACCCAGACGTCCGTCTCCAACCAACCGAGCCGAAGCTCCCCGGACCAAACGTCCGTCTCCAACCAACCGAGCCGAAGCTCCCCGGACCCAAACGTCCGTTTCCAGATCACCCGAGCCGAAGCTCTCAACAATCTTCCTGTGCCAACAGTGTTTGTGAAAAGTGCAATCCTAGTTACTAAGTTACTCTTGCTAGTTTATTATTACAGTTTACGTTAGCCCAGGACTGCTCCCGGTATACCCCGTGAAGGGCTCTCAAGGGGCACTAGGAACCAAGACGGCGGCATTACGGCCCGATGTTCCCTTTCGCAAGGCACTTATTGTTATTGGTTTATTTCCCTTAGCCCGATTCCCTTCTCATATTACAATAGACTATCCTAGGGTAATTTTTTTAACCTTCCTCTCTTCGGGAAAAGCGATCTTTCGCCTAACCCGAGCACCTCTTCACTCTAACTATCACCACTACTCACTACTCTTTATATCTTCCTCAGATCATGTCCTATTGCATTTCACAATTTACTAAATGCAGACTGACCTAGGCTACATGTCGAACCGGTTATGAAATGATCCATTACTCATCCAAATGCCCTAAATTATTTACTGGAGACTTACCATGACATAAATGACGTAAATCCAGAAAATGGAAATTTTCCTAATTTATTTGGCATTTAATTAAATTCCTCGAAAATCCCAAGGGCTACCGTTTTGAACATGAACTACCCTAAGTTCTCATGCAAGATGTCCAGCAAATTTATGATAAATACTATGTTATCTCAATAGGTTAAATCCTAAGTATCATAATTTTTCTATCATTAAAAGGGCATGAAAACTATTTTAGAAATAATCCCTAACTTCTGTTGTTTATGAATCAAGTACAGAAAATATTATTCCTAAAATTATAAATAATTTATGCCATGCAGATAAAGGCCTAAAATTAGCACTGGCCGAGTTTCATAATTTTCCAGCAAGTATTTTAGTCATAATTAATTTTTAAACATAAAAGCCCTTTCTATCATCTGTGAATAAAGTACTAGATTTACTCAACATAAAATTCTATAAAAATTCAAGGATTAATGTTCTACAGGTCAAGATCTAAATCTAGAATTTTAGCTGATTATAATTAATTTAAAACCTCCAAATATTTGAAACAACATATCGGCCTAATAATCCTTTAACACATGAAGTATAATATTTATTAATCATAAAATTCCAGGAAAATTATCATAAGTCTAAAACATCCTAAAACTCTCTCCTCCCGAGTTTCATAATTTTTCGAGTAGATTTAGTGCTTAAAATAACTAAATTACATTTCTATCCTAATTCAAACTCTTAACTTCTGAGGTACCCAATTACCTCCAATTCCTTCACTATTTCAACCAGAGGGTTTTCAGCATATCATGCCACTTTCCTCCAAATTTCAAGGGCATACAAGAGCTTTTGCTCCTATGTCCTTCACAAACCTCAAACTCCCACCCGTTGGATTTGAGCCAATCTCTTAGGGTAAAATCCACCCTCATCCACACCATGTTACCCAAGAGAGTAGACATAGACTCAACAAATCAGTGGCCAACAACTTCAGCCTCTTTTGAGGAGATTTGTCCACTCCATCTCCAATCGTACTATTCCCCAAAGTACCCCTCACCAAGACCTATCTAGGACTTGATACTTCCCTATTCAAAACTCGACCAATCGAGTTGAAATTTTGTACAGATCTTAACATTGATGCCAGGGACCACCACCCAAAATTTGGGGGAGTTTGGACTTAATTTCATCTCCTAATTAATTTTATATTGTTTATTAAAATTTTACAAAAACTTTAGGCAAAAGTTCTCCAAAAATTCTCATTTTTGGACAACCTCTCGATAAACATATTATAGATCTCCAGTCCAAATTTCAAGTCATTTGAACATGTTATGAACCGTGGGCAACCATTTCAATTTCTGGTTAGCCTAGGTCTTGATCCCACCAAAATGAGTGCTGTGGTCAAACCACTCACCCAAATTGAATAAAATCAATTTTAAATTAAAGTAGACCCAGAGGGCTACAACTTTTGTGACTGGTCATTTTTCCTAATTCGGCCTCTAAGTGTCTCGTTTTACAGCCCCAACAATATGTTCAAATAATGCATTTTCCCATTTTGTAATTTATCAGATCAATATATTATAAAGTTTATCCTACTGTTCATCTTCTTCATGAACCCGAAAACAGACAGAAAACCATTTTTCCTGTAACACTTCTGTGATCCGTCGCCAGCAGTCCGGTCACTTCCCTGGCCAGCCACCACCACCACCACCTTCGTTGAGGCGACGGCTATCGGTCGGCGGTGGTTTGCCCGCCGGAGGTGGCGGTTTCCGGCGAACTCAAAATAACTTTTTCATGGTTTTCCATGAAAACGAGAGATGACTCCGGCTCTGTTGAGCGCAAACTTCCTTTCTAAGAATCCTAAGATCTACCCATGAAAGAGAAGGAGCAGAGGAGGACCTTGTTCGCGGTTTGAAGGCGAGAAGAACGTCGGGGTGCCATGGCGCGGTGGTGGCGTTGCTGAACTTCTCCTACAGTAAGAACAAGGATCTGATCCGATTACTTGAGCGTGTAACCTTCTCCTCTTTCACCAGGTGGGCTTTTATAAGTCAGGAAGTGGGAAGGTGAATGGGTAAAACCATTATGGCCATGAAGGCTCCTCCCCTTAACGTTTCGGTTACGGTGAAGGGATAAAAAACGGTGGAAACTGAACAGGTGTGTCCAGCTGGCGGTTTTCTATTGGACCACCTTTTCCTCATTTATTATATAATTATAGAAGGAAAACGGTCGGAAGTTACTCCTGGTGTAACTTCCCACACCAGCATTTATTACCACGCGTGTTAGAATAATTTCGGGCCTGAACCGTCGTTTCGGCCAATGTCACGGGCGTGACACATAGGTCACGGGCGTGACAGGCCCGAATAGCCAATTCTGGGTTCGACGATCGTCGAACTGAGATCGACGATCGTCGATGGATGGTCACGGGCGTGACACCTTGGGTCACGGGCGTGACAGGCCCGAACGGCAGATTTTGGGTCGACGATCGTCGAATTGAGATCGACGATCGTCGAAGGCTGGTCACGCCCTAGGTCACGGGCGTGACCTCTAGGTCACGGGCGTGACCTCTAGGTCACGGGCGTGACATGCCCGAACGGCAAATTTCAAGGCCGACGATCGTCGAATTGAGATCGACGATCGTCGAAGGCTGGTCACGCCCTAGGTCACGGGCGTAACACTCATGTCACGGGCGTGACATGCCCGGGCCGCAAGGTCGACGATCGTCTCACGGCGATCGACGATCATTGATGGGGTCACGCCCATAGTCACGGGCGTGACACCTTGGTCACGGGCGTGACATGCCCAGACAGCACGTTCGACGATCGTCTCGTGGAGATCGACGATCGTCAAAGTAGTCATGCCCAGGTCACGGGCGTGACGGGTCGGTCACGGGCGTGACCAACCCGTGACCCGAAATATTGATCGCTTTATTTCAATTTTATGTGTTTCCTGGGGTTCCGTCACAACTAACCGACTCCTAGGGGTCTAGCCGGAAATGGGATGTTACAAATCCCAATAAACAAAACAAAAATTTCGTCCCCGAAATTGAGGTTGAGCCTACGGGGATTTCTATCGGAATAAATTAAACTTGTAACATCCCATACGATCTTTCTATTGGGTTCAGGCGACTGTTCGTTTGATAACGAAGACAATCTCCCCAATAAACAAAAGATTAGCCCCTACCTTTCTGATTAAGTGCGCATGCCTAGGTCCTGGATTTTCTGTATCTAGTCTTAACATTCCAAAACAAGAAGGCAATCTATAGTATACCGAGAGGTGGTGAGATGTACCTGACTGAACAACTCCGGGTATCTTTGCCTCATCAGATCCTGCGGTTCCCAGGTGTGCTCCTCCTGACCGTGGTTTCTCCACAGAACCTTGACTAAGGGGATCTTCTTGCGCCGCAAGATCCGCACTCCTTTGTCGTCGATCCGAACCGGCTCTAAGTGAACAGATCGGTCTGAAGCTACCGGCCCTTCGGTGGTCAAAATCCGCTGCTCCGGGCGTAGTAGAGCCCTTCTCAGCGAAGAGATGTGGAAGACGTCGTGTAGAGCTGCCAGCTCCGGTGGCAACTCTAGCCTGTAGGCTAAGGGTCCGATCCGCTCCAGGATCCGGTAAGGGCCCATATACCTAGGGCTGAGTTTCTTCCTCCGACCGCGCACCCGTGAGACTCCGTGCATGGGCCGGATCTTCAAGAACACTCGATCCCCTACCCGAAACTCCACCTGACGATGCCGGGCGTCATAGTATTTAGCATGTCTGCTCTGCGCCTCCAACATCCTATCTCTGATCAGTCTCACCTGAGCCTCGGTGTCTTCAATGAAATCCGATCCCAGCAGCTTCGGATCCTCGTCCTGAACCCAAGAAAGCGGGGTCCTATATTTTCGTCCATACAAGGCTTCATAAGGCGCCATCCTGATGCTGGACTGGTAGCTGTTATTATAGGAGAACTCGACCAATGGTAACATCTTCTCCCACGGCTCCCCTCGGTCCAGTATACACAGCCGTAGTAAATCTTCCAAGGTCCGGTTGGTGCGCTCGGTCTGCCCGTCCGTCTGAGGGTGGAAGGTCGTGCTAAAAGTCAACCGGGTGCCCAAATATGCCTGCACTGACCGCCACTCCCTGGATGTAAACCGTCCATCGCGGTCCGATACTATCGTCCGGGGCACGCCATGATATCGGACATACTGCTCCACAAACTTCCGTACCAGCACTCCCACCGATTCATCCTTCCTGATCGGTACAAAGCGGGCCACCTTCGTCAACCGATCGACAATCACCCAAATCGAGTCGTTCCCCGTCCGAGACCGGGGAAGACCATGTATAAAATCCATCGCTATATCGTCAAACTTCCACTCCGGCACCGGGAGTGGCTGCAACAGTCCTGCGGGGTTCCTGCACTCCGCCTTCACCAACTGACACGCCTCGCAATGGGTCACGAAGTACGTAATGTCCTTCTTCATGCCCGGCCAAAACATCGTCCTCTTCAAATCAGCGGTCATCTTTGTGATCCCCGGGTGCACCGAGTACCGGCTGCAATGCGCCTCCATCATAATATCCTCTCGGATCTGGCCTCCTGCGGGTATATATACTCTGCCTCTGAAGTGGAGCAAACCATCTCTCAGGGAATAATCTCCTGTCGAACCTTCCTCCAAAGCTCGGAACATCGGCTCCGCCCACGCATCTGTCCTCTGTCCATCCCGAATGCGATCCCGAATATCGTCTATGGCCACCACTGATGCCAGATACTCCCTATACAGAACTGGGTCATCCTCGGACACTAGGGATATCTGCATATCTCTGAATGACTGGACTAGCTCCATGGACATAACCTGGGGCCCAGCTTCGGAAGTGGCAGCTCTCCGGCTCAACGCGTCGGCCACCACATTTGCCTTCCCTGGATGGTAGTGCATCTCATACTGATAATCTGCTAAGAACTCCACCCAACGCCTCTGCCTGATATTCAGCTCCTTCTACGTGTCCACGTATTTCAAGTTCTTGTGATCAGAGAAGATATCGCAGTGGACTCCATAAAGATAATGGAGCCAGACCTTCAGAGCAAAAACGACCGCTCCCATCTCGAGGTCGTGCACCGGGTAGTTCCTCTCATGGGTCTTCAGCTGGCGGGAGGCATATGCTATGACATGTCCGTTCTGCATCAGCACCGCTCCCATCCCTTGGTATGATGCGTCGGTATACACCTGGAATCCTTCCTTTCCGGATGGAAGGGCCAGAATAGGGGCCGAGATGAGTCGGTCCTTCAGCTTCTGGAAAGCCGCCTGGCACTGCGGGGTCCAAACAAAAGGTGCCTCCTTCTTTGTCAAAGATGTGAGGGGGAGGGCAATCCGAGAGAACCCCTCCACGAACTTCCGGTAGTAACCGGCAAGTCCCAAGAAACTGCGTACATCGGTGGCTGTCCTCAGCTGCGGCCAATCTCGAACTGCTCGAATCTTTGCCGGATCCACTGCCAACCCGGCTCCGCTGATAATGTGGCCTAGGAAGGCCACCTCCTTCAACCAGAACTGACACTTGCTGAATTTGGCATAAAGGCGATGCTCCCGCAACCTCTCCAAGGTCAGTGCCAGATGCCGAGTGTGCTCCTCCTCCGTCCTAGAGTAGATCAGGATGTCGTCTATGAACACTATGACGAACACATCCAAGTAGGCCTCGAAAACCCGGTTCATGAGACTCATGAACGCCGACGGAGCATTCGTGAGCCCAAAGGGCATCACGGTGAACTCATACAGGCCATATCTGCTACTAAAGGCCGTCTTCGGGATATCCTCCTCCTGGATCCGCAGCTGGTAGTATCCTGATCTCAAGTCCAGCTTCGAGAAATAATGGGCCCCCTCCAGCTGGTCGAATAATTCGTCTATCCGTGGGAGCGGATAGGTATTCCGGACGGTCAGCCTGTTTAGTGCTCGATAATCGATGCACAGGCGGAGTGTCCCATCCTTCTTCTTCACGAACAGGACCGGTGCTCCCCATGGCGAGGAACTCGGTCTAACAAAACCTGCCTCAACTAATTCCTGCAACTGAGTACGAAACTCTGCCAACTCCTTTGGGGCCATCCTATAAGGGGCCCTAGACGCCGGCTTGGCTCCCGGCACAAGCTGTATCTGAAAATCTTGCTCTCGGTGTGGTGGTAGTCCTGGCAGTTTCTCCGGAAAGATGTCAGCGAAATCTCGCACCACCGGGATGTCTGTCACCGACTCCTTAACCTCCGCCATCTTAAATAGAATCTGATAGACCTCCTCTCCCTGCAGATGGGCCTTAACGGCCTGTACCGAAGATAAGAGTATACGAGAGACAGGTCTTATACCTTCGATGGTAATGAAAGAGTCCCCGTGTCTCACGGTGATTCTCTTTGCCTGGCAGTCAATCTGGGCATAGTTCCAGTGCAGCCATACCATGCCCAGGATCAGGTCGTAGTCCGTCAGCTTCAAAATCGTCGCTGGAGCCTCGAACGCTTTTCCACCAATTTCTGCCTCCATATTGCAGTGATCCGTGGTAAGGAGATCAGATCCATCTGGTAGTCGCACCCTCATCCTCGAGCCTGTGAACCGCTCCACACCTTCCAGTCCTTCCACGAACGACTCCGACACAAAGGAGTGAGTAGCTCCAGTATCAAAAAGCGTGCGGGCAGGCTTGCCGCTGATGAAGACTATACCTGGGGTGATTAAATATCTCAGGGTTCTATAAAGAGTTTTCTTTCCTTGTTAATCTATCTAGTGCGGTTCTGAGTTTTAACAACTTAAAGGAAAATTCTATGAAAGTAAAGAAGCATTGCAGCTTACCTGCTATGACCTGCTCCGGATTTCGAGGCTGCGCAAGGTCCAAAGCATATACCTGCTCTCTTTTCTGTCTACGATCTCCCCACTGGTATCCACGACCACGGCCGCGTCCTCGGCCTCCGTAATGCTGAGCTGCTGGGCCGCCGTGATGTGCTGGAGGTGGTGCCCCCCTCATGGGGCAGTTCCTCCGAATGTGCCCAATCTGATGGCAAAGAAAACACTCTGGTGGGGGATACGCCATTCCCCCGGGTCTCGGCATCTCCTGCATCCGAAGAGGGGGAGGGGCTAATACCACCTGTTCCCTCGGCTCCTGCCTCACGTCCTGACGAGGCTGGTCCTCTGTCCTCCTCCCCTCTGGTACAGCACCCCGCCGCTGGTCATTCCTACCTCTCCGTCCCTGATCCTCTGCTGGCCGCTTCCGGCCCCGGGTGGTGTGCCAGTCAGCCTCAATCCTTTTGGCCATCTCCAAGATCCGGGAGATGGGCCCTTCAGATACAAACAACAGAGCCTCCCTCAAGTCCTCCCGCAGGCCCTTATAGAACCTCCTGATATACCCTGCCTCGTCCAGCTGGTAGGAATCTGCGTATCGATCCAGATGGTCAAACTCTCGATGGTACTCCACCACGGTCCGAGTACCCTGCTTCAGGTGTAAGAACCGCTCCTCCAAATCATCCCTAGCCGACTGCGGAACGAAATGCTCCAGCAGTGCGGCCCTGAACTCCTCCCAAGTAACCTCCGCAACCTCCCTATCAGCAAATGTCGTGTCCAACAGCGTCTTCCACCACCTCTTTGCATGGGACTCCAGGCAGGAGACAACCAGAGCCACCCTCTCCTCCCATGGACACCGAATCCCGGTCAGCATCTCGTACATGATATCTAGCCACTCTTCCGTCCAAACAGCCGACTCTGTCCCCAAATAGGACGGGGGAGCCAGTCCTCGGAAGATGCTTAGCCAGTTGGCCCCCAGATTTGGCTGCGGGGCCGGAACCTGCTGGGCCCTGAAGGCCTCCAGAATGGCAGTCAGGGTCTGTCCCATGTCTGACTGAAGGAAAGGAGTGGGGGCCGGTGGGGGTGGTGCAACATCCTGAGCCTGTTGAACTCCACCTTGTGGCGTAGTCCGTGCTGGAGGCTGCGTAACAAAAACACACGCTGAGAAAACGTTCAAATATTACATAAAGGTAGACAATTTATATGTGATCCCCATATGGGCACACCACTGCTTCCGCTGCTTAGTTTGTCCCCAAACTAAACTCGAGCGGGGGGTGACCTAGGGTTTGTGGACTGCTACTTCCGTCTGATCGATGTAAGACCCCCTTTTTTTTTCTTTTTCAAACCCGGGGTCTTAGGTCCAGAATCGCCGCTTTGCGGTGACTCCTTCATGTCCTGAAGGGTCATCACCACAAGGCGCCGATTCCGCCAGCCATTTCGATCACAGAAAGGTAGCACAATATAAGAAGTAAGAGCAGTGCAGTCCACGTTAATAAAATCACATATATATAATAAAGCTCCACGAAGGGAGTGTCCACAGAAAGCATCAGAGTGCAGCATAATGTAAAACTAGAAATAAGGGCATAAGCCCTGTACATCAGAGTCCTCACTACAAGTCTCTCATGCGGAAGCGAAAATAGAAACTACTCGAGGTCGAGACTCACGGTCCCGGCTGTGTGAACTCCGGAGCTAGACTGCCCAATCTCTAGGCGCACCGGTCTCTGGGGCTGCTCCTCCATGCTGGGCTCCACGATCCCCTAAATGATGCGGTTCGAAAACCGTTAGTCATAAAGACTAAGCCCTATCATCCCCTACCCCTTCCCCCATGGCTCCTAGGTACCGAGCGGGGAGGAAGAAAGGGAAGGACATGATGGTAGAGATAAATCAAGAAACAGGTGACTATGGACTTAATCTAGCAAGATGTATTCGGTGAACAGTTAATATGATTGTTATAATAGGTCTAGCAGTAAGAAAAGCAAATATGTGAATTTAAACCTTCACTTATGCGAGAACACATAAGCAAAAGGGATCTTTTGCAAGGCTCCCATCGTATAGAGTGTCCCATACCACTTATACGTTGGGGTGTCTGTTATCAAACAGCAAGGGTTGTTATATATTGAAATTAACCTTTGATTTATAAACTTGCCCACACAAGCTTATAGACCAAGGGGTCGTTTTGCAGGTCCTAATGTATAAGCGTCCCATACCACTTATACTTTAGGTGTCAGGGTTAAATGAATCGATTATGCTATGACATGCTAGTGGGTATGATGAAACATGCAAGTGCAACTCACACACCCGACTCTGTGCACACAGACCTTTAGTTCCCCCTTTCGGAGCCGTTACCTCCCAGGATACCTCCGTAGTGGCAAACGGAAGCGGTGGGTTGGGCCTTGCCCACCTCCAAAACCAGTAAAAGCACCACTGGTCTGACCTATCGTACGCCTCAACGCTTGGTGCACTAAGCGGACGCCTGCATACTCTTGCCGGCTGGCGCACCGGACTTCTGTTGGCGGAGTGCTAATCACCCCGCCGAGTCAACGATATCGGTGTCGGTGCAATCGAACTCCCCGATATCGTAAAACCCACCACCTTAACTTTTCCTATCTTATGCACATGCAAGTTTAATCGCAAACACACAAAAACCGAGCCGAAGCTCCCCGGACCCAGACGTCCGTCTCCAACCAACCGAGCCGAAGCTCCCCGGACCAAACGTCCGTCTCCAACCAACCGAGCCGAAGCTCCCCGGACCCAAACGTCCGTTTCCAGATCACCCGAGCCGAAGCTCTCAACAATCTTCCTGTGCCAACAGTGTTTGTGAAAAGTGCAATCCTAGTTACTAAGTTACTCTTGCTAGTTTATTATTACAGTTTACGTTAGCCCAGGACTGCCCCCGGTATACCCCGTGAAGGGCTCTCAAGGGGCACTAGGAACCAAGACGGCGGCATTACGGCCCGAAGTTCCCTTTCGCAAGGCACTTATTGTTATTGGTTTATTTCCCTTAGCCCGATTCCCTTCTCATATTACAATGGACTATCCTAGGGTAATTTTTTTAACCTTCCTCTCTTCGGGAAAAGCAATCGTTCGCCTAACCCGAGCACCTCTTCACTCTAACTATCACCACTACTCACTACTCTTTATATCTTCCTCAGATCATGTCCTATTGCATTTCACAATTTACTAAATGCAGACTGACCTAGGCTACATGTCGAACCGGTTATGAAATGATCCATTACTCATCCAATGCCCTAAATTATTTACTGGAGACTTACCATGACATAAATGACCTAAATCCAGAAAATGGAAATTTTCCTAATTTATTTGGCATTTAATTAAATTCCTCGAAAATCCCAAGGGCTACCGGTTTGAACATGAACTACCCTATGTTCTCATGCAAGATGTCCAGCAAATTTATGATAAATACTATGTTATCTCAATAGGTTAAATCCTAAGTATCATAATTTTTCTATCGTTAAAAGGGCATGAAAACTATTTTAGAAATAATCCCTAACTTCTGTTGTTTATGAATCAAGTACAGAAAATATTCTTCCTAAAATTATAAATAATTTATGCCATGCAGATAAAGGCCTAAAATTAGCACTGGCCGAGTTTCATAATTTTCCAGCAAGTATTTTATTCATAATTAATTTTTAAACATAAAAGCCCTTTCTATCATCTGTGAATAAATTACTAGATTTACTCAACATAAAATTCTATAAAAATTCAAGGATTAATTTTCTACTGGTCAAGATCTAAATCCAGAATTTTAGCTGATTATAATTAATTTAAAACCTCCAAATATTTGAAACAACATATCGGCCTAATAATCCTTTAACACATGAAGTATAATATTTATTAATCATAAAATTCCAGGAACATTATCATAAGTCTAAAACATCCTAAAACTCCCTCCTCCCGAGTTTCATAATTTTTGGAGTAGATTTAGTGCTTAAAATAACTAAATTACATTTTTATCCTAATTCAAACTCTCAACTTCCGAGGTACCCAATTACATCCAATTCCTTCACTATTTCAACCAGAGGGTTTTCAGCATATCATGCCACTCTCCTCCAAATTTCAAGGGCATACAAGAGCTTTTGCTCCTATGTCCTTCACAAACCTCAAACTCCCACCCGTTGGATTTGAGCCAATCTCTTAGGGTAAAATCCACCCTAATCCACACCATATTACCCAAGAGGGTAGACATAGACTCAACAAATCAGTGGCCAACAACTTCAGCCTCTTTTGAGGAGATTTGTCCACTCCATCTCCAATCGTACTATTCCCCAAAGTACCCCTCACCAAGACCTATCTAGGACTTGATACTTCCCTATTCAAAACTCGACCAATCGAGTTGAAATTTTGTACAGATCTTAACATTGATGCCAGGGAACCACCCAAAATTTGGGGGAGTTTGGACTTAATTTCATCTCCTAATTAATTTTATATTGTTTATTAAAATTTTACAAAAACATTAGGCAAAAGTTCTCCAAAAATTCTCATTTTTGGACAGCCTCTCGATACACATATTATAGATCTCCAGTCCAAATTTCAAGTCATTTGGACATGTTATGAACCGTGGGCAACCATTTCAATTTCTGGTTAGCCTAGGTCTTGATCCCACCAAAATGAGTGCTTTGGTCAAACCACTCACCCAAATTGAATAAAATCAATTTTAAATTAAAGTAGACCCAGAGGGCTACAACTTTTGTGACTGGTCATTTTTCCTAATTCGGCCTCTAAGTGCCTCGTTTTACAGCCCCAAAAATATGTTCAAATAATGCATTTTCCCATTTTGTAATTTATCAGATCAATATATTATAAAGTTTATCCTACTGTTCATCTTCTTCATGAACCCGAAAACAGACAGAAAACCATTTTTCCTATAACACTTCCGTGATCCGTCGCCGGCAGTCCGGTCACTTCCCTGGCCACCACCACCACCACCACCACCTTCGTTGAGGCGACGGCTATCGGTCGGCGGTGGTTTGGCCGCCGGAGGTGGCGGTTTCCGGCGAACTCAAAATAACTTTTTCATGGTTTTCCATGAAAACGAGAGATGAGTCCGGCTCCGTTGAGCGCGAACTTCCTTTCTAAGAATCCTAAGATCTACCCATGAAAAAGAAGGAGCAGAGGAGGACCTTGTTCGCGGTTTGAAGGCGAGAAGAACGTCGGGGTGCCATGGCGCGGTGGTGGCGTTGCTGAACTTCTCCTACAGTAAGAACAAGGATCTGATCCGATTACTTGAGCGTGTAACCTTCTCCTCTTTCACCAGGTGGGCTTTTATAAGTCAGGAAGTGGGAAGGTGAATGGGTAAAACCATTATGGCCATGAAGGCTCCTCCCCTTAACGTTTCGGTTACGGTAAAGGGATAAGAAACGGTGGAAACTGAACAGGTGTGTCCAGCTGGCGGTTTTCTATTGGACCACCTTTTCCTCATTTATTATATAATTATAGAAGGAAAACGGCCGGAAGTTACTCCTGGTGTAACTTCCCACACCAGCATTTATTACCATGCGTGTTAGAATAATTTCGGGCCTGAACCGTCGTTTCGGCCAATGTCACGGGCGTGACACATAGGTCACGGGCGTGACACATAGGTCACGGGCGTGACAGGCCCGAATAGCCAATTCTGGGTTCGACGATCGTCGAACTGAGATCGACGATCGTCGATGGATGGTCACGGGCGTGACACCTTGGGTCACGGGCGTGACAGGCCCGAACGGCAGATTTTGGGTCGACGATCGTCGAATTGAGATCGACGATCGTCGAAGGCTGGTCACGCCCTAGGTCACGGGCGTGACCTCTAGGTCACGGGCGTGACATGCCCGAACGGAAAATTTCGAGGCCGACGATCGTCGAATTGAGATCGACGATCGTCGAAGGCTGGTCACGCCCTAGGTCACGGGCGTGACACTCATGTCACGGGCGTGACATGCCCGGGCCGCAAGGTCGACGATCGTCTCACGGCGATCGACGATCGTTGATGGGGTCACGCCCATAGTCACGGGCGTGACACCTTGGTCACGGGCGTGACATGCCCAGACAGCACGTTCGACGATCGTCTCGTGGAGATCGACGATCGTCGAAGTAGTCACGCCCAGGTCACGGGCGTGACGGGTCGGTCACAGGCGTGACCAACCCGTGACCCGAAATATTGATCGCTTTATTTCAATTTTATGTGTTTCCTGGGGTTCCGTCACAACTAACCGACTCCTAGGGGTCTAGCCGGAAATGGGATGTTACATCGTGATTGGTCCACGTGTCGTCATTAATGTTAATTCTAACCATTAGGGGAGATCTTATATAAGGTCTTGTCATCAATACTAACCCTAAGCGGTGAACCGTACACTTTCTAATTTTCTGAATCGTCGTCTCTCTCAAGAACGATCTTACAGAAGTCGCCGTCGCCGCTCAACTTGAAGATCGACACGACTGTTTTCAATCAAGAAAGACTTGTTGTTCAAGGAATCTTCATCTTCTCCTTGATCGAGTAGGTCAAAGTTTTCTCAGATCAGATCTTCCAAGAGTCTTCTTCAACTATTTCTTAAAAAACCACAGAGTTCAAGAAGAAGGCCTAGAGACATATTTTCCAGATCTGAGATAAAAATTCTGTTTGTATTTCAAATCTCTTTATAATCTTGTAGGAGATTATTGTTGGGTACATTGGAAAATGTGTACCTGATTTGAAGAAGTCCAACTTAGCTCAATGATATACATCAAGGTGTATTTGATGTTGTTTTGAGTTGACATGTGCAGGTGAAGAAATGTTAAAGAATGCAGAAAAATATTCTAAGTCCATGTGTCGACACCTGAAGAAACAGTGTTGACACTTCAGAATATTTGTGTCGACACTTGAAGGAAGCTGTGTCGACACAGAGAAAGATAGTCGACCACATTTGTGTCGACACTGGGAAGCAGTGTCGACTCACAGGAAGATAGTCGACCATATTTGTGTCGACACTGGGAGGCTGTGTCGACACAATGAGACAGAGTCGACACACATTTTGGCAGAAGTTGACAATACTTGTGTCGACACCAGAAGACTAAGTCGACACATTTTGGCAGAGTCAACAATTGATGTGTCGACACCTGAAGGCAGTGTCGACACATACTGAGTTCTGAATCTACAACAACTGTGTCGACACACAGGACTTGTGTCGACACACTGCAAAGTCAAGACCAAGTTATTTTCTGAAGAAAGATGAAGTTTTGAGTCGACATAAATTCTCTGTGTCGACTCATTCTCAAAATAAAGTTCTGAAGAAGCTATGTCGACTTAAAGGCAAACTTGTCGACATCATCAAAGGCTGTGTCGACACCAAAGTTACTTGTG
Source organism: Platanthera zijinensis (assembly GCA_039513925.1). Classification (NCBI taxonomy): domain Eukaryota; kingdom Viridiplantae; phylum Streptophyta; class Magnoliopsida; order Asparagales; family Orchidaceae; genus Platanthera; species Platanthera zijinensis. The sequence continues at coordinate 118,920,300 of CM077085.1, forward strand.
TCGACACATATAGACAGTTGGTCTCGACACTTCCTGACAGTCTGTCTCAACACTTTGCTGACCAAGACTAAGGCACAGGATCTGTTTGAAGACTTGACAGTTGTGGGTTGCAGCCAGTTAACTGATGTTGTCAGACTTGTCAGAAGACAGTTATAAACCGGATCAGCCGGTTACCATTAAGAAGGTCTATAAATAGACAGATTCAGAGAGAAGAAGATAGATTGAACTTTGGCAATCAAATTGAGAAATCAAATCAAGAAGGAGTAATACACAAAAAAAGATCTTCATCAGAAGATCTAAGAAGACGATCTCAGGATCGATCTAAGAAGAGTTCTAACAAGAATTCAGAAGTATCATCAAAGGTGTTGGATAGAGAGGGATCCACCCAATTTTGAAGAAGAAGAAGGAAGCCATCAGTGGTTTCTCAAGAAGCTATTTGGAAATCAACTCAGCTAAGTTCATATTCAAGAAGCTTTGAAGAAAGCTCAGATTCAGTTGATTTCATCAGCTGATCAAGAATTGTCTTGTCCTCTTCTCTCTCAACAAAGGCAAGACATTAAAACTTCTTTTCTAAATTTCTGTAGGATCTGTTTTACACAGACCTGAGTTGTAAGCCTGTGATATAAAGGCTGAGTGTAGGAGAGTTGATCTCTGAGTGGTAGGGCTGTTTGCCTGAGTGTAGGAGAAGGTTCTTCTCTGAGTTGTAGGCCTTGTGGCTAGGCTGAGGTAGGGCTGTTGTGCCTGAGTTGTAGGAACCTATCCAGGTTCTGAGCTGTAGGATCTGAGAATCTGAGAATAGTGGAAGTTTGGCCGAATCTAGCATACTGCTAGATAGGTGAAGGGGGAAAGTGGATGTACCCAAACCTTGGGGAACCACTATAAAACATTGTGCAATCTGTGATGATTAAATTTCTGTGATTGCTGTGCTGGTTGTTTTAATTTTGTGATTGAATTCTGCCTAAAAGTATAAACAAGCAATTAGAACCTATTCACCCCCCCCTCTAGGTGTTTAGGTTGTCTTGAAAGTAAAACTATCAAGTGGTATCAGAGGGAGGTTCCTCAAAAAGGACTTAACAGTCTGAGGTAGATCTGAAAGGCAGAATCAAGATTCAAGAAGATGGGTTCTGGAGAAAATCACAAGGAGTTAGGGTCAATGAAGTTACCCATCTGCAGGAAGGAAATCTTTGGAATTTGGAAAGAAAGAGTCAGATTATTCATGGAAGCATCTGACCCAAGAATATACATCACAGTTCAGGAAGGACCCTTCATTCCAATGAAGGTATCAGTTCTTGATGCTAATATTCAAACTCCAAAGAGTTATTCTGAAATGACCAAGGATGAAGTCATTTTGGCAACCATGGACAAGAGAGCTCAGAATATTATTGTGAGTGCCATAGATGATTCTACATTTCAGAATCTGATTCACTACAAGACCTCCAAAGAAATGTGGGACACCTTGATTGTCTACATGGAGGGATCTGAAGAAGTAAGACAGGGTAGGAAGTCTATGCTCAACCAGGAATATGAAAGTTTTAGACAAGGAAAAACTGATAGCATAACTGAATGCTATAAGAAATTCTATAGAATTATGAATGAGTTAATGTCCTATGGAAGAGTCTTCAGTACCTATGAACTGAATGACAAATTCTTAAGATCCTTGACAAAGGATTGGGACTCAAAGATCTGTGCCATAAGAGAAGTGGCTAAATTGGCAGAGATCTCTCCTCCCACCTTATTTGGAAAGCTGTTGTCCTATGAAATGCAACTTATGGTGAGGAAGGAGGAGGAAAAGAATTCAAGAGGAGAGCATAGAGAAAATACTGTGGCATTCAATGCAGAATCCATCAGAAAGAATAGGAGGATATCACCATCCCCTCCTAAGGAAATTGCAGAAGTCAGTTCAGAAAATTTAGATAATCAGGGTTCAGAAAGCTGTGATTCAGATGCAGACTTTGCTGCATTCACAAGGCAATTCCAGAGGTTCTTGAAGAAGAAGCAGTGGAAGTCTAAGCCCTCCACTTCACAGCAAGTTGATGACTATTATCAAAAGAAAAGGTCATCAAGGAAAGAAAAGAGCAGATCAAAGCCCAGCAAGGCTACTACTTCAAAGATTGTCTGCTATTGTTGCAATAGACCTGGACATGTAGTGGCTGACTGTCCTGATAAGAGAAAGGAGTCTTCAGACAAGAATAAGACTCATAAAAAGGGCAAGAAGGAGAAATCTTTTGTTGCAAAGAAGGATAAGAGCCTAACAGATCAGTCAACTTCAGAGTCAGAATCTGAAGCAGAAGCATACATTGGACTATATGCTGCATCTGAAGAAGAGGAGTTTCTACAGTTGCTAGACTCCATCTATGATCAAGAGGATCATCAGTGCATGGGACTGATGGCAGGATCAGAAGAGGACATATGCCAGCATCAGTCTGGTCCTAATAAGGTACAATGTCCTTCTATGAAATCTGTTTGTAGTACAAGTACAGAATCAGCTACATTTGCATCAAGTGATGTAGATGCATCTGAATCTGAAGGAGATGTCTATCAATTGATAGATAAGTATGGGGACTTATTGCAGGCCCTTAAGAAAAGCAAGAACCTGGTTAAACTTCAGGCTCATGAAATTGCTAAACTAAGGGTAGCTGCAACTGAGTTAGAGAAAGTAATTGATCAGAAGTTAAATGAAATTACCAAGCTAAAGAATATAATTATTATTCAGATGGGCACAATTAATTATACCAATGATCAAGTGAAGAGTCTGGAGGCCAGACTAAGAATTGAAAAAGATTTAGTGGCTAGTTACTCTAAGCCAAAGTCTGTCTTACCCTTGATAGATGAATTTGTGAATCAAAAGGGTAAGGCAGGATTAGGATTCAAAGGTAACTCCAGGACTGGCCAATTCAAGATGAAAGGCAAAGCTCCTGTCAAGCCACTAAACTTTTCAGTCCCTATTAAGTTTAGAAAGGTGGAAGTGCCTTCTAACCTATATAATCATGAAAATATTCATGGTCATATTAAGTCTAATGTTCTGAAAAACAAGGGTATAAATGCCAATAGGCCTACCCATGTTCATAAACCCAATGGTTATAAAAAATCAGTGGGTGAAGCTGCTGCAGCACCAGCAATGGACAGAAATTCTTTTATCAAGGATGTATCTAGAACTAGATACAATAGGTTTGAATGATGGTGCTGTGGCAAGAGAGGCCATTTTGCACTAGACTGCTGGTATAACACAAGTATTAGAAAGAACAATAGTCTACCTGTTAGAAGAGATAATGGTAGCTTTGTTTATGCTAACTTGAACCAAGGACCCAAGACTTGCTTGGATTCTAAGGGAAAGTAAATCTGTGTTGCAGGTGTATCCAAGTAGCCATGCCCCTATATGATACTTGGATAGTGGTTGTTCCAGGCACATGACTGGAACAAAGGGGCTGTTGAAGGAGTATTCATCTGTCAAAGATGGACCTAAAGTGATCTTTGGTGGATCTGAAAAATGAGTCATCAAAGGGTTTGGTAACTTTTCTTCTAACCTAATTACTATCACCCAAGTGGCTTATGTAAAAGGTTTGAAACATAATCTAATAAGCATAAGCCAGCTGAGTGATTTAGGATATGACATTTCATTTGTTAAGGATGGATGTCATATCAAAAGGTCAGGTGATCAAGAGATCATTTTGACTGGGTATAGAAAGAGAAATGTATATTGTCTTAATTTTGTATGTGAGAATAAGGCTTCTCCCATCTGTCTTGTAGCTGATGACAATGCTTCTCATTGTGTTAAGTGGCACAAGAGATTGGCTCATCTTAACTACAAGACAATTGGTCGACTCTTTATCAAAGAGTTAGTGAGGAATGGTCCTCAAGTTAAGTGTATGAAGGAAGGGATATGTTCAGCTTGTCAAAAGGGCAAGCAGACAAAATCCTCCTTTCAAAGCCTTGAAAATAAGGATTCTGTGAGGTGCTTATACCTCTTGCATATGGATCTTTTTGGTCATATGCCAGTTCATAGTCTAGGTAGGAAGGTCTACACTTTTGTGGTTATAGATGACTATTCTAGATTTATATGGGTGTTCTTTCTGAGACAGAAATCTGAAACCCCAAGTGTCTTACTTAATTTTGTAAAGCAAATTCAGAATGAACTGAATAGTACAGTGGTCAAAATCAGAAGTGACCATGGTACTGAGTTTCAATCTGAAAGCATGACAAAGTTATGTGAAGACTTTGGGATTTTCCAAGAGTTCTCCTCACCAAGAACACCTCAGCAAAATGGAATTGTTGAAAGAAAGAATAGAACATTAATTGAAGCTGGTAGAACTCTATTGAGTGACACCTCTCTACCAGAATATTTCTGGGCTGAGACAGTAAACACTGCTTGCCATGTGATCAATAGGGCTTCTATCACCAAGAGCCACAAAAAGACTCCCTATGAGATTATGAAAGGTAGAAAACCAAATCTATCCCACTTCAGAATCTTTGGTTGCAAATGCTATATACTTAACAATGGTAAGTCATATTTGACTAAGTTTGCTGCCAAATCCCAGGATGGGATATTTGTCGGGTACATCATAAATAGTAAGGCCTATAGAATCTTCAACTTGACTACACAAGTTGTTGAAGAATCTGTGCATGTTGTGTTTGATGAAACAAGATTAATCAACTGTGAGTTGTCTTGTAGATCAAATGACTCAACAGGTATAAGCAAAAGAATGGACAAGCTCTCCATTGCTGAAGCTTCAAGGGAAGATGGAGTATTGGAAAATGAAGGCTATTGTCCAGGGGGAGTACAAGATTCTATAGAAGATGAAGAAAACCAAGAGGTTCAGCATAATGAAGGAGCTGGAGATGTTCAACCAGAAGGGAATCTTCCTCCAGCTACAAGACATTTAAGAGACCATCCAGCAGATCAGATAATAGGTGATCCAAGACAGGGAGTGCAGACTAGAAGCAGAAGTCAAAGCACAGTTCTGCATTCAAGTTTCCTGTCACAAGTGGAGCCTAAGAAGTTTGAAGAAGCCATCCAAGACCAGCACTGGACTGATGCTATGCAAGAGGAGCTGAATCAATTCAGAAGGTGCAATGTCTGGGAGCTTGTTCCTAAACCAAGAGGCCACAATATAATTGGGACAAAATGGATCTATAGGAACAAGTTGGATGAGAGTGGAGTAATAGTGAAAAATAAAGCAAGATTGGTTGCTAAAGGATACAGGCAGGAAGAAAGGATTGACTTTGATCAAACCTTTGCCCCAGTAGCAAGGCTGGAGGCAATAAGAATGTTTCTTGCCTATGCAGCCTATCAAGACTTCAAGGTATACCAGATGGATGTGAAGTCAGCATTTCTGAATGGTGATCTTAAAGAAGAAGTATATGTAGAGCAGCCATCAGGTTTTGTAGATCCTCTTAAACCTGATTATGTTTATAAGCTTAGAAAAGCTTTATATGGGTTAAAGCAAGCCCCAAGGGCTTGGTATGAAACCCTGTCTACTTTCCTTATTGAGAATAAATTCTCAAGAGGAAAAATAGACAAAACTCTATTCCTTAGGGAATCCAAAGGCAAGATCATCTTAGTTCAGATCTATGTTGATGACATAATCTTTGGATCTACTGAAAACAACCTTTGTAAAAAGTTTTCCAAACTTATGCAAGGAAAGTTTGAGATGAGCAGTATGGGGGGAACTAAAGTTCTTCTTGGGACTCCAAGTAAGACAAACTGATGATGGCTTGTCCATATCCCAGTCAAAGTTTACCAAAGAATTAATTAAGAAGTATGGTATGGAGTCATCCTCCATCATGAGAACTCCTATGGGAACAAGTATGCCTATATGCAAAGATGATGCAGGTAAACCTGTTGATGAGACTTTGTATAGAGGAATAGTTGGTTCTCTACTATATCTCACAGCTAGTAGACCAGATATTATGTATGCTACATGTGTCTGTGCTAGGTACCAAGCCTGTCCTAAAGAGTCTCATTATACTGCAGTCAAAAGGATTCTGAGATATCTTAAGGGCACACCTAATCTAGGCTTTTGGTACCCTAGGAATAGAGATTTTCTACTAACAGGTTATTCAGATGCAGACTTTGCAGGCTATAGAGAGGATAGGAAGAGTACAACAAGTACTTGTCAATTCTTGGGAGGAAGATTGATATCTTGGAGTAGTAAGAAGCAGACCAGTGTGGCTATATCTACAGCTGAGTCAGAATATGTTGTTGTTGGCAGCTGCTGTGCACAACTATTGTGGATACAGCATCAGCTTAAAGATTATGGTATTCAAGTAAGTAGAACACCTCTTTTGTGTGATTCTAAGAGTGCAATTTCTATTGCTAATAATCCTGTTTCTCATAGTAGAACTAAGCATATAGAAATTAAATACCATTTTCTTAGAGATCATGTAGAAAGAGAAGACATCACATTGGAATTTGTTAAAACAGATTATCAAATAGCAGATGTATTCACTAAGCCTCTGGATGAAACAAAATTCAATAAATTTAAAATTGAATTAGGCATGCTGACCATTGATTAGATTATCAACAAACTTACAAATAACATATTAGATTATCAAATGGTCTCAAGTGGTGTTGACAGAAACAGAAATTGGCTAAGTAAAATAGTGTCGACACATTCAGTGATAATGTGTCGACTCAGTGAAGTAATGTCGACAAGTCAGAAATATTGTGTCGACACAGAGAATATGTGTCGACACTTAAGAATTAAATTGTCGACTTATCTAGGAATGTAGTGTCGACTTCACCAGAATAGTGATGTCGACACTTACAAATTTTGTGTCGACACTTATCTTAAGAGTCGACACAGATTTTCTGATACTCTACTATATCTCTCAGGTGTCGACATATCCACAATTGGTGTCGACACATAGTAGACAGATTTGTTGTCGAGACAATAGAAGTTTGTGTCAACACATTCCATCTGTGTCGACACTTATAGACTATTTTTGCCCGCCTTTTGATCTTCTTTCAATAGAAGGTATAAATAGGTCAAGAACTTATTCAGTCGACACGCTTATAAGGTTTTCGAGACTGAAACCCTGTGTCAACTTTCTCTCTCTGTCTCTCTTCTCTCAAGCTTTCTCACCTGAATAATGGCGCCGAAGATTGAAGACAACGTCAATGAAGGTTATGAGTTGGTAAGGAATGCCTTTGCCGAAGCCCCGACAGATGTTCAACGAGTTATCACTCTTATTTCCGAATCCGGATTAGAGTTTTTAGTATCTGAACCTTCTAAGATATGGAAGAAGGAGGTGCATGAATTCTTTAACTCTGCATCAATAGGGTCAGATATTCTCAAGATCAAGTCCACTGTTCATGGGTCGCCAGTGAAGATTACCCCAAGAAGTCTAAGGAAGATTCTACATTTACCAATAATTGAGAATGAAGAAGAAGTCCCTGCTTCTAAGTCAAGGGAGGCTATCCAATGGTGCGGATTGGATCCCACCCTGAAAATTGGAGCTGCGTTCAACAGGAAAGGGATGAATCAGCAAGGGAAGTTTTTATCTGAAGTAGTTGGCAAGGTGATTCTGTGCAAACCAGGGGGACATGATAGGATTTCAGCCTATATGTTCTGCCTAATGACCAGAATTGTGTTTACAATTCCAACTGATTGGTCAGCTGTAATCTTTGAAAAGATCAAGGAAGGAATAAAGAAGCCAAATCTGGCTAGAATTATGAGTTTATATCTGAATGGAGTGATCCCTGAGGTAATGCAACACCTGCCAGGAACAAAGATCAATCACATGAGAAAGATGGACATGAGATTGTTTTCTAGGTGGGATAGGGTGCTGTCTAAGGATGTGCTTGATGAGAGCAGGCAGGACACCCCAGTGAAATCCTCTTCTCATGCTCAAGATACTGAGCAGCTTTAATAAGAACAAGAGAGGAAGCAGGATGAAGATCACCCTGCGTCTACTCCAGCCCAGCAAGACACTATACCTGCACAGATGCAGGGGGAGCAAGCTCATTCTCCTGCCCAGAATGAATCTACTCCTAACCAGGTACAGTTGTAGGGGGAGCTGGTGTATTTTCTTATAAAAGACATTTCTAATATTTTAATTTTTGCACAGGTGCAGGGGGAGCAAGTGTACTCACCTGCCCAAGACATTACCAATACTGAACAAGTATAGGGGGAGAAGATGTCAGACCCAGTGCAAGAGGCAGTACAAATTGATATCTCCAAAGATCTGAATATAGAAGATCCAATTGATACATCTTATGTTCAAGCTCAGAAGGAATATACTCTAGATGAGTTATTTCCTAATGTTGATATTGCTACTAATAGAGTAGAAGAGGGGCAAGATATTGAGAAGGCCCTTGACATGGAGATAGAAATTGAGAAGGAGCAAGTAGTTGAGGAGGAGTATGTGCATGTTGAGGCTGAACAACATGGCACTGAGATAGATATTCATCCACCTCCTCAAGAAAGAGTTCAAATTGATAGTTCATCTGAATCTGAGACTGAAGAAGCCAGAATGGCTAAGAAGAGAAAACTTGTTGTCTTCAAGAGAAGGAGCAAAGGTTATAAGCAGGCTCTACAGACTACAACTCAACAATCCCATTCTGAATTTAATTATAACAAGTTTATGGATGATTTGCAAGTTAAGCTAGATGAACATAGATTGGCAGTTGAAAAATATGTTGATGAGAGCAATAAGTCCCTTCAATTTGACTTGGCTCAGGATATAAAGTCAATTCGATTTGAAGTCAATATGCATAAGAAGGAGATGACAGATTGCTTCCATAAGGGAGGTAATGTTGTGGTGTATTTGGCTAAACAACAACAGTCCATCATCCCTAAAGTGGATGATATTGTTTTAAAGCAAAGTTATGTTTTGGAGAATCAGCTGAGGATGAATGACAATTTAACTGAATCTCATCAAGAAATTATTGATGAATTGAAAAAGACTACTCTAGGGCTGACTGAAGCTAGAGCAAAGGAGATGGAAGAATTTGATAAGAAACTTCAAGATGCTATTGAATCAGTTAAAACTGCTATCACTACCTCTCAAAAGGACATATCTGACAAGCTTCAAAAGTTAAAACCATTTTTTAAAGAGGGTGTGAATTATCTGGATGGCCAGATCAGATTTCAGAAGGAAGATCTAAGAGATCATATTACCAGAGAAGCCATAAAGGGGGAGAGGTTGTTAGTTCATGCTGGCTCAGAGCACACCAAATGGGTGACAAATAGTATTCGAGCCACATTGGGATATCCACCTTTGTGTGATGATGCTATGGTGGCTGAGTCAGGAATACAAACAGATCTACTTGAAGGCAATCAACCTGAGGTTGCCCAAGTCATTTACCCTCCTCCAGATTTTGATATGATTGATCAGCAAGTTCAAGATATGTATAGCCCTCCAAAGGAGGTTAACAGGGTTGTTATTGAGAAAGTGGATAAGCCTGAGGCCAATTTTAAAGAACAGCAAGATGCTCTACTATCCAAGAAGAGATTTAGAGAGCAGGCTGAACTTAAGCCAGATTTTGAGCAGTGGAGCCCTACTTCAAGAAATATTATACTAACTGCATGGAAGGCTGTAAAGGACAAAGAACATGAAAGAGGAAAGTGGTATAATGAAATAGAATGGCAAAAATTTGAAGCTAGGCAGGAATCCATAGTACAGTTCAGGAGAAAAGCCAAGATGGGAAGGCTGCCACCAGATGTTCAGGAGCCAAGCAAGTACTTTCCAAAGCCCTTTCATTACTTTGAAAGGCAAAGGCTCAAGGAAGAAGCACAGAAGAAAGCTGAGCTAAAAGGCAAGAAGCCAGCTGAAGTTGATGAAGCTCCTGTGAAGGCTCAAATCCAATCTGGCAAAGGAATTGTCATAAAAGAGCCTGATCAGTCTTAGTTTTAAGTTCTTTCAAATGTGTTTTGTAATGTTGTGTTTAATCTTTCAATGTAAACAACTGTAATCAAACATTACCAAGTTATAAACAAAATTTTGTTTGGAATCACATATTCATGTTCACTCTGTGTTGAATTGTTAATGTTTTGTTTATAAAGTATTCCTGTAATGTCATACATCATCATATTTTTTTATAAATGGTGTATATCATTGGCTCTAAGGGTTATGACTTCTCCAAATAGGGGGAGATTGTTGGGTACATTGGAAAATGTGTACCTGATTTGAAGAAGTCCAACTTAGCTCAATGATATACATCAAGGTGTATTTGATGTTGTTTTGAGTTGACATGTGCAGGTGAAGAAGTGTTAAAGAATGCAGAAAAATATTCTAAGTCCATGTGTCGACACCTGAAGAAACAGTGTTGACACTTCAGAATATTTGTGTCGACACTTGAAGGAAGCTGTGTCGACACAGAGAAAGATAGTCGACCACATTTGTGTCGACACTGGGAAGCAGTGTCGACTCACAGGAAGATAGTCGACCACATTTATGTCGACACTGGGAGGCTGTGTCGACACAATGAGACAGAGTCGACACACATTTTGGCAGAAGTTGACAATACTTGTGTCGACACCAGAAGACTAAGTCGACACATTTTGGCAGAGTCAACAATTGATGTGTCGACACCTGAAGGCAGTGTCGACACATACTGAGTTCTGAATCTACAACAACTGTGTCGACACACAGGACTTGTGTCGACACACTACAAAGTCAAGACCAAGTTATTTTCTGAAGAAAGATGAAGTGTTGAGTCGACATAAATTCTCTGTGTCGACTCATTCTCAAAATAAAGTTCCGAAGAAGCTATGTCGACTTAAAGGCAAACTTGTCGACATCATCAAAGGCTGTGTCGACACCAAAGTTACTTGTGTCGACACATATAGACAGTTGGTCTCGACACTTCCTGACAGTCTGTATCAACACTTTGCTGACCAAGACTAAGGCACAGGATCTGTTTGAAGACTTGACAGCTGTGGGTTGCAGCCAGTTAACTGATGTTGTCAGACTTGTCAGAAGACAGTTATAAACCGGATCAGCTGGTTACCATTAAGAAGGTCTATAAATAGACAAATTCAGAGAGAAGAAGATAGATTGAACTTTGGCAATCAAATTGAGAAATCAAATCAATAAGAAGTAATACACAAAAGAAGATCTTCATCAGAAGATCTAAGAAGACGATCTCAGGATCGATCTAAGAAGAGTTCTAACAAGAATTTAGAAGTATCATCAAAGGTGTTGGATAGAGAGGGATCCACCCATTTTTGAAGAAGAAGAAGGAAGCCATCAGTGGTTTCTCAAGAAGCTATTTGGAAATCAACTCAGCTAAGTTCAGATTCAAGAAGCTTTGAAGAAAGCTCAGATTCAGTTGATTTCATCAGCTGATCAAGAATTGTCTTGTCCTCTTCTCTCTCAACAAAGGCAAGACATTAAAACTTCTTTTCTAAATTTCTGTAGGATCTGTTTTACACAGATCTGAGTTGTAAGCATGTGATATAATGGCTGAGTGTAGGAGAGTTGATCTCTGAGTGGTAGGGCTGTTTGCCTGAGTGTAGGAGAAGGTTCTTCTCTGAGTTGTAGGCCTTGTGGCTAGGCTGAGGTAGGGCTGTTGTGCCTGAGTTGTAGGAACCTATCCAGGTTCTGAGCTGTAGGATCTGAGGATCTGAGAATAGTGGAAGTTTGGCCGAATCTAGCATACTGCTAGATAGGTGAAGGGGGAAAGTGGATGTACCCAAACCTTGGGGAACCACTATAAAACATTGTGCAATCTGTGATGATTAAATTTCTGTGATTGTTGTGCTGGTTGTTTTAATTTTGTGATTGAATTCTTCCTAAAAGTATAAACAAGCAATTAGAACCTATTCCCCCCCCCCTCTAGGTGTTTAGGTTGTCTTGAAAGTAAAACTATCAATTATTCTCCGAGTATAGGAGCTTCGTTCTCCGAATTGTAGGAAGTATTCATCTTCCGAGTGTAGATCCATTTGGATCAAGATTGTAGGAACTTAGTTTCGAGACGTAGGATTGGTTTTTAATCCGAGATAGTGGAGTAGCCGAGTCTAGTGATTAACTAGATCGGTGAGGGAAAGTGGACGTACACAAGGTTGGGGAACCACTATAAATCTTCTTGTTGTCTGTGATTGCTTGATTGTTTTTTTGAAAGTTCGTTAAATTTTTTATTCCGCAAATAGACGCACAATTCACCTATTCACCCCCCTCTAGGTGATTTAGTTAGACAACTTAACACTTTCAATTGGTATCAGAGGGAGGTTGGTCATTAAAAGGTTAACACCTTGATCAATTTCCTCTCTAAGTTGTCTCTAGAGAATTTTTCAAGCAATGGACAAGGCTAAAGATTTTGCCAAGCTTCCCCTGTGCACAATGAACAATTTTCCTATGTGGAAAGAAAGAATTAAGTTTTTCATGGAAGCTGTGGATCCCCGGATCTTCATGATTGTTGAAGAAGGTCCTCACATTCCTATGACTATCTCAACTATAGATCCAATAAAGAAAGTTCTTGCGCGCTAGGGTTCGAAGAAAATAAACGCAACCGAACTAGCAACCCGATGAGGCAAGTATACCTATCGAATTGTAGCTAGGGGACACAAGTGTCATATTGAAATCCGGGAACTGTTGGCTATGCTTACTCACACGAACGCTATTATCTTATCGACGGAAAAAACTAGGGTTTTAGAAAATCTAAGCGCAAGGAAGGAAATAAAACTATACTAGAAAGAGAACTATTGCAATTAAGTAAAGTGTTATTAAGTAAAATGACTACGATAGAAGGTTGAAACTATGGAATGGAAATGCACTCGATCAAGAATCACCTCGGCTAAAGACGATTAAGAAAATGCGATAAAAATCTAAACTTAATAGGGTAAAGGTCCTTGACCGTGGAGGTTCCTAAAGCTTGAACACGCTTCTCTCGAAGTCGTGCCCAACTTGGTTTAGGAAGGTCCGACCGACTCTCGTCTAAATCGGAGGCCTAAAACTCGCTTTACGCGATGAACCCCACTATTGGATTTTACTCCAATCCGGGAGATTTGGACGTATGCCTCTCTTGAGGGGTGCGTACAACTCCCTTTACTCTTGAATGCTCACTTCATTCTTTTGGCCTCTCGGCTAGCCCAGAATGAAAGCAAAGGCGGAGAGTATATATCGATAATATACCTCCAACCCGTGATTAATCAAGAGTAATTCAAGGCCCTAACCTAAAAAGAAAAGACTAATTAAAACATCATAACTTAATCGCTCTAACCTCGGATCATCAAGATCGAGTACAAGGAGGATTAGTTAATCATTATGGAATGGAGGAGGGGGAATGAGTAGTAGAGCATAAAAAAAAGACAAGTTAAACAAGAACACTTTTATTAATGAAAAGGGGCAAGTTACACTATTGAAAAAGAAATTACAAGTGCATGAAAATGAAATTCCTATTCTAGCCCTACAAGTAGCACTAAGCAAGAGCAAGATTATAATAAAAGCTAAAACAAACTAAGATTAAGCTAGGGTTAAACAAAAATTACAAAGAGAGAGAGAGAGAGAGAGAAAGAATAAGAAAGGATCAAGAAACAAAGGGGCAACACCTCCCCCACTCAACCAAAGCTTGCTGAAATGGAGAGGGGGGTCTCAATTTATAGATTTTTTTCTCGGGTTGGTCACGCCCTCCGACACGCCCTACGGGGGGCATGTAAGGGGGCGTGACAGTACTATGTTGACCTCGGGCTCTGGATTTTGGCGGGAGGGATGATTGCTTCGGTACGTCGGTGGTCACGCCCCAGGTCATGCCCGTGTAGGGGGGGCGTGACAGGCACGTCATGTCCAAATCATTAGTCGGAAATCCGTCAGTCACCGAAAAAGGAGGGCGTCACGCCCATGTCACGGGCATGACATGGGGTGTGACAGTACTGTTTGCGTGCTGTGAAGAAACGACATTTAATGCGGCGGCAGGCTTTGCGGCAGAGGGCGACACGTCCATAGTCACACCTGGTGACACGCCCAGGGAGGGCGTGTCAGGGGGGCGTGATAGCCGTTTTGTTCGTTTTCCTGTCCCTTCCAGCAGAAGTCCTCGGGATCGGGTGACACGCCCTAGGTCACGCCCAGGGAGGGCGTGACAGGGGGGCGTGTCAGGTCATTTTTGACGAATTTCCCGGAAACCTGCAAAAAGACAAGAAAAAGTCAGTGGCAATAATATTTACATAAAAAGGATAAAAATAAACTAATAATAGACATGATTTGTACACTATAAAATAGAAAATACGATAATAGTTTAGGCTACAAAACGTATTATCAAATTCCCCAAGCTTAAGTTTTGCTTGTCCCCAAGCAAAAATATAAAAACTAGATATTTATAAAAAGGACTAATCAAAAAGTTTTAATTATGCCTACACAAGTACTATGCGAAATTCTAAGTAGAGAAAAGGTGAAATGTAAGTCTAAAACAATTATTTAGGTATGGTAAAACTTTTATAAACTTTACTTAATAAAAACAAATCATCCAAAATTTTAACGATATTTTTTAAATAGACTTAAGCAAAGCAACGAAAATGAAAAACACGCATTGAGTTGTTACTGGATCCAAGCAACGCATTATAATTATATCAATTTAATTAACAAAAATCTAGGTTTAAATCCAAAACTAAAACTGATTTACTTTTTTTCTTTTCTTAGTTGTTAAATAAAAATCAAAAAGCGTGAATCAAAAGGACTTAAATAGGACAGAAACGTTTGGTTTAGGAAAATGATTAGGAGTGGAATTCAAAGATAAACGTGAAGGTTTAAAATCACACTAAACCAAAGCAAAGAGTTTCAAAAACTTTCATAAAAATATATACACATTTTTTTTCATTTCATTTTTTTTCTTTTTTCAAAATAATGGCCATAAATGTTTTTATTTTCCTTTTTGAATTGGCCAAACAAAAATAAACATCACTTTTGAGCATACTTTTTTTAAAAAAAAACTTTCTCCCGCAAAAATCACAAAATATCCTATCAAAATCATCAAAATAATTTATGAAACTCAAAAAATCTAGTGCGATTCGATAGATTGGAAATTTTGGCTTTGGTGAAACTGAAATGAAGGGAGGAGCTATCAAATGAAATCGAAAAAGGGCTCAAAAACGGCTAACTAGTGGTAAAAGTTTTTAGGTTGGCAGGAAAGCTCAAATGAAAACAAAAACGGCCTAAATCATTTTCACGCTTTTGAATTTATTTAAAACAAAGGTTTGAAAAATTTCAAAAAACGAGTCCTAGATCATAAAAGAAGATTGATGAAATTAACTTGAAAATAGAAATAATAGGTGACTTGGATCGTTCACATCTACTACGATATTCAAAAGTTGACTTTACAAAAATTATTCAAAAACGAAAAAGAAAATAGTGGATGATGAATTTTTGAGAAAGTAAAGGAAATAAAAAAATAAAAAAACCATAATAGAAATGCAAGTTTTAGAAAAATATTTCACCTTAACATGCTACCGTGAATTAGAAACACAACATGGCCAACATTTTACTTGTGAAACATAATTAAAAAGGACGATTAGAAATATTATAATTAACTAAGTTGTTTATAGAAAATTTTGAGTAAAACAAAAACAAAAACTAGGGGTACTATTGAAATACCAAAATGTCTAAACTATTCAAAAACATATATATTTTTTTAATTTTGTTAAATATTCTCTTTTTTTTTGGATTTTGGAAATTTTTTTCTCTTTTTTTGGAATTTTAAGATATTCATTTTTTTTATTTTGGAAATATTTAAAATATATACAAAAAGAAAAAAAATTTACACTAAGCAAAAATGAAGGAGGAAGTCCTCCCCCAAGCTTAAAATAGACATTGTCCTCAATGGCTAAAGAAGGGGATTGGAGGAGGAGAGAAAAATAAAGTACAGAATTGAAAGACAGAATTGAAATACAGGTACTTCCCCGGAATTATTTGCTGCGAAAGCTGAGTGATGTCGCTCCTCCGAATGTCTTCTTTGGACTTCGTGATGGATTCAGCAATGTTGGAGCAGGCGATCGCAGAAGCTTCAGCTTGTCGGAGCCGTCCGAGGAAAAATTTGTAAAATAAAGAAAACAGAAAAAGATAACTTGGGTTGCCTCCCAAGAGCGCCCTTTGGTTAAAGCGTCGTTGAGCTCGACGCATCAAAAAAATAATTTTGTCCAAAAATATTGTTGTCCAGAAATAAAATTGTTTTTTAACAAAAATTAAGAGTTCAAGATTAAAGTTCGTGAAGCAGAAACTTAATAATGTTTGGACTGACATCATCATCACCAGAAAAGTAGAGTTTAAGACGCTGACCATTCACTTTGAAATTACCCTTATCAGGGTGAGAAATTAAAACAGTTCCATAAGGAAATACTTCTAAAATAGAAAACGGGCAAGACCAGCGAGATTTTAATTTGCCCGGAAATAAACGTAAACGATAATTATATAAAAGGACTTGGTCGCCCGGCTTAAAGTTTTTAGGGTGCCTTAAGTGTTTATCATGTAAACGCATCGTCCGCTCTTTATAAAGTTTATTATTTTCATAAGCATAAGAGCGCCACTCATCGAGTTCATTTAGTTGAAATTTTCGAAGGTCACCGACTGAGTGGGGATCAAAGTTTAAAAATTTTAAGGCCCAAAAGGCGCGGTGCTCTAACTCTACGGGCAGATGGCACGATTTTCCATAAACCAGCCGATACGGCGTACATCCGAGGGCGGTTTTGTACGTTGTTCGGTAGGCCCATAGAGCATCGTCAAGTTTGGCTGACAAGTCTTTTCTAGAAGTTGAAACAGTCTTTTCTAATATTCTTTTTATTTCTCTATTAACTACTTCGATTTGTCCGTTAGTTTGGGGGTGGTAGGCAGTGGAAATCTTATGCGTAACGCCATATTTGGTAAGAATTTTTGAAAATTGCGCGTTACAGAAATGGGAACCCCTATCGCTAACGATTGCGCGAGGCGTACCGAATCTAGAAAATAATTTTTTTAAAATGTGACTACAACTCGGGAGTCGTTCGCAAGAAGAGCTTGGGCCTCAGCCCATCGTGAAACATAATCAACAGCAACTAAAATAAATTTGTTTCCGAAGCTAGAAGGAAGGGGGCCAACAAAATTAATTCCCCAGAGGTCGAAAATTTCGCACTCTAAGAAATAATTTTGCGGCATTTCATTTTTATTAGAAATGTTGCCCGACCGTTGGCAACTATCACACCTGCTCACAAAGGCTTGCGCGTCTTTAAATAGGCTAGGCCAGTAAAAACCCGCGCAAAGCACCTTATGAGCGGTGCGAGCAGCTTGATAGTGCCCACCTGTCGGACCTTCATGTAAATGCTTTAGAATATCAATTCGTTCATCATAAGAAACACATCTCCTTATCACTTGATCCGCACAAATTCTGAAAAGATGCGGGTCTTCCCAAAAGTAGTTCTTCAGCTCAGAAAAAAATGTCCTTTTGCTGAGAGGAGAACTCTTTTGGGAGCACCCGGGCCACTAGATAGTTGGCGATGTGCGCGAACCAAGGAGAAGTAGATGTATTAACTAAAAGCAGCTTCTCATCAGGAAAATAGTAATTAAAAGATTTTTCATTTAATTTTTCTATAAAGGGGTTATCTAATCTGGATAAATGGTCGACGGCCAAGTTCTCGGCTCCTCGCTTATCATGGATCTCTAAGTCAAACTCCTGGAGGAGTAAGACCCACCGAATCAAGCGAGGCTTGGCATCCGTTTTGGCAAGAAGGTACTTGAGGGCCGAGTGGTCCGTAAAAATAATGATTTTTGAAAGTGTAATGTAAGGGCGGAATTTATCAAAGGCGAATACTACAGCTAAGAGCTCCTTCTCGGTAGTGGTGTAATTTTCTTGTGCAGATGTGAGGGTTTTACTAGCGTAATAGATGGGGTGGAAGCTTTTAGATATGCGTTGACCTAATACGGCTCCCACCGCAAAACTACTCGCATCGCACATAATTATGAAAGGAAGGTCCCACACCGGAGCTATCATAATCGGTGCATTAATTAACTTTTCTTTAATTGATTCAAAGGCAGAAATACAAGAATCATCAAAAATGAATGGAGCGTCTTTTTCTAAGAGATAGGTGAGGGGCTTTGTAATCTTGGAGAAGTCCTTTATAAAACGACGATAAAAGCCAGCGTGGCCTAGAAAACTTCTTATAGCTTTTATGTTTGTAGGCGGCGGCAACTTCTCAATAACTTCTATCTTGGCAACGTCTACCTCAATACCTTTAGCAGAAATTTTATGACCCAAAACTAACCCTTCCCTCACAATAAAATGGCATTTTTCCCAATTTAGGGCAAGGTTAGTTTCTTCGCATCGTTCTAAAACTTTTTCGAGGTTTTCTAAACAACTATCGAAGGAATCGCCGAACACGGAGAAATCATCCATGAATTCCTCCATAATGCTTTCTATGTACTTGTCAAATATTGCGAGCATACATCGCTGGAATGTAGCTGGCGCATTGCACAATCCAAACGGCATTCTTCGGTACGCGAAGGTGCCTAAGGGACAAGTAAATGTAGTTTTCTCTTGGTCCTCGGGAGAGATGGGTATTTGAAAGTACCCCGAGAGGCCATCGAGAAAACAATAAAAGCTATGGACGGAGAGACGTTCTAAAATCTGGTCGATAAACGGTAAAGAAAAGTGGTCCTTGCGGGTGGTGTCATTTAACTTACGGTAATCTATGCACATACGCCAACCCGTCACTGTCCGTGTTGGGATTAATTCATTATTCTCATTACTAACTACGATTATCCCTCCCTTCTTTGGAACTACCTGAACGGGGCTAACCCACTTACTGTCCGATATAGGGTAGATAATTCTTGCATCTAATAGTTTCATAACCTCGCCCTTAACTACTTCTTTCATATTCGGGTTTATACGGCGCTGAGGTTGGATAGAGTTACGCGAATTATCTTCCATTAAAATTTTATGGGTACAGAAAGATGGGATTATACCCTTGATATCAAAAATTTGCCAAGCAATAGCCCGGCGATGCTTACGTAGAACTAGAAGAAGTTTATCGTTTTGCGTATCCGTGAGGTAGGCCGAAACGATAACTGGTAACTTGGAATCTTTTTCTAAGAAAGCATACTTAAGGTGTTCGGGAAGTTCTTTAAGTTCTAGGGTAGGGGTTTCTTCATAAGAGGATTTTGAGATTCTTTCTTTTTCAAAAATAATATCTTCATAAACTTTTTTATAAGGAACGTAATAAGGGGTGGGGCTAGCAGCCAAGACGGCTTCTTGTAGCGATTCAGTGGGAAGAAAAGAGGACGAACAAAAATCAGAAAATTCTTTTTCAAACTCAGAAAGATAATCAGAAGATTCATCACTTCCTTGCAGTGATTCAGTTGTGAGAGAAGAGGAGCAAAAAGTAGAAAATTCTTTTTCAAAGTCGGAGAGGCAGTAGGAAGAATCATCACTCACGGCGTCTACGAAAAAACATGAGTCATCATTTGCTAGGGTGTTCTTCATCGAAGGGGTGATAGAAAATGTGACTTCATCGTCGCCTACTCGAAGGAAGAGTTTACTATTGCTTACATCAATGATGGCTCTGGAGGTGGCAAGGAAGGGTCGTCCAAGGATTAGGGGAACCTCGACGTCTTCTTCGATGTCCAAAATGACAAAGTCCATCGGGAAGATGAACTTGTCGACTTTCACTAGAACGTCCTCCACTATTCCTAACGGGTACTTGACGGATCTATCGGCTAGCTGGATACTCATACGCGTGGGGTTAAGGCTACCAATCCCTAACTTTTTAAACAACGAAAAGGGTATCAGGTTTATACTCGCGCCTAAGTCGGCTAACGCGTGTTTAACAAAAAGATAATCGAAGACACACGGGATAGAGAAACTACCCGGGTCACTGATTTTCTTCGGCAAACCGTTTGTTAAAACGGCGGAGCACTCGGCTTTTAGCGTGACGTGCGAAAGATTCTCTAACTTCTTCTTGTTTTTGAGGAGGTCTTTAAGATATTTGGCGTATTTCGGCATCTGCGAAATAGCCTCGTGGAAGGGAAGATTAATGTGGATTTGTTTGACGATCTCTAAGAAGCGGGAGTACTGATCATCTTGACGTTGTCTATTAAGTTCAGAGGGGTATGGAGGAGTTGAATTATTTTTGAAGATGGGTGGTGGAGTGGGATTATTTTCTAAAATAGGGGTGATAACTTCTTCAGCAGAGGGTGGAAGCGGAGCGGAGCTTTGATTTTTAAAAACAGGAGCGGAGCTTTGATTTTTAAAATCGGGAGCGGAGCTTGCCTCGGGCTCTTCACTTACTATACCGGAGACTTGCTTCCCACTCCGAAGAGTTATAGCTTTCGATTTCTCTCTCGGGTTGGGTTCGGTATTGGAAGGAAGAGACCCTGCGGGTCGCTCAGAAATTATTTTCGCGAGCTGTCCTACCTGATTTTCTAGACTTTTTACGCTTCCGGTTAAAGTTCTTATAGTGGCGTCATTTGTGGTGATATATTTAGAAAGTAATTCCTCCAATCTTGGAGGTTTTGGGTAATTTTGAAGAGGTGGTGGTGGTGGTGGTGCAGAAAAATCATTTTGTGGGGGTGGGTGCATCGCATTCGATGGATTACTCCATGAAAAGTTTGGGTGATTTCTTAAAGCGGGGTTATAACTATTCGGAAAATTAAAACCAGGCGGATGAAAATTCGCAGCAGAAAAATTATTAAAAGCAGTTCTAGGCATATTATTAACATAATCTAAATGTTCTGGAGTAGGGGTTGTA
This sequence comes from Platanthera zijinensis, assembly GCA_039513925.1. Lineage (NCBI taxonomy): Eukaryota > Viridiplantae > Streptophyta > Magnoliopsida > Asparagales > Orchidaceae > Platanthera > Platanthera zijinensis. Next base: position 118,940,942 of record CM077085.1, read on the forward strand.
GATTCCCATACCTGAGGGGCGGAGGCAGCAGTCATCTCCGTGATTATTTTGCTTAGAATTTCTACTTGCAGAGCGAGCTGGGAGACGTTGTCCACTCATAGATACCTGCAGGTTTGTTCGGGCGGGACCTAGGCACATTCCACTGATAAGTGTTCATGGCCATGTCCTCAAAAAGCTCAAGAGCGGCTTCCGTGGTCTTATGATTTAAAGTACCGCCAGAAGCTGCGTCTATCATTTGCTTCGTGCTTTGATTTAGCCCGTTATAGAATGTCTGCACTTGTAACCATACAGGCAGCGCGTGATGTGGGCATCGTCTTAATAATTCTTTAAATCTCTCCCAGGTTTCATATAGGGTTTCAGAGTCTAATTGTCCGAATGCAGAGATATCGTTCCTAAGTTTTGCAGTTTTAGCTGGCGGAAAATACTTCGCCAAAAATTTTTCAGTTAATTCATTCCAAGTGGTTATGCTATTTTTCGGAAGTGTGTTCAGCCACTGCTTAGCTTTAGTTCTTAAAGAGAAGGGGAAGAGTCTCAGCCTGATTGCATCATTTGTGACACCATTTATCTTGAAGGTGTCACAAATTTCAAGAAAGCTAGCTATATGTGCGTTCGGATCTTCATCTTGAAGTCCGTCAAATTGCACATATTGCTGTACCATTTGAATTATGCTAGGCTTTAGTTCGAAGTTATTATTTGCTATAGCAGGGCGGACTATACTTGATTCTGTTCCCTCGAGGTTCGGTCGTGCATAATAGGGCATAGTCCTTTGCACGGCCTTATCTACGTTGGGTTCTTCCATTCTTAAAGTAGCAAATGACTTGGAGTCCTCAACCGGCACTTGGATAGTAGGACCTTGAAATCGCGATCTTCTCCGAAGAGTATGCTCAATTTCGTGGTCCAAGTCCAAAATAACCGACGGACTCCCGCGGGTCATGCACTAAAAGAACAGAAAAGAAGAAGAGGAAGAGAAAAAGGATAAACTAAAAAAAAGATTAGAATTTTTTTTTTCTTTTTGAAATAGATTTTTTTTTATAGATTAACTCCCGAACTTCCCAAGGACTATCCCGTGAAGGGTTCGCAAGGTACTAGACAAGACAGTGGCTCTTAAATCCCTTTGCCCTTTTCGAGAGAATTAGGTGGTGTAGAAAAATTGTGAGGTTGGTTACTATTAAGAGCGGTGATAAAAAAAATTTTGATTTTTTAAAATTTTAAAGAAAGAGGATGAGAAAGAGAAGAGATAAAATTAATAGGTTCGTGTTTTCAATATATCAACGGAAGTTGGTTCCCCGGCAACGGCGCCAAAAACTTGTTGCGCGCTAGGGTTCGAAGAAAATAAACGCAACCGAACTAGCAACCCGATGAGGCAAGTATACCTATCGAATTGTAGCTAGGGGACACAAGTGTCGTATTGAAATCCGGGAACTGTTGGCTATGCTTACTCACACGAACGCTATTATCTTATCGATGGAAAAAACTAGGGTTTTAGAAAATCTAAGCGCAAGGAAGGAAATAAAACTATACTAGAAAGAGAACTATTGCAATTAAGTAAAGTGTTATTAAGTAAAACGACTACGACAGAAGGTTGAAACTATGGAATGGAAATGCACTCGATCAAGAATCACCTCGGCTAAAGACGATTAAGAAAATGCGATAAAAATCTAAACTTAATAGGGTAAAGGTCCTTGACCGTGGAGGTTCCTAAAGCTTGAACACGCTTCTCTCGAAGTCGTGCCCAACTGAGTTTAGGAAGGTCCGACCGACTCTCGTCTAAATCGGAGGCCTAAAACTCGCTTTACGCGGTGAACCCCACTATTGGATTTTACTCCAATCCGGGAGATTTGGACGTCTGCCTCTCTCGAGGGGTGCGTACAACTCCCTTTACTCTTGAATGCTCACTTCATTCTTTTGGCCTCTCGGCTAGCCCAGAATGAAAGCAAAGGCGGAGAGTATATATCGATAATATACCTCCAACCCGTGATTAATCAAGAGTAATTCAAGGCCCTAACCTAAAAAGAAAAGACTAATTAAAACATCATAACTTAATCGCTCTAACCTCGGATCATCAAGATCGAGTACAAGGAGGATTAGTTAATCATTATGGAATGGAGGAGGAGGAATGAGTAGTAGAGCATAAAAAAAAGACAAGTTAAACAAGAACACTTTTATTAATGAAAAGGGGCAAGTTACACTATTGAAAAAGAAATTACAAGTGCATGAAAATGAAATTCCTATTCTAGCCCTACAAGTAGCACTAAGCAAGAGCAAGATTACAATAAAAGCTAAAACAAACTAAGATTAAGCTAGGGTTAAACAAAAATTACAAAGAGAGAGAGAGAGAGAGAGAGAGAGAGAGAGAAAGCCTAAGAAAGGATCAAGAAACAAAGGGGCAGCACCTCCCCCACTCAACCAAAGCTTGCTGAAATGGAGAGGAGGGGTCTCAATTTATAGATTTTTTCCCCGGGTTGGTCACGCCCTCCGACATGCCCTAGGGGGGGCGTGTCAGGGGGCGTGACAGTACTATGTTGACCTCGGGCTCTGGATTCTGGCGGGAGGGATGATTGCTTCAGTACATCGGTGGTCACACCCCAGGTCACGACCGTGTAGGGGGGGCGTGACAGGCACGTCATGTCCAAATCATTGGTCGGAAATCCGTCAGTCACCGAAAAAGGAGGGCGTCGTGCCCATGTCACGGGAGTGACATGCGGCGTGATAGTACTGTTTGCGTGCTGTGGAGAAACGGCATTTAATGCGGCGGCAGGCTTTGCGGCAGAGGGCGACACGCCCATAGTCACGCCTGGTGACACGCCTAGGGAGGGCGTGTTAGGGGGGCGTGACAGCCATTTTGTTCGTTTCCTGTCCCTTCCAGCAGAAGTCCTCGGGATCGGGTGACACGCCCTAGGTCACGCCCAGGGAGGGCGTGACAGGGGGGCGTGTTAGGTCATTTTTGACGAATTTCCCGGAAACCTACAAAAAGACAAGAAAAAGTCAGTGGCAATAATATTTACATAAAAAGGATAAAAATAAACTAATAATAGACATGATTTGTACACTATAAAATAGAAAATACGATAATAGTTTAGGCTACAAAACGTATTTTCAAAATTCTCAAATAAGTTGATGGATCTAGATAAAGACGAGATTGCACTTGTCTCCTTGGACAAGAAAGCTAAAAATATAATTGCAAGTGTAGTCAATGACTCTATGCTGCAAAACCTGATCCACTGCCCGTCTGCTAAGGAGATGTGGCAGTCCCTCGTCACCTTGATGGAAGGTACAGAAGAAGTAATGGATGACAGAAGATCCCATTTGAATCAGAAATATGAAGCCTTCCGACAAGGGCACAAAGATACAATTGCAGATACCTTTGAGAACTTTTTCAAGATAGTGAATGGCCTAAGAGTATATGGCCGAGTCTTCACTAACGGAGAACTGAATGACAAGTTCCTAAGATCCTTAACCAAGGAATGAGACAATAAGGTCTGTGCCATCAGGGAATTTGGAAAACTAGATGAGACAGATCCTCAGAATCTCTTCGGGAAGCTTATGTCATATGAGCTTAAAATCAACGCAAGGAAAGCTGAAGAAGAGAAGAGCAGGTCTGCATCCAAAGAGAAGTCTTTTGCTTTAAAGGCAGACACCTCCAGGAAGTCAAAGGCTACCTCTCCAGCCCCAGCACAAGAAGTTAGTGAAGAAGAAAACTCGTAGCCAAGCACCTCGGGATCAGAACTATCTGAAGGAGAGTTCTCCTTACTCTCACGACAGTTCAAGAAATTCTTGAACAAAAAGAAGCAATGGAAAGGAAAGGATGCCTCTTACAGAAGATCGCGACTTGACAGTGATCGACACAGAAAGGGCTCAAGCAGCTACGACAGGTATGGTTCTAAACAGAACAAACATATTTCGACTGACATTGTTTGCTACTGTTGTAATAAGCCAGGTCACGTTATAGCTAACTTCCCCCATAAGAAGAAGGATGGTGGTAGGAGAGAAGAAAAGAAGTCATCGTACAGCAAAACAAGGACAGAGAAGAGCCTGATAGCCAAGAAGGGAAAGACTCTTAGTGACTCTGACTCATCTGAGTCAAGTGAAGAAGAGGAAGCCTACTTTGGTCTTATGGCTCAATCAGATGATGAACAAGAGCACCAGTTCACTGGGGAGGTAAAATCTCACACCCCTCTTTCAGAATCTGAAGTTTCTTAGCATGATCATGAGGACAACTCCTCTGATGATGAGTCTGAACTCATGGCCCAGTATAAGGAGTTGATCATGGCTTACGACAAATGTCGAAAGGTCGTGAAAACTCAGGCAAAAGAGATTAAGTCTCTAAAGGCCATAGAAAGCTCTCTGAGAGAGGAAGTCGTTAAGATGGACTCACTCAGAGAAGACTTAGATACGGTTGTTGATGAGTTCAACAAGGCTATCAAACACCTTGATCTGAAGGATGAAATCATCAAGGGGTTGGAAGAATTACTAGAAGCCGAAAAAAACTTGTTGAAGGTTTCTCTAAGCCCAAGGTAGTTCTTCCTCTTATTGTTGAGTTCTCTTCTCAGGCCAAGGGTACTGGGCTAGGCCATATAGAAGCTCCTAGTAAATCTTTTAGGAGGAATAAGGCTCAGAGAAGGAATAAGGCTGCCAATAAGGCCTTGGCCAAAGCAAAGGGGAAGGCCCCTCAAGATTAGACTATCTTTAAGAAAGTCATATTTCCAACAAATGAGTTTTATCTTGACTCATCCTATGGCCACTTGACTAGGCCTACTTATGTAGAGCCAAAGTCTCATTACCAAGGATGGACTCGCCCCAGAAACTTTGGTGAGAGTGTGAAGGATCAAGCGCATACCCAACTGCACCAAAAGCCTGGACTGTTGGAGAGGGCGCTACCTAATTTTTTAAATAAGTAGCAAAGTGCCACGGGTTAAGTGAAGGAACGCCGGACCCAACAATCCCCCCCCCCCCCCCCCCCCCCCCCCCGCATCCAACACAACCCGTCGGCTCAGAGGTTGGGTTACCACATGGCCCACATGACTCAGATGTGGGGTTACCACATGTCCATGATTTTCTTGACCCGCCGGACCCACACAGGTAGAAGGGAAAAATCAGGATTTAATAGCGCCCCCCCCCCCCCCCGATCTTGAACTCATGACCTCTTCTGATACCAATTGAAGGATCAAGCGCATACCCAACTGCACCAAAAGCCCGGACTGTTGGAGAGGGCGCTACTTAATTTCTTAAATAAGTAGCAAAGTGCCACAGGTCAAGTGAAGGAACGCCGGACCCAACAGAGTGTCTTTAAGGCACCTTATGAATAAGTCATTCTTCAGGACTATGGTCCTTATGATCATGGTCATAACTTCAAGAAAGCACCAAAAGTAAAATCCATTGTGGAAAAGTCTGTGATGGAGATTAAATCATGTGATTGCCATCATCATGAAGCTTCTTCCTCCAAGAATGCCACCCCTGTTGGACCAGTATCTCAGAAGGTCAAGCAGGAGTACCTAAGGCAAAGATACAACAGGTTCGTCTGTTGGTGTTGTGGCAGAATTGGTCATTTTGCCATCGATTGTTTGTTTAATCCAAGAAATGTTGCAACTCCTAAAGTTAGCAACATGAGAATGACCACTCAGGATTCTAATCCTCGTAGGGGGAGTGTTCTAACATGAGACCAAGGACCCAAACATGTTTGGGTTCCTAAGGAAAACTTATTTTAATTGCAGGGATGTCCAAAGGCTACTAAAACGCTTATCTGGTATTTGGATAGTGGATGCTCTCGGCACATGATCGGGACAAGAAGCCTACTTCAAAATTATTCTCCAGTGTTGAACGGACCAAAGGTCATCTTTGGAGGTTCAGACCGATGGATAACCAAAGGCTACGGTATGATCACAAACAGTAGTGTATCCTTTTCGGATGTAGCTTATGTCAAGGGATTGGAACACAATCTCATAAGCATAAGCCAACTATGTGATAAACGATACATAGTTGAAGTCTGATGGGCTATAACCCGAACAAGCAAGTGTACCTGTCGAATCGTAGTATCAAGGTCGTATTTAAAACTCGGGGATATCAAGTACTGCTACTCACGCTCGAACTATTATCCTACCGGAAAACTGTTGGGATTTGAGAATTTTTAAAAGTAAAATAAAAGATGATTTTTTAGACGAAAAACTTATAATAAAGAGATAGCATTCGATCAATGATTCACCATAAAATGAAATGAGAGGGATAAAAAGGCATAGTTTTAAATTTGATAATCATACTCGACCGTGACGGATCCGATATTAGGAAATAATCTCGCTAGAGTATTAAATCCCCTGACTTATAGACGTTCTGACCGAAATCTCTTTCAAGTCAAAAAGGCCTAAAGCCGCATTATCGAGGTGACCCGCACTATTTGATTTGACTCCAATCCAAAAGATTTATGTCATCCTATCTCTAGGGTTGCGTTCAACTCCTTCCTTCTTTGAGTGATCTTTAACATTCACGAGCCTCTCGGCTACTCAAATATGAGATCCTAAGCCTACTACTGTATACCGAAAATACGGAGTCGACAAAATAAAAATCAAAAAAAGGATCGAGTAAAATTAAGCAAAGATAAAACTATGAAATAAAAGAAACCCTCATCTCATTTTATGGATCCTCACGATCGAAGGCTAAGAGAAATTCGCTATGCATAATTGAAAGGAAAACTATAATAAAAAGAGAAGAAAATTTCATTAATAACAATTTATAAAAAGAGAAGTACACAATGCTTAAAATAATACGATATTAATATCTCTTAAACAAAATGAAATTACAACAAGGCAAACTAGGAAATACAATTACAAAAGCTCTTGACTTGTACTCTCCACTTGCTCTCTCCAAAAGCCAACCTCAAACATGAGACCATGGGCTCCTTTTATAGATGAGGAGGGAAAATTCTAAAATGAAGGCAAAAGTGAGGGGACATGGATGTGGCCGGCCATGTAGGTGGAAGGGTGCATGTATGGCATTAATGAAGGGAGAGAGAAAAAGGTGGGTTCATTGTATTTAATTAATGAGGATGCAAATGGAAAATTTCAAGGGGAATGAATGGAAGTATGTAGAAGGGAGAAAGAGAGGGGGTTCAGCCATGTAGGGGGAGAATGCATGCATGTAATAAATGATGGGGAGAAAGAGAGAGGGGTTCAATGTAAATGGAGAGGGAGGAAGGCGGCCGGCCATGCATGTGGGGAAATGTTCATGCATTCAATAAATGATGAGGGGAGAGAGAGGGTGCTTGGTGGGCTCGGGTTTGAGGTTGTGGGCTGCATGGTGCTCGGTTTTGGGGCTTGCTTGGGCTCGGGCTGCTTCATGCTTGCTTGGTGGGCTGCTCCATATGGGCTTGGACATTTTGGAGGGTTGCTTGTGTAGAGGGCTCGGGTACCATGCAATGGAGGGGACCGGGCTGCATCATGGAGAAGGGCTGCACCAATGACTCTTGAACCTACAAATTATAAATAAAACATTAGCTAATTATCAAAACATGACTAAACATACAAGCATCCTAAACAAAACAAATAATAAGAACATAAATAAACATAACAAGACATTAAACATAACATAGCAAATAACAAAACTATAGATTATTAAATCACAACACAAAAGGACTTTAATTAAGAAATAAAACATAATATGCATAAAAATGCATAAAACTATAAATAAACTTAGGACTTTATTAGGCTAAACTAAATCAAAAAAGGATTACTAAAAGTAGTAATCAAAATCCCCCATGCTAGAGTATTTGCTTGCCCTCAAGCAAATAGAAATAAAAAAACTAAGGAAAATCAAAAAGAAAGCAAAAGATATTTTTTTGTTTATTTTAGGTTACATAGTTAAGAAAAACAAGACATGAAAAATTAAACTATCCTAATTTCCATATTATCAACTAGTGGGGTGAGAAGTGCATAGTAGAAAACTTGAAAGTGGAGGCCTAAAAAATCTCATTAAAACATAAGAAAAGTTTACACATTTCTGAATCTTAAAATAAGGCATCCAAAATAAATGAAAATAAGGAAAATAAAAGTAGAGGTTCTAAATAAACGGTGCATTAACGAACTACTAGGTTGCTAGATAAAAATTAATCCTAAAACACCTCAAGGTAACCTCCAAAGAAATCCATCAATGATAGTGGTCATAGGCTTCTCCGTTCACACTTTCTCCACTACGCGAATTTACGTTCTAAAGATTAATAGGACTTAAAATAGGCGTTAAGACTTGGTTTAGGTAAATAATTAGGAAGTGAAAAGCAAAGATAAAAAATGAAGGCTAAGACACACACTAAACCAAGGTTGAGCTCAAAATAAATAAACCATAACCAAAATGAGAAGTGACAAGTATGTCATTTCACCAATTAAAGTAGAGACACAAGACAAGGCCATATATTTTTCTTTTATAAATTTGGCCACAATTAAACTTCATTTTTTTCTTCTTTCTTTTTTTTTGATTGATTTGATAATATTCTGATCATAACATTTTTTTTCATAAAGGAGAGCTCCAAAAATAGGCTTTAAAATTTCCTATTCATTTCAAAAATAATACCCCTTCACAAAAAAAAAGATTTTTAAGCTCAAAGTTTAGTGTGAAAAATAGGAAAGGCATTTTGGCTTTGGTGAAATAATGAAATAAAAGGTGGAGCTAAAACAAAGAAACATGGAAAAGGCCCAACATTGTTTTGCAATGGTAAATTTTTTGGTGGGCAAGAAAAAGCTCAAACTAGTCAAAGGGTTGCCTAAATCATTTCTAAAGCACGTAAAAACGACGCACATGTTTTGAGAGTCGTTAGGGACAAGTTCTAGACACCAAGAAAGACTACCCCACAAATGAAAAAGAGCTAATATTACCTAGCAACCATTTGTAAGCAACTAACCGAATAAAAAGACATAACTACAAATTGCTAACTTATAACGTAAAAAACGGATGCCTATATTTAAGAACAAGAAACTAGTAAAACTAAGCTATGTTAAAATGATAAGTTTAGAAAACCATTTCAAAGAAATCTAAATAGAACTAAGGAACCGCACGGGCCTACACATCACTAAAAGAAACATAAAAATAAAGATAGAAAATAATTTTAGATTTTGTTTTTCAAATAGATTTTAGCACTTTTTTTTCTAATTTTTTTTTTGGGGTTTTGTATTTTATAATTTTTTTTGAATTTTTGAAGAAGTTAAAATAAAAAGCAATACTAAAAAAAACTTAAGAATAACTATACTAATTTTTTAGAAATTTAAAACATTGTTTTTTTAAAAACATTTTTTTTAAGAAAGGAAAGAAGAAAGAAAGAAACTAAACCCTACCCCATGCTAAGATTCTTCATTTTCCTCAATGAAAGAAACAAAAAAACGAGAAAGAGAAGGAGACTGAGAAGGAGAGAAAAATAAATTACAGTAAAGTAACTAAAAAAATAGGACTTTCCCGGGTTTGTGAGATGAAGGCGGATGTCGCTCCCCCATGCTTAGATTGCAGTGCTCTTGATCGTCAGCAGGTTTGACTTGATCCATCTTTATATCAGCAGCGTTGGAGCGGAGGTCACGAACTTGTACTTGAGCCACCGGGAGGAAGAGCAAAATAAAAGCAGAAAAAAATAGAGTCTGTGGGCAGGTGCCCAAGATTGTTCTTTATTACAATAATTTAAAGTCTGAATAAAAGTTTCATAATAATAATAATAAGTCCAAAAATAAAATAAAAATATTCTATAACAAGATAAAAATTTAAGAGTCCAAGACGAGATACTCCGTTGCAGGAGACACAGAATCATTTGAAAAATAAAGTTTAATTCTATGTCCATTCACTTTAAAATCACCCTTATCGGGGTGCGAAAGCAACACAGTTCCATAAGAATAAACGTCTTTGACCGTGAACGGTCCAGACCAATGAGATTTAGATTTTCCAAAGAAAATACGTAGACGTGAATTTAAAAGAAGAACTTGATCGCCTGGCTTAAAATTTTTATGGTGGCGAAAGTTCTTATTGCGATAAATTTTCGTTTCAAGGTCAGGTGGTTTATCAAAATGATCTGTCAAATTTTTATCATTTTCAAAAATAAGATTCTTTTGTCTAAAATCAGAGTCATTTTCGAATTTTGCTTGTACGGACATAACAATGTTTTCAAAAACATTTGATGAAAGTTCAGAAAAAGAAGACAAAAAATCCTCTGGAGGAATATAGGAGTCTTCGTTTAATTCATCAATGAAAAAGCAAGAATCATCATTTTGTAAAGAGTTTTTCATAGATTTATTAATATCAAATGTAACTTCCTCATCTCCCACATGCAGAAAAAGTTTTTCGTCACTCACATTTATGATTGTGCGAGCGGTGGCTAGGAAGGGACGACCAAGGATAAGTGGTACCTCGATGTCCTCTTCAATATCGAGAATGAAAAAATCCACCGAGAAGATGAATTTGTCGACCTTCACTAGCACATCCTCAACGATACCTAACGGATACTTAATTGACCTATCAGCTAACTGGATACTCATTCTTGTAGGGCTAAGAGTGCCCAATCCTAGCTTTTTGAATAAAGAAAAGGGCATCAAATTGATGCTTGCTCCTAGATCCGCAAACGCATGTTTAACGAACAGATCACCAAAAACGCAAGGAATGGAAAAACTACCTGGATCGTTTATCTTTTTAGGAAGATTAGAGTTCTTAACGACCGCCGAGCATTCTTCATTTAACGTTACATGCGATAAATTTTCTAATTTCTTCTTGTTTGTTAATAAATCCTTAAGATATTTCGCATACTTAGGCATTTGACTAATCACTTCATGAAATGGCAAATTAATGTGAATTTGTTTGAACATTTCAAGGAAGCGTTGGTACTGATCGTCTAGTTTTTCTTTCCTAAGTCGAGCCGGATAAGGAGGTGGCGGAAATTCCTTTATAACAACCGGAGCATCATTTTGAACGTCATCTTTTTCTTTTTCAAAATCAGAAAAAACAGAAATATCTTTTCCTTTATCAAAAAAGATTTTCCATTTCCAAAAGTTGATTTATTATTTTCCGTGGGGATAATTGTTTCCACAATAGGAGGGACAATCACCTTTGGCTCTTCCCTTGTGGTGGGCTCGTTAACAACCTTACCGCTCCGAAGGGAAATCGCATTTGCGTGCTCCCTTGGGTTAGGTTCAGTGTTCGAGGGAAGAGTTCCAGGTGGTCTCTCGGAAAAAGCCTTGGCAAGTTGCCCGACCTGGTTTTCTAAACTTTTCACGGACCCAGTTAGACTCCTAATATTAGCTTCGTTCGAGCTTATATATTTAGAAAGGATCTCTTCCAAAGCGGAAGGTTTTTGAAAGTTTTGGTTTTGTTGTGGTGGTGGTGGTGGTGGTGTAAAATCGTGCGGTGGGCGTACAACGTTAGCATTATTACTCCAAGAAAAATTAGGATGGTTACGCCATCCAGGGTGATAAGAATTCATAGCAGTATTAAAACAAGGAGGAGCAGAAAAATTAGAAAAAGCAGAAAAATTATTTGTAGAAATATTTTGAGCAGGCCTGGGTATGTTCCCCAGATAATCCACCTGCTCGGCAGCAGCAGCAGCATTCACATTATCAAATACCTTAGCAGCGGAGGCAGCAGTCATCTCTGAGATCTTCTTGTTCAGCATTTCCACTTGCAGCGCTAGTTGCGAGACCGAATCCACTTCATAGATACCTGTAGGTTTAGATGGGCGAGTCCTAGACGAATTCCACTAATAAGTGTTCATCGTCATGTCCTCGATAAGCTCAAGAGCGGCTTCGGGAGTTTTGCGGTCCAAAGAACCAGCGGAAGCGGAATCTATCATTTGCTTAGTTTCTTTATTTAGCACATTATAAAATGTCTGGACCTGTAACCATACAGGCAAAACATGATGTGGGAATCTTCTCAAAAGTTCTTTGAACCTCTCCCAGTGTCATAGAGGGTCTCAGAAGCAATTTGAGAGTATGAAGTTATATAATTTCTTAGCTTAGCAGTTTTGGCGGGGGGGAAATATCGAGCAAGAAATTTTTCAACTAGAATGTTCCAAGTAGTGATTGATCCTCTTGGAAGAGAACTCAACCACTGTTTGTCTTTGGTTCTTAAGGAGAAGGGGAAGAGTCTTAGCCTTATAGCATCGTCTGAGACACCATTGATTTTAAAGGTGTCACAGATTTCAAGAAAACTAGCAATATGTAAGTTCGGATCTTCATCTTGTAATCCGTCGAACTGTACATATTGCTGCACCATTTGTATGATGCTAGGCTTAAGCTTGAAGTTATTGTTCACAATAGCAGATCGAACAATACTTGTTTTTGTTCCCTCCAGGTTGGGTCGAGCATAATTGGACCTGGTCCTTTGCTGAGCCATTCCTGGGTTGGGATCTCCCATTTCAGAATTAAAATTACAATCACTGTAGGAGTCCTCAACCATTGTTTAAGAAGTGGAAGCCCCGAATCATAGTTGTCTCTGAAAGGAGCGTTCCATTTCTGGGTCCAAATCAACAAGTAGCGATGGATTCGTGCGGGTCATGCAAAAAAAATGAAAGGGAATGGAAATAAAAACTTGAAGAAAGAAAAAGAGAAGATAAGATTTTTTTTATTATTATTTTTACAAAAGTAATAGCGAAAGTGTTTTCAAAATATTGACGAAGAAGCTCCCCAGAAACGGCTCAAAAAACTTGATGGGCTATAGCCCGAACAGGCAAGTGTACCTGTCGAATCGTAGTATCAAGGTTGTATTTAAAACTCAGGGATGTCAAGTACTGCTACTCACGCTCGAACTATTATCCTACCGAAAAACTATTGGGATTTGAGAATTTTTAAAAGTAAAATAAAAGATGATTTTTTAGACGAAAAACTTATAATAAAGAGATAGCATTCGATCAATAATTCACCATAAAATGAAATGAGAGAGATAAAAAGGCATAGTTTTAAATTTGCAAATCATACTCGACCGTGACGGATCCGATATTAGGAAATAATCTCGCTAGAGTATTAAATCCCCTGACTTATAGACGTTCTGACCGAAATCTCTTTCAAGTCAAAAAGGCCTAAAGCCGCATTATCGAGGTGACCCGCACTATTGGATTTTACTCCAATCCGGAAGATTTGCGTCATCCTATCTCTTGGTTTGCGTTCAACTCCTTCCTTCTTTGAGTGATCTTTCACATTCACGAGCCTCTCGGCTACTCAAATATGAGATCCTAAGCCTACTACCGTATACCGGAAATACGGAGTCGACAAAATAAAAATCAAAGAATTATCGAGTAAAATTAAGCAAAGATAAAACTATGAAATAAAAGAAACCTTCATCTCATTTTATGGATCCTCACGATCAAAGGCTAAGAGAGATTAGCTATGCATAATTGAAAGGAAAACCATAATAAAAAGAGAAGAAAATTTTATTAATAATAATTTATAAAAAGAGAAGTACACAATGCTTAAAACAAAACGATATTAATATCTCTTAAACAAAATGAAATTACAACAAGGCAAACTAGGAAATACAATTACAAAAGCTCTCTTGACTTGTACTCTCCACTTGCTCTCTCCAAAAGCCAACCTCAAACATGAGACCATGGGCTCCTTTTATAGATAAGGAGGGAAAAATCTAGAATGAAGGCAAAAGTGAGGGGACATGGATGTGGCCGACCATGTAGGTGGAAGGGTGCATGTATGGCATTAATGAAGGTAGAGAGAAAAAGGTGGGTTCATTGTATTTAATTAATGAGGATGCAAATGGAAAATGTTAAGGGGAATGAATGGAAGTATGTAGAAGGGAGAAAGAGAGGGGGTTCGGCCATATAGGGGGAGAATGCATGCATGTAATAAATGATGGGGAGAAAGAGAGAGGGGTTCAATATAAATGGAGAGGGAGGAAGGTGGCCGGCCATGCATGTGGGGAAATGTTCATGCATTCAATAAATGATGAGGGGAGAGAGAGAGGGTGCTTGGTGGGCTCGGGTTGGAGGTTGTGGGATGCATGGTGCTCGGTTTTGGGAATTCCTTGGGCTCGGGCTGCTTTATGCTTGCTTGGTGGGCTGCTCCATGTGGGCTTGGACATGTTCGAGGGCTGCTTGTGTAGAGGGCTCGGGTAGCATGCAATGGAGGGGGTCGGGCTGCATCATGGAGAAGGGTTGCACCAATGACTCTTGAACCTACAAATTATAAATAAAACATTAGCTAATTATCAAAACATGACTAGACATACAAGCACCCTAAACAAAACAAATAATAAGAACATAAATAAACATAACAAGACATTAAACATAACATAGCAAATAACAAAACTATAGATTATTAAATCACAACACAAAAGGACTTTAATTAAGAAATAAAAAATAATATGCATAAAAATGCATAAAACTATAAATAAACTTAGGATTTTATTAGGCTAAACTAAATCAAAAAAGGATGACTAAAAGTAGTCATCAAATTCCATGCTGACAAGTGCTTGATAAAGTCTGTTGACAATATGGAAACAATTCTATCTGGCACTCGAAGCAGGAATATATTCTGTTTAAATTTCATTTGTATATACTCTTCTACAACAGTGTGCTTTTTAGCAAAAGATAGTGTGTCTCTTGGTGACCAATAACACAAGAGGTTAGCACATATTAATTTTAAAACTATTAATAAATTATTCTCCCTGAATTTAGTTCGTGATGCCCTGAATGTCAAGTACGTCAAAGATAGACCTTGTCATGCATGCTTAAAAGGAGAGCAAACAAGGGCTACCTTTAAAAGCATTATTAACAAAGATTCAAGTAGATGTCTCTATCTACTTCATATGGACTTGTTTGGTCCACTACAAATTAGAATCTTTGGAGGTAAGGAACATACATTGGTTATTGTTGATGACTACTCGCGCTTTGCGTGGGTGTTCTTTTTGAAACACAAGTCAGATACCTTCGATATTTTTACAAATTTTATCAAGCAAGTCCAGAATGAGTACAACTGCTCCGTAGTCAATATTAGAAGTGACAATGAAATATAGTTCAAGTCTGGGGACATGACAGTGTTCTGTGAAAGCCTAGGTATCTTTCATGAGTTTTCATCTCCTCATACTCCACAGCAAAATGAAGTAGCTGAGAGAAGGAACAGAACACTCATAGTGGCCTGCAGGACTATGTTGAGTGATGCTTCACTACCGGAGTACTTCTAGGCTGAAGCCGTCAATACTGCATGCCACGTGCAAAATCGAGCACTCATCAATAAGAATCATGATAAGACACCTTACGAACTTCTAAAAGGCAGGAAACCAACTATTTCATAATTTAGAATTTTTGGCTGTAAATGCTTCGTGCTTAACAATGGTAAGTATCATACTACAAGGTTTAGTGAGAAAAGTTTTGAAGGTATGTTTGTAGGTTATAGTAGCCATAGTAAGGCATACAGTATTTTTAATAGAAAAACTCTAGTTGTAGAAGAATCCATACATGTTGTATTTTATGAGACGAGCTTGCTGCAAAGCAAATCATCTAGTGTGTTTGTTGTAAATGCAGGTACAAAGCTGAAAGAAATAAGCTTAGATGAACCGATTGAAGGTGAAAGAGAAAGGTTCATCAAGATCACTACTCCAACCCCCATTGGAGAGGTAGACGATCATGATGAAGAAACCATCCAAGTTGATGAAGTCACTCCAGTGGCTGAAGAATTTCTAGATGCTAGGAATCTAGAGCTCAGACATCTGAAGGATCATCCATTGGACCAAATCATAGGAGATCCCCGGGATGGTTTCAAAACTCATCGAAGTACAACTAACAAGAATTTATATACAAGTTTTCTCTCACAGGTTGAACCAAAGAAGTTTGAGGAAGCAAACTCAGACGCATCATGGATCTTGGCCATGGAAGAAGAACTGAACAAGTTCAAGCGCTGCAAAGTTTGGAAGCTAGTTCCAAGACCCAAAGGTAAAAATGTCATCGGGACGAAGTGGGTCTACAGGAACAAGATGGACGAAGATGGAACAATCATAAAGAACAAGGCCAGACTCATCGCCAAAGGATATCGTCAAAAAGAAGGAATCGACTTTGACCAAACATACGCTCCAGTGGCAAGGCTGTAGGCCATCAGACTGTTCTTGGCTTATGTTGCATTGAAGGGATTCACTGTCTATCAAATATATGTGAAGTCCGCCTTCCTTAATGGTGACATAAAGGAAGAAGTGTATGTGGAACAGCCCCCAGGTTTTGTTAAACCTAACTTTCCTGACTATGTTTATTTATTATCGAAAGCGTTGTACGGTTTGAAACAAGCTCCTCGAGCTTGGTACAAAACGATGTCTAGCTTTCTCCTCGAGAACAAGTTCACAAGGGGAGAGATAGATAAGACATTATTTCTTAGGGAAATTAAAGGTTAGATTTTGCTAGTGCAAATCTATGTCGATGACATCATTTGGTTCTACAGACGATAACCTCTGCAAAAAGTTTTCTAAACTTATGCAAGGGAAGTTTGAAATGAGTAGTATGGGAGAGCTGAAGTATTTCTTAGGACTTCAGGTGAAACAATCTGAAGATGAAATTTTCATCTCACAGACTAAGTTCACCAAAGAGTTGATTAAGAAATTCGGAATGGAGAGTGCAATCTCTATGAGGACTCCAATGGCCTCAGCTATGTCTCTGGACAAGGATGAGAAAGGGAAACCTTTTGATGAAACCAAGTATAGAAGCATTGTTGGATCCTTGATCTACCTTACTTCCAGTAGACACGACATAATGTTCTCTACATGTGTCTGTTCTAGATTCCAAGTGAACTGTAAGGAATTCCACTATGCTGCTGCAAAGCAGATCTTGAGATACCTTAAAGGTACACTGAATCTGGGCTTATGGTACCTAAGAAGTAATGACAGCGAACTAATTGGTTTTTCAGATGCAGACTTTACAGGTAGTAAAGATGACAGAAAAAGCACTTCCAGGACGTGTCAGTTCCTTGGAAGAAGACTTATCTCATGGAGCAGCAAAAAGAAAAACTGTGTCGCAATCTCAAAGGCCGAGTCAGAATATATTTCTGCCGGCAGTTGTTGTGCATAGTTGCTTTGGCTAAAGAACCAGGTAAAAGACTATAACATGAAGGTTAAAGACATTCTATTGTTTTGCGACTCCTCCAGCGCAATAGCAATTGCCAACAACCCAGTCTCGCATAGCCGGACAAAGCACATCGATCTCAGATATCACTTCATCCGAGAGCATGTAGAGCAAGGGGATGTGGATCTGCAGTACGTGCCAACAGATCGGCAAGTTGCAGATATTTTCACGAAGCCGCTGGACGAGACCAAGTTCAATTTCTTCAAAACTGAACTTGGGATGCTTAACAAAGAAGGATAGACCAAAAGAGATCATTTCAAAGCTCAGGAATCGAGGATACTACAAAAAGGTTAGAAATTTCTCAAGTGGAAGGCAGTTCTCGATAAATAAAGTAAACTTCTCGAAAAGTAAGTAACTAGTTCTCGAAAACTAAAGTCTACTTCTCGAGAACTAAAGGTCTGTCTCTCGAGATGTACTATATGTTCTCGAGTACTATAAATTCACTTCTCAAGAACTCTAACTCTATCTCTCGAGAACTAACTCTGCCTCCCGAGAAATGCCCCGTCTCTTTTCGAATTCTGTCCATTTCTTCATTTTCGCAAACCGACCTATTTTCGCCTTAATCAAAGGCTTATCTTAGATTAATTAGACACTTAATTGTCATAACTAGGGTTATATATATATAAAACTTTATAAATCACAAATCAACCGACATTTCAAATCCATCTCTCTCAAAAACTCTTCGCTTTCCGCTGATGCAGAGCCTTGACACCGCCATTCTTTCGTTCTCCGTCCATCGCCGTCGTCAGTTTCAATGGCACAGCAGTCCAGAATCGGATTTGGAAGTGAACTTGTGGTTGCCGGGATTGCAAAAATTTCAAATGATTTCAAGAATCTTCTTCTTCTGCTCGAAACTACGGGTCTGAACTTTGTTCTTCAAAAACCTTGTAAAATTATTTTCCCAGAAGTAGAAGAGTTCTATAAAAATGTCAAGATTAGGAGGAATAGTACAGTTCTGAAATCAAGAGTAAAGGGAGTTAAGATCAAGTTAAGCCCGACCATTGTGTCAAAACTTCTAAGGTTGCCTACTGAGATGATGAAGATGAACTTACACAGGAAGATAATGACAGAACCTGTCATTTTTGTGGAGTACCAGTAAACATCACCTCTCTTAGAAGGACATCTCTGAATGATGTCAGTAAGCTTCTGGTTGACATTGTTGGAAAAATTCTATGGTGCAAGACAGGGTCTATAGGTTTCATCACCAATGACTTATTCAATGTAATGATAGCCATAGTCTGCAGAAAGAAATTTCCATATGGAATGATGATCTTTGACATGATCAGGGACAGCATTAAAGAACTAAATTTTGCCAGGATAATCTCTTTGATGTTGCATGAGATTGATCCAGTTGTCTTCAAGACTTCCAAAGGTACACTAATTCATCACTTGAAGAAGATCTCCTTAACTTCTATACAAAGGTGGGAGTTAAAACTGAAGAACCCCAAGCAGATTGCTAAAGAGCTTGAACACCCTGCTTCTGAGGTCAGGACCCCATCTCCCTCCTCTCATGAAGTTGTTGAACCATCTAGTGCAGCAACTAAGGGGGAGCCTGCTTCCTCTGTTCCAGATGCAAGAATTCCCTCTCCTCCTCCTTCAGTGAGATCACCAGTCAGAAGTCCAGCCAGATCACCAGCTATATCACCAGTCAGAAGTCCAGTGAGAAGTCCAATCAGATCTCCCGACAGGTCTCCATTGGCAGACATATCAGATGAGATATTCTCAGATTAGCAAGTTCAGAAAACCCCCAACTCTACTGTAGAAGATATAGAAAACATGATAAAAGAACTCACCTCTTATGAGCCTCTTCCTTCCCTCCACTCAGAAAATGCAGAAGAACCTTCAAAGGATCCATCTCCAACACCTTCTCCATCTCCAGTACCTTCTCCCAAAGAAAATCCTTATACATCTCCAAGCAAAGACTCACCTCAACTAGATACCATCCTTCTATCAGAAGAGGATGAGCCAGAACAAGAGGCAGTTAAAGCTCCCCTGAGGAGACTTGATTTCTCTATTCCCACCTTCCTTGATGAAGAAGGAGATATAGTCATTCATACTACCAGAGCTAAAAGTTCTGTAGTTGTTGAAGAAATCCCTCCATGGGAATTCCCTTCTCCACCTCACATTGCTACTTCTGTTGTTCCTGCTATTATTGCTGCCCCTGTAAGTTCAGATATTCTAAGTAAGATTGAAGTAATATTGAGTGAGCAAAGAAAATATTTTGATGAATCTCTGAGAATAGTCCAAGACAAAGTATCTGCTCTAGAGAAAGAGATGAGTAGAGGCTTTGCCGAAATTCAGCACAACACTGACTCTCTCAAAGAGCTGTTTCAGATTGGTGGAAAAGCTATAGACCACACTATCTCTAGTGTTGGTAAGTTCATGGATCAATCAGTAACTCTTGCTAGCAACCAAATTTACTTGGAAAAGAAAGCCCAGGAAAACCTTATGAAAATCTGTGAAGAGGTTGGTACCTTCAAGGAAGATGTTATCGGCACACTATCTGTAAAATTCAGAAAGGGGGAGAGTTTAGTGAAAGAACATGTGGACAAGTTTGTGGACAAGTTTACTACTACTGCAAATACTGTCTGGTCTGACAAGATAACTAAAATTAATAAGAATGTTTTAAAACAGATTCAGTCTGTGAAATTTCATAAGTATGACACTGCAGTTTGGATGCATAACCAGATATTCCTTGAATTACAGGTTGATCCTAATGTCATACCTCATCACCTGAACCCTCTTGCTGAAGGCCAGTCAAGCCAGATGCCTGCTCAGATGCAGCCTCAGATGATATGCTTCTCTCCAAGGCCAGAAGATCAAAATCCTCCTCCTGCTTCTTATGATCAAGTTTGGGATGATGTGATTCCTCAAGATCTACCTGAAATCCACATTCCTAAGAAGAGGAATTATGGGAAAGGCCCCTCTGCAAACAAAAGTATTCCCAAGCCAGACTCAGAGAAAAGGAAAGTACAGGAATTTGCCGAAGTCTGGAGTCCTACTTCCAAGGCTTTGATTCTTGACACTCTCAAATTAGTAATGGACAATAATGAAAACAGGAGTCTCCACTACAGCTCCTCTGAGTGGGAACTCTATGAAAAGTCCATGACTAAAAGGAGAATCTATGACAGAGAGTATGGTAAGAACAATCTAAAGGCATCTCCTAAACCTCCAAGGTACTATCCAAAGCCTTTCAGCTACAAGAGAAGACAACAAGAGAAGTATGACAGGCAACATCAGAGCAAGGACTGATTTTCTGTTGATAACTCATTTTGAGATTAAGGATGAAATGGATGTTGATTTGAACTCTAAAACATTATATATATATATATATAATTTCTAGTTTTGCTGATTCTGTGTTTAATTTTTCATCTCTTGCATTTGAATCAGTTTTTCATATACAGTTCTTTCTTTGTTGATATAATTCACCTTAGTGTAGAGGGTTTTGACTTCTACAAATAGGAGGAGATTGTTGGGTATTGCATCCACAATAACCCATATTTGCATGAAGTCACCCTTGAACTAAGATTAATTAAGTTGTATTTGATATCTCTATTTATTTGTGTGTTTGCAGACTATCATTGCTAAGTGTAGACCAATGTCAGTCTACAGTGGGTCATGAACACAGGACCATGCAGTGTAATCCCTCACTGTGTGATCCAAGGTGTTGACTCATGTGTAGCCTCTCTATTGGGATACACTTCACATTCAAGCACTTGGAACATGGAATGAAATTGGATCCATGAAGAAGAAAAATTTCCTAAGTTCAAAATTTTTCTAAGTCCACTTCTCGAGAAGTCTAGTATAGTTCTCGAGTAGTGGAGTTAGCAGAACTCGAGTATTTAGCTTAGTACTCGAGTACAAGTCTTAGTTCTCGAGTAATATCATTAAATTTCTCGAGAATCCTAGACTAGTTCTCGAGTAGACTCAGCCTATACTTCTCAAGTAGCCAGAGCTAGCCTTGAAAATTTTCTAAGTCCATCTCTCGAGAAGCTGGGTTATAGTTCTCGAGTACTTAGCTTCTACTTCTCGAGAAGTCAGCTTAGTACTCGAGTACAAGTTTTAGCTCTCGAGTAATATTCTTTTAGTTCTCGAGAAATGTTATTTTAGTTCTCGAGAAGCTTAGTTTAGTTCTTGAGTTGACTCAACGCTTATTTCTCGAGTACTTATATAAGTCCAGAACGTATAGCCCTCGAGTAATGATGAGTCCTCTTTATATACCTATTTTCGGACTCATCTAGGCTTATTTTCTTATCTTTGCACGCCGTTTAGCGTCATTTGCACTCCTTTTGGTTCGCTACGGTTTTTCCACGTCTTGTGCACTCTTTTAGCCTATTTCTGTGCGTGTGTGTATTTCCCTTTTGCTGTGCATTATATTTATGTCTGTGACTGCCATGATCGACATCCCGTCCAGTTTTCCTGCAGGTTTTGGGATCGTGTGGGCGTCCGGCAACGGACTTTCACCATTTTTGGCAAAGGAGTCAATGGTCGTGCGTTTTTACCCACGCACGACCATCGACCTCTTTGGCGCACGATCATCGGTCGTGCGCAGTCATGACCTCTCCTGGGAAAGTTCTGTCCCGCCATATCGCACGATCACCAGCCATACCGCGCACGATCACTGCTCGTGCGTTGCCGGTCGTGCGCAGTCACACTTTCTTTTCCCACTTTTCTGCCTCCATATCGCACGATCACAGGCCATACCGCGCACGACCACTGGTCGTGCGCCTGTGATCGTGCGCGCTGTTTAAATCTGTTTTCTATAAATAGCGCAGGTCCGCCCTAATTTTGATCGAATCGGTGATCACGCGATTTTTCCGCCGTTTCTCGTCCCGAACGAGGGTTTCCGCCGTCTTCCTCCATCTCCCACCTTAGGGAGGGTCTCCGGGCAAGCTTACAACGCCAAATCAACGCCGGAGCATCCTCTCGGCCTCCTCCTTCATCCTCAAGCTTCAAGCGGAGTTTTGACCGAGCTTTCTCCATCAAGCAAGGAAGGGCCGGAGCCGCAATCTACGGATCATTTCAACGAAGAAGACGGGTCCATTGGGAGTGAGTGACAGCCTCCTCTACCCCGGACGCAGTTGAGGACCGAGCTTGGACTCGGATTGACAACCCGGGATTCCAACCGTGAACCCTCAACAAGGCTTCGGATTCGGTCGATTCGCACACCTCTTCCTCTTGTTGTTGTTAGCTTAGTTATTCTCTTTGTATTGATGAAGAATGTTTATTGTAATTAACGCTTGTGCTAAATCATGTCTTTGTGATTTGTATTTTCGTTATTTATTGTTTGAGGTGCGCCTTATTATTCCACCATCCATCCGCCCTTGCCGCACTAGCAATTGCTAGTGGCGTGCGTTGCGAAGAGGTGCTCACGACCCTCATTCCGCCATTCTCACCACCTCATCCGCTAGCCTACTCTTCCATCCGCCTAGCGATTCGGTGCATAGCGGCCCGTGTAGTTTCCATCCCGCCTGGCGAAGCAGTGCATAGCGGCCTGCATAGTAGGATTTCCGCCGTTCTCTCCACCTCATCCGCTAGCCTACTCGCCCATCCGCCTAGCGATTCGGTGCATAGCGGCCCGTGTAGTTTCCATCCCGCCTGGCGAAGCATCGCATAGCGGCGTTGCATAGGAGTAGTTGTTAGATTTTTACTTTATTTTCCACAACCATCAAAACCCCTATCGTTACCTCCGACCCGAGGACTTCAATCTCAAGTCCTCCTCGACATTAACTCATCCCTTACTGTGTTCCTCAAGAGACCGACACTCGGGGATTTATTCCCAAACTTTATTACTTGTGCGACCGGTGCGCTTGCCGTTTTCCACGCATCAAGTTTTTGGCGCCGTTGCCGGGGAACACAGTCGTTTGAGTTTTTGAAGAGGTAGATTTGAGATAGAAGCCCTTTTCCATCTGTTCATTCCATGTTTTATTTTTCTTTACTTTAGTTTTTATAATTTGTTGCTTATTTTTCTTTATTCCTCTTCTAATTTTTTATATTCCAGTAGCAGGTATTCCTTTTTATTTATCTGCTTGTGTGTAGTTAATTTTTGCTTAGAAAATTCTTGTGGTGAATTCTTTCTTGCTGCACCATGTATTCTTATGCGAATATTCGTTGCTGTTGGTGCGGGGATTATAGGCATAACAGTGATGAGTGCCCCACTGAAGAATGGGAGCATAATTCTCGTGGTTCAGTGTATGGAGCACCGTTGTCTTATGGTACTTCATACACCGCACCCCAGTCTTATGGTCACTACTCTTCTCCGCCTTCACCTTTTTCATATTCCTCCCCGGTCCCTTCTGGACCGAGGGGTAATGGAAAACGGTGTTTGTGTTGTCATAGCACCGACCATGTGTTGAAAGATTGCGCAGAATTTCAGCGCCAGTTGGAGGCGGATGATGAACCGGATATCCGGATTGTCTCATCCACCTCTCAAATGGCCGCTCCTTCTGATTCTGATGATGCATCCGCAGTACCACCTTGTCTATGGGGGACTGCTGTGGATACACCCATCAGACTTTCTACTGGTCAGTGCGACGACATTGCGGCGCCTTCTCTCCCTGTGCCTTCTTCCCCTATTTTTGATTCACCCCCGGAGGAACCTGCGCATATTATCTCTGATGATGTTGCTCCTCCGCTTTCTTTGCATGAATTACCTACTCCCCTTTCTAGTGAGTTGGTTGATGATGTTGTGCCCTGCGGGAATTGGGAATATGAGGATGCGCCGTGGTGTGACGAGGACATTATTCTCATCAATGGTGAGTACTATGTCTTGGAACACCGTGACGTACCGAGGTGTGATGAGGAAATCCTTGCTGGCGAGGAGGTTTCTACTTCCTTGTTGGTTGAGGAGGTCCGAATCACCACCGAGGACCTCATGGTCTCAGCTTCCCCTCGTCATGACTCACATGACACCGACGATGATCATTGTTTGGAGCCTGCTGGGAGTGAGACCGGGACCACTCCCCCGATTAGTTCCTTATGTTCTTCGTCTCCTTTATTCCTTGACCCCCCTTCTCCCTCTGCGCCTATGCGGGTTGACTCCCTGCAGGTGAGTTGGGTTGACATTGAGCCTTGTGCTCAGGTTGTCGGTGAGTGCCTCAGCGTGCATGAGGAGTTTCCTACTCCTTTTGCAGTTGAAGCCTCTACCTACACCTTCGCCCCCAACGAGCTTGTGGTGGACGATACCTTGCTAGGCAAGGATTTGTTTTGTGGTGAGATGAGTGAGGACCAGTGCTCCTCCTCATCTTACTTCCTATTTCCTCTACCTGTGCGTCACAGGTATTATTATCTAGGTAGAGGGGTAACTGTGCTATCACCGTATCGGTACCCGTTACCGACACGGATATTAGGACAGTTGCCTGTGCACTTTTCTTTTCATAGGCCCATTAGCTAGAACTTTCCTTTTGCTGAATAAGTCGTGCTGGGATGACAATAACCCCAGTAGTTATCTTATTTTTTCTGCATTTTATTTTTCATGTCTCGTTTTAGTTTTAGTGTTTCTTTTTGTATATTTTTCTTTTGTTTTTGCGGAGCTCACCCCTGCAGGTATTCATGGAAACTACGCATTGGCGGGGTTGTGATTCTTCGTATGGCGGGCCTTCTCCTAGTTTTCACGCGTCTTCTGGTATGCTCACTAGCTGAGCATTGGGTAACCTCTTCCCTTAGCTCTTTTTGATTTAAATTTCTATACCATTTGATGTGTTGTTTAGTTTAAGTCTGGGGGAGAGTCAGTTTACCTTTTGCACGTGCACATTTCATGTGCATACTAGAAGCTTTTATAGTTATTATTTTGTTTAGTTCATTTCTCGCACACCACTGCACCCACATGAGCGCGTGCTTAGCTGTTAGCGTGCCACGAGTTAAACTCATTTCTTTTGTTTGATTTGGAAAAATTATTGTGCTAGCTTAGGATTGCACGACGGAGTAAAATGTTGGCCTTGCTGTGTTTCTAGTCAACTGCTCTCGTTTTGTGTAGAAATTTGAGTAGATTTAATTTTTCTTTATGCTTATAGTTTTATATTTTTCTATTTGCGTACATATTTCTTATTCTACTCAAAAGTTGGTGAATCCGGTGTGAATCAAACGGTAGCGTAGGAATGTGTGTAGCCGCCGCTAGACTCGTATTGCTTGAGTCGGGAGGAAGGATTATCTTTCTCGGTTGCTAAGAACTTGCCCCAAGCTATTCTTGAAGCATTGGTACTTGGTTAGTCTAGCGTGAGCGTGATGTAGGCCATCATTTTGGCCCGGTTGAGCTTTGTACCGTTCCTAACGTCATATCCTCGCTAAGCCCCTTTGTGCCTACCCTTCCTTTTGATTCAGCTCCACTATATTCGCCAAAGCCCCATAGCCGATCCTAGTCGCACACCCAAGTCGAGCTTAAAGTTTGTATTTTCATGCTGGGTTGTGATGTGGTGTTATTATTTGTGAATATGTGGCTGTGCTCCAAAGTCATATGTGCTGATTTTGTAAAAAGGAAAAGAAAAAGTTTAAAAAAAAAAAAAATATTTGAAAAAAAAAGGAAAAGAAAAGAAAAGAAAAAAAAAATATATTTGATTGAAAATCTTTTTGGAGATGCTCTTGATTTGGAGTAGGCGGTGCACACACCCATGTTGCAAAAGTTAAGTCTGGGGGTGTGGTGCACCCGTGTTTATTTTTTGGGCAACGGGTACTAGTTTTGTACGTTAGCTCATTTGGGTTAGGTGCATACCCTTCATGTTTATCCTTGTTTTCCTCACCGTAACCCAAGCCCCATTATTACCTGAAGTCCTACGGACTTGCGCTTGAGTTGACTAGTGCCGTGGAGAGAGTGCGAACGGGCAAGCTTATGGTTTCCGACATTGGTGGATTCCTTTGGGGGTAATCTTGAGCCCCGGTCTTCGGCAATGCTCACCTTAGTGGCCTGTCTACTTTCTTCCTGCGTAGGACCGGATGATTCACCGTGATTCTACTTTTGAGTAATAATAACTTTTTGTTACGCATTGTGAAAAATATAAAATATTTTGTATACTTAAAAATTTCCTCTACTTTATTTTTATGCACGCGGGCATGCGACTTCGCATGGTACTCCATTTTGCAATTTCTTTGTTAGCTAGTTCTTTTTCCTTTTCTGCTTAGGTTGTGTTTGCTCGGGACGCGCAAACGGTTAAGTCTGGGGGTGTGATGAGTCCTCTTTATATACCTATTTTCGGACTCATCTAGGCTTATTTTCTTATCTTTGCACGCCGTTTAGCGTCATTTGCACTCCTTTTGGTTCGCTACGGTTTTTCCACGTCTTGTGCACTCTTTTAGCCTATTTCTGTGCGTGTGTGTATTTCCCTTTTGCTGTGCATTATATTTATGTCTGTGACTGCCATGATCGACATCCCGTCCAGTTTTCCTGCAGGTTCTGGGATCGTGTGGGCGTCCGGCAACGGACTTTCACCATTTTTGGCAAAGGAGTCAATGGTCGTGCGTTTTTACCCACGCACGACCATCGACCTCTTTGGCGCACGATCATCGGTCGTGCGCAGTCATGACCTCTCCTGGGAAAGTTCTGTCCCGCCATATCGCACGATCACCAGCCATACCGCGCACGATCACTGCTCGTGCGTTGCCGGTCGTGCGCAGTCACACTTTCTTTTCCCACTTTTCTGCCTCCATATCGCACGATCACAGGCCATACCGCGCACGACCACTGGTCGTGCGCCTGTGATCGTGCGCGCTGTTTAAATCTGTTTTCTATAAATAGCGCAGGTCCGCCCTAATTTTGATCGAATCGGTGATCACGCGATTTTTCCGCCGTTTCTCGTCCCGAACGAGGGTTTCCGCCGTCTTCCTCCATCTCCCACCTTAGGGAGGGTCTCCGGGCAAGCTTACAACGCCAAATCAACGCCGGAGCATCCTCTCGGCCTCCTCCTTCATCCTCAAGCTTCAAGCGGAGTTTTGACCGAGCTTTCTCCATCAAGCAAGGAAGGGCCGGAGCCGCAATCTACGGATCATTTCAACGAAGAAGACGGGTCCATTGGGAGTGAGTGACAGCCTCCTCTACCCCGGACGCAGTTGAGGACCGAGCTTGGACTCGGATTGACAACCCGGGATTCCAACCGTGAACCCTCAACAAGGCTTCGGATTCGGTCGATTCGCACACCTCTTCCTCTTGTTGTTGTTAGCTTAGTTATTCTCTTTGTATTGATGAAGAATGTTTATTGTAATTAACGCTTGTGCTAAATCATGTCTTTGTGATTTGTATTTTCGTTATTTATTGTTTGAGGTGCGCCTTATTATTCCACCATCCATCCGCCCTTGCCGCACTAGCAATTGCTAGTGGCGTGCGTTGCGAAGAGGTGCTCACGACCCTCATTCCGCCATTCTCACCACCTCATCCGCTAGCCTACTCTTCCATCCGCCTAGCGATTCGGTGCATAGCGGCCCGTGTAGTTTCCATCCCGCCTGGCGAAGCAGTGCATAGCGGCCTGCATAGTAGGATTTCCGCCGTTCTCTCCACCTCATCCGCTAGCCTACTCGCCCATCCGCCTAGCGATTCGGTGCATAGCGGCCCGTGTAGTTTCCATCCCGCCTGGCGAAGCATCGCATAGCGGCGTTGCATAGGAGTAGTTGTTAGATTTTTACTTTATTTTCCACAACCATCAAAACCCCTATCGTTACCTCCGACCCGAGGACTTCAATCTCAAGTCCTCCTCGACATTAACTCATCCCTTACTGTGTTCCTCAAGAGACCGACACTCGGGGATTTATTCCCAAACTTTATTACTTGTGCGACCGGTGCGCTTGCCGTTTTCCACGCATCAAGTAATCATCTTGTTCTCGAGAACTTATATATATACTTCTCGAGAACTGCAGTCCAGTTTTTCATAAAATTGCTTAAGTTCAGAATTGTCGGGATTTTCAAATGATACATCGTGATTGGTCCACGTGTCATCATTAATGTTAATTCTAACTGTTAGGGGAGATCTTATATAAGGTCTTGTCATCAATACTAACCCTAAGCGGTGAACCATACACTTTCTAATTTTCTGAATCGGCCGTCTCTCTCAAAATTGATCTTATAGAAGTCGCCGCCACCGCTCAACTTGAAGATCGACATGACTGTTTTCGATCAAGAAAGACTTGTTGTTCAAGGAATCTTCATCTTCTCCTTGATCGAGTAGGTCAAAGGTTTCTCAGATCAGATCTTTCAAGAGTCTTCTTCAACTATTTCTGAAAAAGCCGCAAAGTTCAAGAAGAAGACCTAGAGACATATTTTCCAGATCTGAGAAGAAAATTTCTATTTGTATTTCAAATCTCTTTGTAATCTTGTAGGAGATTATTCTCCGAGTATAAGAGCTTTGTTCTCTGAGTTGTAGGAAGTATTCATTTTCCGAGTGTAGATCCATTTGGATCAAGATTGTAGGAACTTGGTTCTGAGACGTAGGATTGGTTTTCAATCCGAGATAGTGGAGTAGCCGAGTCTAGTGATTTACTAGATCGGCGAGGGAAAGTGGACGTACCCAAGGTTGGGGAATCACTATAAATCTTCTTGTCGTCTGTGATTGCTTGATTGTTTTTGTGCAAGTTCATTAAATTTTTTATTCCGCAAATAGACGCACAATTCACTTATTCACCCCCTCTTGGTGATTTAGGTAGACAACTTAACACTTTCATAATGGATGCGTGATGTGTGCGGATAGGTCTTGTTGTGTTGAGGTGCGGATAGGAAGTCGGGATTTCGAATTGGAAGCATCTGTGCTGCTAATATCTGAGTTCGATGTAATATTTGGCATGGACTGGCTCTCGGAGCAGCCTACCTGTATAGATTGCAACTCTAAAGAAGTCACCCTGGGATAGGACACCGAATGACAGACTAAGTTTGCTGGTATGCAAGGATCGAGCAAGATATTGATGTCTGCTCTCCGGGTAGTCAAGGTTGTTCGGAAGGGCGTTGAGTTGTTCTTCACATTGTTGGAGGTTGTTGAGCTGAAGACAATTTTAAGTGACATTCCTGTTGTATCAGAGTACACAGACGTGTTTCCTAAGGATCTTCCTGGGCTTCCACCCTAGCGGGAGATTGACTTTACTATTGATTTGGTGTCAGTTCCAAACCTGTGGCCCGTTCACCGTAACGAGTAGCGCAAAAAGATATGGCAGAGCTGAAAGTTCAATTGCAAGAATTGCTAGAGCAAGGCTATATACATCTAAGTATGTCACATTTGAGTGCACCTGTCCTCTTTGTAAAGAAGAAGAACGGAAGCTTGCATCTATACATTGATTATAGAGAATTAAACAAGTTAACGGAGAAAAATAAGTATCTGATACCACAGATTGATGACTTGTTCGATCAGCTGGTCGGATCAACTATATATTCAAAGCTAGATTTAAAGTCTGGCTATTACCAGTTGAGGGTTCGGGAATGTGACATTCCCAAGACGATGTTTGACACATGCTATGGTCATTATGAGTTCATAGTAATGTCGTTTGGGCAAACAAATGCGCCATCGGTATTCATGGACTTGATGCATCAGACTTTTCGGGAGTACTTAGATCTATTTGTGATCATCTTTATTGACGACATATTGGTGTACTCTCAGTCAGAAGAAG
This sequence comes from Platanthera zijinensis, assembly GCA_039513925.1. Taxonomy (NCBI): domain Eukaryota; kingdom Viridiplantae; phylum Streptophyta; class Magnoliopsida; order Asparagales; family Orchidaceae; genus Platanthera; species Platanthera zijinensis. Next base: position 118,970,571 of record CM077085.1, read on the forward strand.
ATCATGCAAATCACTTGAGGATGGTTTTGCATACCCTGAGAAGAAATAAACTCTATGTCAAGTTCTCAAAGTGAAAGTTTTGGTTATCGTCAGTGGCTTTTCTTGGCTGTGTGGTTAGTGGAGAAGGTATTGTAGTGGATCCGACGAAGATAGTTGCGATACAGGAGTGGCATGTGTTGTCTACTATAGTAGAAGTCAGAAGTTTCCTTGGACTTGCTGGCTACTACAGGAGAAGCGTAAAGAACTTTTCACGAATAGCTTTACCTCTCACCACACTGAAAAGGAAAGATCAGAAGTTCGTTTGGACGTCTAAGTGCACGCGAGCTTTTGAAGATTTAAAGAGATGTTTGACCATGGCACCTATCTTGAGTTCTCCATGTGGTACGGACGACTATGTGATTTATAGTGATGCTTCAGGGAGTGGCTTAGGCTGCGTTCTTCTTCAGTTAGGAAAGGTTATTGCTTATGGCTCACGCGAGTTAAAAGTCTACGAGCGGAACTATCCAGTCCATGACTTGGAGTTGGCGGTTGTGATCTTTGCACTGAATTTGTGGCTTCATTACTTGTATGGCATGAAAGTGGATATATTCACGGACCATAAGAGCCTGAAATACTTGATAGATCCGAAATATCTGAACATGCGGCAATGGAGGTGGATGGAGTTCCTTGGGGACTACACCTTCCAGATATATTACACTCTCGGGAAGGGAAATGTGGTCGCAGATGCCTTGAGTTGTAGGACTCCAATAAGGGAAAGTTGGCTCCAGATGCATGATGAGCATCTGATCAAGATGTCAGAGGTCTTAGATATTTCTTTTGTTGACAAGAATGTCACTACAAATGTGTGTTTAAACTGGACGGAGGTGCAGTATGACCTCGCGGAAAGGGTTCGAAGAGCAACTGAACTCGATGAGAGCATGAAGCGCTATGTAGCGGAAGGGTCAGATTCCCAATTCTCCTTGGAAGACGGCCTTTTGAGAAAAGACGGTCGTTTATGCATCCCGAATGAGGGAAAATTATGGTAGGAGTTGATGTATGAGGCACACTTCACGAAATACTCAATCCACCCAAGGAGCATAAATATGTACAAGGACATGAAAAAGATGTTTTGGTGGCCAGGTTTAAAGAAGGACATAGCTCTTTACGTGGCGAAGTGTCAGACTTGCGCTTTGGTGAAAGCGAAATGTCAGAAGCCTGGAGGTTTTCTAAAGTCATTGTCAATTCTAGTATGGAAGTTCAATGATATATCGATGGATTTTGTACATGAGTTGCCGAGATCACAGAACGGGAATGATGTTGTGTGGGTGATCGTTGACCAATTGACAAAGGTATCTCACTGCATACCGAACAAGAAAGACGATTCAGTTGAAAATTTTGCTAAATTATATGTTGACAACATAGTACGGTTGCACGGTGTGCCCCGTAGCATCGTCAATGACCGAGATGGGCGCTTTACTTCAACTGATTAGGAGCCTTGTCCACCAGTTGTTGGGTACTCAACTGAAGTTTAGTACGGCCTTTCATCCACAAAAGTATGGTCAGACCGAGAGGACCAACAAAATAATGGAGGATATGCTCCGGATGTGCGCCTTGGATTTCGGAAAAAGCTGGGAGGACCATCTCTATATGATCGAGTTCGCTTATAATAATAGTTATCAAGCTAGTATTCAGATGGCGCCCTTCGAAGCTTTCTACAGTAGGAAGTGTTGTACACCTTTAGCTTGGGCAGAAACAGGCGATTGCCCAGGATAGGTAGGCAAAGTACTACAACGTCAAGCACTGAAACGTGGAATTTGCGGTTGGCGATTGATTATATCTAAAGGTCAAGCCATTCAAAGGCATGTCCTGGATTCGGTGCTTGAAAAAGTTGAGTCTGAGGTATCTTGGTCTGTTTGAAGTGGTTGAGCGGATTGGAGAAGCTGTCTATCGATTAGCTCTTTCAACGGAGCTAAGTGGTTTGCACGATGTGTTTCACATATCTATGCTAAGGAAAGCTTTGAAAGAGCCTATGCAAGTGATAGCTGATGATCGGGTACCGGTCGATAGTGGGCTGACAATAAAGATTAACCCATTCAGATCGAGGATACGGAGATCAAGAAAACTACGGAACAAAGCAATCTGGAAGTTCAAAGTCCGTTGGGACAGTTATGGCCGTGAAGAATTGACATGGGAGCGTGAGCAAATCATGCGTAATTAATTTCCCAAGTTATTTCTGTAATAGTTTTGTATAGTTTTTCTTTGAAAACATATATATAAGATTTCAGGACAAAATATCTTGAAGGAGGGGAGATTTGTAATGCCCCAAAATCCTGAAAAAGAAAGATTTAGAAGTTAATGTGAGGCGATAGAGTTAACGCTGGCGTTAGCTAGTGAATTTAATCGTGTGAGGGCTCGGGAATCTACCGCACGGCGGTAGAAAGTTATTGTGTAGCGTTAACACACAACGCTCTCAACACACTCAACGCTTACGACGAATCGTCGAGAGGCCTACCACGCGGCGGTAGTGTGTTATCGCATGGCGTTAGCACTCAACGCTCCCAATGCTCTCAACGCACTCAGTGCTCTCGATGAAGCGTTGAGTGACTACCACGCGGCGGTAGTGAGATAACGTGCGGCGCTAGCTCGAGATAAAGTACCGCTTGGCGGTAGTAAGTTAACGTGTGGCGGTAGCTGTCCACGTGGCAGTAAGGTGGAGGCTATTTTGGAGTGACAGTGCGATGTAGATTGGGCCAAGCGGCAATCGCCTATGATACCGCGTGGCAGTAGTAGGTATTGCGCTGCGGTAGCCTCCAAATATAGGTTGGGCATGAGATTGAACTCTCATTTTTATCTCCCTCTTGGTACTTGAAGTTCTTAAGGGAAAGAGGTTGAGTGTTGCAAGCAAAGTGAAGGAGATCCTGGGGTCGGATTTAAGAGTTGAGGCAAGATCTGTGAGTAAGAAAGCAAAGCGATCCTTTCCATCCAGATAGAAGAATTCATCATGGCTCCAAAATGACCTATGAGGGTAACGATCTTCCTTCTTGGACAAGTGAAGTCCTCCTTTTTGCATAGGCATGAAATCCCCCAATAAAAGGTGGGAAAACGAGGAAATTTTGATGGGTTGATACGTGATATCCCCTGTAGTTTTGCATTTAGATTCGAAAATCGCAGTACGAAATAGGCATGTTGTGTGAAGCCCATCTGGACAGGTTGGTCTGGATTGGTGATGTTTTATTTTGTATGTCGGAGAAGACTCCGAGTATAAATTGGTAGTTTATGGAGTCCGAGGGTTGTGCCTGTGAATTGGAGTAGCAGGAAGTACTAAAGTTGCGCTCCAGGAAAATACCCAGAAAATACCACGGTTATGATAATCGTTGGATATCGCCTGACGGCGGTGGGTATCGCTGACGATAGCTCTTGATGAGCTATATTGTATGAAAGTTCAGTGTTTCTGGCACTACGGGATGTTGTAGGGATTTCTGGATAGATGTTCCAGTTGTGGTTGAGTCTGGGTACAGAAAGATAAATTTTGTTTTTAATGCCAAGCGGTAGTGGCTATTGAAAGTATCTAGTATCGACTAAATCCACCTATGGGGGAGGAATATGTGTCTTGCAGTCTTTTGCGGAATTAAATTTACCTGCACAAATTAACAAACACAGCACAGAAAACACACAATGAATTATAGTGGTTCCCCGATTTGGGTACGTCCACTTTCCCCCCTTCGACCTATCTCCCACCAAGGGACGACTCGGTCACTTCTCCAAACGTATTGAAATCCAATCCTCACACTATGGAAGGAACCCTTCCAACAAAGGAGTCACAACTCCACCACCACGGGTTACACCCAACCCTTACAACAAGGAATTAAAATTCCTTTACAACAAACCAAAATTGAATGTAAAAGAAAATAAAAACAAAGCTTTTGGAGATTCCGATGTCCTTCTTCGTTTGTTGAAGCTTTCTTGAAAGTTACGAAGCGTCCACAACCGGATTTCTCTCTTGGAGAGGATCTTGTCAAGATCGGCGGCAGCAAGTGATTGTGGCGGCGATACTTTGTAGATCCAAACTTCTTAACGAAGCAAGTAAGGTATACGAACGATCTCAGTCGGATCAATCGTCTCCACCGATTCGGAATGAAGAACTAGTCTTGTTCAACGAATCGAGAGACAAGAGATCTCAAGATATATGTGTGAGACGCTCGGCTTGCCTCGGTACTGTCGTCGGAAGATCAAGGATGATCGAAGATTAGCGGCGACAATGAACTGCGAGCGGCTATAGGCGATCGGCACTTTCCGCGATCTGCTAGGTCACGCTCGGCCTCTTTTTGATTTCCGAGAATATCTCTGTGTAGAAGTTCAAAATACGCGTATATATATGTCCTGATCCAACCCTATAGACCGTTGTGGGGCCCACAAGGAAAAGCCCTAGCCCCGGCCGAAACAGCGCAAGGCATCTTGGTTCGGTCCAGCGAACGAGGAAAATTGCCTAAGGCAAAATTGGCGGGAATCGTTGGTGATTCTCGTCGATGTCGGCGGGAATCATTCATGATTCCCGTTGATTCTGCCTTAGCAGAATCCCTGTCTGGAAAACTGTCAGCCGAAAGAAGTCGGCGAGAGAGGCTAGCTGATACTAGACGAATCGGCGGGAATCACTAACGATTCCCGTCGAAGTTGGCGGGAATCACTAGTGATTCCGGTCGATTCTGCCTTGGCAGAATCCCTATTTGAAAACTGTCACCTGGAAGAAGTCGGCGGGAGAGGCCAACTGATTCTCAACGAATCGGCGGGAATCACTAACGATTCCCATCGAAGTCGGCGGGAATCACAAGTTACTCCCGTCAAAGTCAGCGGGAATGACTTAGTGATTCTCATTGATTTTGACTTAGAAGATTTTTCTCTTCCTTCCTTTAAAGACTTGTTCTTTGACCCATCTTTGCTCCTTCTTCTTCTCTTGATCTACCTTAACCCTGTACTTGAAAATAATTACACTCCAATAGAGAGAGCAAACGTGAGTCAACACACTGATCTACTCAACGAGGGATTACATTGCGCAGACCCGTGTATATTGACCCACTGCACCCTGACATTGGTGTGTACTTAGCATGGAATAGCTGCAAGCACAACTTGATAGAAGATCGTCAAATACATTGTGAATCCATCTTAGCTTGACTGGAGTCTTCTTCAAATCAAGGTAATTGTGGATACAATACCCAACAATCTCCCCCTATTTGAAGAAGCCAAAATCCTACTAGCTAAGATGAATTACACCAACCAAAAATATATATATAAAAGTATATGAGACAAGAAATCAGAATAATAAAATTTCACGCATTCAAAACAAAAATTGAATCAGCATATGATCATATATATATATATATATATATATATATATATATATATATATATATATATCCAAAGGGTTGTCTATTTATAATTACAAGAGTAGAAGTACACGCATATTGAAAATAAAGAGTTAAGATTCCAAGTCTATCCCTCCTTTGCCTCAGCGTCTCTTAGTTGTTTAGCCAGGAAATTCTTGCTTTGTCTTTCAAAATATTCCATTGCCTTTGGGTATTACCGGGGGGAGGAGCTTTGTTCTCCACTGTGTTTGACCTGGAGAATATGTTTCTTTTAGCCTCATATTCTTTGTGCATTTCCCACTCATACTAACTATATACTTCATTTCTATTAAGCTCTCCCCGCTGTTATAGCATGAATGTATCCAGTATGATGCTCCTAGACACAGGACTCCATCGTTCATTCTTAACTTCACTTTCCTTCCTTCTTAATTTCCTCTCTGCTGGAGTTTCTTTAGAAGTTCCTTCTTGAAGCTTTCTTTTCCCTTTCGCAATCGCCTCTTGATCAAACATTGCACTGTGAGCAGCTTTGGCAGCGGCTTTAGCAGCCTTTCTGGTATCAGCTTCACTTAAGGGAATTTCCTCAGCACTAGCAACCTCATCAGCAGCAGTAGTAACATCATCAGTAGGATTAACAGGAATATGTATACCTGAAGCTTGCTGAGCTAGCCAATGACAGCTTTCAAACACATATTCATTTGATTGTTTAAAGTTGTCGACCATGATTTTCTTTAACCCTGCCATCTTAGCTGCATATTCCTTCTCCCCCTTTTTGGCTTCTAGGGTAATTGAGTTTGCATAAGAATGCTGTGACTCATCTATATGCTTTACATTCTGAGTAAAATCAGCCAGCAAGGTATTCTAATTCGTGTTGAGGGTTACCTTGTTGGCATCGAACAATTTGATGTTGTTGGCCACAACATGAGCATTTTGATTTCCCACGGCCAGGTCAGCTGTATTTTTCTTTAGCCCTTGCATCAGAAGATTGACGGCAGTGCCGGCCTCAGCATACTTATCTTCAAACTTTTGTTCCATCTTATCCAGCTTGTGATTTATCTCCACAATATTCTTTAGCATCAGATCCTCTGATTGCTTAATTCGTTTAAGTACCCTGTTGTGAGATCATTTAAAGGAGGTATTCAGTTCATCTACTATACCTTGAATGATATTTACAGTGTGATTTGCCAGGCTAAGTCCTAACGGATGATCCTGATGTATGGCATGGTCGTGCTCTAGGGGGAAAGGACTCTGTGAGTCAGGATTCTCCTCTTCAGATACACTTGTAGAGCTTGATAAATTTACGGTCTCCTGTGGGGGGATTGGGGCAGCCTCTGTCATGTTTCCATATATACTCATCACCCCCTTCAGCATAGTATCAGGTTGTTCCTGAGGCCGGGAGGTCTCCCCCTTAACTGATGCGCCAGATACATCAGGAACTTTTACCTGAATCTGTTCATTAGAAGGGAGGTCAACATCAATCTCCCTCATGGCAATATCATTTCAAGCTTGCTCATCATTAAAGTCCTCAGCGACATGCTGTTCAGGGGAATCCACATCATTCTCATCAGCAGCGGCATTCTCCACATCATCCTCTACTTCCTCCTCGTCAGTCTAATCAGTAGTGAGGGTTTCCACTGCAGCCTTAGCGATGAGGGTAATATCAGTAACAGTGTCTACTTGATCTGAGACTGAGGCTTCCATCCTGATGGCAGCTGAAGGACTAGGTAATGAGTCCCCCTCAGTTCCTGCATTCAGCAGATCAGGAACTTCACCGGGCTGATCCGAAGGATTTGTAAACTCAGGTGCTCTGTCTTCCTCATCAACACGTGTTCTAGACGCACCACCTTGGACAATTCTTCTTTCCCACCTATCAAAGACGCTGGAGTCCATCTTCTTTAGGTAGTGAAGGGGAACTCCCTTAGTCATATCAAATCTATCTCCATCCATCTGATTCAGGTAGAGACTGATGATTCTCTCGAAGTTAGGAGTACATAGGGTATCTTTTATTTTCTCAAATAACATGGCCCCCCAGTTCAATTTCTTTCTGCACACTATGGTGATCAGGATCTTAAACATGTCCCCTAAGATGTGATCATGCGAGCCAGGCTTGCAGATCAGAACCTTCCCTATGATATCTGAGAGAAGCTTTCCTTCTTCGTTCATGTCCTTGCATGTAATAGCCCTGGTCCCTCGAGCCAATCCACTGAAAAGAAGTGTCCTCGTACGATCATCTTCATCTAGATAGTCCTCTTGTTCAAAGCAGGAGAGTTGGAGATGATGTGACAGTTTTACAGCCGTCATCTTTATCCTTAGACCTGTTATCTTACTCTTTATCAGTGTGTCCTCGTGACGCAGCTTGGAGTTTGCGAAAAACTCAAGAACTTCCTTGTTTAGAACCTTGCATGGGTGCTCGAGGATGAAGGAGAGCCCAACTTGTTCCAGCATCAAGATGATGTTTCTGAATTCTTCTAAAGCATGGGCAAAGCCAGCACTAACCAACTCACTTCCAGTGAGGAGCCCGACCGTTGTTCGAGGAGCCATTATGAACCTAAATGATTTACACTCGAGGAATTAACTCTATCTAAATCTATAGTTTGTAGGAACTGAACTAGAAGGAGGGATGATTTTTGAAAATGGAGAATCTCAAGGAAGCAACTGAAGTTACCTTTCACACGGAGGGTGCAAGGAAGGAGATGTGTAGCAGGCAGTGAGAGGAGAGTAGCCCTAGGCTGATGAGAAGCTTGCGTCGGGACTGAAGGCTGGCGGTGGATCGGCGTGACACGTGCGTCGAGCAGATGCTGATGATGGGAACGTAGAGTCGATGGGCTACGATCGACGGGAGCGACGTAAGGTAGACTCGAAGGTTTCGGAAGTCGACGAACTACGGCTGGAGAGCGACGGGAGGCTCGTTTCCGCAAGATCTGGTGAAGGGATTTGGCGAGGTTTCCGCAGGGTCGACAGGAAATGGCGAGGTTTCCGCTGCTTTCTGCAGGAAGCTGAAGGGTCGACGGGAAGGTGATCGGTCGGGAGATTTCAGCTCTTTTCGTTCGATTAAACAAACTTCTTTCACGACGGGAAAATGGTAATGTTAAGCAATCACTTACCACGGTCGGGAGATTTCCGATCTTTCCGTTCGATTAAAACGATCGACCGGAATTCCTGTACATTTAAACCTTTGAGGCGACGGGAATTCCTGCTAATTCAAAACTTTTCCCTTTTAAATAATGGATAAAAAATTTCAGGTCAGAATAGCTACGCCGAGTCGATGGAAGGATAACACTAGAAATAATCACTGGCTATTTCTTGGTGAATCAAGATTTAAAAAAATATTAGTTGCAACTACTGGTACAAGTCCCTTGAGATTCATCGGACCAATTCACACCCACTCTCACACATTATCAAGATATGGAGAATTTATCATATTCTAAAATAAGTATCATACGGTTATTGGCTTGCGTGTCCTTCCATTTCAGGTGTGTATATATATATATCTTGAAAGAAAATCTACATATATGTCTATATATATATATATATATATATATGTATATCTATGCAATGCGATTCAATTTTTCGAAACTGAATGCGCGTACCTGGGATTACTAGGTTGATCATTCGGATCCACTATTCGAAGTACGACGGGTATCATGTATAAGTAGGACACTGTAGTTAGCATTATCTCTTATCCCATATTCTTGTTCCAAAGCAAGCCTGGAACATCTCTTGTTTAGGTCCAAACATGTTCATAGGTATCCTTCAAAAAAGAATCACCTTACCTTAGGAACCCAATAGGTATTGGGTCCTAGGTTCTTGTCAGCGTAAAATACAGCATGCCTTCCCACAGGATTTCTGACAGGAAGGCTGTCTCTTGCCAAAGGATGTGGATATACCCTTGCCCTTAGCACAGAAGGATTCTGCCAACAATCTATGGAAAAGTGGCCCACTCTGCCACAGCACTAACACTCATGAATATTGTATCTCCTTTTCTGACCAGGTCTATTAACGGAGTTATTCATGACCCTAGGTCTGAAGGAGGCACAGCTGGAACTGCTCTCAAATTTACCCTTTCCACCGAGACTCGAGGGGGGTCTGATGGTGAACATGTGGTGAGTATCATGAGGCCTGGGGGATGGTGCTTTCTTTTCAGCCAGCACACATCCGGGGGTCCCAGTGATGCTTGCCACATGTTTGCCAACTCCCTTTTCCTTTTTCCTAGGGTGGGAAGATGTTCTGTGAGAGCTGGTTCCAGCAATGTCATGAAGTGAGGGGGCTGAGGCCAAAAATACAAATGGTTCATGATGAGACATGTGTATTTTCTCATGGGTATACATAACAGCACTTGCACTAGGGGTGTTTCCACATGAGGGTCGATCATTCTTGCAGTGACCATAGTTGTTCTTATGGTCATACCTGAAGGAATGATGAGTGCCCCTCCTACTCGGTGTGGGGGGTCTGTAAACAGTTTCCCTATTTCTCCACGATTTTATAATTCGCAAGATCCACCTATTTTCTCCCTTTCTCTTAATAGCATCTATCTTGGAAAAATTTGATACTACCTCTTCTCGGTCTCTAGATGAAACTCTAGGTCCGAGATCTTTGAGTCCTTCACCTTGATGGATTCCAATTGGAGGTCCATCATGGTCCACAGCTGAGCAATTTCCTTAGCTTGTTCCTCAACAAGATAGTTGCTCTTCTGAAGGGCTCTACGAAGGGAATCAAGAGTTTCAATCTTTTGATTGAAGCTATCAATTTCCCTTGCATCAAAAGATGGACAAACTTATGAACTTCTCCTGTCTTCAGGAGATACAAGAGGAAAAGAGCAAGAAGAGGAAGATACCTGATCCTGATTGTACTGATCAGGGTTAGAGTTATGGTCTGCAGAGATTGCTGTTTCAGCTTCATCACAACTGCATTCCTCACTCTCTTCTTCAGTCTCAGATAGAGACACGGGAGCCCTGATATTGACAGGTTGTTCTTGACTTTCATCTTCAGAGATGAGGACCCCCACATATGCTTCATCTTCTTACTGGCATTCATTACAGGCAATCTTCTCTCCCTCCATGAGGTCAGAGATTGTTTCCCACATGTATTTTACAGTCTTACACTTATCCAATCTTGTAAGAGATATCCTGACCAAATATCAGAGATGATCTATCGTACCAGCTTGTCCAAGTTGAATAGTGAGAACTCAGTTTCAGACATCTCTACAGGACTCTTAGGGATTTGGAGATCTTCTCCAGAGTCAGAAGCCTTCATGGGAATGAAGGGACCCTCTTCCATAATTAATAAAGCACGGGGGTCAATGGCTTCCAGATGAAACTGAACTCTCATTTTCCAGATGGGAAAATATTCTTTTGTGCAGGCAGGTAGTCTCAGGGGAGAGACATCAGTGTATAGCTCCATGCTTGAGTCTTGTTTTCTTCTTGACACTAGATACAGGATCTTACTCAAGGTGTTAACCTTATTCATGAGTAACCTCCCTCTGATACCACTTGAAAGTATCTAGTGTCAACTAAATCCACCTATGGGGGGGGGAATAGGTGTCTTGCAGTCTTTTGCGGAATTAAATTTACCTACACAAATTAACAAACACAGCACAAAAAACACACAAAGAATTATAGTGGTTCCCCGATTTGGGTACGTCCACTTTCCCCCTTCGACCTATCTCCCGCCAAGGGACGACTCGATCACTTCTCCAAACGGATTAAAATCCAATCCTCACACTACGGAAGGAACCCTTCCAACAAAGGAGTCACAACTCCACCACCACGGGTTACACCCAACCCTTACAACAAGGAATTAAAATTCCTTTACAACAAACAAAAATTGAATGTAAAAGAAAATAAAAACAAAGCTTTTGGAGATTCTGATGTCCATCTTCGTTCGTTGAAGCTTTCTTGAAAGTTACGAAGCATCCACAACCGGATTTCTCTCTTGGAGAGGATCTTGTCAAGATCGGCGGCGGCAAGTGATTGCGGCGGCGATACTTTGTAGATCCAAACTTCTTCACGAAGCATGTAAGGTCTACGAACGATCTCAGTCGGATCAATCGTCTCCACCGATTCGGAATGAAGAACTAGTCTTGTTCAATGAATTGAGAGACAAGAGATCTCAAGATATATGCTTGAGACTCTCGTCTTGCCTCGGTACTGTCGTCGGAAGATCAAGGATGATCGAAGATTAGCGGCGACGACGAACTGCGAGCGGCTACAGGCGATCGGCGCTTTCCGCGATCCGCTAGGTCACGCTCGGCCTCTTTTTGATTTCCGAGAATATCTCTGTGTAGAAGTTCAAAATACGCGTATATATATGTCCTGATCCAACCCTAAAGACCGTTGTGGGACCCACAAGGAAAAGCCCTAGCCCCGGCCGAAACAGCGCAAGGCATCTTGGTTCGGTCCAGCGAACGAGGAAAATTACCTAAGGCAAAATCGGCGGGAATCATTGGTGATTCTCGTCGATGTCGGCGGGAATCATTCACAATTCCCGTCGATTCTGCCTTAGCAGAATCCCTGTTTGGAAAACTGTCAGCCGAAAGATGTCGGCGGGAGAGGCTAGCTGATACTCGACGAATCGGCGGGAATCACTAACGATTCCCATTGAAGTCGGCGGGAATCACTAGCGATTCCAGTCGATTCTGCCTTGGCAGAATCCCTGTTTGAAAACTGTCACCCGGAAGAAATTGGCGGGAGAGGCTAAGTGATTCTCGACGAATCAGAGGGAATTACTAACGATTCCCGTCGAAGTCAGCGGGAATCACAAGTGACTCCTGTCGAAGTCGGCGGGAATGACTTAGTGATTCCCGTCGATTTTGACTTAGAAGATTTTTCTCTTCCTTCCTTTGAAGACTTGGTCTTTGACCCATCTTTGCTCATTCTTCTGCTCTTGATCTATCTTAACCCTGTACTTGAAAATAAGTACACTCCAATAGAGAGAACACACGTGAGTCAACACAGTGATCTACTCAACGAGGGATTACGTTGCGCAGACCCGTGTATATTGGAATGACAACCACCTCTGTTGCTTCACACCTCAAACCGGTCACCGGGGCCAAGGCAGACTTCGCACAACTCCGGGAAGTGCCGAACTAAAATCTGGGAACCATGCTCTTGGAAGAAGCAAAGCAATCCCATGTTCCTCGTCAGATCCCAAGTGAGACTGCGTCACCAGAATGCCGCAAAACTAGAACACTGCGATAGCCTCTTTGGTTGGAGGGACCCGGAAGCCAGCCTTCAAACATCCTTCCGTAATCGCGAAGTGGCCCCGGGGAGGGTGCTGAACACGCTCCATTGGGGAAGGTATCACGAGCTCTACATGCTCCAAGATTCCAAAACGCTTCCTCCAACTGCTCATTCGGGCAAGGTTCAGAGTCGACGGGAGACACGTCGACTGCGGTGGGACGCCACCCTTTGACACCTACAAAAGAAAGGACAACTGTCAGTATCAAAACAGACAAAGCACCGCTGCCAAGATCTGAGCACGCATCACCAAGAGCTCACACGACACCGCGCAAGGGCGGCCACGCACACGCGCCCCCACGGGCGGCCGCGCATGCACGCCCCGGGCAATGCCACGCGAGACCGCGCTGGCGCCCCCACGTGCGCACCCGCACGGGTGCCCACACGCACGCCCAGGCAGCCGCGCTCGCGCGCCCCCGGGCGACGCAGCGTGCACTCACACAAACGTACCTGCGTGCACCGGCACGGACGGCCCCGCGCATGGAATAGCTACAAGCACAACTTGACCTACTGCACCCTGACATTGGTGTGTACTTAGCATGGAATAGCTACAAGCACAACTTGATAGAAGATCGTCAAATACATTGTGAATCCATCTTAGCTTGACTGGAGTCTTCTTCAAATCCAGGTAATTGTGGATACAATACCCAACAGCTATCATTGGCGATAGCTCCCAGATAGCATTTTGATTACCAAACCTGTCTCTCGGAGACCGTGGGGCTAGTGTGTGAGCTGCAAGCCTCGATGCTCAGCTCTGATGGTTGTAAGAGTCATCAATTTAATGTTACTCGGTTATGTTTTACTCCCCAGGAAAGGTGATGTGACCGGCGGGTTGTTGCAGCAGGTCAGCGGGTGGTTACAGCAGGCCGGCGGGTGGTTGCAGCAGGCCGGCGGGTGGTTACAGCAGGCCGGTGGGTGTTTTCCAGGGACGGCGCGGAAACGGGGAAGCCAAGTGGTGGTTTGAGGGAGGAAACAGAGGGGGAAGGATAGGGGATACCTTGGGGATGAAGTTCCACTGCTAGAAGTCTGCACCTAGGGCTCCACGGCGTCGGCACAATGGCTTGATCGCGGAGTTCCGGGAATAACTTCCTACAAAACCAGCAATGATCTTTCCAAGCCTCTAACACTCCTATTTATAACCTTCTAAGCATTAGGGCATCCCGGAATCTACGGCTATGATTGGCCGAAGAGTCCATGTGCCAAATACATGAAAATAAAACCAAAAATAGCAAAGTTATATATTAAAAAGGTTCGCGACATGCATCCGGACGCATCCTCGGGATCGGATTGTCAATCTGATCAAGTCTTCCGGCAAGAATAGATGAAAGTGGGCCCCGCTTTTTTATGGGCCAATGGTCCCCCATCAACTCCCCCTAACTGAAAATTATTCATCTCTGATGAATGGAGATGATCATACTATCGTCGAATCCAGGGGCGAGTCGATTCAGCTAAGTAGGTAGAATCCACGTATCATCAGAGGCAGAACGGCCTCTCCAATGAACCAGGTAACGACATGAAAGTCCAGTGGCAGTAGGGACGTACTCATGGGCGACAATGTCTATAATACTCTCAATACTCTGCTCTCATGAAGTGGATCCCGATGCGATCAGGGGTGCAGGCGGTGTCACCATAGGTGAGGGACTCCCAGGGGTGCGTACAGCTAGGGGCAGGGCAAGTGGTGGTAGAGGTGAGTGGGAGGGAGTTGTAGCTGGTGATAAGGTGGAGAGGGGGTGATCATCTCGACTCGGGTCCGAATATTCGTGAGGTTTGTAATACGGAGTCAAGTCCTCCACATTGAACATTGGATGGATTCCCATATTCGCAAGGATATTCAGCTCGTAGTCATTTATCCCGATCCATTTAATGATCGAGTAGGGACCCATTCTCTTAGCGCTTAATTTTTTGGCAGGCCCCGGTGGGAGCCTCCTCGCTCGGATTCGGACCATTACCTGCTCGTCTTCATTGAAAACCTGCTCTCGCCTGCTTAAATATGCATGGGTTTTATAGTTTTCATTACTTGAAATAATTTGCCGACGGACTGACTCATGTAATTCATGCAAATGGCGTGCAAATGACTCTGTGGACTCACTTGGACGGGACTCTAATGGACAAGTAATGAGGTCGATGGGCTTCTTGGGTTCATACCCTAATACTATGTGAAATGGGTTCAACCCGGTGGACCTATTGACCGAACTATTGTAGGCGAATTCAGCGGCGGGAAGGACAGAATCCCAACTCACCACATGCTCGCCGAAAAGACACCTAAGCAAATTCCCTAAACTGTGGTACATAACCTCAGTCTGCCCGTCTGTCTGGGGGTGATATGCAGATGAAAACTTCAGAGTAATGCATGTTTTGTACCATAGGGTCTTTCAAAAATAACTCACGAATCTAACATCCCGGTCAGAAATTATGGACTTTGGTAGGCCATGTAACCTAAAGATGTCCAGAATGAAAATGGATGCAACACGTGATGCATCAGGAATCCTAGAGAAGGCTATAAAGTGTGTCATCTTATAAAAGTGATCAACGACTACAAAGATGGAGTCGTGCTTCCAAACCGTGTGCGGCAGTCCAAGTACAAAGTCCATAATAATGTCCTCTCAGGGTCTAAGTGGGACTGGTAAAGGCGTATATAATCTTGTTTTCTGTTTAGTTCCCTTCGCAGTCTGACACGTGCGACAATGTCGGACAACTCAGACCACATCCCTCTTCAGGCCTGGCCAATAAAATCGATCCTCCATGATAGCTATGGACTTATCCCTACCAAAATACCCGGCAGCTCCGCTTGCATGAAGCTCCAAAATCATATAGTCATGGTACGATGTGCTTGGGATGCACATATGGGAACCCCGGTAACCTTCCCAAATTTGGAAACCGTCGACAGTTCGGGTGGGTCTCGGGATAATATTGCGTATATCTCGCCGAAGTCCGAACAACCTGGGTAATCAGCAATAATCTGCTTAAAACCATCCACATGGGCTCTCAGGGTCTGTAGAAGGGTGACCCGCCTGAAAGTGATGGTAAGATCTACCTTTACTCTAGAGGGGGGTGAATAGAGTATATTAAAATAATTTTCCAATTTAAAAATTAATTGGCAGTGGAAGACTTAATTTATTTATAGGTGTATTATGCTTGCAAAGAATGAAACAAACTAAAACAAGAAGTAAAAACACAGCACACAGTAAATAAAACACAGCAACCAGAAGACATAAGGATCTATAGTGGTTCCCCAATCAACCTGGGTACATCCACTCTTCTACCACCCTAGGTAGGAATCCACTGCAGGAATAGTTGATCAGGTGTCCTGGGCACCAATGAGCTTTTGATAAGGTGCTCAAAAACTAAATCAGATTTTTTGATCAGGTGTCTTGCCACCACTGAGTTTTGACCAGGTCTCAGAAACCAACCAGAAAACTTTTGAAGGGAGTTTTGAGTAACCCTTTTACACCAAAGAAAAAATAAAAGAGGTGAAGTTGTTCTTCTCTGTTCAACAGTCAAAGAGAAGACTAGTGGATTGTTGTTGTAAAAGCTCCCCCTGAGATTTGTAATTGTTCAGGAAAAGAAGCTTTGCACAGGGTGATAGGCCTTGAGTCTGTTTGAGATCTCCAGCAAAGAATGATTTCAACAAAAGCTGAAATGTGATGTGTCTAGAGTCCTTGATTGATGAAGCCTTTGAACACTTGAATCAGAAGAGATCTTGAAAGAATAGAGGAATTCTTTTCTGTGTGTTGATCTCCTTCACTATTGTATTCCTTGTGTTCTGTATGAATTCTAACTTGTAATCCTGTAGACTTGTGTCTGAAAATCTTGATTGATATCTCATCTATTTTTCTCAGATGATTCTGAAGAGATATATTGAAAAACAGCCTTCTAGATAGCCGTTAATCAGTCATAAATTATTTCCTTAAATGATATTTGTCTCTGGAGGAAAGTCCTAAGAGGCATTCCATTTAGTCTTCCTTGAAACTTGCTCCAGATTAGTTGAAATGGCCACAAAATCCTTTGAAATAAATGCTCGATATAAATCAGATTGAATTCCATAACTGTCTGAATTTGAAATCCTGAAATCGTCGATCTCTTAAGAAAATCGTCGATCTGAGCTCAACTAACGTCGACCTGAGCTCAGAGACTGGAGCTAGACTTAAAACAGAAATCGTCGATCTGAGCTCAACTATCGTCGACCTGAGCTCAGAGACTTGGATTTTAGCTAGAGACAGAAACGTCGATCTGAGCTCGGAGATCGTCGAACCGAGTTCGATGACTCGTTGAACTGAGCTCAGAGATAGTCGAACTGAGTTCGACGCCTCGTCGACCTGAGCTCGACGATAAGTTGTCTTAGTCTTCTGCACTTGTATTCTGAATCTAGAAGGTCTTGGGGACAGCTTTCAAACCTAAGCTCTAAGCCTTAGACCTATTCTAGTTGACCTTTAAGACTATATAATGAGGTCAAGACATTTTCCTAAGGACATAGTGATCCTTGCCCAAATCAGTAATAGGGTGTTCCAACAATCTCCCCCTATTTGGGTTAGGATTACTATTTACATGACGTATAGAAAATGACAAGCATACAAGCAGAAACAAAAGCAAATACAACATAGCAGAAGAATGAGTTGCAGCATTGCAGAAGCACATATAGTATCACAGCAGATAGTCAGAATTAAATGTATACTGTCAGCTTACACAGTTACTCCTTATCTTTGCTCTTTTTGAATAAGATTTCTCTGTTTGGATTGAGAGCTTCCTTCTTGGATCTCCTGTCATCAGTAGCACCTAAAGAGGTTTAAGATTTAGGTCTGGGAACAACAGCCTCTGGGTGCAGCTTCATATAGCTCTCTGGATCAAAGAATTTCCTGGAGGAGTATCTTTCAAGTTCCTTCTTCCTTTGCTCAGATAGAGTAGTGATATTTGAAGTATCTATTCCCTGTTCCCTTGCCTTCTTTATTTGATCCAAAGCAGCCAACTCTTTCATCCTTGTAGTCCAAGAAAGGGGATTGTTTTCTGGATCTTCAAAGGGGACAGAAGGTTCATATCTGTTGATTGTATCTGCAGGAGGAACTCTTGAAGTAACAATTTCTTTCAGCTTGTAAGGGAAAGGACCTGAAGTTGAATTAATGGGGCCTTGTCCTTCCCTGTGATAAGGATGTTGTCTTGATAGTTCTCTGGAATGACCTCTGTAACCTCTTTGGTTTCCTCTGTACTGGCCTCTCCTGGATTGGTAGCCTCTTTGTTGATACCCTCTTGATTGGGATATGTCTTGAGCTTGAGAGTAACTTTGAGTCTTAGCAAATGAGGAGTGTGAAGCAGAACCTCCACCAGTTCCTGCATCTGGTGAAGGAGGACGAGGAGGGGGATGATGGTGAGATGATCCTTTGTCAAACTTTCTCTTCTTCTTCATTGCCTTCAGTTGGTTCTTTGAGAATTGCATCCAAAGTTCAGTTATAGGACAGTCATGCAGAATATAATATGGAATGTCATTATCATCCTTTACTTTCTCAGGAGGAACTCTTTTCAAAGCTTTGCTTCTGGCTTTCCTCTTCCTTGCAATGGTTGTAGAGGAGTCATCAGAATCAGTTCTGAACTTGTAACTATCTTAGCTCTGAGGATTGTCATACAATTCATCAATCCTTTTAATGTATTCTTTTTGTTGTTTGGATTGTTCAGTTGAAATAGCAGCAGCAGCAGTAGTGACAGAAGCAGCACTAACAGACACACTGGTAGAAGCAGCAATAGCAATAGAAATAACTAGGGCAGCAGGAGCATCAGATACAGAAACAATAACATCAGTAACAGCAGGCTCATCAATATGAACAGCAGGCTCATCAATATGAACAGCAGGCTCTGAATCATTGGCCTCTGTCATCGGCAAATCATCAGCAATATCAGAACAGACTTTATCAACAGCAGCAGCAGAATCAGCATTCACAATATCAGCAAAAATAACACTTTCCACATCCTTTAGAGAATTGATATATGAAGATATCAGGTTTGGATCACAGCTGAAAATAGGCACAATGGCCTTAGTAAGGTCTTCAGCTTCATGAGCTGGAAGGTATCTGCTGTGGAGAGCATCAAAATCTGAAAGCAGTGACTTAAAGTCAACTATACTGAAGGAAAGCACTAGAGCTGAGGCTGGAGCAGCTGGCACTACTACATCTGAAGCAGGAAACATCTCTTCTTCATGTGGCATCTCCCCTTGCCTAGATTCAGTATGCACTGAATCAAGGCACCCCGCAGAAGGGATTGCCTGAGGAGGACAGAAGGAGGAGAGCTTGGCAGATAAGTCCTGTATAGACTGAAGGAGTGGAGCCATGGAGGTCTCAAGCAAGAGTGTTAGCCTGGGAGCTAACAACTCATAGAGCTTATCTGCTAAAGCTGGAAGGTCTACTTGCTCAAGTGATACTTGAGTAGAGGTAGAGGATAGGGTTGCAGAAGTAGATGGTGTTGGAGGAGCTGCTGAGATGTGGAGAAATGATGTGGATGGTAGTGATATGGATGGTTGTGATATGGGGATGGTTGTGATGGAAGTCACTGGGATGCTGATGGATGGAGTGAAGGATGGTTGAGCTAGAATGTTTTGAAGTAATTGTTGGTAAGAGGTAGATGATGATGGGGGCTCAAGGGGTGAGGAATGAGAATCATCCAGGATGGAGTCATCTAAGAGATTGAAGGATGGATGATGGATGGATGATTCAATTTCAAGGTGTGGATAATAGTGTAGAGGATGGAAATGGTCTTGAGTAGTTGCTGGTGGTGGTGAAGGAGTTGAGATTGGAGATGAAATGGTGATGGGAGATGAAATTGAAGTGATGATGGTGGATGTAGGGATGGTAGAAGAAGCAATGGGTGAAGATTGTGGATATGAGGAGGAGGCAGGAAGTTTTTCAAAGGGGGCAGTTGCCTGAGGGGAAGTGACCTGTATAGTCCTTGTGCCTGAAGTTGAGACAATTACAGGAGCTCTGCTTTGTTTGGCAATTTGCCTGACCCACTTTCCAAAGAGGGCACATGATAGCCTCTTGGAGGCATTGATGTGCATGCCACTGTAGACAAGCAGTTGAGGGCATCTGTTATGCAGAAACAGGCCTAGAATCCTCCCAAAATTCACAAAATCCTTGTTCACCTTTTTCTTAATTAAATCAAAGAATATCTCCCCCCCCCCCATTTAAATGTTTCTTATCTACTAATGCACCCATTAAACAAAATTGATACCTGGAGATGGTATCATGAGCAGAATGCTTTGCCAGCAACACTTTTCCCACAACATCTGCTAGGAATCTATATTCTACTGACAAATTTTTCTTAAGCAGCTTGTTAGGGTTTGCTGCTGAGTGACCCATTCGATCCAGCATACTAGCAAATTCCTCTCCAGATAACTCGACTGAATCATCCCCAGTACTCAAATGAAATACTTCTATTAGGAGAGCAGGTGTTAGGGATACTTGTGTGCCGGATATTGTTCCAACCACTGTGTTCTGATCAAGGTTATGTGCAGTATACACCCACTCCTTGATTTCATCTGCTGCCAGTTTCATTCTTGTGGACATGAGATAAACCAACTGTTGTTCTTTGAATAATTCCAGAATGTCTTTAAAAATTTGATCACTTCCCTCAAAAGAATCCATGTCGATGTTGAAACACGTGTCGAACTTCATTGCTGCTAGAACGGCAATAGAGATGGCCATTGTTACCTGCAAAAATGAACAAACGAGACTAAGTGCAGAGATGTTTGGAGGGAAAGAAAAGTTTTGCAGAGAGTATGAATGCGCAAAAGGAGAACGACGGCCGAAAAATGAATTTTATATTAGGGTTCGACGCTGAAAAGGAAAGATCGTTGAACTCCGTTCGACGATCTGGGCTTCTAAAGGAATCTGAAGGGTCTTCAACATCTTCGATCTCCGTTTGACGATATTGGAGAGCGTCGAGCTCCGCTCAACGATCTCTGATCGGAGGAAATAGCTTAGCACTATCTTGAAAGCGCTGAACTCTGGTCGGCAATTGCTGTGATCATCGATCTCCGTTCGACGATCTTGGGGAAAAACGTCGAGCGCAGTTCAGAGATCAGAAATAACCTATTGACACTAGAAAAATCAAGTTTTTTAGCCTAGTCTTGGTCAATTTTAAGGTGTTAAAATCTTGGATCTTAATTTAAGCTTCCTCCATCTAACATTCCTAACTGATTCAGGAAGAAAGTGTGTTTCTTTTCATCCAATGATTTGGTGAAAATATCTCTCCTTTGCAAAAAAGTTGGGATATATTGAAGTTCAATTTTATTCTTCTCAACATTATCCCTTAAAAAGTGATGTCTAATCTCTATATGTTTTGTCCTACTATGGAGGACTAGATTTTGTGCTATATAAATAGCACTGGTGTTATCACAAAATATTTTTGACTTTTCAAAGTTGTAACCATAGTCTAGGAGAGTATTTTGAATCCACAAAATCTGTGAGCAACAAATACCTGCTGCCATGTATTCAGCTTTAGCAGTTGATGTAGACATAGATGTTTGTTTCTTACAAAACCAGGAGACAAGTCTGTCACCCAGAAACTGGCAAGTTCCACTGGTGCTTTTCCTGTCTACTCTACATCCAGCATAATCAGCATCTGAAAATCCAGTTAATTCAAATCCTGAGTCTTTTGGATACCAGAGACCTAGATTTGGACAACTTCACATACCTAAGAATCTTTTTTACTAATGTTAGGTGTGACTCTCTAGGGCTTACTTGGAATCTAGCACAGATGCGTGTAGCAAACATTATGTCAGATCTACTAACTGTAAGGTACAATAGAGAGCCAATCATTGCTCTATATGTTGTCTGATCAACAGGTTTCCCATGTTCATCAGCATCTAATACAGTATTAGTAGGCATTGGTGTTTTCATGCAGGATGCTTCAAACATACCAAATTTCATAACCAACTCTTTTGCATACTTGGTTTGAGAAATAAATATACCATCAGCATGTTGTTTAACTTGCAATCCTAGAAAGAAGGAAAGCTCACTCATGCTACTCATTTCAAATTTAGAATGCATTAGGTTGGAAAACCTTTTTGCAAAATTTGAATCAGTAGATCCAAAAATAATGTCATCTACATATATTTGTACTAGTAGGATATTGGACTTATGGGTTCTAATAAAAAGAGTTTGGTCTACTCTACCCCTTATAAAATTATTTTTCAAAAGAAAGCATGTTAAGGTCTCATACCATGCTCTAGGAGCTTGCTTAAGACCATATAATGCGTTGTGCAATTTAAAAACATAATCAGGATGAGTTGGAGAGATAAAACCTGGGGGTTGTCTAACATAGACTTCTTCCTTGATATCTCCATTGAGAAATGCAGTCTTTATATCCATTTGGTAGACCTTGAATCCCTTGTGTGCTGCATAAGCTAGAAATATTCTTATGGCCTTCAACCTTGCAACTGGTGTAAAGGTCTAGTCATAATCTATTCCTTCTTCTTGTGAGTATCCTTGTGCAACTAGTCTTGTCTTATTCCTTACAATGATTCCTTGATCATCCATCTTGTTTCTAAACACCCATTTTGTTCCAACAATGGAATGATCATTTTGTCTTTGCACTAGTTCCAAAACTTTATTCCTTTAAAATTGATGTAACTCCTCTTGCATTGCAATGATCCAGTGTGGATCTTGTTATGCATCTTGTATGGATTGAGGCTCAATTTGAGATAAGAAGCAGGTGTGCATCAGGTTTTGGTTGACCTGATTTCTGGTTTGCACACCAGCTGAGATGTCTCCAATCACTTGGGAGATTGGATGATCTCTTGATGTTACTAAATCAACAGGGGGTGTTGATGGTTCACCAACCTGTGTTGTTGTTTCCTCTTGTTGAACAACCACTGGCTCTTCAAGATAATTCTCACCAGGATGTTGAGTACCAAGATGTTGAGTATCCTCTTCATCTTCAACATTTTCACCTCTTTGTTTGATAGGTGAATGTGTTGTATCCTTTTTTATAAGGTGGAATCTGTCCAAATTTTCTAAAAGAGAATGTACCTACAAAGGTTCTATGGTAGAAGTATTCTTCTCCTTATAAGACATGTTAGTTTCATCAAAGGATACATGTACAAATTCTTCAATTTTAAGAGAAGTTTTGTTATACACCCTATAAGCTTTACTGATCATGGAGTATCCCAGAAACACTCCTTCATCAGCTTTGGCTTGAAATTTTGCTATGTATTTCTTGTCATTATTATGTATGTAACAAATGCATCCAAAAATCTTGAAAAAATCTACTTTAGGTTTCTTCCCTTTGAGTAATTCATAGGGAGTCTTGCCCTTCAACTTATGTATCAAACTTCTATTCAACACATAGTTTGAGGTGTTCACTGCCTCTGCCTAAAAGGATAGAGGAAGGTGAGCATCTGTCAATAATGTAGTAGCAGATTCAATAAGGGTTCTATTTTTCCTTTCAGCTACCCCATTTTGTTGAGGAGTTCTAGGAGCTGAGAAAGTGTGCCTGATCCCTTCACTCTGACAGAACTCTTGCATAAGAAGAGAATCAAACTCTGTCCCATGATCACTTCTGATCAGGGCAATGTGAGTATTGAACTCAATCTGTATACATTTGAGAAACTCTGTAAAACACTTAAAGTTATCAGACTTCTTCCTCAGAAAGAACACCCATGTGAATCTAGAGAAGTCATCTACAACTACTAAAGTGTAAGATTTCCCTCCTAGGCTTTGTACTGTAATGGGTCATAAAAGATCCATGTGTAACAGATACAAGATCCTAGGTGAATCACTCTTATTAAGTGACTTAAAACTATTTTTAGTTTGCTTGCCTAATTGATAAGCCCTGCAAAGTCCTTCCTTCTTGTAGGGGCTAGAAGGTAGTCCTCAAACAAGGTTGTCCTTGGATAGCCTAGCAATGGTTCTAAGGTTTATATGTCCTAATCTTTTATGTCATAGTTCATTTGGTTTACTAATAGAGTTGAACAAGCAAATATCTACCTTAGTTGAATGAAAATCTACAAGATAAATGTTACCTTTCCTTTTACCTGTCAACACAGTTGTGTTGTCCTCTGATTTGATTTTACATGAGGATTTGTTGAATGTCACCTGGTAGCCTTCATCACACAGTTGACTGATGCTGATTAAATTGTGCTACAGTCCTTCCATATAGGCCACCTTCTTGAATGTGACTGACCCTATTTGGACTGCACCATATCCCTTGGTCTGTCTAAAGTTTGAATCCCCAAATATGACTTTGGGTCCAAGCTTGGATTTGAAGGATGTTAAATTATCCTTGCTTCCAGTCATGTTCTTTGAGCACCCACTATCAAGATATCATTGCTGGTTTATTATTGGATAGGTCTTCACCTGTACATAAAATAATTTATTTGTTTTTTTCCCAGTTTACCTTGGGCCTAGGTTGATAACCTTTAAATTCTGAAATAAAAGACATCCATGGCTGACTCTTATAATCTTCAGCATGATATCTCCTAGGAGTATTATCCATTCAGTATAAGGGTTAAAGCTTTGGGATGTAGGGCCTCTAGGATTGAATTTTGATTTACCCTTGAAAATTTGTTCAAAGCTCTGATCTCTGTTTGACGATCTCTGAGCTGAGTTTGACGATCTTGGGTCAGATCGTCGAGCTTCGTTCGAAGATCGATTTTGCCAGAGTTCAGAGTTCAGCGATCGTCGACCTGAGTTCGACGATTCAGCTTGAGATCGATGAGCTCTGTTCGACGATCGTCGAGCTCTGTTCGACGTTTTCCGTTGAACTTTGTTTTTCTTAGGTAAATCAGGATTCTTCCTGGCTACCTCTACAACTCCCTTTCCTTTATCTGAGATGAACTTAATTGGGGTTTTAAACACTATAGGTTGGTTGGATGAAGCACCCAAGCCCAGTGTACTATTAAGTCTTGAGTTCACTGTACTTGTGATTTCCATCAGTCTGATGCTTCTCCCATTAAGGGATTCTTCAAACTTCTTTGCCTGAGATAGTTCACTTTTCAGTGAGGCTATCTCCTCCCTACAGCATTCCAACTCCTCGGAGAGTTTGAGGTTATCTGACTTTAAAGTGCTATGTTCAGACAATTGATTTCTGAGAGAGATAATCTCTTTCTCAGACTTTAGCAGGTCTAAACAAAGTGCCTTTAATTCAGATCTAAAGTCCTCTGAATTGAAATCAAAAGAATCTACTACCTGATCTTCTTCAGCTTCATGTTCAGATTCAGATTCTGACTCTTGTTCTACATCAGAATTATGTTGAGAGGCATTGATAGCCATCATGCAGAACTCCTTCTCTTGAGTATCATCTTAATCATCACTTGAGCTTGATGATGCCTCTGATTCTTCTTCAGTTTCACTCCAGGTTTCAGCTACAAATCCCTTCCTGGTGTGTTTGTTCTTGCTGGATGAGGATTTATCAGTGTTGTTTCTCCTAAAGTCTTTGTCTCTTCTCCTATCTTTCTTATCTTTCTTGTCCTTATTTTGATTCTCTGGACAGTCAGGCACAATATGGCCTGGTTTCCTGAATCCAAAACAAATAATTTCTTTGTTACTGGACTTGTCATACCTTGGCTTTTCATGGCCTCTGGATGACCTTTTCCTGAAATCTTTCCTGGCCATCTTGTAAAATCTTTTGGCCAGTAAGCTCATTAATTCTGCATTGCCTGTGACCTTGTCTTCAGACAGTTCTTCTGCAGCTTTGAAAGCAATTGTCTTCTCCTTCCTTATTGCTGGAGAAGCTATCTTTTGCTCTTCTTCTCTATTCTTGATAAGCAGCTCATAAGACTTGATCTTGCCCAACAAAGCTTCAGTAGTGATCTCATTTAGGCTTCTGGAATCCTTGATTGGCTAGATCCTTGAATCCCAAGTGCTGGGGAAGCACATTAGGATCTTATCATTGAGTTCAGTCAATGAGATCTCCTTGTCCAAGGTCTTCAGTTCACTAACAATTAGACTGAGTCTGTTGTGTCAATGAGATCTCCTTGTCCAAGGTCTTCAGTTCACTAACAATTAGACTGAGTCTGTTGTACATGTCAGCAACTGACTCAGTCTCTCCCTTCTTGAAATTCTCATACTGGGTTATGAGATGGGATCTTCTATACTTTCTTTCATCAGCTGATCCTGACACAAGCTCAGATAGCTTGTCTCAAATTTCTTTTGCTGAGTCGCATTCAGCCACCTTTTGAAATATGTAATCAGACATAGTCTAGGCCAATATGTTCATTGCCTTGGCATTAGTAACTTTCCACTTTCTGATTTCTGCATTTGTTCCTGAAGGGCGTGGAACAGCACTTGTACTTGTACTTGGTGGAGGTCTTGGACACACTGTAAAAACAGAATTAAAGATGTCTTCATCAATAGAATTCATGTATAATTTAATTCTTGCCTTCCAAAGTGCAAACTTAGAAAGATTGCACACTGGAGGTCTGGTGCTAACATAATCTTTGTTCTGTGCCATGGTTTTATATGAGAATAAATATAATAAAAGTAATAGCCCTTTATTAAAGATTGATCTTATCAGAGATCTTTTGGTTTAGGTGTTAGCCTGTAGGAACAACCAATCTGATGAGGATTTAGTTTTTGAATAACCAACCTCCCTCTGATACCAATTGAAAGTGATGGTAAGATCTACCTTTACTCTAGAGGGGGTGAATAGAGTATATTAAAATAATTTTCCAATTTAAAAATTAATTGGCAGTGGAAGACTTAATTTATTTATAGGTGTATTGTGCTTGCAAAGAATGAAACAAACTAAAGCAAGAACTAAAAACACAGCACACGGCAAATAAAACACAGCAACCAGAAGACACAAGGATCTATAGTGGTTCCCCAATCAACCTGGGTACATCCACTCTTCTACCACCCTAGGTAGGAATCCACTGCAGGAATAGTTGATCAGGTGTCCTGGGCACCAATGAGCTTTTGATAAGGTGCTCAAAAACTAAATCAGATTTTTTGATCAGGTGTCTTGCCACCACTGAGTTTTGACCAGGTCTCAGAAACCAACCACAAAACTTTTGAAGGGAGTTTTGAGTAACCCTTTTACACCAAAGAAAAAATAAAAGAGGTGAAGTTGTTCTTCTCTGTTCAACAGTCAAAGAGAAGACTAGTGGATTATTGTTGTCAAAGCTCCCCCTGAGATTTGTAATTGTTCAGGAAAAGAAGCTTTGCACAGGGTGATAGGCTTTCAGTCTGTTTGAGATCTCCAGCAAAGAATGATTTCAACAAAAGCTGAAATGTGATGTGTATGGAGTCCTTGATTGATGAAGCCTTTGAATACTTGAATCAGAAGAGATCTTGAAAGAATAGAGGAATTCTTTTCTGTGTGTTGATCTCCTTCACTATTGTATTCCTTGTGTTCTGTATGAATTCTAACTTGTAATCCTGTAGAATTGTGTCTGAAAATCTTGATTGATATCTCATCTATTTTTCTCAAATGATTCTGAAGAGATATATTGAAAACAGCCTTCTAGATAGCTATTAATCAGTCATAAATGATTTCCTTAAATGATATTTGTCTCTGGAGGAAAGTCCTAAGAGACATTCCATTTAGTATTCCTTGAAACTTGCTCCAGATTAGTTGAAACGGCCACAAAATCTTTTGAAATAAATGCTCGATATAAATCAGGTTGAATTCCATAACTATCTGAATTTGAAATCCTGAAATCGTCGATCTAAGCTCAACTAACGTCGACCTGAGCTCAGAGACTGGAGCTAGACTTAAAACAGAAATCGTCGATCTGAGCTCAACTATCGTCGACCTGAGCTCAGAGACTTAGATTTTAGCTAGAGACAGAAACGTCGATCTGAGCTCGGGGATCGTCGAACCGAGTTCGACGACTCGTTGAACTGAGCTCAGAGATAGTCGAACTGAGTTCGACGCCTCGTCGACCTGAGCTCGACGATAAGTTGCCTTAGTCTTCTGCACTTGTATTCTGAATCTTGAAGGTCTTGGGGCAGCTTTCAAACCTAAGTTCTAAGCCTTAGACCTATTCTAGTTGACCTTTAAGACTATACAATGAGGTCAAGACATTTTCCTAAGGACATAGTCATCCTTGCCCAAATCAGTAATAGGGTGTTCCAACACCGCCGACTCAACGCATCAGCGGGTTTGTTCTCAACACCAGCGAAATGTTTGAGAACATAGTGGAAATCCTGGATATACTCAACCCACTTCACATGCTTATGCCCCAACTTGTTCTAGGAATCTAAGTACCAAAGCGCCTGGTGGTCTGAATAGAGAACGAACTCCCGGGGTAGGAGGTAGTGTCTCCAGTAGCGTAATGACTAAACAATCGCATAAAACTCCATATCATAATTGGAGTATTTTTGCTCGGCTTCATTTAACTTTTCACTGAAGTAGGAGATCGGGTGTCCCTCCTGGCTTAGTACACCACTGATTCCTACCCCAAAGGCATCACACGCGACCTCAAAGGCCTTGCCAAAATCAGGAAGTCGTAAGACCGGTGTCGTGGTCAATATCTCTTTGATCTCCTCGAACTCTCGAGTGGCGTAGGGGGTCCACTGAAACTCGCCCTTTTTCAAACAGCTAGTAAATGGGGACATGATCGAACTAAATCCCCGAACGAAACTCCTGTAGAAGGTAGCAATACCATAGAAGCTGTGGGCTCATGAATGGTCGTAGGTAGGGGTCAATCGCGAATGGACTTGACCTTCTCAGGATCGACTGAAACTCCCGTAGAAGACACGATAAACCCCAAAAAATGAACCGACTCGGCGTGGAACGAACACTTCTTTAGGTTCATAAATAACTTCTCACCACGAAGGGTCTCAAAAAGGAGCCTCAAGTGCTCTAGGTGGTCGCCATGGGTCTGACTGTAAATCAGGATGTCATCAAAATACACAACTAAGAATTTGCCCATGTAGGGTCGTAACACATGTGTTATGACCCTCATGAACATGCTCGGGGCATTGGAAAGCCCAAATGGCATGACCAACCACTCATACAGGCCATCTTTAGTCTTAAAGGACGTTTTCCATTCATCGCCCTCTCGCACCCGAATCTGCCGGTACCCACTCCGTAGGTTGATCTTGGAGAAGATCTTGGCACCTGATATGGTGTCTAACAAATCGTCGAGTCAAGGAATGGGGAACCTGTATTTCACCGTGATTTTATTGATGGCACATCTATCGATGCACATGCGCCAGCTACCATCCTTCTTAGGGGTAAGAAGGGAGGGGCGGCACAGGGACTCAGGCTCCCTCGAATGAACTGCTTCCGGAGAAGCTCGTCAACCTGCCGTTTGAGCTCGGTGTGTTCATCTGGATTCATACGATAGTGTTGCGGGTTAGGGAGAGAGGCTCCCGGGACTAGATCAATAACATTTTTGATATCTCACAACGGTGGGAGCTCATCAGGTAACTCCTCAGGCATGATGTCAACAAACTCCTCTAGTAGAGTTTGAATCTCCGGGGGGAGATCCTAGGTCACCTTCGGACTCTCAGAAGTCATGTTGGAGGCAACAATGTAAAATATGTCGGCGTCCTTGCTCTCTCGCAGGAACTCACTACATTGCAGGAGGTATAGTTGTCTCGACGACGTGGTGTTAGTGGATGGCTCGATCGGACCCTTGAATTTCTTCTTGGGTCGGGTGGGTGATAACGTGATTTTATTGCCTTTATCATAGAATGTGTACGTGTTTGACCGGTCGTATTACGTGGCGTCGCGGTCATATATCCAAGGTCGCCCCAATAGTACATGGGCAACGTCCATAGGGATGACGTCACACCACACGTGATCCTCAAATGTAGCGAGTCGAATGAGAACGAGGCATCGCTGTGTCACATGGATAGCGGTCTTATCTACCCCAATCACCCGGTAAGGATGCGGGTAGGGTTCCTCTTTCACTTGCATCCGCTTTAAGCCTTTCTGGGCCACGATGTTGACACAGCTCCCACTATCAATGGCAGCTTGCAGGGTCCACCTGCGCTAGGAAAGTACGTGTAGAAGATAGTAGAGCGGCGCCAGTCCTCATCAGCACGTGGATTATATAAGAGGCATCGCACTACGCCAATCTCTAGGGACCTCGCAGCCTCGCTCTCCCATCCCTCCTCGATGGCAGCCTCAATCTCCTTGGTAACTTCCTCGGCTACTCCTACACCCGGTTCCTCTTCCTCAAGCAACAAGTTTCGTGTGGGGCAGTGTGTCTCCACATGTGCCCTACAAGAACACCTTAAACACTGGATGCCCTCGGGTCTTTGTCCATCAATGGCGATAGCCTTTCCCTTCATGTTAGTGGTCACTCGTGGGGGCGAAGTAGTTGTGGTCATCTGGGGTGGAGTGGGTTTCCTAAATGTCGAGGTGTCATTCCAAGAGGGGAACTGCTTCATACCAGATGTACGGAGATACTGCTCATACTCTAGGGCGAGCTGAAATATCTGGTCGACAGTCTCGAGGCAATGGGGGATCAACTCTCTACGGAGCTCCGAGCAAAGTCCAGCCTAAAATTGGGAGGTGGTGGCAATGGGCTCCTCCGAAATATTGCTCCTAACAACCAGTTCATCGAAGCAAGCCATTTACTCAGCGACCGTAAGCGTCCCATGTCGTAGGCTCTGCAGCTGATCAAGCAGCTGGTCCCGGTAAGAGGTGGGGAGATACTTATCCTTCAGTCTTTCCTTCATATCACCCCATCGGGTGATGGGATAATAGCCATCTCTCTCAACATCTCTATCCACGCTAATCCAAAATACTTTGGCCTGTCCGACCAATTTCATCTTTGTGAAATGGACACAACATTCGTCACTCGTATCGTACCAGTCAAAGTAATGATCCATATCTAGGACCCAATCACTAAAAGCTTTCAGGTCCAATCGTCCAATGAATGATGGGGTGCCGAGGCAAATCTGACGAGTGATGTCAAAGGCTTGGCCGCCTCTTTGTGGGTCAGGATAGTCCCCCAATAGACATCATAGTCATAATCAAACCTTCGTCGATCTGGCAGGTAATACTCATCTCGGTGCTGGTTACGGCGGCCGGGTGGAGGCACACGGTCCCTAAGGTCAAGTTGAGGCTGACGGGGCATACGATAATCTCACATGGAGGTGGGGGTCTATCACGTGTTGGCTCAGGGTTTCGCCCTGCCGGCGGGGCTGGGGCCCGGTGGTGAATGTCACGGTGATGACATTCCACTGGTGGTTGAGCCACTCTCGGGCGCTGGTCGGGACGTGGGGGAACATCAGGGTCGTCCTCCAAAGAATCGTCACGATGTGTTGGTGTGTCCCTGACATTCTCTAAGTGGTCCAGTCGTAGGTTTACCTCGGCAAGTTCTTGACGCACGTCATTAAATTGGGCATCTAAGGTGTCAAAATGATCTAGGATGAGGCACTGGAACTCAGCAAAAGCAGTGCCCGAATTCGAGCTTCCCACTCAGTCATCGGTTACTTGTGGATCTGTCATACTAGTCCTAAATGTCCTACCACTACGGAGCATGCAAATAGCCTAACCTGCCTCTGATACCAATTTCATGTAGGGTAGGATGCGTGTCGTGCAATCTAGGCTAACTCGAGTGAGTGGACACGTGAACACTTCATAACGATGCTCAGATTCCGACCGGTAATTAATTCAAGTAAGAAATTTCAACCCACGCATTCAATAATTTAATCGAAGACAAACTTCCAATAGGGCGATTAAGCAAAGGCTTTCCTCCAAACGATGGGCCTAAAATAAGCGAGTCATGAATGGTTCCTTCCTGCAATCAAAATTCTTCACGACACAAGTCAACATATGAATATTCAAACAAATATAAGTAATTCAAATGATGTTCAAGTGCTGAAAATTAACATTCCATACAACAAACAACTCATAGATAAGGTAATGTCCGAAGCAGGGGATATCCGACGGTTTTGAGAGTAGATCCGGGTTGCGTGTCAGGACGGAGGCTGTCTACGGTGGGAAAAGGGTTGAGGTGGGCTGAAAACGGATAGATCCGACCAAATATGGAAGGATCCGGCCAAGGGGAGGGTAGGTCCGGTGGTGGAGAGTGGATCCGGGTTAGGAATTGTGAAGGGGTTATGGGGAATTGTAGATCGGGGTTGGATCTCCCAGATCGGGGTTGATCCAAGAGAGGGAGGCCAGTTGAGGGTGGATCCATGGAGGAGGGGGTGTGAGAGGGGCGGCGAAGGGGAAACAGGGGTTGTGGGGGAGAGGGGAGTGGACGGTGGCTTTAGGAGGGGCTGGCGGAGGTAGTCGGCAACAGGAGGAGTGGACGAAAGGGAGGAGGGTGGCGGACGAGGGCTACATGGAGGCAGCAGGTCGGCGGGTGGTTACAGCAGGCCAGCGGGTGTTGTCCAGGTACAGCGCGGAAATGGAGCAGCCGAGGGGTGGTTTGAGGGAGGAAAAAGATGGGGAAGGATAGGGGATACCTTGGGGATGAAATTCCACCGCTAGGAGTCGGCACCTAGGGCTCCACGGCGTCAGCACCGTGGCTTGATCGCGGAGTTCCAGGAATAACTTCCTCCAAAACCAGTAATGATCTTTATAAGCCTCTAACACTCATATTTATAGCATTCTAAGCATTAGGGCATCCCGAAATCTACGGCTATGATTGGTCGAAGAGTCCATGTGCCAAATACATGAAAATAAAACCAAAAATAGCAAAGTTATATATTAAAAAGGTTAACGACACGCATCCGGACGCATCCGTGGGATCGGATCGTCAATCCGATCAAGTCTGAAAGTGAGGATAAGATCTAGCTTACTCTAAGGGGGGGGGGGGGTGAATAGAGTATATTAAAATAATTTACAATTTAAAACTGTAAGGCAGTGGAAGACTTGATTTACTTATATGTGTAATGTACTAGCAGAAAAGTAAACACTAAAGAAGTAAGAAAACAGAAACACACAGCACACAGCAAAGCAAAAAGCACAGCAAACCAGATGACACAAGGAGCTATAGTGGTTCGCCAACAATCCTGGGTACATCCACTCTTCTACCACCCTAGGTAGGAATCCACTGCATGAATAGTTGATCAGGTGTCCTGGGCACCAATGAGCTTTTGATAAGGTGCTCAAAAACCAAACCTAGATTTTTTGATAAGGTGTCTTGCCACCACTGAGTTTTGACAAGGTCTCAGAAACCAGCCACAAAACTTTTGAAGGGAGTTTTGAGAAACCCTTTTACAGAAGGAATAAAGAAAGACAAAAAGGTTGAGTTGTTCTTCTCTGTCAACAATCTTAGAGAAGATAAGTGGAAGATGTTGTCAAAGCTCCCCCTGAGATCTATAAGGGTTCAGGAAGATGAGCTTTGTTTAGGGTGATAGGCCTTCAGTTGCTTCAGATCTCCAGCAATAGATGATTTCAGCAGTGCTGAAATGTGTGATGTCTGGAGTCCTTGATGAAGCAGCTTTTGAACACTTGATGCTTCAAGGACTAGAATAGCAGATGATCTCCTTCACAGTAATGTTCCTTGTGTTCTTGAAGAATTCTGACTAAGAAATTCTGTAAACTTTTGTCTACTGAGTCTATTCCAGAAGATGAATTCTTGATGAACCAATATTTCTTGTTCTCTATTCTGTTTTCTTTTTTTTCAAATCTTGTCAGTTCTCTATATCTTTTTTTAAATGACTCTCTAGGGAGTATATCAGATTCTGACTTCTTGATAGCCGTTAATCTATCATAAATGACTACCTTAACTGATATCTGCTTCTAGAGGAAAGTCCTTAAGAAATATTCCAATTAGTATTCCTTGAAACTTGCTCCAGATTGATTGAAACGACTACAAAATCCTTTGCCATAAATGCTGAAAATAAGTCTGAATGAATTCCATAACTGTCCTGAATTTGAATCCTGAAATCGTCGATCTCTTCAGAAAAGCGTCGATCTGAGCTCAACGATCGTAGACCTGAGCTCAGAGATCGAACTAGACTGAAAACAGAAAACGTCGACCTGAGCTCAACTATCGTCGACCTGAGCTCAGAGACTTGGAAAACAACTAGAGACAGAGCGTCGATCTGAGCTCGAAGATCGTCGAACGGAGTTCGACGCCTCATTTGAATTGAGCTCAGAGATGGTCGAACTGAGTTCGACATTTCGTCGACCTGAGCTCGACGAGAATTGTCCTAGTCTTCAGCACTGAATCCTGATCTTTAGAAGGTCTTGAGGGTAGCTTTCAAACCTAAGTACTAACCCTAAGACTCATTCTAATTGACCTATCAGACTATACAGCAAGGTCAAAACAAATTCCTAAGCACATAGTGATCCTTACCCAAATTAGTAATAGGGTGTTCCAACAATCTCCCCCTATTTGGGTTAGGATTACTATTTACAAGACAAATAGGAAATAATAAGCATTCATAAAAATAAAACAGAAACAACAATGCAGATAACATATGTTGAGCATTGCAGAAACACAGCAGGAATCACAGAATCAGTCAGAAGTAGATATGAGTATCAGCTTATACAAATTACTCATTGCCCTTTTTTAAAAGAATTTCTCTGTTGGGATTGAGGGCTTCCTTCTTGGATCTTCTATCATCATCTGCACCTAAGGAGGTTTGAGATTTTTGCCTTGGAACAATAGCCTCAGGATGCAGCTTCATGTAGCTCTCTAGATCAAAGAATTTTCTTGAAGCATATCTTTCTAATTCTTTCTTTCTCTGCTTTGATAGGGTTGTGATATTGGAGGTATCTCTGCCTTGCTCTCTTCCTTTCTTAATCTGATCAAATGCAGCCATTTCTTTCATTCTAGCAGTCCAGGAGAGTGGATTGTTTTTAGGGTCTTCAAAAGGAACTAAAGGTTCATATCTATTTATTGTCACTGAATCATCTGAAGGAATTCTTGTAGCAACAGTTTTTTTAGCTTGTAAGGGAAAGGACCACAGGTTGAGTCAATAGGACCTTTTCCTTTCCTTTGGTATGGATGTTGCCTGGAGTAACCTCTGTAGTCTCTTTGACTTCCTCTATGCTGTCATCTTCTTGACTGATAACCTCTTTGATAAAGTCCTCTTGGTTGTTATCTCTGTGAAGATTGGGAGGAGCTATGTTTTCCAATAGATCAAGACTGAGAAGCAGATCCTCCACCAGTACCTGCATCTAGAGGAGGAGGAGGAGGAGGATAGAAGTGTGAAGATCCTTTATCATATTTGTCAAGCTTTCTCTTTTTCTTCATTGCTTTGAGCTGGTTCTTAGAATACTGCATCCATGGTTCAGAAATAGGGCAGTCATGAAGAATATAGTAGGGGATATCTTTATCATCTTTAACTTTCTCAGGAGGTACCCTCATCATTGCCTTGCTTCTAGCTTTCCTCTTCCTTGCAATAGTTGCAGAGGAGTCATCAGAATCAGTTTGGAATTGGTCACTGTTGGGTATTGTATCCACAATGTACCTGATTTGAAAAAGTCCCTAAACAAGCTAAGGTGAATAGTTAATGTATTTGATGATTTTCTTCAAGTTGTGCTTGCAGTTATTCCACGCTAAGTACACACCAATGTCAGGGTGCAGTGGGTCAATATACACGGGTCTGCGCAACGTAATCCCTTGTTGAGCAGATCAGTGTGTTGGCTCACGTGTACTCTCTATATTGGAGTGTACTTATTTTCAAGTACAGGGTTGAGATTGATCGAGAGCTGAAAAGGAGCAAGGATGGGTCAAAGACCAGCTCTTGGGAAGGAAGACGAAGAATCATCCAAGGAAAATTCGACGGGAATCACCAAGTGATTCTCGCCGATTCGACGGGAATCACTAGTGATTCTCTCCGAATCGTCGAGAATCACTCGCCGATTCCCGCCGTCTGCTTCCGACTGACTCAACGCCTTCAAGAATTCTGTTAAGGCAGAATCGGCGGGAATCACCAAGTGATTCTCGCCGATTCATCGAGAATCACCGCGCATTCCCGTCGATTCCCTCCGGATGACCAGAATTCCAACTGGAATTCTACCAAGGAAAATTCGACAGGAATTGTAAGTGATTCCCGCCGACTTCGACGGGAATAACCAGCGATTCCCGCCGAATTTGCCTTAGGTATTTTTTGTCTGCTCACTGAACCGGTCCTGGTCGTCACGCGCTGTTTCGGCCCGTGCGTAGGGTTGACCTGGTGGGTCCCCCAACGGCTATCTTGGGATGTCTTTGGGTATAAATACTCATGTATTTTGAAACCCTAAAGACAAGAAGAAGAATAGAATATTCATATCGACGAAATCGAGCCGCCATCGACCTAGCTGATCGCGGAACTCCACTGCTCGCCATTGCCGCTCGCAAGATCGTCGTCGTTGCAGATCTCAGATCTTCTCTGATCTCCCGACGATAGAAATGAAGCTAAGCTTAGCGTCTCACGTATCTATCTTGAGATCCTTTGTCTCTTGATTTGTTGAGCGGGAATATCTTTCCCCTCCGAATCGATTGAGATGATCGATCCATGTAAGATCATTGGTAGACCTCGCTAGCTTCGTCAAGAAGTTTGGATCTACAAAGCATCGGCGCCGCAATCCTTTGTCGCTGCCGATCTCGGGAAGATCCTCTCCAAGAGAGTGCTTCGGTCGTTGACTCTTCGTCTTCTTCAAGGACGCTTCATCGAACGAGGAGGGACACCGAGCTCTCCATACGTAGTTTGTATTTCTATACATTCTATTTTCATTTTGTTGTAAGGGAATTTTGATTCTTAGTTGTAAGGGTTGGGTGCAACCCGTGGTGAAGTAGTGACTCCTTTGGGTGGAAGGGTTTCTTCCATAGTGTGAGGATTGGATTTCAATCCGATTGGTGAAGTGACCGAGTCGTCCCTTATTGGGAGATAGGTCGAAGAGGGAAAGTGGACGTATCCAAATCGGGGAACCACTATAACTACATGTGTGTTTCTGTGTTGTGCTTGTCTTATTTCTTGTGCAGGTTTTTTTTAATTCTGCAAAAAGACAGCAAATCACCTATCCCCCCCCCATAGGTGAAGGTAGTTGACACTAGATAGACTTTCAGTCACTATCTGAGCTCTGAGGATTGTCATATAACTCATCAATCCTTTTGATGTAATCTTGTTGTTGCTTTGACTTTTCAGGAGAGATAATAGCAGCAGCAGCAGCAGTGACAGAAGCAGCAGAAATCGAGGCAGTAGGAGCAGCAGATACAAAAACTTAAGCAGCAGGTTCTTCAATATGAACAGCAGACTCATCAGCCTCTGTCATCAGTAAATCAGTAACAGCACTATCAGAACTATCAATAGCAACACCAGCATCCATAACATCAGCAGAAAGAACTTGTTCCATAGCCTTGATATATACAGTAATTTGGCTGGGCTCACATCTAGCAACAGGCACAATGGCCTTAGTCAGATCTTCTACTCCCTGAGCTGGTAAACAGCTGAAGTGAAGAATGTCAAAATCTGATGACAGTTACCTGAGGTCCACTGTTAGTACAGGAGTTGAAGCTGGAACTGAAGCTGTCTCTGGTAAGAATTTCTCTGAAGTAGCAGGTACTATCTCTTCTTCATATGGCATCTCCCCCTGCCTTGATTCAGTTTGAACTGGATCAAGGCACCCCATAGAAGGGATTGCCTATGGAGGAGAAATAGAGGATAGCCTGGCAGACAGCTCCTGGATGGATTTCAGGAGTGGAGCCATGGAGGTCTCCAGTAGGGCTACTAGCCTGGGAGCTAGCATCCCATAAAGCTTGTCTGTTAGGGCAGGAATATCTACTTGCTCAAGTGAGACTTGAGTAGAGGTAGAGGTTAGAGAGATAGAGATAGATGGTGAGAGAGCTGCAGAAGTAGTGATAGAAGTGGTGGATGGTAGGATGGATGGTTGAGAGATTGGAATTATGGAGATGGAAGATAGTGGTGTGGAGATGGATGGGGTGAAAGATGGTTAGGCAAGTATGTCATGGAGTAGTTGTTGGTATGAGGAGGATGATGGGGGCTCAAGAGGTGAGGAGGGGGAATCATCCATGTAGGAATCATCCATGAGGTTGAATGATGGAAGGGAAGAGGAAAAGTCATTGGATGGATAATAGTGAAGGGGATGGAATTGCTCTACTGTGGTGGCTTGAGGAGGTGAAGGAGTTGAAAGAGGAGAGGAAATGATGATGGGGGAAGAGAATGAGGTAGTGATGGTGGTTGTGGAAGTGTAGGTAGAAACAATAGGTGGAGAAGGAGGAGATGAGGAAGCAGGCAACTCTTCTAATTGGGCAGTTGCCTGTGGGGGAGTGACTGTATCAGTCCTTGTGCCTGAAGTAGTGGCAGCTGCAGGACCTCTGCTTGGCTTGGTAATCTGCCTGTCCCATTTTCCAAAAAGGGCACAGGTCAGCCTCTTGGAGGCATTTATGTGCATCCCACTGGACACCAGCAATTCAGGGCACCTGGAGTGCAGGAATAGCCCTATGATCCTCCCAAAATTTACAAGACTTTTGTTCACCTTCTTTTTGATCATGTCAAAGAAAGTCTCTCCCCAGTTTAAATGTTTCTTATCCACAATTGCTCCCATCAAGCAGAATTGATACCTAGAGATGGTATCATGTGCAGAGTGCTTTGCCAATAGCACTTTCCCCACAACATCAGCAAGAAATCTATACTCAATTGATAAATTCTTTTTCAGCAATTTGTTAGGGTTAGCAGCAGAATGTCCCATTCTATCTAACATAGTTGCAAACTCCTCTCCAGATAGCTCAATAGAATCATTTCCAATACTTAATTGAAAGACATCAGTCAGGAGAGCAGGTGTTAGGGATACCTGAGTCCCGGCTATAGTACCAACAATTGTATTCCGATCTAGATTGTGCGCCGTATATACCCATTCCTTGATCTCATCGGCAGCAATTTTCATCCTTGTGGTCATTATCTGCACTAAATGTTGTTCTCTGAATAAGTCCAGAATATCTTTAAAAACCTGGTCACTGCCCTCGAATGAGTCCATGTCTATGTCAAAACCTGTGTCGAATTTCATCTTGCCAAGGGCGGCAATAGACACTGCCATTGTATACCTGCAAAAATGAACAAACACGACCAAGTGCAGAAGAGTTTGGAGGGAAAGAAAAAGTTTGCAGAGAGTATGAAAGCGCAAAAGAAGAACGACGGCCGAAAAAATATTTTTATATTAGAGTTCGACACCGGAAAGGAAAGATCATTGAACTCCGTTCGACGATTTTGGGCTTCTAGGGGAATCTGAAAGGTCTTCAACACCATCGATCTCCGTTCGACGATATTGGAGAGCGTCGAGCTCTGCTCGACGATCGCTGACCAGAAAGAAGATAGCCTAGCGCTATCTGAAAGCGCTGAACTCCGGTCAACGCTTTCGGAAAGCGTCGATCTCCGTTCGATGATCTTGGGGAAAAACGTCGAGCGTAGTTCAGAGACTAAAAACAACCTACAGACACTAGAAAAAACAAGTTTTTAGCCTAGTCTTGGTCTGTTTTTAGAGTTTTAAAATCTTGGGTTTTATTTTAAACTTCATCCATCTAACATTCCTAACTTATTTAGGAAGAAGGTATGTTTCTTTTCATCCAATGGTCTGGTGAAAATATCTCCCCTTTGCAAATCAGTTGGAATATATTGAATTTCAATTTTATTTTTCTCAACATTGTCTCTTAAGAAGTGATGCCTAATCTCTATATGTTTTGTCCTACTATGGAGGACTGGATTTTGTACTATAGAAATAGCACCGGTATTATCACAAAAAAAATTTGACCCTTCTAAGTTGTAACCATAGTCTAGAAGCTGGTTTTGAATCCACAAAATCTGTGAGCAACAACTGTCTGCTGTCATGTATTCAGCTTTAGCATTTGAAGTGGGAACAGATGTCTGTTTCTTACAGAACCAGGAGACAAGTCTGTCACCAAGAAACTGGCAAGTTTCACTGGTGCTTTTCCTGTCTACTCTACATCTAGCATAATCAGCATCTGAAAATCCAGTTAGTTCAAATCCTGAGTCTTTTGGATACCAGAGACCTAGATTTGGACAACTTTTTACATACCTAAGAATCCTCTTAACTAATGTAAGGTGTGACTCTCTAGGGCTTACTTGGAACCTAGCACATATACATGTAGCAAACATCATATCAGGTCTACTAGCTGTAAGGTACAATAGAGAGCCAATCATTGCTCTATATATTGTCTGATCAACATGTTTTCCATGTTCATCAGCATCTAATATAGCATTAGTAGGCATAGGTGTTTTCATACAAGATGCTTCAGACATACCAAATTTCTTAACCAGTTCTTTTGCAGACTTGGTTTGAGAAATAAATATGCCTTCAGCATGTTGTTTGATTTGCAATCCTAGAAAAAAGTAAAGCTCACCCATGCTACTCATTTAAAATTTTGAATGCATTAGTTTAGAGAACTTTTTGCACAAATTTGAATCAGTAGATCCAAATATAATATCATCTACATATATTTGCATTAGTAGGGTATGGGACTTATGGGTTCTAATGAAAAGAGTTTGGTCTACTCTACCCCTTATAAAATCATTTTTCAGAAGAAAGCATGTTAAGGTCTCATACCATGCTCTAGGAGCTTGCTTAAGACCATATAATGCTTTATGCAATTTGAAAATATGGTCAAGATAAGTTGAAGAGATAAAACCTGGGGGTTGTCTAACATAGACTTCTTCTTTGATGTCTCCATTGAGAAATGCACTCTTCACATCCATTTGGTAGACCTTGAATCCTTTGTGAGTTGCATAAGCTAGGAATATTCTTATGGCCTCTAACCTAGTAACTAGTGCAAAGGTCTGGTCATAGTCTATTCCTTCCTCTTGAGAGTATCCTTGAGCAACTAGCCTTGCCTTATTTCTTACAATAACTCCTTGATCATCAAATTTGTTCCAGAACACCCACTTAGTTCCAACAATGGAGTGATCCTTAGGTATTGGGTATTGTATCCACAATTACCAGGATTTGAGGAAGCCTCCTGTCAAGCTAAGATGAATTCACATTGTATTTGATGAAATCCTTCTAGTTGTGCTTGCAGCTATTCATCGCTAAGTACACACCAATGTCAGGGTGCAGTAGGTCAATATACACGGGTCTGCATAACGTAATCGCTCGTTGAGCAGATCAGTGTGTTGGCTTATGTGTACTCTCTCTATTGGAGTGTACTTATTTCCAAGCACAGGGTCATGAAAGATTAAGAGCAGACAAGGAGCAAGGATGGGCCAAAGACCAGCTCACGGGTGGAAAGACGAGAAATCGTCTAAGTCCAAATCGTCGAGAATCACTAGATGATCCTCGCCGATTGGAGCCGGCAGTCTCGACGCCGCCAGAAATGTCCCCAAGGCAGAATCGTCGAGAATCACTAAGTGATTCTCGCCGATTTGTCGAGAATGAGTTTGCATTCTCGACGATTCGGCGAGAATCAAGTGTGATTCCCGCCGATTCTCCCCGCTTCTATATCAGTGCAGCCAGAATTCTGCTAAGTAGAATTCGGCGAGAATCGTAGGTAATTCTCGCCGATTCGTCGAGAATCACCTACGATTCTCGCCGAATTTGACTTGGGCAAATTTCCGACACATTCTGGACCGATCCATGTTACCAGCGGTATTTCGAACCGGTCTTAGGGCTTCTCTTTGGTGGGGCACACGACGGTCATCTTGATGACCTAATGTATAAATACACAGGTATTTTTGAACAGTATAACAACGAATAGAGAAGCGAAGAAAAGAACGAGCGGCCGTCAAAACCTAGGTCGTGGAGCTCAGTCCGACTGTTGCGCCGCTCGTGCTAGGTGGTCGCCACCGCTGATTGAGGTTTCCTCCTCATCTCCCGGCGACAGAAGCTCTCCCTCGCAACACATCCCACGTGTCCTTCTTGAGAACCCTTGTCTCTTGATTTGTAGATCGGGAAAACTATCCCAATCCAAATCAATTGAGACGATTGATCCAAGAACGACCATTGGTAGACCTTGCCGGCTTAGCTAAGAAGATTGGATCTACATAGCATCACCGCCTCCTTCATTGAAGCCATTGATCTAGAGGAGATCCTTTCCAAGAGAGATCTACGGTCGTGGACTCTTCGTCGACGTCAAGAACACGTCGTCTAACGAAGAGAGACACCTTGATCTCCACAAGTTGTTTGTATTTCTTATACATTCTATTTCCTTTTTCATTGTAAAGGAACGGTTGGTTCCTAGTTGTAAGGGTTGGGTGCAACCCGCCGTGTGGGGATAGTGACTCCTACGTGTGGACGGGTTCCTTCCGTTAATGCAAGGATTGGATTTCAATCCTGTTGGTGAAGTGACCGAGTCGTCCCTGGTTGGGAGATAGGTCGTAGGGGGAGAGTGAACGTACCCAAATCGGGGAACCACTATAATTTGCCTGTGTTCTTTTCTGTGCTGTGTTGTTTGATTTACTTGTGCAGGTACAGTTTTTAATTCCACAAAAACCCCACAAGACACTTATCCCCCCCCCCCCATAGGTGAAGCTAGTTGGCACTAGGTGGACTTTCAAGTGGTATCAGAGGGAGGTTCCTCGTCAAAAAGGTTCACACCTTGAGGAGAATCCTACCACCAGTGTCAACCAGAATGGAGCTGGAATATGATATCTCTCCTCTTAGACTCCCCGCGTGCACAAAGGACTATTATCCCATCTGGAAGATGAGGGTATCTTTTTATTTGGAGGCCATCGACCCTCGCGCATCAATCATCTTGGAAGAGGGTCCATTCATTCCCATGAAGGCCTCCTGCTCTGGAAAGGATATGCAGATCCCCAAGGAGACTACCGAAATGTCTGAGATTGAATTCTTTCTATTCAACTTGGATAAAATGATTCGTAAAATCATCCTGGATGTCTGGACTGGACCTTCCCGGTCAAGACTTGAAAAGTGTAGGACGGACAAGTCCTTGTGGCAAACTGTATCAGACCTCATGGAGGGATCAGACAGAACAGGGATAAGTCGCCAGCAAGAGGATGAGGCATATATGGGGGTCAGCATTTCTGAAGAAGAAAGTGATGACCAATTTCTCAGTATCAGGGCTCATGTGTCCTTGTCAGAGACTGAAGAAGAAGTTGAGGAAAGCAGTTCTGATGAAGCTGACTCAACAGTCTCTGTCGATATTAACGGTAACCCTGAACAGCAAAGCTAGGAGCAGGTAACTTCTTCCTC
This sequence comes from Platanthera zijinensis, assembly GCA_039513925.1. Classification (NCBI taxonomy): domain Eukaryota; kingdom Viridiplantae; phylum Streptophyta; class Magnoliopsida; order Asparagales; family Orchidaceae; genus Platanthera; species Platanthera zijinensis. Next base: position 119,013,148 of record CM077085.1, read on the forward strand.
ATGCCCCCCTCCTCTTGAAGTTCCTGAAGACAGGAACAATTCAGAGGGTAGTCCTTCCAGAGATGCAAGGGATATGGATAGCTTCAATCAAAAGATTGAAAATCCTGATTCCCTTGAGAGTGCCCTTCAGAAGAGCAAGCTAAGGAGATTGCTCAGCTGAAGACCTTGATGAATCTCCAATTGGAATCCATCAAGGTAAAAGACTCAAAGATCTCGGATCTAGAGAGTCGTCTAGAGACCGAGAAGAGGATTGTTTCTAACTTTTCCAAGATAGATGCTATCAAAAGAAAAGCAGAAAATGGGTGGATCTCCCAAATCGTTAATTCATGGAGAAATGGGGAAACTGTGTTCAGACCCCCCCACCCCGAGCAGGAAGGGCACACATCATGCATTCAGGTATGATCATAGGAACAACCATGGTCACTGCAAGAATGATCTGCCCTCATGTGGAAATACCCACAGTGCCAGAGCTGTCATGGCTACCCCGGAGAGAATACCCAAGGCTCATCCTGAGCCCTTTGTATTCTCGGCCTCAGCCCCAATTTATCATGAATCTACCGGAACCAGCTCCCACTACAGTACTTTCCACCCTAGGACAAAGGAAAGGGGGGTCAGGAAACATGTGCTAAGTACCCATGGGGCCTCTGGAAGCGTGCTGACTGAAAGGAAGGCACCACCTCCAAGACCACTTGACACTCACCACATGCATTCTTTCCACTCTCCCATGTGTCACGGTGGAAAAGGCAATTTTGTGAGCAGAACCGGCTTTATCCCGTTTAGACCTAAGATCATGACTACCTCAGTCAACAGATCAGGTCAGAAACGGCGATACAACATTCACGAGTGTTGGTGCTATGGCAAGGTGGGTCACTTTGCCTTAGATTGTTGGCACAACCCCTCTGTGTCAAGGGCAAGGGCATATCCACATCCTCGAGGCCAAGTTAGCCATCCCACCAGGGTTCCTGTGGGAAGGCACTCAAGTTGTTGTGCTGACAAGAACCTAGGACCCAATACTTATTGGGTTCCTAAGGTAAGATAACTCTTTCTTGTAGGGTAGTCTAGGTTCCCGTAAACCTGATGGGAACCTGACAGGAGATGCTCCAAGAATGACGTGTAAAAAGTATATGGAATAGGAGCAGTGCCATCAACACAGGCACATGTCAGTTGACCTCCTGATGTGCCTTGTGCTGATGATCTAAATGATACATCTTGTTATCACAGGTAATTGCAATTAGCCTAAATGTTTGAGCCATAATGCATAAATAGTTCCATATATGTATATATGTATGTTTACATATCCTCACTAAGTAATAAATTCCCACTTTTTGAAAGTAAATGGTCATATGGAGAATTCTTCACATGTGCTCCTTCACCTAGGGAAGGAGTAAAATTGTGAGATAACCTTTAGTTCCATTAGTAAAGATTAGTCTGACATCATCAGGTACAAGTTCGCCCTCGGAAAATTGAGAAGATACGTCATTGGGAATCACTGAGAATGATAACTGACATCAAGGATCTTGCGTTTATCGATCTAGAAATAACTTATGAAATTTGCTAGCCACTGTTATTGGGTTAGGTAAACCAAAGTTGATGTGCCTCCTAAGCCGTGTAGTATGTTGAAACATACTTTGATTAAGAAACAATCATTTTGAATCCTTTCTAACCCTTGACAAAGACGTAAATTAGGAATCCCGGCGATTTCCGTCGAACTAAAGTTATTCCCGTCGAACTGAAGTTATATATAGATAAACCCGGTCTACATATATATATACCCAACAATCAAACCTTCCGCTATTCTAATTCCCGCCGACTCTTCGACTTCCGATATTCGCCGAGACCTCCCCGCAGGAATCCCACCGATCCTCTCCTCCCGGCGATTTCCATCTTTGTGAGCCGGTGTTGACCTAACTCCGAATCCCATAGGCCTTCCCGCTCGTAACTACGGTGTTCGTCCAAGCTTCGCCGCGGATCATTGTCGCGAGTTTCTTTGGGTGGTCCGTCGTCTCCCTGGTGAAGCAGCCGGAACTCCCTCTTCCTCTCCGCATTAGGTAACCTTCTCTTGTCCATTATAGTGATTTAAGCTTAGTGTAGCTTTGGTATTCACTCTCATGGTTTCGGATTAGACTTAGAATTGGAAATCCCTCCCTAGGTTTGCAATGGCTCCAAGGACTACTGTCGGCCTGGTCACTGGATGCGAGTTGGTGAGAACCGGGTTCTCCCATGCCTCGGATGAATTCAGAAATATCATCATTATGCTTGAGGAAGCGGGACTCACTTTCGTACTAGAGCACCCTTGCAAAATCCTGGACAAGGAAGTCATGGAGTTCTTCGCGACAGCCAAACTCCGAAATGAAGACACATACATCAAGAGTAAGGTTGCTGGGGCAAAGATTAAGATGTCTGCAAGGAAGCTGACCCAATGCCTGCAGCTATCCAGTTTTGAGCAAGAAGATTACCTAGAGGAACATGATAGAACAAGGACCCTATCATTTTGTGGACTGTCCAGTGGGACAAGGTCAAGAAAGAGAAAAGACATGAACGAGGAGGGGAAACTGCTGTCAGACATCATTGGGAAGGTTCTAATTTGCAAACCTGGATCACGCGACCATATCTCAGGGGATATGTTCAAGACTCTGGTGGCGATTGTCTGCAGAAAAAGGTTCAACTGGGGAGCCATGCTCTTTGAGAAAATCAAAGACACTCTCTGATCCCCAAGCTTTGGTAGAATAATAAGTCTCTATCTTAATCAGCTAGACGGAGATAAATTTGACATGAGCAAAGGAGTGCCCCTGCACTATTTGAAAAAGATGGACTCAAGCATATTCGACCGGTGGGAGCGTCGAATAGGGCAGGTTGCCATGGACATAGACCAAGAAGCATCTCCAGCTGAGGACACCAGTGCTCCTGTACATTCTGTGGCAGTTCCCAGTGAAGTTCCTGATGCAGACTGCAGGAACTGAGGGGGAGCCTCTACCCGCTTCTGATAATATCATATCTGACATCTCTCAGATAGCTAGAGATGCGGTTGAGACTGTGCAAGAAGATAGTGAGGAGGTGGTGGAAGAAGAAGTGGCTGATGAGGAGGAGGAAGAGGAAGAAGAGGAAGATATGAATTATATGGCTGATAAGACTGAGAACATGGAAACTGAGGTGGTGGAAGCAGTACCTGAGAGGGAGAAAGGGGTGGATTCTCGGGAGGATGTTGATGTTCCATTTGAGGAACAATCTCCTGAGAGATTGGATGCAAGAATGGAGGGGGAGCCCTCCCAGCAACCCTCTATGAACAATCCGGAATATCCTACAATGGATGCCGGTATTCCCCCCGTGGAATCTATTCTAGTGTCCAGCTCACCCAGTGCCTCTGCTGAGGAGACAGACTAGGGCGTGCCTAAGGTTCCTCCACTTCAAGCAAGTATAGCAAATCATACGGTAAACATTATCCAAGGGAGCTGGATGAGCTTAAAGATAAGTTTGAGAAAGCCCAAAACAAAGTGCTGAAGAGAATGAAGAAATCTGAGGATCTCATGCTCAAGAATGTAGTACAAATCAATCATAAGCTAGATGAGATGGAGAAGAAATTTGAAGAAAAATATACAGAGGCAGGCACAGCAGTCTCTCTTCTAATGAAAGGACTGAAAAAGAACACTGATGACCTGGCAGTGGTCAATAATAATACACATGTTGTGGCAGATGACATCCAAAAGTTTAATGCCAACATGGTGAGGCTGAATGAAAATCAGAAGACACTGCTGGATGAATTTGGTAAAACTATGAAGCACATTGATACATCCCTGCATTCTTACGCAAACTCTATAGCCGCCGAAGCCAAAAAGGGGGAGGAAGAGTATAAAGCTAAGATGGCGGGGCTTCAATAATTGATAATCGAAAACTTCACTCAATCTAATAGGTATGTGTTTGAAACGGCCCACTGGCTCATACGGCAGGCATCGGGCATACATGTCCCTGTTGCCCCGCCAGAGGATGAGGGCTTAGCTGATGCTGTTGAGGAAGAAATAAGGACTGAAGAAGTACCACTGAGTGAAGCCAAGTCAAAGAAGGCTGCTGCAAGGGCTGAGCGAAGAAGCTGGTTTGATCAGGAAGCACTCATAAAAGCTAAAGGCAAAAGGCAAATCCAAGAAGGAACTTCAAAGGAAACACCAACAGAAAAGAAGATCAGACTGAAGGAAGATGAAGTGCGTAATGAAAGGTGGAGCCCAGTCTCAAGAAGTATCATATTGGACACCTTTGCACTACACCAAGGGGGGCAAGTTAAAAGGAATGATGTGTATAGTCAATACGAGTGGGAGCTGCACAAAATGTATGAAGCCAAAAGAAACCTATTCGTCAGGACCAATACGGTGGCAAACAAAGCTCCCCCTCCGAGATACTATCCAAAGCCCAAAGAATATTTTGAGCGGCAAAGCAGAAAGTTCTTGGCTCAGCAGCTTAAAGAAGAGATAGCTAAGGATAAAGAACTCTAGGGTGTTAGCTAGTGCTTTCCTTATGTTTTAATTTTCACTATCATGTAAAATTGTGAACATTTAATGTGGATATCTATATATATATATATATATATATATATATATATATATATATATATATATATATATATATGTGTGTGTGATTTGTTGATTGGCTCTCATATTAGTCTGATTGCTTTCATTATCGTTCTCTTGGTTTAATGCACTTATTATCTTGGTTGTTGAAATTCATCTTAGCTAGTAGGATTTTGGCTTCTTCAAATAGGGGGAGATTGTTGGGTATTGTATCCACAATTACCAGGATTTGAGGAAGCCTCCTGTCAAGCTAAGATGAATTCACATTGTATTTGATGAAATCCTTCTAGTTGTGCTTGCAGCTATTCATCGCTAAGTACACACCAATGTCAGGGTGCAGTAGGTCAATATACACGGGTCTGCACAACGTAATCCCTCGTTGAGCAAATCAGTGTGTTGGCTTATGTGTACTCTCTCTATTGAAGTGTGCTTATTTCCAAGCACAGGGTCATGAAAGATCAAGAGCAGACAAGGAGCAAGGATGGGCCAAAGACCAGCTCACGGGTGGAAAGACGAGAAATCGTCTAAGTCCAAATCGTCGAGAATTACTAGATGATCCTCGCCGGTTGGAGCCGGCAGTCTCGACGCCGCCAGAAATGTCCCCAAGGCAGAATCGTCGAGAATCACTAAGTGATTCTCGCCGATTCGTCGAGAATGAGTTTGCATTCTCGACGATTCGGCGAGAATCAAGTGTGATTCCCGCCGATTCTCCCCGCTTCTATATCAGTGCAGCCAGAATTCTTCTAAGTAGAATTCGGCGAGAATCGTAGGTAATTCTCGCCGATTCGTCGAGAATCACCTACGATTCTCGCCGAATTTGACTTGGGCAAATTTCCGACACATTCTGGACCGGTCCATGTTACCAGCGGTATTTCGAACCGGTCTTAGGGCTTCTCTTTGGTGGGGTACATAACGGTCATCTTGATGACCTAATGTATAAATACACTGGTATTTTTGAACAGTATAACGACGAATAGAGAAGCGAAGAAAAGAACGAGCGGCCGTCAAAACCTAGGTCGCGGAGCTCCGTCCGACTGTTGCGCCGCTCGTGCTAGGTGGTCGCCACCACTGATTGAGGTTTCCTCCTCATCTCCCGGCGATAGAAGCTCTCCCTCGCAACGCGTCTCGCGTGTCCTTCTTGAGAACCCTTGTCTCTTGATTTTTAGATCGGGAAAACTATCCCAATCTGAATCAATTGAGACGATTGATCCAAGAACGACCGTTGGTAGACCTTGCCAGCTTAGCTTAGAAGATTGGATCTACATAGCATCACCGCCTCCTTCATTGAAGCCGTCGATCTAGAGGAGATCCTTTCCAAGAGAGATCTACGGTCGTGGACTCTTCGTCGACGTCAAGAACACGTCGTCTAATGAAGAGAGACACCTTGATCTCCACAAGTTGTTTGTATTTCTTATACATTCTATTTCCTTTTTCATTGTAAATGTTGGAACCCTAGGTTTTGATTTGAGTTCAGTCTTCTCTTTCTGTTTCTTGACCCAAGATTTATCTATGGTCAAAGGTTTGTTGCTCTAGTTTTAGAGGTCACTTTTCCAGATGTAAATTTAGTTAAGTTGTTTTTCGTTCGACTATGGTCGAACGCCGCTCGACTATCGTCTATCGGCTGATCGACGATCGTCTATTAGTTGGTCGACGTTCCGTCTGCGTTGATAGCTCGATTATCTATTGATAGGTTGACTATCTGTTTTCTTTGATAGTTCGACTATCTGTTGGATAGTTCAACTATCTGATAGCTCGACTATCTGTTGATAGGTCGACTATCTGTTGTCTTTGATAGTTCGACTATCTGCTTGGATAGTTCAACTATCTGATAGCTCGACTATCTGTTGATAGGTCGACTATCTGTCCGCTTTGATAGTTCGACTATCTGTTGATAGGTCGACTATCTGTGTTGCTTTGATAGTTCGACTATCTGTTGATAGGTCGACTATCTGTGTTGCTTTGATAGTTCGACTATCTGTTGATAGGTCGACTATCTGTGTTGCTTGATAGTTCGACTATCTGCTTGGATAGTTCAACTATCTGATAGTTCGACTATCTGTTGATAGGTCGACTATCTGTTCTGTTTGATAGCTCGACTATCTGTTGATAGGTCGACTATCTGTTTTTCTGTGATAGGTCGACTATCTGTTTGATAGGTCGACTATCTGTTTTGTTTGGTAGTTCGACTATCTGTCTTGATAGATCGACTATCTGATAGCTCGACTATCTGTTCTGATAGATCGACTATCTGCTGAGGTAGTTCGACTATCTTCTTTGATAGTTCGACTATCTGGATCGTTCGACTATCTGTCTGATAGGTCAATGATCTCCGTGCTTCGGTCGACGATCTCCGAGGGTCGTTCGACGTTTTGCTGTATGTCTTGAGTAGTTTTGTCGTCTTCTATGATGTGATTAATTTCATATTTATTTTGGCATATTTTATAAAAGATTATCTGAATAAATTGTGATATTATTTCCATGCAATATCAGTTCCATTCCTTATGCATGAGCTAATCTTTTTCTGACAAAGTTGTTTGTCTTATAGCTGAGATATGTTTTCTGCTTTATCTGTCAGGCTGTCCTTTATAGCCGTTAGACTCAAAAAGTCTTTCTTGGCTGTAAAGAGTCTTTTCTGATGTGACTTTCTCTAGTTTTATTTCATCAGAATTATTTGCAGCTTCTTATAAAGCTTTATCCTATTATAGGATATCTGTCTGCAGTATTTTGTTTTGCTTTATGCTTTTTGCCGCCCAGCTTGCAGAGTTCAGTAGAAGACAAGATTCAAACTCAAGTTAGAGCCGTTGCTGCTGTTGCTATATAAAAACTTCCTTGAAGAAAGAAATTAACTAGTTCACATAGCAAAAATCAAGTTCATTCAGAAAAAAGGAGTTCAAAAGCTAACAGCTACATTCAAGCTTAGAACTTATAGTTTCCAACTGCTCTCAGCTCATTCACATCTAACTGAGAAGAAGTTTTAGCTCTTCACTCTTCTTCAACCTGAGTTCTCCTGCCTCCAGGAAGATCTTCACTCAGAGCTTTTTGAAGAAGAAGAAGAAGAAGATAGCTGCCTAAAGAAGAAATTTTATTTCATATTATTTATCTTCTTGTAGCTTTTTCCTTCAGATTTTCTGAAGTGTTTCTGCACTGAAGCAAGACTTCACCTGGACGTTCTTTTAGCCAGGGGGAGCCTTGATTCTTTTAGAGCTTTCTAGCTCAGTGCAAGTTCTTGTGCTTCTCTAATCTATTGTAAAATAGAGAAGACTTCTTAACCTCCTTTCCCCCTCCTGTAAAGGGTTATTACTCCCTTCAAAAGTATCTCTTGGTGGCAGGGCACCTGATCAAAAACCTGTGTTGGTTTTTAGACACCTGATCAAAAGTCTAAAGGGTTTCTGGATCTACCTGAAGCAGATCTTGTTGGTGGCAGGGCACCTGATCAAAAACCTGAGTGGATTCCTACCTTGTTGGTAGAAGAGTGGACGTACCCAAGTTGTTTATGGAACCACTATAAATTCCTTGTGTCGACTGGATTGGTTATTTAATTTTATATGCTGATTGGCTGTGATTAGATCTTAACTAGGATTGCTAGTTACTGTTTAGGTTTCCAAGCCTTAACTGTAATTACAGTTGGCTGCCTTTTGTGCACAACACTTGTGTTAGGCTTTAGGGTTTAATCTCAAATATCTATAACCTTCATTTCGCAATTAACTCCAAGGGAGTTGAGTAGAAAGTCAACTTTGCTAGTGCAATTTTTGATTACTCTATTCACCCCCCCCCCTCTAGAATAGTATCTATCCCCCTTTTCTTTCAGTAAAGGAACGGTTGGTTCCTAGTTGTAAGGGTTGGGTGCAACCCGCCGTGTGGGGGTAGTGACTCCTATGTGTGAAAGGGTTCCTTCCGTTAGTGCAAGGATTGGATTTTAATCCAGTTGGTGAAGTGACCGAGTCGTCCCTAGTTGGGAGATAGGTCGTAGGGGGAGAGTGGACGTACCCAAATCGGGGAACCACTATAATTTGTCTGTGTTCTTTTCTGTGCTGTGTTGTTTGATTTACTTGTGCAGGTACAGTTTTTAATTCCGCAAAAACCCCACAAGACACCTACCCCCCCCCCATAGGTGAAGCTAGTTGGCACTAGGTGGACTTTCATTAGGCCTTTGCACTAGTTCCCAAACTTTATTCCTCTCAAATTGATCTAGTTCCTCTTGCATAGCAATGATCCAATGTGGATCTTGTTCTGCATCTTGAATGGATTGAGGCTCAACATGAGATAGAAAGCAGGTGTGCGTCAGGTTCTGGTTGACCTGATTTCTTGTTTGCACACTAGCTGAGATGTTTCCAATCACTTGGGAGATTGGATGATCTCTTGTTGTTACTAAATCAACAGGGGTGTTGATTGTTCACCAACCTGTGTTGTTGTTTCCTCTTGTGGATCAACAACTGGCTCTTCAAGATGGTTCTCTCCAAGATGTTGAGTACCAAGATGTTGAGTATCCTCTTCATCTTCACTGATTTCTCCTCTCTGTTGGGTAGGTGAATATGTTGAATCCTTCTCTGCAATATGCAACCTGTCCAAATTTTCTGAAAGAGAGTTTACTTGCAAGAGTTTTATGGTAGAATTATTCTTCTCCTTATAAAATATGTTAGTCTCATCAAAAGATACATGAACAGATTCTTCAATTTTAAGAGAAGTTTTATTATAAACCCTATAAGCTTTACTGATCATGGAGTATCCCAGAAACACTCCTTCATCAGCTTTAGCTTGAAATTTTGCTATATACTTCTTGTCATTATTGTGAATATAACAAATGCAACCAAAAATTTTAAAATAGTCTACTTTAGGTTTCTTCCCTTTGAGCAATTCATAGGGAGTTTTGCCCTTCAGTTTATGTATCAAACTTCTGTTCAACACATAGTTGGAGGTGTTCACTGCCTCTGCCCAAAAGGATAGAGGGAGGTGAGCATCTGTCAACAATGTGGTGGCAGATTCAATAAGGGTTCTATTTTTCCTTTCAGCTATCCCATTTTGTTGAGGAGTTCTAGGAGCTGAGAAAGTGTGTCTGATCCCTTCACTCTGACAGAACTCTTGCATAAGAAGAGAATCAAACTCTGTCTCATGATCACTTCTGATCAGGGCAATGTGAGTATTGAACTCAATCTGTATGTATTTGAGAAAATCTGTCAAACATTTAAAGTTATCAGACTTCTTCCTCTGAAAGAATACCCAAGTGAATCTAGAGAAGTCATCTACAATCACTAAAGTGTAAGATTTCCCTCCTATGCTTTGTACTGTAATGGTCCAAAAAGATCCATGTGTAACAGATACAAAATCCTAGGTGAATCACTCTTATTAAGTGACTTAAAACTATTTTTAGTTTGCTTGCCTAATTGACAAGCCCTGCAGAGTCCTTCCTTCTTGTAGGGGCCAGAAGGTAGTCCTCTAACAAGGTTGTGGCCTAGCAATGGTTCTAAGGTTTATATGTCCTAGTCTCTTATGTCAAAGATCATTTGGTTTGCAAACTGAATTAAATAAATAGATATCTATATTGGTTGAAAGGAAATCTACAAGATAAATGTTATCTTTCCTTTTACCTGTTAACACTGTTGTGTTATCCTCTGACTTGATCTTGCATAAGGATTTGTTGAATATCACTTGATAGCCTTCATCATAGAGTTGACTGATGCTGATTAAATTGTGCTTCAGTCCTTCCACATAAGCCACCTTCTTGAATATGACTGAGCCAATCTGAACAGCACCATATCCTTTTGTTTGACCAAAGTTTGAATCACCAAATATCACTTTGGGTCCAAGTTTGGTTTTGAAGGATGTTAGATTCTCCTTGTTCCCTGTCATGTGCTTTGAGCACCCACTATCCAGATACCATTGTTGGTTCATTGCTGGATAGGTCTTCACCTGCACATAAACAATTTATATGTTTTTGACCGAGTATACCTTAGGTCTAGGTTGATAACCTTTAAACTCAGAAATAAAAGACATCCCTGGCTGACTCTTATATCCTTCAGGATGGTATCTCCTAGGAGGTATTATCCATTCAGTATAAGGGTTGAAGCTTTGGGATGTAGGACTTCTAGGATTGATTGTAGATTTACCTCTAAAAGATTGTTCAAAGCTCTGAGCTCCGTTTGACGATCGTCGAGCTGAGTTCGACGATCTTGGGTCAGATCGTCGAGCTCCGTTCGAAGATCGACTATGCCAGAGTTCAGAGTTCAGAAGTCGTCGACCTGAGTTCGACGATTCATCCTGAGATCGTCGAGCTCTGTTCGACGATCGTTGACCTCTGTTCGACGTTTTATGTTGAACTTTGTTTTTCTTAGGTAAATCAGGATTCTTCCTAGCCACCTCTACAACTTCCTTTCCTTTATCTGAAATAAATTTAATTGGAGTTGTTAATACTATAGGTTGGCTGGATGAAGCACCCAAGCCCAGTGAACTATTAAATCTTGAGTTCATTGTACTTGTGATGTCCATCAGTCTGATGCTTCTCTCATTAAGGGATTCTTCAAACTTCTTTGCCTGGGATAGTTCACTTTTCAGTGAAGCTATCTCCTCCCTACAGCATTCTAGCTCCTCAAAAAGTTTGAGATTATCTGAATTTAAAGTGATATGTTCAGATAATTGATTTCTGAGAGAGATGATCTCTTTCTCAGACTTCAGCAGGTCTAAACAAAGTGCTTTAAATTCAAATTTAAAGTCCTCTGAATTAAAATCAAAGGAATCTATTACCTGGTATTCTTCATCTTCATGTTCATATTCAGATTCTGATTCATGTTCTGCATCAGAATTATGTTGGGAGGCATTGATAGCCATCATGTAGAACTCCTTCTCTTATGCATCATCTTCATCATCACTTGAGCTTGATGAAGCCTCTGACTCTTCTTCAGTTTCACTCCAGGTTTCAGCTACAAATCCCTTCCTGGTGTGTTTGTTTTTGCTGGAGGAGGATTTGTCATTGTTGTTTCTCCTGGAGTCCTTGTCTTTTCTCCTATCTTTCCTGTCCCTCTTGTCCTTATTTTGATTTTCTGGACAATCAGGTACGATGTGGCCTGGTTTCCTGCATCCAAAACAAATAATTTCTTTATTATTGGATTTGTCATAGCTTGGCTTCTCATGCCCTCTGGATGACCTCTTTTTGAAATCTTTCCTGGCCATCTTATAGAATCTTTTGGCCAGTAAGCTCATCAATTCTTCATTGCCTGTGACCATGTCTTCAGGCAGATCTTTTGTAGCTTTGAATGTTATTGTCTTCTCCTTCCTGATAGCTGGAGAAGCAACCTTTTGTTCTTACTTTCTGTTCTTGATGAGCAGCTCATAAGACTTGAGCTTGCCCAACAAGTCTTCAGTAGTAATCTCAGTTAGGCTTCTGGCATCCTTGATTGGCCAGATCCTTGAATCCCAAGTGTTAGGGAAGCACATTAGGATTTTGTCATGTAGTTCAGTTAGAGAGATCTCCTTGTACAGTGTTTTTAATTCACTGACTATTAGGTTGAGCCTGTTGTACATGTCAGCCACTGATTCAGTTTCTCCCTATTAGAAACGAACAAAAAACAAACCGGAATGGTTTTAACAGAAATTTTATTATCCCAAAAATGTAAGTATTACAAAGGTATGGCCTCCCTTTTATAGAATGGAGGAGATTGGAGAGATTACAAATAAGCAATGTGGAACTAAATAATTACAGGACTAACAGAGACAAGCCGAACTAGCCGCGCGGTTAGACGAATAGACTAACCGCCCGGCAAACACCAGAAGGAGAGAACAAGTTGTAGAAGGAGACCGCTAGACCGCACGGACAATAAACAGCAGACGTCTGGATATCTAACCGCAGGAGGTAATCGTCAGACCGCGTGGTCTGCAGCCCGCCATGCTCAGACCACCAGACCGATCGGTCTCATACTTCAACACTCCCCCTCAAGCTGGAGCATAGATATCAATCATGCCCAGCTTGTCACAAATGTGGAAGAAGGAAGTAGAAACCGGCTTGGTGAAAATATCCGCCAACTCTTTGTCGGAGGTGACGAACGGAGTGCAAATCTGTCTCTTCAAGACCTCTTCCCTGATGAAATGGCAGTCGACTTCTATATGTTTCGTTCTCTCATGAAAGACCGGATTTTTGGATATGTATATAGCGGCCTTGTTGTCACAGAACATAGGAAGAGGATAGTCGTATACCTCTCCTAGGTCAAGCATGAGAGCACGCAACCATTTTAACTCACACGTGGTTGATACCATACTCCGATATTCGGCTTCTGCACTGGACCTGGAGACAACAGGCTGTTTCTTGCTCTTCCAGCTCACAAGATTTCCTCCAACAAATGTGCAGAAACCAGATGTAGATTTACGGTCACCTTTATCATCCGCATAGCTTGAATCTGAGTAGGCTTCAACCCTTAGATGACCATTATTCTGAAAGAGTAGCCCTTTTCCTAGTGCTGCTTTGACATACTCTAATATTTTTAAGGCAGACTGAAGATGACATTCCCTAGGAGCTTGCATGAACTGACTAACCTTGCCTACAGCATAGGCAATATCGGGTCTGGTCACCGTGAGATAAATAAGTTTGCCTACCAGACGTCTGTACCTTGTGGTATCGGAAAGAAGAGGCGAGTCATCTGCCCAAATTTTGTCTTCTCCAGTAGCCATGGGATACCGGACTGGTTTGGCACCAGTCAATCCTGCCTCTCGTAGAAGATCAAGAGCATACTTCCGTTGGGAGAGAACCAACGAGCCGGGCTTCCGAGATATTTCTATCCCCAAAAAGTACTTCGGGGAGCCCATATCCTTCGTGACCAGGTGTTGACGAAGGTGTTTCTTTGTCAAGTCCACCCCAGCCTGATCATCGCCGGTAAGAAGAATATCATCCACATACACCGCCAAAACCACCAGTCCCGAGGCGGTTTTGCGAATAAACAAGGAGTGATCAGCCGAACTTCTAGCAAAGCCGATGGCAGCCACAATGCCACTGAACTTGTCGAACCATGCCCGAGGGCTCTGTTTTAGGCCATAGATGGCCTTCTTCAACTGGCATACACGTGTCTCCCCCTGAGCAACATACCCAGGAGGTTGCTCCATGTAGACATCTTCTTGAAGATCCCCATAGAGAAAGGCATTCTTAACATCAAGATGTGAAATATCTCAATCTCTGTTAACCGCCACCGAGAGAATAACTCGGATGGTGCTGAGGCGAGCAACTGGAGAGAAAGTATCAAAGTAGTCAACCCCATATGTCTGAGTAAAGCCTTTGGCCACTAGCCGGGCCTTATAGCGCTCCACAGCGCCATCTGGGAGAAACTTCACAACAAACACCCAGCGACAGCCGACCACATCAGTACCCACTGGAGGAGGAACAAGATTCCAGGTACCCCGTTCAGTAAGAGTGGCGATTTCCTCATCCATAGCAGATTTCCAATGAGGAATAGTAAGATCCTCCTGGTAGGTGCGGGGAGTGGTGGTGGCTGAGATAGCCAAAGCAAAACACCTGCGAGAAGGAGTGAGCCGATCATAGGAGACAACTACAGCAAGCGGGTGTTGAGTACACGCCCGCACCCCTTTGCGAAGAGCAATGGGAAGATCCAAGTCGTCTCGTGCCTCAGTGACCGGAGCGTCTGTGACGGAGAAAGCTGGCCCGAGACTGGAGAGAGACGGCTGCGGAGAAGAAGAGGGGGGAGAAGGAGGGGGTATGTTGAGAGTGATTTGCCAGCAGGACCGTGTGTGTGGGACCGCCCCCGTGGCTTTCCCCATCGCGTTCCTGGTCTGGGTGTTGACCCCGGTGGGCCCCCTGTGTGGCGGAATATCCCCGCGGTTCTGTGGTTGGGATTAGTCCCACATCGCCCGCAGCGCCTGCTCCTCAGTGTTTATGTACCCCGCCACCCTTCATCTCAATACCTGGGTTTTGAGATGCGATATGGGTTGGCGGGTTCTCACATGGTATCAGAGGGAGGTTGTACGGTTGTCCTGCTGCGGGGGTGTGTTGAGAGTGATTTGCCAGCAGGACCGTGTGTGTGGGACCGCCCCTGTGGCTTTCCCCATCGCGTTCCTGGTCTGGGTGTTGACCCCGGTGGGCCCCCTGTGTGGCGGAATATCCCCGCGGTTCTGTGGTTGGGATTAGTCCCACATCGCCCGCAGCGCCTGCTCCTTAGTGTTTATGTACCCCGCCACCCTTCATCTCAATACCTGGGTTTTGAGATGCGATATGGGTTGGCGGGTTCTCACAGGGTATAACGGAAAGAGGAGGAGACGGAAGAGGAGATGAGATAGGAGTGGAGACGTCGATATGCGTGGAAGGAATAGAGAGACACAGAGGAGATTCAGAAACATCAGGAGATTGAGGAGAGAAGTAGGATGCATTTTCGAAGAAGGTCACGTCCGTGGAGACAAACTTCTTACGCCGAACGGGGTCGAAGCAACAATAGCCTTTTTGAGTGGTCGAGTAACCCAAAAAGACACACTTGGTGGAACGGGGGGAAAGCTTATCACAGGAAGCGGACGGAGCATGCACAAAGGCCGTACACCCAAAGATACGGAGAGGGAGAGGAAAGGGTTCCTTGCCCGGGTGGAGAAAAGAGAACGGGGTCCGTCCATGGAGAACCGTAGAGGGAATGCGATTGATGAGATAGCAAGCAAGGAGAACAGCATAGCCCCAGTAGGAGCGAGGCACTTGCATCTGCGTCATGAGAGTGCGAGCGACATCGAGGAGGTGATGGTTTTTACGCTCCGCAACCCCATTTTGTTGAGAGGTGTAAACACAGGTGGTCTGATGGATAAGACCATGATGCAAACAAAAGGATGAAAACTCATGACTAAGATATTCCTTAGCATTATCAGAGCGTAAGACTTTGATAGAAATATCAAACTGAGTTTGAATCATGTTATAAAAGGATTGCCATACAGAAAAGAGTTCAGAGCGATCTTTTAATAGATATACCCAGGTACATCTAGAGAAATCATCAATGAAGGTTACAAAATAAGAGCTGCCCCGACCAACGGTGAGAGTAGGAGCAGGACCCCAGATATCAGAATGAATGAGATCAAACGAGTGAGAAGAGCTACGACCATGCTTCGGTGGGAAGGAGGAGCGGTGATGTTTGCCAAGCTGACATGCCTCACAGTTAAGGGGAGGACTGGTCGGAGGTAGGTGGGGCAGAAGCTGGCGAAGAATCTGAGGAGGAGGATGTCCAAGGCGAAGATGCCATTGAAGCAGATCTGTAGAAGAGGAGGAGAAGACGGATAGGGCGGAAACGTTGTCGAGGAAGTAGAGGCCGTCCTTCTCAGTCCCAGTAGCAATCGTCCGTTGGGTCCTCGGGTCCTGAAAAGAACAAGAAGTTGGAGTAAATAAGACAGAGCACTATAGTTGCTTGCATAAAGTAGTGACAGATATTAAGTTGCAAGGGAACTTCGGGACGTAGAGAGTGTCTGGCAAGCTAAGTGACGAGGTGACTTTAACCATGCCCGTCCCATGAACCGGGGAAGGTGAACCATCCGCAATAAGAACAGGGGGCAACCGATCATGCGTTTCTAGGAGAGAGAAGCATTGAGGGTTCCCAGTCATGTGATTTGTAGCACCAGAATCAATCAGCCACTTTCCTTGAGTAACGACATGGGCAATACCAGAAGTGGTGACAATGGAGGCAGACGGTCGAGAGGGGGTGGAGGTAGAGATATCGGAATTGTCCATAGAGAAACACAGGAAACCACGCAAGAAGAAGAGAAGCCCAAGCCGCACGCCTAAACCGGAGGCCGCAGCGACTAACAAACAGCAGTGGCTAAAGGAAGAGCCGCACAGAGGAGACAAGCCGCCGCGACTTAGAGACAGGTCGCGGGGACTAAGAGAGAGAGCGGCTAAGGAGGGAGGACAGAGAGGCCGCCAAAACAAGGAAGAACACACGTGAATAGAGGGAAATCGCAGCGGTTAGGAGAAAGAGATCTGAAGCGGTCACGATGATAGACAACAGCGGCCAGAAAAGGCCACGACCAAGCCGCAGAAACAAGCAGAGGGGAAGAAGTCGAGCGGCTAGAAAACAGTCCGCACGAATAGAAGAAAGAGACACCACGCGAACAGAGAGAGGTCCGCTGGGATACAAACACGGTAAACAAGGCAAGGAGGTCGCGGCAACAGGCCGGGGCGACTAGAGAAGAGGAGCAGCTAGAACGGAGGGCGCGACGACTAAGCACAGGTCGCAGCGAGAAGAAGAAGAAACAGAGAAGTCGCGCACACAAAAGGCAGCGACAAGGAGAGAAGGAAGCCGTGCGAACAGGGCACAAAGCGAAAGAAACAAGCCGCGAGAACAGGTCGCGAGATGAGAAAAGACAAGCCGCTCGAACAGGTCGAGCGGACAAGGAGGGCAAAAAGGACAGGAGCAGAGCAAGCCGTACGGACAAGATAGAACAAACCGCGCGGATAGGGAACAAGCCGCGCGAACAGGGAGAAAAGTCCGCAGGAAGCAAACAAGGCGAGAGAGCAGAAAAGAGGACGCACAGAGAGGTCGTGCGAACAAGCAGGACCAAATCAGGAGGAAAAGAAACCTGCCTCTGATACCATGTTAGAAACGAACAAAAAACAAACCGGAATGGTTTTCACAGAAATTTTATTATCCCAAAAATGTAAGTATTACAAAAGTATGGCCTCCCTTTTATAGAATGGAGGAGATTGGAGAGATTACGGCCTCCCTTTTATAGAATGGAGGAGATTGGAGAGATTACAAATAAGCAATGTGGGACTAAATAATTACAGGACTAACAGAGACAAGCCGAACTAGCCGTGCGGTTAGACGAATAGACTAACCGCCCGGCAACCACCAGAAGGAGAGAACAAGCTGCAGAAGGAGACCGCTAGACCGTACGGACAATAAACAGCAGACGTCTGGATATCTAACCGCAGGAGGTAATCGCCAGACCGCGCGGTCTGCAGCCCGCCATGCTCAGACCGCCAGACCGATCGGTCTCATACTTCAACACTCCCTTTTTGAAGTTCTCATATTGGCTTGTAAGATGGGATCTCCTGTCCTTCCTTTCATCAGCAGATCCTGAGACAATTTCAGAGAACTTGTCCCATATCTCTTTTGCTGAAGTGCATTCTGCCACCTTTTGAAATATCTCATCAGACATAGTCTGAGCAAGGATATTCATAGCATTTGCATCTGCAACTTTCCATTTCTTTATTTCTGCATCTGTTCCTGAGGGAGGTGGAACAACACTTGTACTTGTGATTACTGGGGATCTTGGACACACTGTCAAAACAGAATTAAAGATGTCATCATCAATAGAATTCATGTAAAGCCTAATCCTTGCCTTCCAAAGTGCAAACTTGGAAAGGTTGCACACTGGAGGTCTGGTGCTTGCATAATCTTTGTTCTGTGCCATGGTTTTGAAGAAAATAAATATAATACAAAATAATAATAACCCTCTATAAAAGATTGATCTTATTAGAGATCTTTTGATTCAGGTGTTAACCTGTTCAACCAATCTGTTGAAGATTCAGTTGTTGAGTAACCAACCTGCCTCTGATACCAATTGAAAGTGAGGATAAGATCTAGCTTACTCTAGAGGGGGGGTGAATAGAGTATATTAAAATAATTTATAATTTAAAACTATAAGGCAGTGGAAGACTTGATTTACTTATATGTGTAATGTGCTAGCAGAAAAGTAAACACTAAAGCAGTAAGAAAACAGAAACACACAGCACACAGCAAAGTAAAAAAGCACAGCAAACCAGATGACACAAGGAGCTATAGTGGTTCCCCAACAATCCTGGGTACATCCACTCTTCTACCACCCTAGGTAGGAATCCACTGCAGGAATAGTTGATCAGGTGTCCTGGGCACGAATGAGCTTTTGATAAGGTACTCAAAAACCAAACCTAGATTTTTTGATAAGGTGTCTTGCCACCACTAAGTTTTGACAATGTCTCAGAAACCAGCCACAAAACTTTTGAAGGGAGTTTTGAGAAACCCTTTTATAGAAGGAATAAAGAAAGAAAAAAAGGTTGAGTTGTTCTTCTCTGTCAACAATCTTAGAGAAGACAAGTGGAAGATGTTATCAAATCTCCAGCAATAGATGATTTCAGCAGATGCTGAAATGTGTGATGTCTGGAGTCCTTGATGAAGCAGCTTTTGAACACTTGATGCTTGAAGGAGTAGAATAGCAGATGATCTCCTTCACAGTAATGTTCCTTGTGTTCTTGAAGAATTCTGACTCAGTAATTCTGTAAACTTTTGTCTACTGAGTCTATTCCAGAAGATGAATTCTTGATGAACCAATATTTCTTGTTCTCTCTTTTGTTTTCTTTTTTGCAAATCTTGTCAGTTCTCTATATCTTTTTTTAAAATGACTCTCTAAAGAGTATATCAGATTCTGACTTCTTGATAGTCGTTAATCTATCATAAATGACTACCTTAACTGATATCTGCCTCTAGAGGAAAGTCCTTAAGAAACATTCCAATTAGTCTTCCTTGAAACTTGCTCCAGATTGATTGAAACGGCTACAAAATCCTTTGCCATAAATGCTGAAAATAAGTCTAAATGAATTCCATAACTGTCCTGAATTTGAATCCTGAAATCGTCAATCTCTTTAGAAAAGCGTCGATCTGAGCTCAACGATCGTCGAGCTGAGCTCAGAGATCGAACTAGACTGAAAACAGAAAACGTCGACCTGAGCTCAACTATCGTCGACCTGAGCTCAGAGACTTGGAAAACAACTAGAGACAGAGCATCGATCTGAGCTCGAAGATCGTCGAACAGAGTTCGACGCCTCATTTGAACTGAGCTCAGAGATAGTCGAACTGAGTTCGACGTTTCGTCGACCTGAGCTCGACGAGAATTGTCCTAGTCTTCAGCACTGAATCCTGATCTTTAGAAGGTCTTGAGGGCAGCTTTCAAACCTAAGTACAAACCCTAAGACTCATTCTAATTGACCTATCAGACTATACAGCAAGGTCAAAACAAATTCCTAAGCACATAGTGATCCTTACCCAAATTAGTAATAGGGTGTTCCAACAAAGTCTTCCGGCGAGAATAGACGAAAGTGGGCCCCGTTTTGTTATGGGCCGATGGTCCTCCCCCCCCCCCCCCCCATCAAGTCTATTTTTTACTAGATCAAGAACATAGGAGGTTATGGAAAGTGGGTGGCTTTCAGTTTTCGAATTATCCCAAATCCTAGAATGACGAGAAGTTTCTTTAACACTTTGTACATTTACAAAATACCCTTGATAATTACCACAAAAAATTTGGTTGTGGCTCTGCTTGAATTTCCCCGGACCTCACGGGTCGAGACCATTGCCAACGTCGTATTTGAGTTAGAATTTGAGGCGTATAATTAACATCTATAACTTTAATCTTCATAGTGAACATCTGCTGCAGCTTTGTATATATTACAGTGTATTCTGAGAAATTCACTTGTACTGTAGAATAATATATAAATTATGATAGTTTTTGGGTTTAGGCCTTTAGGGTGTCAAACTTAAAGCCTTCTATTACTACTCTACGAAACTCTAATCTTCGTGTTGAGCATTTCACGTCGTCGCCTATGTACGCATTTTGTTTTGTTGAACAACATAATTTCTTGTATCATACGATTATATGTTTAGGGTTTAGGGTAAGATTTGCCTACATTTCACCCTTGTGGTGGTATCTTTCCCCGTACCCTCACTGTGCACGGATGCTTTGTGCGCCTGCTGCCTTTTTTATACTATTATATGTTTGCTTATTTCTTTGCAACATATTATAAAATAAATCAAATACTATAAATATTTGTTGTTAAATATTTCTTTTCCTTCATGTAATTGCTCTTGCTGCATATATTTAGGCAGAACTAGAAGAAGCGGATGCAATGGAGCCATGTTCTGCAGCATGCAAGGAGTAAGTGGTACATGAAAACTTCTCATCAACTTTCAAATTTTCATAATCCTAATTCTTCACTCGATGCAGTGTTCTCTCTTCCATGATCGGAATTCCCGACGCGCTTCTTCCCATGTGAGTGGTTCTCGAGAACCCCTTACTTTCCTTCGATATATTTATATAGGGTCATTTACCATGACCTCCCCTCTAAGTTTGATAAATTACAGGTTGCACCCCTCTTGATTTTGAAATTACAAAAACCTCCCGTGAAGTTTACATTTCATAAGGGTTAGCATAATTATGGGTTGCACCAATCTATGTTTTGAAATTACAAAACCTCTCATGTGAGTTTACAATTCATAACATGCATGTGCAAAAATACTGCAGAGGGAGCTCAGGGGATATTTTTGTGCGTGCTTGTTATGAAATGTGAACTCAGAGGAGAAGTTTTTATAATTTCAAAAGATAGATATGTGCAACTTGTAATTTAGCATACTTACATGGGAGTTCTTGGTCAATTACAATATATATAGTGTTATTTATCGGGACCTCCACTTGAAGTTTGCATAATTACAGCTTGCACCCCTCCAACTTTCAAAATTACAAAAATCTTTCATCAATGTTTACATTTCATAGCGGTCTCGGCAAATAACCTTATATATTGATCCATGTGATTAACAATTCTGTTTCTTTTATCTAGCATGGATGGTCCTGAGAATTCTTTATGGGAGAGATGGTTTCAGCTAGTTCGAAGCTCTCGGGGTCGCACTTGGTGGAGCCACAGAAGCACAGATCTTTTTTAACTGTGCTGCTCCAAATTGTAATTGAATGGTGGTGCTTCTGCTCTTTTGCTCTTGGATCCACAGTGAGTGCTTCTACTTGATTCATGTTTCTGTATAGAATCTGAACCGTCAGTAGAAGGTATGGTGGATGGTAGTGCATGCTGATAAGATTTTGTAAAAATGGTGTGAATTTTGACATTTGTATTAATATTTGAATCCTGGATTTCTCAATTATTTGGGTTGTCATGGTGTGGAGACTGAGGCTCTGTTTGGCTCTCTGGCAGCTTTCCATGTTGTTCTCCCTAAACGCACCGCCACAGCCATCCCGAAGAGAGCCTTAAGAGGCAAAACACATGTAGTTCTCAGGTAAGAAGAACCTCCATAAAACTAACCATCTTTATCAACTAATATTTGAATAGTATTTTTCGAGGAGCAATTCAGGCACACACTCATAGCGAAATTTGGAGACAGGCATCACCATTATTACACATGGCGCCACCAAATATACATATTGCTTGTCTACAAAGCGAACGTCTGCTGATATCCAAACGAACATTTTCGAGCCCTCTCCGTCTTCTACCAAATTTGTGGGCGACTAAAGAGGTTGCATTTCCTCGAGCGGGAAAGAAAATTTCGCAAAGACAGGCGATACCACGTGTCATAATCGCGAGGGTCCCGTCTCCAAATCTGAAGACGGATGCTACTCCATAAACCTTTGTTACTAAGGTTGTAAGCCGGAACCAACCGAACCAAACCAAATCAAACCGTACGGTTCGGTTCGGTTTTAGTAACCCACGGTTCGATCACGGTTTCATTTTGTGAAAAATCATGTGGTTCGGTTCGGTTCTCGGCTCGGAATGTCAAACCGAACCAAGTCGAATCGAACCGAACCATATTAGCTCTAATACTATTCTATTAGAGATATAATTTCTTTCATAAGAGGGATAGGGGTTGACTGCTCTTTCATATCCCTTTATTAACTTTATACAAAATTTGATAGCATTCTTAAATCTTGCAGTTACCCAAAATCACTCAATTATTTTCAGAACTTTATAAAAATCAACGTTTCAACTCTTCAATTTATGTTGTTTTAAAAATGTCCTTGAATTGAAAGTCGAGCACCTTGTACGATTTTCCTTCATAAGTATAACAATAATTAATGAGCAAACTTCTATTCTTTTAAGTATTAAACCACTCAAACCGAACCGAATCGAACCAAACGGTTCGGTTCCATTGGTGTTCGCGGTTTGGTTCGGTTTCATATTTTTGGAACCACACGCGGATGATTCGATTAGCGGTTTTGATAGAAAATCGAACCAAACCGAACCGTTACAGCCCTATTTGTTACCATTTTTGTTGAGTCATGTTTGAATAATATTTTTGCTGCAGATAATTCAAAGTTCTCCCAAACAAAGTCTTAGTATTCATCCATCTACTTGAGCCATTTAAATATATTTTATTAAATATATTCATAAGAAAATATGTAATTTTCAAAATCTCAACTTGGATTTATATCGACCCTCATCAAGTTCCAACTTGATCGCATCTGAGTTTGATCTCTTTATGGACCTATCTATTGACCCAACTCATCACTTCTTAATTTTATTTTGACTCTATTTGGGACAGTTGTTGTGACGAGAAAAGTTATCTATCTCTTTTTTAACACGAGCATTTTTCTCCTCATCAGAAAACCAAACGCCTGCAAAATGACTGTGCAAATAGAACTTTTTTCATTGCCACCGTCCCAAACAGTGCCTTCATTTTACTCTATTAATACCCCCCCCCCCCCCCCCCCCCATGGTTTTCTTGCTTTCAAACCTCCTAATTACTCATCTCTCTCAAGCTATACACTTCCATTTTGAGTGCTATTGGCAGATTTCCTTCATTATTGTCTGGTCATGCTAGGTTAGTTTTTTACCTGTGCAAATTTTGATTTCTTTTCTGCCATTAGAATTGTAGGTGGGGTTAAACCTAAACCCAGGAAAGAACAAATTTTCTTTTTTTTTTGCGATCGTTCTGTGTTGCTATTAGTGTGCGCACGGATGAACGGCCGCAGACACGCTTTCTTAAATACAATCGCACCACACGCAGCTCAAGTTTTTAACTGTTGAAGCCAAAAACTGGCCTCAACGAGATTCGGACCTCGGGGTGTAGCTGACACCTACTTCTCCCAAACTCAGACCCCTGACTAGCAACAAAAAACCAAGAACTGACACAAAGCCTCAGCTGGGAGGTCCCTCCACTAACCCGAAAGATCCTTGAGCGCTTCCCCTCCTTAGCCTAGCCAATTGTTGGGCTAGGAGTACCTCTGAAAGCACTTAACTGATTTGAGAAATTATGAAAGCTCTCTTCTGAGGTACCATGTGGGTCATATTTATAGGCTCTCAGTATCTAGTCTGCCAACAACGTAACTTCGCTGTTCTAAAAAGATATTTGCAGCCCACCTCTGTCTGCCAACAGCGTAACTCCGCTGTTCTGAGGAGCTAAATGCAGGCCGAAGGGCATCCAGGCAATTTTATCATTGGATCATGCCGGGCGGAAACCCTTCCGCTATTCTGTAGGCCTTCCGCCGGCCCTTAGTTAGAGACCCTCCTGGCTCCCCCTGTAAGGAACTCAGGCGCAAGCCGCGAGGTGTTGAGAGCGTCGAGTGGCGAGGCATAACTCAACGTTCAGGGCTGAAGGGATCTCGCCCAATAGGCGCAAGCCTTCCCCCATACCCCGGGCGGGAACCCTTTCGGCTATTTACTTGTCTGATCCGTTTTCAGCCAAAAGCTAGCCCAAGGCTAGCCCAATCCTGGTCTTTCGGGCTTCTAGGCCTCACCCAGCGAATACGGGGTTGTACACAATCCCCGCTCTTTGCGAGCTAATCTTGCGCTCGGAAAGACACGTCCAACCACAGGTATTCGTCGAGCGCTTGCTGACCTGGAAGGGAATCTTTTGTGGGCCCTACCCCGGCCCTTTATATATATGTCGTCGGGTCTGTCCTCGGGTCATCGTTGTTGCTGTTGCCTTCCGCTCGAGCTCCCGCAAGGCTGTTAAGATGTATGTCAAGCGCAACGAGAAGCCACTCTCGCAAGAACACAAAGACCATCTCGCAGCAGCTCAGGCGAGAGCTCGCGCCGACTACGTCGGGGTTGCCCCCTGGCTAACGAACAAGAGGCCAGCCAGCTAGCTCACCCTCCTGACCGAAGAAGAAGAAAGCCAAGTCGGTCAAGCGAGACCGCTCAAAGATGGTTATAGCCTCGCCCACCCCGACCCCCAACCGTGCTGAGAACCCTCCTTCCCTGTCGGAGGTATTTTTCTTGCTTTGCTGCTTTTGCGCGAACCCTCAAGGGGACCTGCCCTACTAATATGCTACCCTTCTTGCAGGGATCAGCTCCAGAAGATGTCGCGAATGACCTCCTGGCGAATACTGAATCACCCCGACTCCCTGACGAAAGCTTATCGCTGGTTTCGGAGGTTGTTCCTCTGGTGATCCAAGACGAGCCCGCGAGAACCCCAGGTACCTTTCCCGCCCGGCTCCCGCTTTAAACAGCCCGCTTGCCTTTCGCTGAATCGCTTTTCGCAACTCTCGACCTCGAAAGCCCAAGGCTCATCAACAAGAGCCCCCAAACTCCCGCGCCCAAAGATCCCATCAACCCGGCAACCGGTCTTCCCCTCTCGCCCGGGAGGGTTATTACCGTATCGACCGCGCCTGTGTCGGGGTCTCGGCCCCCGGAGGAGGAAGATATAGCCATCCTACAATTGGCCAGGACCAACACCCTGGAGCGCGCATTGCACCCCCGGGACGGGGCAAACCGATCCACCTGCTCTTTGGAAAAAGCACTGAAGGGCAACCCGGCCCTTCTCGCCAATCCACTGCCGAGAGCCCACCCCCTGCCATAGGTAAGCAGGGACTTTTGCTTTATCCTTTCGCCTTCGTCTTGACCTGACCAGACTTTTATTGCTAGATCCGAAAGCTACGGTGGCGGAAGCCGATGAAGAAGAGGAGATAATCTCGCCACCGCCTTCCCCCAACAAAATGGAGAATTATCTTGACGTCTGCGGGAACGGCAGAACTTGGCGGAAGCGAATAGCGGAAGTCCTGTCAAAGCTCGTTTGGATGCGTCGAGCCGACTCACTGGCGGTGAACAGGCTCCAGGCGACGGTCGAATGGCGAATGGTCGTGATCGAGAGGGATTATGCCCACCTTCTCGGTGAGCAGGATCGGCAGGGTGAACGCGAAGAGACCTCCCCAGGAAGGCACATCGCGTGAATCCGGGACCAGCTGGGCTTGGACAACCAGGGGCTTACCGCCGTGACAGCTTATCACTACCAGCGGGTGCCACCAAGGTCAGGAAGGCGAGGTCGGGGCCGCTGGCGATGGGAGCAGTACTGAGCTCTACCGGATCTTGATTCTTCTCACCCCAACCTCCCGGCCTACCCTTCTCGCTATGTACCCTTTCCGTCCTCTAAACAAAAAAACATTTTGCTGGATATTATTATTATTTTGTATGGCTCTCGCCTAGCGAGATGCCTTCGATGTTTAACTTTATATGCTCTGTTGTTTTAACTATCTTGTCGAGTGTCTGGTTCACGCACTCTTTTTGCTTTTCATATGTATATGCTACCTTGCTCTTACCCGGGATCCCTCCCGAAAGCTCTCACCTTTTGTAGGTGCGAGAGGCGTCGGCGAGGTGGAGTGGAATACGAAGAGTCACAACATTAAAATTTGCTAACCGCACTTCCGTCGCCTAGGAAATCCCTAATGATTACTTCTCTCTTTATAAATAGGCAAGTCCACCTACCACATTTACTTCTTTTTGACTCCGCGCATTCATCTTCCTTTCCCTTGCTCTCGCCGACCTCTGCAACGCAGAGTCTCTCGCCTACTAGCTCTTTTTCTCCCTTTCCGCATTTTCTCAAGATGTCTGGCAAGACCGAAGGCCGTTCCAAGTGTGCGCAAACCTTCCTGGACCATAACTTCCCGCCCTGCCGGTTGACCAAGGCGGAATACCTTTCGGTAGTTGCCAATTTCATCCCGTCGGAGTTTGTTGCGCAAAACCCTAAGAACGAAGACAGGATCAACTTCACACCGGCAGGGGAGCTCGCCATCCCCCTGAAACATTTTGAGGTGGGCTTCCGCCTCCCCCTCTGGCCGGAAGTTTGTTAGGCCCTCCGGTACTATGGGGTGGTACCGGCCCAGCTCAACCCCAATTCTGTCGCGTTCCTGGTGGCTTTTTCCTGCTACATGCAGGCGGAAAGGATCGAGTTCAACATGTACATCTTCCGGAAAGGATCGAGTTCAACACAAAAACGAACTTCCGGTCCAAAGGCGGGTCGGTTTTCTTCTCTGGGCAAATGGTGAAGACTAGCGGTCTCGCCAACAAGAACCATAATTGGGCCCAGAAGTTCATTTTTGTGTCCAGGAATTTTGGCAACATTCCCCTTGCGTTAGTTCAATAAGACAAGGCGACCTACAAGCCTCCCGCCCATAGGGGGCGAGAGGGCGCCCTTCTCTAGTTCTTCGGAACGAAGACCTTTGACGTCCAGTTCCTTCAGCGAGACCTGGACTCTCTTCCGTCAATCCCTCCCGGCGAAGGTACCTTTTTGGCCCATTTCTGCAACCCTTCATCATAGATTATAAGTTTAACCGCTCCTACTCCCGCCTCTGACGTGTCGGTCTCCTTTCTTGCATGAGAACCGCTCCTACTCCCGCCTCTGACGCGTCAGATTCTAGGACAAAAAGTTTGTGGAAATCAGGCATGCACAGAACCGGAGGTCGTGACACCGCTTCCTTGAGTTGAATGAAGGCTTGTTCGGCTTCTTGATTCCATTTGAACCCTTTGTTTTGGAGCAGCTCCGTGAGCGGTCGTGCGAGGGTTCCATAGTGTTGGATGAAGTGTCGGTAATAGCCGGTGAGCCCGAGGAAGCCATGAAATTTCTCCACCATCGTGGGTCGCGGGCACTCCAGCATGGCTCGAATCTTCACGGGGGCAGTTTCCACTCCCCGGTTGGAGATAAGATGACCCAAGTAGTGTACATGTTGCAGCCCAAAGTCGCACTTGTATCACTTGAGGAGTAATTGGTGGTGTCGCAAAGGGGCAAATGTGAATTGGAGATGTTGTAAATGTTCTTCCCACGACCTGCTAAACACAAGAATACCATCAAAAATACCAAAATAAACTTGCGCAGTAGATCCTGGAAGATCTTGTTCATCCAACTCTGGAATGTGGAAGAGGCGTTGATTAGCCCAAATGGCATAACCAGAAATTTGTAGTCGTCATGCTGAGTACAAAACGTTAGGTCTAATTTGTAGAAGAATATTGCCCCGTAAATTTCATCGATCAGTTCTTCAATAATGGGGATTGGAAATTTATTCTTAACGGTGTGCTTGTTGAGGTGGCAGTAATCAATACACAACCGCCATGTATTGTCACCCTTCTTCACCAACACGACCGACGAGGCAAATTGGCTAAGGCTTGCCGGATCACTCTGGTTTGGAGCATCTCCTTGATCAAGTGTTCAATGATCGTCTTTTGTAGGGGTGGGTAACGATACGGCAGCAAGTTTATGTCCACCTTGTCTTCCTTGAGGATGATGTGATGTTCATGCTCCCTTATTGGTGGCAACCCTTTGGGGTCTTCAAATAAGTCCTGAAATGACTCCAAGAGGTTTGTGAGCAACTGTCTTTGGGTGTGTTCCAACTAGAACTCCTGTTGATTTGGCTCCGAACTTCCTGCTTGGAGTGGTGTGGGCTATCTGTGGCTCAGCATACAGAGCTCCCCGAGCTCGTCTTCCTCCATGGGGATCGCCGACCTATTCCACTTCTAACATATGAATTTAGCCATGTTTTGCTTGCCCCTGCTCTTCACGTCATTGTTGCATCCATGTCCCCGCTAGGTTTTTGGAGCCCCGCAATGCAATTCTTCGTCTTGGGTCGTAAATTACAATGTTAGATTTCGGAAATCCCACTGTATGACTCCTAATGTGATGAGTCATTGTACTCCGAAGACCATCTCACACCCACCGAGAGCTAAAACTATCATATCCGAAGAAAAGAAAATGTCCCGCATCCACCATTTGAACCCAACCACCTTATGATATGCACTTGTCGTTGGCGAATACCATGTTAAATGTGGGTATTGGTACTAATTTGCACTGTAATATTGTGGCGGTCTCCCTATCAAAGAAGTTGTGGGTGCTGCTCGAATCAATCAAGATATGTATTGGTTGGCCTTGGTAGGACGCAGTCACCCGCATGGTGTAGAAGTGTGAGGTCCACGTCAGTGCGTGCATAGACACGTGTAGTGTTTCCTGCAGGTCCTCTTCATTGTGGATTATCTCAAGGCCCTCATCTATGTCATCTCCCTCCTGTACGTCCTCGTCCTATTCAGAGATGAGTTGTATAACATAGGCTTGTTTGCGGGCACACCGATGACCTGGAGAATACTGTGCATCACAACCAAACATAAGCCTCTGCGGCGTTTGTCCTCCACCTCCGTTGTGGTTCACTGTGGCCCTCCTCTAGCTAAGTTAAACCCAGTTCTGGGCGGTGTGCTCGAATAGGTCCTGGCATAAAAACTGGTAGATGGGCGGTTGCCTCGCAGGACGGTGTCGGCGGATAGTCCGACACCCTTTTTTGACGGAAGTGCAATTTGCATTCCTGAAGGCGGGCGAGATAGGCCATGTCCGCGAGTGTATTTTGTTGAAACATCCGCACAGAATATGCGATCTCCTACTTCAAGTCGGCGAGGCAAAAACTCATAGAATTTGTGCCTTCTTGGCACAAATTTCTTAACTCCCAAATGGAGTCATCGAATCATATGGACTCGAACTGGTTGGATATGGCGTGGCTATACTCTTCCCATGTCGGCCCATGTCTTGGTGCCAAAAGAGGGTCTTGCCTTCCAGATGCATCGAGGCGGGTTGGACCTTTTATTGGACCATGCTTTTTGCATCCCTTGATTTGAGAATAACAAATATCACATTGTATTTGGTCATGCTTGTTTATAATGTGCAGAAACAATAGATACAATTCCCCTATGAGTCTGATGTGGATTAAAAAAGAAAAGCTCTAGATTTAGAGATATCACGGGCATTAATAACTAACGCTGACGGTAAATAGGAAGACGGCAGACAGGCAGCAGACTGACGGCAGGCGGTTTCTTTACTAAAGACGTATCGACACTAACACCAGGCGTTATGAATACCACAGAGCGATAAGGCCACGATCTACCACGACCCGCATGATCCAGACACACGACACGCATGTTCTACTATTATCGTTGGGTGATATCAATGCTGCAGGACGGTAGTACCACGATCGGCCACGATCACCGCATTAACTGCCACGCTCTCCATGGCATCGGTCACGTGTCAACACAATACGCAACCGCTGGGTGGTATCGATATCGCTGGTGTTAGCTCCCGAAGCCTATTTAAAGAGGAGTTCTCATTGTCCAAGGTTACAACTTCTGAAGCCACAACTCCTACCTTTCGTGAAGGCCTTTATCTCCAAATTCCAGAGCACTCTTAGCACCATCCTTGAAGATCAAGAGTGAGGAGATTTTTGCACGCTTCAACTCCGATGATGTTCATGAGGATTCTTCATTATCTCCTTCAAAGCTTTTTAATATAGGGAGTTCTTTATTTCTGATTTTACATTCTCTTTTGTAACAGTGGTGAATTCGTCGTCTTTTGTGTGGCGACTAGGCCTTGAGAGGTTTTGATGTATCCATCGTCGCATCGTAGTTCTTTTCTATATACTTATTTTTGTATTTCATTTCATGTACCCATCCTCATTTAATGTAATTGTTCGGCTCGTTGGGTTGACCGTCCGATGAGACCATAAATAATAGAGGTCTGGTAATTCGAGTAGTTATGACGTTAAGACAAACTTAATTTATTTAAAAAAATGTTAAGATTATGCCCAAAAATAATTGGAGAAGACATTAATTATTAGGAGACGCAATTCAAAAAATAATTGTTCAAAGAATTCCGGAAATCAACATTTGGAAATCATCATCAATAATATTTCGAAAATCGACAATTGACAGGATATTGGAGAGAACTTTGGAAAGATATTTCTCGAGGTATTTTTGGAAAACTAGTATAGAAGGAAAAAAATCATCTCAACCTCTATTTATTAAAGTTCATGATGAAGAAGGGGAGGAACCCGGATACCAGAGAAACGAGGACACCTCTGTTTCTCTGCTTTGTCGGTACAGACCTTCCCGAGTTTTGAAACAACTAGCGACCTCAGTCCCATTCGCCGGGATCATCTTTCAGGCTGTTCCTGCGAGCCCGAGCAGTGCTTGGCCCCTTCCCCGACGGATTCCTCTGGCGCGCACTTCCTGCAATCACCGGCGACACGCCGAATCGGCGCTTCCATGGCTTCCAGCGCCCATCCGTTCTTAGGTCGTCGTCGACCTCATTGTTGTTCTCCGGCGACCTCTCCCGACTGACGTCGACTTCGACCCCTTTAATCTGTCAGTTGATTGTGGCTCCTTGCGATAACATCGGTAGGGCTAAAATTCCTCTGTCAATCCGTTTTGATTTTCTTCACATCGACTGGGCTATTGCCCCTGAATAACTTCATCCCTCGCTTCAAGGATAACTTCATCCCCTCCTTGCTACTCATTTAGGCATAATTTTATGTGTCTCATTTAAATAACTAAAGCTTGTCGTCGACATTCTTTTTTGCTTTTATTACCGCAATTCCATAAATTATTGCATCTGGGTTATGCTTGTACAAATCCCACAACCGTTCAAATCGAAGGCGCCGAAAAATTTCCTTTTGAATAACGAATAACGGTTGTGCTAAAATTTTATTGTTAAGATTCGTTGTACGCGCGAACATCTCGATTTGACAGCTCGGCCTCCTTTTTTAAAAAAAATTAAAAATCAACCCATTTGCAAAATCCTTATCTTTTTTTATATCACAACTATATTATTTTGTTAAAAATATTTAATTTTGAAAACCCTAACCCGAGGTTTTATTCATATACTTTGCACCCCCCAATTACATCATTTTGGCACTTTGCACCCTAAATTATTAAATTTGGCACTTTGCACCCCCCATTTACACTATCTTTGGCACTTTGCACCCCAGCCTTAATATGAGGGGGTATTTCGGTCATTTTGTCATTTTGAGTTAAAAAAAATTTTTCCTGACTGCCGCCTTCTAAAAAATATGAACGCAAGATTTCATTGTCAGCGGACGCCTGTCTTTCAGGTCCATCTCACCCACACGGGAAGCTATTTGTTCGTTCTTTGAAGATATTGTAGTCTTGTAGATATATATATATATGGGGTTACTCTAGTGCGGGCGTACGGGCAAGGATTAATGAGACTTCAAATCGAAAAGTGATCAACATGAAAGTTGTAGATCCCGGCGAGACGAACAACTTTCATGTTGATCACCTTTTGATTTGGAGCTTTCTTGGAACTCGATTTGGACCCCGAAATCTGGGACGGCGGAACTGCTACAGTAAAGCGTCCGCCGCCACAGATTTCGGGAACCAAATCGAGGTCCAAGACGGCTCCAAATCAAAAAGTGATTAACATGAAAGTTGTAGATATCGTCGAGACCTACAACTTTCATGCTGAACATTTTTCCTAAAAATGCCGTTTAGGCCTCCGATTTGGCCCCCGAAAAAATTCAGGCGGAACATACATATGTTCCGCCTGATTTTTTTCGGGGGCTAAATCGGGAGCCTAAACGGCATTTTTAGGAAAACTATTCAACATGAAAGTTGTAGATATCGTCGAGATCTACAACTTTCATGTTGAACACTTTTTCTAAAAATGCCCGTAAAAGACGCAGTTTTAAAAGATGCGTATATAATTATATCCACGTAACGCGGATATACATTAAACTCATATATATATATCTACAAGATTACAATATCTTCAAAGAACGATCAAAAAGCTTCCCGTATGGGTGAGAAGGACCTGAAAGACAGGCGTCCGCCGACAATGCAATCTTGCGTTCATATTTTTTTAGAAGACGGCAGTCAGGAAAAAAAAATTTCAAGTCAAAATGACAAAATGACCGAAATACCCCCTCATATTAAGGCTGGGGTGCAAAGTGCCAAAGAAAGTGTAAATGGGGGTGTAAAGTGCCAAATTTAATAATTTAAGGTGCAAAGTGCCAAAATGATGTAATTGGGGGGTGCAAAGTGCAAATCAACCTAATAGACTTCATGCAGGTCAAGAGGAAGCACAAATTCTGTGAGTAAAAAAATAATTTAAGCAATAATATATTAATATCTATACTATATTAGAAGGAAAAACTTTAGTTGATCATGATCCTGAAATAAAACAATTAAATGAACCTGAACCCTTCAATTTCTATGCCTTCATACCGTTTTTTTTTTCATACATAGTGTTAGCATAAAATCAAAAAATGTAGGTCTTGCGCTCCCATGTGCAGTGAGAGGCGGCCTTGGCGCTCCGCTGTCACTCGAGCGATGATCGGAAACTATCACAGTCGCATACTGTGCAAGGAAGATTACGTACACACATGCAATTCAAAAGGATTATATATTTCAAGCATCTAGAAGACAAATTCAATTAACAAAGCAGCGAAACATGCAATTCAAATATTTTTTTAGATCTTTATTACGCATTTGTGTATACAAATTTTGATACCTTTCGAATAAGTTTATTCATCGAAGCAACTGAGGGTGAAGGTGAGCTGGTGTGGCTACAGGTAGAGTACGACGCATTTGTACCGGGGTCTGTACTGATGAAAAATAGAAAATAAAAATGCAAGTGGAAAGAAAACGTGGAAATAAAACTCAGGGAAGTTTCTTCTTCATTCATTCAGATTTTCTCATACTTCTTAGCGTTCATACAACATTCTTATATAGAAGAAAAACATTAATTAAATTCTTGTTATCAGGAACTTTGAAAGATGCAGGGAAATGCTTTGGCTTCTGACTGCTTTTAAAGCTTTGGCTGTTTCTCCTTCTTCCCGGTAGTTGTGGTGCTTGGAAAACGCAACTGGCTATTGCTCTTCTTCTCTTTGTCTCTTGCATTAAGTACCTCAACACCCCCCCTTAATGCTGAGACCAAAAGTTTTCTCAGATCCATGAAAGTTTGCACCGGCAGAGGTTTTGTAAAGATGTCTGCAAGCTGTTTGTTGGATTGACAGTAGGCAAGCTCGATCTGATTTTCTTCTACCAGGTCCTTCAGAAAATGATAACGAAGATCGATATGTTTGGTGCGGCTGTGGAATATAGGATTCTTAGCAATTCCAATGGCAGTTGTGTTGTCACACCAAATTATAATTTCCTTTTCTTCCTTCTTTAGCCGGAGATCGCTGAGTAGTCGTCTTAGCCATACACCTTCACATGCTGCTGCGCAAACTGCCACATATTCTGCTTCTGCCGTCGAGAGGGCTACAGATTTTTGCTTCCGTGATGACCAGGATATGACTTTGCTTCCAATCATGAAAACATGTCCACTGGTGCTCTTCCTATCTTCTGAATCTCCCCCCCAGTCACTGTCTGAGAAGCCGACTAAATCTGTGGAACTCTCTTCTTGGTAGTTCAGTCCAAAATCAACTGTCCCCTTTAGATAACAAAGGACACGTTTGGCTGCCGTCATGGGCTCTGGACTTGGCTTGGACAGAAAACGGGATAGAATTGATACGGCATTCTCTATGTCCGGCCTTGTGTTAGTGATGTAGATAAGTGAACCCACCAGACTTCTGTATTCTGCTTCTATAACTGAAGTTGGCTCTTCATTCTTTACTAACTTTGCTCCAGTTGTCATTGGAGTTGGGGCTGGATTACAATCTTTCATACCATACTTCTCTATTACTTGTTCTATGTATTTCCTTTGATTGATGAAAATTCTTCCTGGATTTTGATTAATTTGAAATTCTAGGAAGAATTTCATCAATCCAAGATCACTCATTTCAAACTCACTCATCATAACTTGCTTAAATTCCTTAACAATCTCAGATGTGGAGCCTATGAAGATTAGATCATCCACATAGAGACAAAGAATGAGGAAATGGTTAGTATCAAACCTCTTGGTGTACAAGGATGGCTCATTTTTACTTCTGCTGAACCCATTTCCTGCAAGATGACTGTCAATTCTTTGGTTCCAAGCTCTCGGGGCCTGTTTTAAGCCATACAGGGCTTTATTGAGCTTGTAGACTTTCTCCTCCTCTCCTTCTTTCTCAAAACCTTCGGGTTGATGAACATAAATTTCTTCCTCTACTCTTCCATTTAGGAAGGCAGATTTTACATCCAATTGATGTACTCCCAACTTGGCTTGAGCAGCAATTGCAAGGAAAGCCCTTATAGATTCCATTCGGACGACTGGGGCAAAGGTCTCATGGAAATCTATACCCTGCCGTTGGGTATATCCTTTGGCTACTATTCTTGCTTTGTACTTTACTATTTCTCCTTCTTCATTTTGCTTTGCTTTGTAGACCCATTTGAGATTTAAGATATGTTTATCTTTTGGCTTTTGTACAAGTCGCCATGTATCATTCTTCTCTATCATCTCTATCTCTTCTTCCATTGCTTTTCTCCATTTTGGGTCTGCAGCAGCTGTGGCATAGTTCTCTGGTTCTTCTTTTATGAGCAGTGCAATGTCCTCTTTAATTTGATAGATCTCAGCAAGAGATCTAAACCTGGGATGTGATGACTCCTCCTCAGATTCTGAAAAAAGTTCAGGTTGGCGCAGTTCTTCTGGTTCTGCAGTATGTGGCAGCAACTCATGAAGATTTATTCCTTCCACTGGTTGAGATGGCTGTTCTTCAGTAACCTCAGTGTGAGGATGAGGATTTTCTGGATTCTGATCCCAGTCCCAGCTAGTATCTTCATTAAAAATAACATCTCTAGATATGCTCAGTTTTTTGGTTTTGGGATTGTAAATACGATAAGCTTTGGACTGTTGGCTGTATCCAATAAAGATCCCCTTCTCTGCCTTCATTTCTAACTTCTTTCTTCCTTCTTTTGGTATGTGCTTGTAGGCCACACATCCAAAAGTCCTTAGGTGTTGCACATTGGGCTTCTTCTTCCTCCAGGCTTCATATGGAGTTCCTTCTTCCAGACTTCTAGTCGGAGACCTATTAAGCACATAGACAGCAGTCTGAGCAGCTTCTGCCCACAGCTCTTGGGGCAGACCATGGTGATGTAGCATAGCTTTTACCTTCTCCATGATTGTCCTGTTCTTCCTTTCTGCTGTGCCATTCTGTTCAGGAGAGTAGGGAGCAGTGAGCTCCCTTGTGATGCCTTGATCCTTGCAGTAGTTTTGGAACTCCAGACTTGTGAACTCCCCTCCACCATCAGATCTTAGACATTTCAGGTTGAGACCACTTTGCTTCTCAGCAACAGCCTTGAACTCCCTGAATTTTGTGAAAGTTTCTGATTTGTGCTGCAAGAAATAAATCCAAGAAAACCTGGAAAAATCATCAGTTAGACATAGGAAATATTTCATTCCTCCAATAGAGGGTGAAGTTGTCGGCCCCCAAAGATCAGCATGGACCAGCTCCAGTGGTTCTTTAGCTTTCCAGTTTGTTGTTTTTGGGAATGATTGCCTGTGACTCTTCCCCATTATACACCCTTCACAGGTAGTAGGTTCTCCTTCCAATCGTGGTAGCCCCTCCACCATCTCCTTTTGCTTTAACAACTGCAGGTCCTTCATGTTCAAATGTGCAAATCTGTGATGCCATAGGGATAATGTTGTACTGCAGGAGAAAGCACAGTCATTGGGTTCATTTAGATTCACAGGAAACATGTTGTTGGGGGTCATGTTGATAGTGGCTATGCACACACTCGATTCTTTGTGCATAATGTGACAATGTTCTCCCTCAAAAGTAATTGTGTATCCACTCCTCATGAGCTGACCAACACTTAGCAAACTTTGAGATAATTTTGGCACAAAATGTACACCTTCTATGTGTTTGACTTGCCCTTCTTTGGATAGAACAGCTACTGTGCCTGTCCCTCCTATCTCCAACCTCTTTCCATCTCCTAAAATCACATGGGTTTTCTCGGGAGCAACAAGATTAGTGAAGATTTTTTCATTAGGGGACATATGGTTTGAACAACCACTATCTATGAACCATGTGTTATGTGGATCATCATTAGTTCTAGATATTAGTAGCTTTTCAGTGGTTTCATGGAATTTGGCTTCCTCCTTCTTATCTTTGGACCAACAATCCTTTTGCATATGAGTTGGCTTCCTACACCGTTTACATTTATAAAAACAATCGAAGGCTGTGTGATTGTCCCGTTTACATAAAACACAATGCATTTGGTTCTGATTATTAGGCACATTTGTTCTTACTTCTCCTTGTCTACCTCTCCCTCTCCCTCTTGTGGACAGATTTGAGGCTCTGGATGAATTCTTTTCAGTTGGATTAAACCTTATTTTTGTTTGAAAAACTTTGAAAGTTCACCTAGTGTCAACTATCTTCACCTATGGGGGGGGGATTAGGTGACTCTGCAGCGTAATTGCGGAATTAAAGTTTTACCTGCATAAGAAAACAAAACAACCAAGCACACAAGGAACACAGACAATATATAGTGGTTCCCCGATTTGGGTACGTCCACTTTCCCCCTTCGACCTATCTCCCAACACGGGACGACTCGGTCACTTCACCAACAGGATTGAAATCCAATCCTTGCACTAACGGAAGGAACCCTTCTACACGTAGGAGTCAACACTCCCACAATCCGGGTTGCACCCAACCCTACAACTAGGGACCAAACGGTCCGTTACAAGGAAATTAAAATCTAGCTTGTAAGAGATACAAACAACGTTTGGAGAGAAGGTGACTCTCTTCGTTTGACGACGTGCTCTTGAAGTCAACGAAGAGTGCACATCCCTAGATCTCACTTGGAGTGAATCTTTCCCGAACCCGGCGGCGGCTTGAGGCGGCGGCAAGGTTCTCGAAATCAGCAGTGGCGACGGAGAGCAGCAGCAGTGCCAACTTGATTCAAACTTCGTAGCAAAGGAAGCAAGGTCTTCCAACGGTCACACTAGGATCGATCGTCTCAATCGATTTGGAAGGGGAAGGATTTTCCCGATCAATAAATCAAGAGACAAGGGATCTCTGGTTAGACGCGTGAGACGCTATGCTAGCCTAAGCTTCTGTCACCGGGAGATCAGGAAGAATCTGAGATCAGCAGCGGCGACAACCGTACGAGCGGCGGAGATGACCGGCGGAGCAAAATCGCGAGATTAGGGTTTTGTCGTCGGCCGCTCGTTCTTTTTGAAATACCGTGTATCCGTCTTCTTTACTGTTCACAAATACAGTGTATATATACCTTAGGTCAAGAAGATGACCGTTGCGGGTCCCACCAAAGTAAGGACCAAAGTCCGGTTCAAACAGCTGCAGGTAACTTGGACCGGTCCAGAACTTTCAGAAAAATTGCCAAGTCAAATTCGGCGAGAATCATAGGTGATTCTCGCCGAATCGGCGAGAATCACTTATGATTCTCGCCGACTTCTACTTAGCCGAAATCTGACTGCACAGATACAGAAGCCGGGGAGAATCGGCGGGAATCACACTTGATTCTTGCCGATTCGTCGAGAATGCAAAGTCATTCTCGACGAATCGGCGAGAATCACTTAGTGATTCTCGACGATTCTGCCTTAGAAAAATTTCTGGCGGTGTCGAAACTGCCGGCTCCAACCGGCGAGAATCAGCTAGTGATTCTCGACGATTCGGCGAGAATCACTAGTGATTCTCGTCGATTTTTACTTGAGTGATTTCTCCTCTTTCTTTCCTTGAGCTGGTCTTTGGCCCATCCTTGCTCCTTGTCTGCTCTGCTTTACCATAGCCCTGTACTTGAAATTAAGTACACCCCAATAGAGAGAGTACACGTAGGCCAACACACTGATCTGCTCAACGAGGGATTACGTTGCACAGACCCGTGTATATTGACCCACTGCACCCTGACATTGGTGTGTACTTAGCATGGAATATCTGCAAGTACAACTGGAAATATTTCATCAAATACATTGTCTATTTACCTTGGCTTGCACAGGGGCTTCTTCAAATCAGGTACATTGTGGATGCAATACCCAACAATCTCCCCCTATTTGAAGAAGCCTAAACCCTACAAGCTAAGGTGAATAGAGCATATAGGAATGAAAAACCGAAACTTAAAGATGAGGTGATAGGGATAAGCATTACCCGTTACTTGAGAGCAAACTAGAGCATTGAGCTACCTTAGCCTTAGCCGAGAGGGTAATCTCCCCCTTTTCGGCTTCTGCAAATTTGGGTCTGGTGCATCGGACACCATGCTCCCCCTCAGTTCGTGCACTTATGTTGTCACTTGAAATGCTGGCAGATGCTCCCTCTAGAGGCATGAGCCAGGAGCGTCTGGAGTCTTTATTCTTCATAGTTGAGCATCCCCAATTCAGTTTTGAAGAGACTGAACTTGGCCTCGTCTAAGGGCTTTGTGAAAATATCTGCAATCTGCTTGTCCGTGGGGACATAGCAGAGAGAGATGTCCTTGTTCTCCACGTGCTCCCGAATGAAGTGGTAGCGCACTTCAATATGCTTCATTCTGCTATGCGATACTGGATTGTTTGTGATGGCAATTGCACTTGATGAGTCGCAGTACATGGGTACTTCCTTGAACTGAAGATCATAGTCTGCTAACTGGTTCCTTATCCATAGAAGTTGTGCGCAACAGCTCCCTGCCGAGATGTACTCAGACTCTGCTGTGGAGGTTGCAACACAATTTTGCTTCTTGCTGTTCCAGGAGATAAGCCTTCTTCCGAGGAATTGGCACGTCCCGGAAGTGCTTTTCCTGTCAT
The DNA here is from genome assembly GCA_039513925.1 of Platanthera zijinensis. Lineage (NCBI taxonomy): Eukaryota > Viridiplantae > Streptophyta > Magnoliopsida > Asparagales > Orchidaceae > Platanthera > Platanthera zijinensis. The sequence continues at coordinate 119,052,107 of CM077085.1, forward strand.
CCCTACTCCCTGCAAAATCAGCATCTGAAAAACCTATTAGCTCAACATCATTGTTTCTCGGGTACCACAAGCCAAGATTGGGAGTACCTTTAAGGTATCTAAGAATTCGCTTTGCAGCGACATAATGAGATTCCTTAGTGTTCACCTGATATCTGGCACAAACACATGTGGAGAACATGATATCTGGTCTACTGGCAGTAAGGTAGAGCAGGGATCCAATGATGCTTCTGTATTTGGTTTCATCGAAAGGTTTACCTTTCTCATCCTTATCCAGAGACATAGTGGATCCCATTGGAGTCCTCATAGAGGTTGCATTCTCCATTCCGAATTTCTTAAGGAGTTCATTTGTGAACTTCGTCTGAGAAATAAAGATTCCATCCTCAGACTGTTTCACTTGAAGTCCCAAGAAGTACTTCAGCTCCCTCATACTGCTCATTTCAAACTTTCCTTGCATAAGTTTGGAAAACTTTTTGCAAAGATTGTTGTCCGTTGAGCCAAATATAATGTCGTCAACATAGATTTGCACCAGCAAAATCTTGCCTTTGACTTCCCTGAGAAATAATGTCTTGTCTATTTTTCCTCTAGAGAATTTGTTCTCAAGAAGAAAACTAGACAATGTCTCATACCAAGCTCGAGGAGCTTGTTTTAAGCCATATAGTGCTTTATTAAGAAAATATACATGACTAGGATAAGTAGGATTGACAAAACCTGGAGGTTGAGCGACGTATACTTCCTCTTTCAAATCTCCATTCAAGAAAGCTGATTTCACGTCCATCTGATAAACTGTGAATCCTTTGTGGGAGGCATAAGCTAGGAATAGCCGGATAGCTTCGAGCCGTGCAACTGGTGCAAACGTCTGGTCAAAGTCAATCCCCTCCTCCTGACGGTAACCTTGAGCCACTAGCCTGGCCTTGTTCTTTATGATGACACCATGTTCATCCAGTTTGTTCCTGAAGATCCACTTGGTGCCAATCACATTCTGCTTTTGAGGTCTGGGCACAAGCGTCCAAACGTTGCATCTTTCGAACTGATGCAATTCATCTTGCATGGCCAAAATCCATGCAGCGTCTTTGTTGGCCTCGTCGAACTTCTTTGGCTCAACCTGTGACAGGAAGCTAAGATGCAGAATCTCGTTAATAGTACCTCGTCGAGTTCTGACCCCGTCATGAGGATCTCTGATGATCTGATCTCTAGGATGATCCCTCACGTGTCTGAGCTGTAGAAGTCTGGCGTCAGAAGCTTCGACTACTTCTTGGGCATCTCCTTCTTCTAAAGGATTTGCTCCATTTTGATTTTCAACGTCTCCGATCGGTGCATCTTTCACGTGCTCATCTAGTTGCAACCCTTCAAGTCTGTCACCTACATCTTCAGGAAGAAGACTAGAAGTCTTGCAATTAAGCAAACTTCCTTCATCAAATACAACATTGATTGACTCCTCTACCACTAGGGTTTTCTTGTTGAAAACTCTATAAGCCCGGCTGCGGCTACTATAACCCATAAATATGCCTTCGAAGCATTTTTCACCGAACTTAGTACGCGGGTACTTCCCATTATTCAGTACATAGCATTTGCAGCCAAAGATCCTTAGGTAGGACATGGTTGGTTTCTTGCCTTTCAGTAGCTCATAGGGAGTCTTACGATGGCTTTTGTTAATCAATGCCCGGTTTTGAACATGACAAGCCGTATTGACAGCCTCGGCCCAGAAGTATTCTGGGAGAGAAGCGTCATTCAACATTGTCGTGCTTGCCTCAATAAGTGTTCTATTTCTCCTCTCCGCCACTCCGTTCTGTTGAGGAGTGCGAGGGGAGGAGAATTCATGAAAGATACCAAGTTCTTCACAGAACTCTGTCATAGCCCCAGACTCAAACTCTGTTCCGTGGTCACTTCTGATTTTGACCACCGAGCAGTTAAGTTCGTTCTGTATCTGCTTGACAAAATTAGTGAAGATGTCAAACGTATCCGACTTGCGTTTTAAGAAGAACACCCACGTAAACCGAGAGTGATCATCTACAATCACTAGCGTATACGACTTCCCTCCTAAGCTATGAACTTGCATAGGACCAAACAGGTCCATGTGCAGAAGGTACAGACATCTGGAGGAATCTTTGTCTGGGATGCTCTTAAAGGTAGCCCGAGTCTGCTTGCCCATTTGACATGCAAGACATGGGCTATCTTTGATGCACTTAATAATGGGAGCATCCCTTACTAAGTCTTTTGAAAATAGCATACTAATTGTCTTGTAATTAATGTGTGCCAATCTCTTGTGCCATTGCTCGCAAAGAGATGCACTGCCTTTGGCTACTAGGCATACAGGGGTAGAAGAGTCTAAACTAAGAAAGTCTAAACAGAAGATATTTCTGCTCCTAATGTCTGTTAATACGGTCTCCGAAGAGTCACATGATATTATCAGGCATTTATCCTTGCAGAACTTAACGTCATACCCTTTATCACATAACTAGCTTACGCTGATCAGGTTATGATTTAACCCTTCAACATAAGCTACGTCAGAGATAGAGAGTGTACCGTTGGAAATCATACCGTAACCTCTGGTGACTCCCCGATCAGATCCCCCAAAGATGACTTTGGGTCCATTCTCGACTGGGGTGTACTCCCGCAGCAGGCTTCTTGTCCCAGTCATATGACGGGAGCATCCACTGTCCAAGTACCAAATAGGAGTTTTGTTGGCCTTTGGACATCCCTGCAAAACAGAATTAATTTGCCTTAGGAACCCAATCAAATTTGGGTCCTAGATTCCTTGTTAGCATACTCCCCCTCGATTGGTTAACTCTACGAGTGGTCGGCCTCGCATCGCTAACATAAGGAGTCTCGTTATACCTTGGATTAAACCAACAATCCACGGCAAAGTGACCAATTTTGCCACAGCACCAGCAGTCAAACCTGTTATACTTCCTCTTGGGCGCCTGCTTTACCCTTGAAACGTGGGGTTCAACTGGGGCCGAAGACCTGGAGGTGGAGGCAACATGATGACCACAGTCACATGACTTCTTCACCTCTTAGCTTTTCAGTGTAACATGTTTGGCCTTAGGTGCCAGCTTCTTATTATGGCCGCTAGAGAATTGACCATAATTTCCCAAGTGGATTTCCTCATATGGTGCCTTGAAGACACTCTCACTGAAGTTACGGGGAAAGGTCCACCCATCATATCGGCTCTTCGGCTTTGCAACCGAGGGCCTGAAGTGATGTCCATATGTTGACTCAAAGTCATGTTGGTTACAGGGAAAGCTAGGCTTTCTGAACTCAACAGGACTGAGTGGGGCCTTTCCTTTCTCATCAGCAGAGGCTTTCTTGGCAGCCTTATTCTTTCTTCTGTTCCTGTTTCTCCTAGACGAGGAGCTAGATACCCCTACGTGCCCCAGGCCTGCCCCTTTGGCTTGAGCAGAGAAGGAGTCAACTAATGGAAGAACAGTTTTTGGCATAGAGAAGCTCTTGACGATCTTCCTTTCTGCCGCAAGTAGTTCTTCCAACTTGTCGACTTCCTCCTGCTTAAGATCAAGGAGCTTAAGAGACTCTGAATGCTTTGAAGTCAGGTCCAAGTGCTCCTGTCGGAGGGAGATCAAACTGGTGATCTCTTCCCTCAGGGAGACACTCTCACCTTTAAGGAATTTGACTTCCTTTTTCTCCGCCTTCAGTTTCTTTCGACATTTCAGGAATGTGTTGAGCAGAAGCTCATACTTCTCTAGGAGCTCAGCATCAAGGGCAGAGGGGCAATCCTCAGCATCATCATCTTGAGACTCAGGATCAGAGTCAGAGTCGGAGAGAGGGGTGTGAGCTTTTACCTTCCCAGTAAATGGGGGGCAATCTCCTTCTGAGTCAGAGCGACCCATTAGCCCAAAGTAGGCTTCCTCATCATCGCTGGTGTCTGACGTGTCAGATTCACTCAGCGTCTTTGGCTTCTTTGCGATGTAACTCCTCTCCTTCTTCTTGTCTCTTGAGGACCTGTGCTCCTCTCCCTTTCCCTTTTCTCTCTTGCCTTGATGGCAGTCGGCCACGACGTGTCCTGGCTTGTTGCAACCAAAGCATATAATGTCAGAAGAGCGATGTTTGTTCGGTTTGGAAACATACCTGTCAGAGGAATAGTTCTTCTTCTGATCCCTTGAGGAGGAGCCGGTTCTCTTTCTCTGATTCCTCAGCTTGAGGAACTTCTTGAATTCCCTTGTGATAAGGGATAAATCTTCCTCAGATAACTCTGATCCGGAGGAGCTTGGCTCAGAGTCTTCCTCTTCATCCCTCTTCCATGCCCGGGAGGAAGAGACACCCTTACCCTTTCTGGAGTGAATGGCTTTTAGGGCCACCGTCTTTTCCTTGGCCGCGGCTTTCTCTGCTTCCTCTTCAGCCTTCCTTGTGTTCAACTGAAGCTCATAGGACATGAGCTTCCCGAACAGAATCTGAGGGTCGGTTTCCGCAAGTCTGCCAAACTCGCGGATGGCGCAGATCTTTGTGTCCCATTCCTTAGTGAGGGACCTAAGGAATTTATCATTGAGTTCACCGTTAGTGAACACTCTTCCATATCCTTTGAGTGCATTGACGATCTTGAGGAAGTTTTCGAAGGTGACTCCGATCTCCTCCTTTGGCCCTTGTCTGAAGGCCTCATATTTCTGATTGAGGAGGGATCTCCGATCGTCCCTCACTTCATCTGTGCCCTCCATTAAGACAATCAGACAGCTCCAGAGATCCTTGGCTGTCCTGCAATTGCTGAAGTTCTGTATCATAGAGCCGTCAACTGCGCTTACCAGGATGTTCTGAGCTTTCTTGTCGAGTCCGAACAGCACCATTTCGTCCTTGTCCATTTCCGAAAGTTGCTTGGGTACTTTCCTGGTAGGATCAATGGTGGAGGCCTTAGTGGGAATGTAAGGTCCCTCCTCCATTATCATGAAGAGCCGAGGGTCGACCGCTTCCATGTAGAATCTGATTCTTTCCTTCCAGATAGGAAAGTTCAGTCTGGTGCATACTGGGATTTTGCCGGAGTGCTTGAGTCCGTCCATGGAGGATATCTGTCTGCTTCTTGACACTGGGGGCAGGATTCTACTCAAGGTGTGAACCTTTTTGATGAGGAACCTCCCTCTGATACCACTTGAAAGTTCACCTAGTGTCAACTATCTTCACCTATGGGGGGGATTAGGTGACTCTGCAGCGTAATTGCGGAATTAAAGTTTTACCTGCATAAGAAAACAAAACAACCAAGCACACAAGGAACACAGACAATATATAGTGGTTCCCCGATTTGGGTACGTCCACTTTCCCCCTTCGACCTATCTCCCAACACGGGACGACTCGGTCACTTCACCAACAGATTGAAATCCAATCCTTGCACTTACGGAAGGAACCCTTCCACACGTAGGAGTCAACACTCCCACAATCCGGGTTGCACCCAACCCTACAACTAGGGACCAAACGGTCCGTTACAAGGAAATTAAAATCTAGCTTGTAAGAGATACAAACAACGTTTGGAGAGAAGGTGACTCTCTTCGTTTGACGACGTGCTCTTGAAGTCAACGAAGAGTGCACAGCCCTAGATCTCACTTGGAGTGAATCTTTCCCGAACCCGGCGGCGGCTTGAGGCGGCGGCAAGGTTCTCGAAATCAGCAGTAGCGACGGAGAGCAGCAGCAGTGCCAACTTGATTCAAACTTCGTAGCAAAGGAAGCAAGGTCTTCCAACGGTCACACTAAGATCGATCGTCTCAATCGATTTGGAAGGGGAAGGATTTTCCCGATCAACAAATCAAGAGACAAGGGATCTCTGGTTAGACGCGTGAGACGCTATGCTAGCCTAAGCTTCTGTCACCGGGAGATCAGGAAGAATCTGAGATCAGCAGCGGCGACAACCGTACGAGCGGCGGAGATGACCGGCGGAGCAAAATCGCGAGATTAGGGTTTTGTCGTCGGCCGCTCGTTCTTTTTGAAATACCGTGTATCCGTCTTCTTTACTGTTCACAAATACAGTGTATATATACCTTAGGTCAAGAAGATGACCGTTGCGGGTCCCACCAAAGTAAGGACCAAAGTCCGGTTCAAACAGCTGCAGGTAACTTGGACCGGTCCAGAACTTTCAGAAAAATTGCCAAGTCAAATTCGGCGAGAATCATAGGTGATTCTCGCCGAATCGGCGAGAATCACTTATGATTCTCGCCGACTTCTACTTAGCCGAAATCTGACTGCACAGATACAGAAGCCGGGGAGAATCGGCGGGAATCACACTTGATTCTTGCCGATTCGTCGAGAATGCAAAGTCATTCTCGACGAATCGGCGAGAATCACTTAGTGATTCTCGACGATTCTGCCTTAGAAAAATTTCTGGCGGTGTCGAAACTGCCGGCTCCAACCGGCGAGAATCAGCTAGTGATTCTCGACGAGTCGTCGAGAATCAGCTAGTGATTATCGCCGAATCGGCGAGAATCACTTAGTGATTCTCGTCGATTTTTACTTGAGTGATTTCTCCTCTTTCTTTCCTTGAGCTGGTCTTTGGCCCATCCTTGCTCCTTGTCTGCTATTGCTTTACCATAGCCCTGTACTTGAAATTAAGTACACCCCAATAGAGAGAGTACACGTAGGCCAACACACTGATCTGCTCAACGAGGCATTACGTTGCACAGACCCGTGTATATTGACCCACTGCACCCTGACATTGGTGTGTACTTAGCATGGAATATCTGCAAGTACAACTGGAAATATTTCATCAAATACATTGTCTATTTACCTTGGCTTGCACAGGGGCTTCTTCAAATCAGGTACATTGTGGATGCAATACCCAACAAACTTGTTCTAGCTCCCTACTAGAATCTTTCAGTCTTTCCTCATGAGCTTGCAATGACCCCATCAGCTCAGTTATGGAGAGGTATTTTAGGTCTTTCGTTTCTTCAATGGTGGTAACAATGGCATTGAATTTGGGAGGTAAACACCTTAGGATTTTAGGGGCAATCTTCTTGTCTTTCAACTTGTCCCCTAGACTCCTAATTTGGTTTACAATGCCCATTAGTCTTGACACAAATTCTTTTATGGTTTCATTTTCTTTCATGGAAACGTTCTCAAACAATTTCCATTGGTGCTGCAATTTTATTGAGATTACCTTCTCGGAGCCTTGAAACTCACTATAAAGGATGTCCCATGCGCGTCTTGGTGTGGTAGCCCCCATGATCCTTGGGTAGATGTCTTTGCTTACTCCTTGATGCAGTAGGAGAAGAGCTCTTGCTTCTAGCTTTGCTTCTTCTTGCTCTGCTTTCAGGGTTTCAGCTTCTGGCTCCTTTCCTTTGGATGTCTCGACTGTCTTCGTCTCAATATGATGCCACAGACCTTGTGATTGAAGCACAAGACGCATGTGCACGGACCAGAACTCATAGTGTTCTCCATCAAAGATGGGAACACCGGCTTGGGTAAAACTGAACATGTGGGAAGTATTTGGTGCCGCCATATGATGATGGAGATTGGATGAATGTATTGGGATTACACTCAACTACAACCACCCACTGATGGCCATCGAGCAAGAGCAACCTCGCTTTGATACCATGATGAAAAATAGAAAATAAAAAAGCAAGTGGAAAGAAAACGTGGAAATAAAACTCAGGGAAGTTTCTTCTTCATTCATTCAGATTTTCTCATGCTTCTTAGCGTTCATACAACATTCTTATATAGAAGAAAAACATTAATTAAATTCTTGTTATCAGGAACTTTGAAAGATGCAGGGAAATGCTTTGGCTTCTGGCTGCTTTTAAAGCTTTGGCTGTTTCTCCTTCTTCCCGGTAGTTGTGGTGCTTGGAAAACGCAACTGGCTATTGCTCTTCTTCTCTTTGTCTCTTGCATTAAGTACCTCAACATGTACCTTATAACAAAAACATTACATGCACGTCTACAAGGAGAAACAAAAGGAGCATGCAACAAAAGAATGCAAGTATTATCAGATAAAGAGGTCATGCATAACCAAAATCAGATAATTGATCAACAACTATTTTTAAGGTTCTCAATAACTTGGATTTATGTAGTTTAAGTTTAAGAACTTGACAACACCCAGCAAAAATGAACGAAAATGAGGATTCGTGAAGCCAGCCCCAAGTAGTTCACATAAGACAATTGATGATGATGAATAAACTGAAACTAGAAAAAAAATAAAGAAGCACTTAATTGGTGCCACCAATCCTGCCCTTAGAAAGGACAAGTTGTCATTGTTCTCAAAGCACTTGTTCTTTGGAAAATAGAAATTTTTTGGAATAGGATCCAAGAGCAAGAGTCATTATGAATTTAGAGTGTATATCCATAAATGGATGACTCCAGACTCGTCAACATGGACACTGTTAGGAGAGAACTAGAGAGGAATTAGGGTTTGAGAAGGAGGAGAGAAATACCTTGGATATTCTTCAATCCCCCCACAAGAGAGAGTCCCTCGGGTATAAATATACCCGAGCCCAAGAGGGGCCGGCCAGCCCCTCCCACGGGGCTGAACCGGGTGGGTGTTCAGCCCCAATCCGCCGGCTTTAGAGAATGGGGGCTGAACCGGATGGTCAACCGGATGGTTCAGCCCCGTTGGAACCTATCGTCGTCTTCCAGCAAGCGTATGTACGCCCAAAGAACTGAGTCATGTTCTGGGGCGTAACATTACCCTCCCCATCAAGAACAAGCTTGTCCTCAAGGTTGTAGTCTAAGTAGAGCTCCCTGAATTCCAACAGATCCACCCAAGTATTGTGTGCTGCTGACAAGTGTTTCCATTTGACAAGAAGCTCGGAACGGTACTCGGTACCCCGACGTTTCCATTTGAGCATCAAGATCTCCTCGAGTAGCGGACGCAGTTCGCCCGCGATTGTGGCTTCTGGAAGGACTGTGCTGGCATGAATTGTGTCGTCGAGCTTCTGTTTAAGTAGGGAGACATGGAACGTCGGATGAATGCGCAAACCCTTGGGGAGGGTCAAGGTGTAAGCGACCGGACCCACACGGTGAATGATACGAAAGAGCCCATAGTAACGAGGAGCCATTTTCTGGTTCGTCCGGTGGGCCACGAACACCTGCGGGTGAGGGCGGAGCTTGAGGAAGACTTCATCGCCAATGGCGAACTCCCGTTCCTTGCGATGCTTGTCGTCCTGGGCCTTCATGCGATCTTGTGCGGTACGGAGGTTCTCCCGCAGAGTGGCGATAGTACGGTCCCGGTCTCTGAGTGTCTGATCCACGGCCGGAACTGCTGTGCTGTTCGGCTCATAGTTGCTCAAGGAGGGAGGAGGGCGACCATAAACGGCCTCGAATGGGGTCATCTTGCTGGCGAAGTGGTAAGAAGTGTTGTAGCAATACTCGGCCCAATGCAGCCTACTAGTCCATGTCCGCGGCTCGTCCATCACGAAGCAACAGAGGTATGTTTCCACCCCCCGATTGAGAACCTCGGTATGTCCATCTGTCTGGGGATGATTTGTCGTGTTGAAGCGCAGGCAAGTCCCCTGTAATCGAAAGAGCTCCTGCCAGAATTTGCCCACGAACGTCGGATCCCGGTCGGAAATGATAGTACGCGGTATTCCGTGGAGACGGACAATTTCTCGAACAAAGAGCGCGGCGACAGATTCGCCGGTGTACGGGTGGTTCAACGCTAAAAAATGACCATATTTCGAGAGCTTGTCGACCACGACCAATATAACTGTCTTGCCCTGAGACTTGGGCAACCCGTCGATGAAATCCATGGATACTGTCTCCCAGATGAGGTGTGGTATCTCCATAGGGGTAAGCAAGCCAGCCGGAGAAGTCGTGTCATATTTCTTCTGCTGGCATATCTCGCATTGTCGCACAAACTGCTGGATGTCCCGCTGTAACCCCGTCCAAAACACGTTCGCCCGCGCTCGCTGAAGAGTTTGGAATATTCCCGCATGACCACCTGTCGGGGAAGAGTGAAACTCGTGCATCATAACCAATTTCCAGGTGGACTGTGGTGGAATGACCACGCGGTCCTGATAATAAAGCTTGTCATTCAGCATTTGGTAGCCCGGTGTAGTGGGCTGCCCCTGGCGAAGGGACACCACAATGACTCGTAGTTCGGGGTCTCGCATGATCTCCTCCTGAATATCATCGAGAGAGTCGAGTAGGGGGCCCGAAAGTTGGCTGATGGAGCTCTCCGGTAAGCGGGATAAGGCGTCGGCAACTACGTTCTCCTTGCCCTGCCAGTAAAGAATCTCATAATCATAGCCCAACAATTTAGTCACCCGCTTCTGCTGAAGCGGAGAGAAGCGCTGGTCCAAGAAGTGCTTCAGACTCTGATGGTCAATACGGATTATGAAATGTCTCCCCAACAAGTATGGCCGCCACATGGCCACCGCATGAATGATCGTCAGCATGTCCTTCTCATAAGTGGAAAGCCCCCGGGTGCGAGGTGCTAATGCCTTGCTATAGAAAGTCAGAGGCCGGCCCTCCTGCATCAACACCGCCCCGATGCCCACGCCAGAGGCATCAGTTTCGAGCACAAACTCCTTATTGAAGTCGGGATGGGAGAGAACCGGAGTGATCGTCATGGCCTCCTTAAGGGCCTGGAATGTTGCGTCCGCCTCCTCCGACCAATGGAAGGCTTCCTTCTGTAATAATTGAGTCAGTGGACGAGAGATCTTGACATAATCCTTGACAAATCGCCTGTAATAACCGGTGAGGCCCAGGAATCCGCGTAGTGCTCAAACCGTATGAGGGAGAGGCCAGCCATGAAAGTATGCTCTCGATCTTCTTGGGATCCGCCTTGACACCGCTAGCGGAGACCAGATGTCCCAGGTACTCCACCTCTGCTTGCCCGAACGAACACTTAGGCTCTGTTTGGCACGGTTGCAGCGACTGGAGAAGCAGTGGTGGGAAGCAGTGGTGAAATAATCAGCTGTTTTGCAGAGTGGTGACAGAATCTGTGAATCTGTTTGGAAGAACAGCGTTTGCAGTGCTGTTTCAAACATGTAAGACGCATTCACATGAACCAAAACATTTTAAAAATCAATCAAACATATAATCACATTATTATAATGTTTATAAATTATAATATAAATTATAATATATATTATAATATAAAATATAATATAAAATATATTATAAAATATATTATAAAAATAATATAAAAAAGGAGGGGGGGCAGCAGCGCTGCAGCCAAGGCTGCAGGCCTGCAGCGCTGCTGCTGTTTTTGAGTCGCGGAAAATTTCCGCGACTCAAAAACAGCAGCCCCCCGCTAAAAACCACGGTGGCTGATGCCACCGTGGTACCCTTAAATTATGTTTGGCGCAGCGTTTGAAAAATCCGCGGTCAGCCGCTGTCAAAACGCCGCGCCAAACAGAGCCTTAGAATGCTTGGCGTATAGCTGGTGTTGGCGGAGGATGGTGAAAACGTGTTCGACATAGACCACGTGCTCCTCCCAACTGGTACTGTAAATGAGGATATCATAAAAAAAATCAGCACTGATCGACGGAGTAGAGGATGAAAGATCTCGTTCATGATGGCTTGGAACGTGGATGGAGCGTTGGTGAGCCCAAAAGGCATCACCATGAACTCGTAGTGCCCATCATGCGTACGGAAAGCTGTCTTGTGTATGTCCGCCTCCCGCATCTGAATCTGATGGTAGCCCGATCGAAGGTCGAGGTTGGTAAAGAGACGAGCGCCATGCAATTCGTCCAACAATTCCTCGATCAGAGGAATGAGAAACTTATCCTTGATAGTGGAGCTGTTCAGACCTCGGTAGTCCACACAAAACCGCTACGACCCGTCCTTGTTTTTGACCAGGATGATGGGTGACGAAAAGGAGCTAGTACTAGGGCGTATGATACCGGCGGTAAGCATTTCCCGAATGTTGCGCTCTATCTCAGTCTTCTGGACGTACGGGTAGCGGTACGGTTGGACGTTGGTGGGTTCGGCGCCCATCTTGAGCTGGATCTGATGATCACTGAAGCGCGGCAGTGGAAGAGTGCAGGGTGTATGAAATATATCGGCATACTGGGCCAGCAACGCCTGCAACTGAATTGGTACAACTGGAGGAACGGTGGGAGCCGGTGTGACCTCCATAACCACTGCCATCGTGTTGCCCTGAATTTCCAGTCGCTCCAAACTTCGAAGGGAAACTTCCTTCATCAGGGAAGATTTTAGACCCCCCAGACAGTATTGTTTCCCTTGCTGCAAGAACTCCATCGTCATCCGATCCCAGTCAAATGTAATCCGCCTCAGTTGACGTAACCACTGAACCCCAAGCACCATGTCGGAGCCCCTGATAGACGTCAGTGCGCCCTGAGTACACCCTTGTATCAGTAGCTTCACCCCCTTCAGAACACCCTTGCATTGAAGTTTGCTTCCATCGGCCACCATGACATGAAAAGCGGCCCCCTTATCAATCGCGTGCCCCACTCATTGTGCGACCTCGGGATGAATGAAGTTGTGGGTACTCCCACTATCTACCAAAATCGTCACCTTCTCCTGATTAATCTTTCCTGCGACTCGCATAGTGAGGGGTACGCTGCATCCTTCCATCGCCTTTATGGATACCCCAAACTCTGCCAAGTCCAAGTCCCCCTCCAATTCTGACTCGGGGGAAAGCTCATCCTCCACATCCTCATGTAGCATGTAAACTTGTATCTTCTGGCATTTATGACCTGGTACAAACTTTTCGTCGCAGTTGAAGCAAAGACCTTTCTCCTTCCTCGCTTGTAGTTTGGCCCATGATAATCGTGTCACAGTTGGCTTGCCAACCACCGGTATCTCTCGCCCAACAGACGCGGGTGTAGTCATGGGCCTCCCCGTGGTACGGGTTCGCTGTCTATTGAAGCGCTCTCCTGAATGAGGGTCAAGCTGATGGCATAGTTCAGACTGCGAGGCATATAGGCATGCACCTCATCACGTAAGTGGTCTTTTAATCCTGATACAAAACAGCTGAGTAATGTCCTCTCCTCCCAGTGTACTCAATTTGCCAGTTTTTCGAACTCCGTACGGTACTCCAACACGGTTCCCTTCTGACGCAGCTTCTGCAGGAGAGCCTCAAAGTCCTCGTACTCCAACGGCCCGAATCTGGTGGTGAACCCCTCTACAAAATCCGTCCAGGGCACGTAGTCTCTTCCCCTCAAGAACCACTGCATCCACTGAAAGGCGTCATCCTTCAAATGGAAGGATGCTAGTCGCACCCATTCTCCCTCCGGAACCTCTTGATAATTGAAAAAAAGCTCGGCCTTTTGCACCCACTCTAAAGCATCCCCTCCTTTGAATTTAGAAAAATTCATGCGTGTCAATTTCGGAGGCATGTATGCCCGCGGGGCGGCTTGACCTTGCCACCCTTGTTCTTGCTTGTTCCATGTCGGTCGTCTCGGCCCATCGGACCGGTGTTGGTGCCCTGGTAGCCCTGAAATGGCTGACCGCCCCAAGGAGCATCGACGTCGTAGCCTCCCGGAGGACCGTCTCCCCGCGGTGGAGGAAAGATGCCCCCCGCTCCTCCCATTGGTCCTCTGTAAGCCCTGCCCCTCCCTGCTCGTTGTCGGCCCGAATCCATGGCGAACGGCCCCCTCCGAACTCTCCTTGCTCTCCCCGGTGTCGTGCCCACCCTGGAAGCACTGTGTCGCTGTCCCCCGCCCGTATAGGCGCCGATCTGATCGCCGGCGACAACCCCCGGCTCCCCCATCCTGCCACGTAGCCGCCGATCCCGCCAGCTCCGGATCCGCTCGATCCCGCGCCTATACGCGCGGGATCGGCGATCCCGTGATTTCGCCCGCTTGCGGGCCGTGAAATTGGGATGCGTGGGTTTCCGCGGCCTGATTTTGTATTCCGCCGGCCTCTTCGCGCGTCGTCACCTTCCCCTTCAGATTTTGCGCTAATAGCGCCTTGATCTCCTTCATCCGGGTGTCGATCCGTTCTTCCAATCGCTGAGTAGAGGCCCTCATTTCCTCCTCGATGGCGGCCACCGAGTCCGTCAAGCCGACAAAGTTTTCTTCTAGGGCTTCCAGTTGAGTGATTTCTTCTTGCGTGCGAGTGGTAACCATGGTGGAGGACGAATCCTTTGATACTAAATGTTAGGAGAGAACTAGAGAGAAAGAGATTAAGAGAGAACTAGAGAGGAATTAGGGTTTGAGAAGGAGGAGTGAAATACCTTGGATATTCTTCAATCCCCCCACAAGAGAGAGCCCCCGGGTATAAATATACTCGGGCCCAAGAGGACCGGCCGGCCACTCCTACGGGGCTGAACCGGGTGGGTTCAGCCCCAATCCGCCAGCTTTATAGAATGGCGGCTGAATCGGATGGTTCAGCCCCGTTGCAACCTGTCGTCGTCTTCTGCCTGCGAGCGTATGTACGCCCAAAAAACTGAGTCATGTTCGGGGGCATAACAGACACATCATCAAAGGAGGAGGCCAGACGGTGCATTTAATGTAGATATTTTGGGCCCATAAACAGAGATTGTTGGTCATCAATTCAAGGATGTTTCATGAAACGTCTTTGTTTTTATTTCAAATACTTGTACTCACGGAAGAGGAAGGGTTCAAAACTTAGCATTCCTCGTTGTAGCTCCTTCGACCACGCTTGTAAACGCATGGTGTTCAAAGGGTAAAATATTCGCATTTCCAATATTAGAGGAGAGGCTTTGGCGAAACAATAAAAAACTATTTTTGTTTTCGTGCTTCGCTTGCAACTTTCGTTCATTTCATTAGTGGTTGATGCAGTAGCCATAATTCAGATTTCGGCACTTCAAAAGATGTTCAATGATAAAAATATGGTGTGTCATGATGGCCATGCAAAAAAATTATGAACTTCCAATTCCACATACTCCAGCAGTATTCACGGTGCAAGAGGAAACCTCCTCCGTTCATGGTGGTCTCGAAGTTTATTCAAAGAGGAACTCCCACCTTGTACCTTCTAACTTCTAAGGTGGGATAAGTTACACTTGCTTCCACCTCTTTCAGTATTTCATCTGGTAGCTGAGTAGTTTAGTGACTTCCCCGGCACTAATTTGTCACCGACAGGCCAAAAATCAGTTGGATTGGATACTCGTCAACACGTCCTTTCATACATTGGACAACACAATGCCCATCTAGAAAACTCACGCCATACTGGAGGGAGAAATTTTTGGAACCGGAGCCCGTTTCCAAATCTCAGTCTGGGATGCGTATTACTGTGCCGCGTGGAGGAAGGAAAGATGGGGATCAAATCATAAGGAAGGTATATTTTGATTTCCTAGGAGAGATCATATTTGATCTCCTAGAGGATCATTTTTGATCTCTCATTTTTGATCTCCTAGGAAATAAGAAAAGAAGGTATATTTGATATCCTAGGAGATCAAATTTGATCTCCTAGGAGATCACCCGGAGTCCGGACAGAATAATTACGATACTAGAGGACAGAGACCTAGCATGAACTGATTAATGTAAAAGAGAAGAATCCATCCCACAAAGAGTTGATATGCACAAATGGAGTAGGATTTGCAAAATTGTACTCGGAAGGTATCTCATATGACTGCCACTAGTTCACCAGTTCATCTTATATAACAAGTGACGCTTCAATGAACTTTGCCCTCTTGAAAAGAAATGAACATTTGAAACTCGGAGTGTAATAATTATGAAAGAAGATATACGAAAGAGAAAAAAAGAAAAGGATGTCCAAAGGTTATTTACAGGGAAGGGGAGGGCCATATTAATGGGTATTTCATATTTCCCAGAGATATTTCAGTGCAACAATGCGCAACAAAATTCTTAAGAAAAGTGGAGATAACTTTACACACATAAATGGCCAACCCCAGACAAGTCAACAAATGAGGCAAAATTACGCAAAATGGCATGACCCGATGAATCAATTAGATGATGCATACATTAAAGATACTCGGAAAAGAGTATCCAACCTAAGTATTTGGCTTTGGCAAATATTCAAATATTTGGCACTCTTCAGAAGCCAATCACAGATTCAGTAAAAATAATCTTTCAGGAAATAAATAGAGACCCAACCCATTCAATGCTTATTAATAATTGCTCGTCAGTTTCGTTCAACTGGCGCATTTACTGGAAATGATTTGGCTCCATCAACGCATGTAATGTCAAAGGAGCAATAATTCAAAACCTAGCATTCTTGGTCCTACCCCCCTCGGATCACACATGTAATCACTTGGTGTTTTGAAGTGAATGCATTCACATCTCCCAAGTTAGAAAAGGGGCCTCTCCACACACACAAAATGAAAATTCACTTTTGTTCTATGCCTTTGTGTGAATTTTCATTCATTAGTTTGAGGTAAATTATGGTGGCAAGTAATATCTTGTTATTGACGTCAATGAATAAATCAGGTTTCCATAAAAGGGATGATATTAGTTGAAATGTTCAATGAGACAATAGGTTGCGAATGTTGGATTCATGTTTGAGTTTGAAATGTTCGATGTTGAATTGAAGAGGATATATCGGAGATATTTTATGATAACGGATTTTAATATTTGAATAAATTTATTCATATACACATATTTTTTGTAAATATGTACAATTGCACAAATAATGTAAGTTTATAAATTACACAATAAACATATATACACATAATGTATATTTATAAATTACACAAGTAAAAGGCGTTGACGACAGTAAAGGACATAAAGAGTAACAAATGAGAGTGAGATGAGAAAGACGTCGAATCTAAGCTTAGGGAGATGCATGGACTGTGTTAAAGTTAGTAGTAGTTTAGTATTGTTGAGTTTAGTCTCACACCGCCTATCGGTGTTGGGTGTCTTGTTGTTTCTCCTATATTATGCCCATTTGAGGAAGAATAAAATTGCATCTTTCATTTCTCTCTACATAGTATCAGAGCTACGATCAGAAACCTAAAATAATTTTTCCCGTGATTCCGCGTCCACTACTACTCTCCCCCCCCCCCCCCCCGACTCGTGCTTCCGTTTCCGCGAGCTGCTAGGGCTCACGCCCGCCGCTCCCGCTTTTGTCGACGAAGTCGATCGCTGATCCCGTCGACAAGAGCGGCTCCGATTCCGTTGTTGCGGCCGTGTGATGCTTCCGCCTGCGTCATCAACGGCTCCGTCTGCGTCACGACACCAGATCTCGTCAACTGCTTCCTCCAACCTCTCTCCTGTCAAGCGGCATTCTGGCCGTGCTTCCAGCTTCTCCCATCGAGCTCTCTTCTTCTCTTATTCTTCTTCTCTTGCTGCACCCGGCGCAGCTCTTGCCAGCGCCCGATCCCGTTGATCCCATCAGCTCCCCTCTGCATCTTGTAAGAGATCCCGGCGTCTTCTTCCTTGGCGGCTTCTTCCATCCTGGCATCTTCTTCCTCGCTGGTCATCATCAGCAACCTTGCCAGAGCTTATTACTGCTCCTCTCTGGATCTTGTCCCCTCTGCGTACCGCTAGGGCTCCGGCCCTCTTCTCCCGTCGAGGGCTCCGTTCCCCGCCTACTCCAACATCTTCTTCAGCCATTGTAGGCTGCTCCGGGCCCGTCACTGCTGCCTCCGGATATTGTATCCCTCCTTATGGCTCCTATCGTTGCATTGACTGGAGCTCCTCCCGTCCATCCTGTTACCAGAAGGACCTGCTACTGCACTCTTCTTAGTGCTGAGATTCAGCATTTGCCTCCTCCAGATTTGTTGCTCCTATCTTCCTGCCGAGATCTGATGGTCGTGCCTTGCTGCTGCACATAAGCCTCTTCTTCTTCCAGGTCTAGCTTTTCCGTAGTTGCTGTTTTTTTAAGTTGATTGTGGTTGTTGTGTTGTTGTTTGCGTCTCTTTACGGTTTGGCATTCCTCCACGTGATCTGGGTTCATGTACTCGGCAAGGGTCCCACACGTGCATGTGATCTACGTGAGGGGGAGTGTACGTCACGACCTCAAGGCATAGTATATGTCTTCATGCACGTATTCCACATGGGGGGAGTATTTGTGATAACGGCGACTCGGATGCCTCTTTCCCGACTCCTGTCTTTGTCACACATGACCCTCAAGTTGATTTCGTATGTTGTTTTTGTCTCCCTATTTTTTTCTCACTTTGTGGTAAGAATGGTTTGGCATTCTTGGTTGACCTAGTTTCAGCTCTGGATGTATCCAGCGTGATCATGATCGGTTTGTGGACCAACGTCGTGTGGCCTTTGCCCGGTTGTAGTATTCCCGTTGACACGCGGTTGAGCCTCGGTGGCTGTTGTTTTGTCTCATGTTGCCAACCTTCTTTTACCTTCCGTTTTATGTTATGTTCAAGTTGTAGGTTTCCCCTCCAACTTGAGGGGGAGTGTTAAAGTTAGTAGTATTTTAATATTGTTGAGTTTAGTCTCGTACCGCCTATCGGTGTTGGGTGTCTTGTTGTTTCTCCTATATTATGCCCCTTTGAGGAAGAATAAAATTGCATCTTTCATTTCTCTCTACAGAATGAAACACGAAACAAAATATTATAGCTCAGGAGCTTAAAAGAAAGGAAAATATATATTTTTAATACTCGCGATATATTAGCCACGAGATATCGCATGATATATCGGGTAAGACCGATATATAGGGGAATATTTTCAAAAAAGACAGTAACTTCACATGCTGTCAAAACAAGAGAAGTACTAAATGAAATTTGAATGGTTGTCTAATAAATTGTTCATTCCTCAGTATCCTTGCAACTACGTCAAACTATGAATGACTAAAGAAAAAAATGATTCATCACTAGCCTTTCCTGATCCGCCAACCAGACCTCAAGAATCCAACTCGGACAAACTTCTTTTGTCGTGGATGATGGCGTGCCCCCTCCTCCACCATTTGAAGACGATGCTGACGATGCTGATGATGATCCGGTTGATAAGGCAATACAACTCAAGGATGTGAGGCGGCACGATGACGCTAACGGAAGGCTACGCTACAACTTCCGCCCGTGGCATGCTACATCCACTGCAAAGAATTAGCCTTATTTATTTCATTTTCTTGAACTCTATTTTATATTTGGAATATAAAATTATCCTATGTTTCGGTGATAATTTTATATTCATTGCATGTTTTGTTATTTTTAATTTTGAACAATTTTAATGTTGGTGTGCATTTAGCCATTCGGATGGATGAGATTACATCTCCATCAAGAATGGTTAAGGCTTGTTTGTAACTCCTATATAAGGAGGCTTCCTTATGAGATAATTAGACAAGAACTAACTTAATTCCTCCTTTGAGAAATTTCGGCCAAGAGGAGACTCTCCAAGCCGCCGCCCCCTTGCTTGTGGTGTGAAGCCCCCCCCCCCTGCTCCCTCCATCCGTTCGGTGCGACTCCGGCGCGGCTTCCTTCGGTGCGACTCCTTGGAAGAAGGTTGCAAACCCTTCGGTGTGACGCCGGTGGATCCGTGGAGAGAGTGATTCTCCCACAGTTATCTTGTGTGAAAAGCTTTCCGGTTGGGTAATCTCTTCCCTCACCCTAGTGTGATTCTCTTCTTTAGTTGTGGTGGTTTCGCACTCGTTTTCTCCGGATATTTAATTTAATCGCTGCAAGTTTTGGATCGAAATCGCCGTTGCTAGGCTTTTTAATTCCAGATTGGGTGGATCCTATTTGCCTGAGCGGATCTTGGCCTATAGCCTTGGTCTTGCTCTCAAAAAGGAGTGTCAACCTTTGTGTTTTCTTGGGGAATATTCCGACTCAAATTTCCGATCGTTGTTTTCGAGTCGACCATTCTCCCTTTGTTATTTGTGCTGCGTTCTTGCGACGAGAAGTTATTGTGGGCGATAGGTGCTGTGTAGGTGCGGTAGATCTACGACGTGTAGTGCGTAGAAAGAGCGTTAGCTTCGTGGAGATCTCCGATTCCGGACGCCCCTACACCAATTTGGTATCAGAGGCGGTCGTCTCAATTTCCTAATTGAAACGTCCTCGCTTGATGCTCCATCAAAACGGAGAAAATAATCAAAAAAAATAATTCGTTGGTCTGCCAATAGCGGGCTAAAATCTGCATTTTTCAGCGAAATTTCAAAAAAAAAAATTTTAACGATCTGCGTGTTACTCACATCAAGCATTTATAAAAATATCTTATTTTCAGTATAGCTACAGCCCTACGAAAATTCATCTTTCCAAGGTTTTTCCTAATCCTGAATGCGCACTAGGTTAGGATCGAAATATTCGGCTCCGTCTACGTCTAGGATGGCTGCGAATGAGCATGTAGATCCCAACACTGAGGCCATAGCGGGGCTGCGTAACGAGATGACTGAACTTAGGAACATGTTAGCCCAGTTCATACAAACCCAAGCTAGGCCACCCCCACCACCCGCTAATGTTGAGTTGCCCCGCCGGCGCCAACACATCTCCGATTCGGATTCTGATGGGGACTCCCCATGAGTGCCCCCTCGTGGTCGTCGCCACGAGCGAGAGTTTGACATTACCAGGGCCGTCAAGATTGAGGCCCCACTTACGACGGCATGGGAGATCCACAAAACTTCCTTAATTGGACGGTGGATATGGAATGTTACTATGACTGGCACCATCTCACGGACCCCCAAAAGGTCCAAATTGCCAGGATGAAGCTGACAGGCCGTGCCAAAACTTATTGGCTGAATGAAGAGTATAGGCTAGGAGTTGGGGACGGAGACCCAATTATTGGGTGGACCGTAATGAAGAATTTGTTGACCGATCAGTACGTCCCCGCGTACCATCGGACACAGATGTTTGACGAGCTTGCCACCCTGCGGCAGGGTTCAAGTTCAGTAGCGGAGTATATGGGAGAACTGAAGGACCGAATGGTACGTTGTGATCTGAAGGAAATCCCCGAGGTCACCCTTTCTAGGTTCCGTAAGGGGCTTCAACCCGATATTCAGCGGAAGCTCTTACGATATGGCCACACGGATCTAAACACGACATTCAATGCCGCCCTCGACATTGAGAAACACTTAGCATCTAAGGCTCACTCCCATTATTCCCATACGAAGGGAAAATCCACTACCAGAGCATCTTCCTCCACATATCAGGACAAAGGGAAGTTCCGGTCCGCCGAGTCAAAGTCTGTCGTGATCACTGCTAGGAACACTAAGAACCCTGCGAGCGAACGTATTCCCATCGGAAAGGTTAGCAAGACTAACGTCATATGTTACTCTTGCGGCATTCAAGGTCACTACGCCTTTGAATGCCCAACGAAGACTAAATCCATAGCCTTGTTAGAGTCGACGACCGATCTTGCGGATTACGTTTATGAGGCTGCTGAGGAGAGCGACCCAGAAGGGGTCCCAAGTGACTTAGAGGACGATCACCCCCTTATGGTGATGCGTTGTATCTTGACCACTCCTCGTCCATTAGATGATTGGAAGAGGACGAGCATATTTTCTCTGATTTTTAAGAGTGGCGAGAAGCTTTGCAAGCTGATTGTTGATAGTGGTAGTTGTGTGAATGTCGTATCTGAGAACGCCGTTGCACGTATGTCCTTGACCACGAAACCACACCCAACCCCATATAAGGTCGCTTGGATCAATAAGATCTCTGTACCCGTTACCAAGCGATGCCTGATCCCACTCTCATTCAAATCCTACATTGATGAGGTGTGGTGTGATGTCCTTCCGATGGACGCTTGTCATGTGTTGTTAGGCCGCCCTTGGCTATACGACCGTGATGTTACACATTTTTGTAGAGCCAACACTTATGAATTCAAATTCAATGGTAAAACCATCACTTTGAGGCCGACCATCCCAAAGGAGCCCGTAGTCTTGGCTAAGGACACCACTATTCCGGTAGAACGGAAAACGTTGAATCTAGTTGGTAGGAAAGAGTTTGAGAGAGATCCGTTCTTTGATGGAATTATGTATGTGTTAGTCCTCCTAAGTGCGAAGCCCGATTCTAGCATTTTGGATGAGTTACCTAGTGAGTTACGGGTACTGTTGGAGGAGTATAGGGACGTGTACCCGGATGAGTTGCCGCCCACGTTACCCCCGCTTAGGAATATCCAGCATGCAATAGATCTCATCCCGGGGTCTTCCTTGCCAAATCAGCCCCATTATCGACTCCACCCCGCAGCTCACCTGGAGTTGCAGTCCCAGATAGAGGGTTTGCTAGAGAAAGGTTTTATTAGGACTAGTATGAGTCTGTGTGCTGTACCAGCCCAACTTGCCCCCAAGAAGGATGGTACATGGAGGATGTGCGTTGATAGCCGGGCTATCAACAAAATCACCATCAAGTATAGGTTCCCCATTCCCCGCCTAGATGATTTGTTGGATGTCTTGTCTGGAGTCGCCGTATTCTCCAAATTAGATCTTCGGAGTGGCTATCACCAGATTAGGATACGAGAGGGCGACGAGTGGAAGACGGCGTTTAAGTCGAAGGATGGTCTGTACGAATGGCTTGTGATGCCCTT
This sequence comes from Platanthera zijinensis, assembly GCA_039513925.1. Classification (NCBI taxonomy): domain Eukaryota; kingdom Viridiplantae; phylum Streptophyta; class Magnoliopsida; order Asparagales; family Orchidaceae; genus Platanthera; species Platanthera zijinensis. The sequence goes on from CM077085.1 coordinate 119,074,330, forward strand.
TGGGTTATCCAACGCCCCTAGTACCTTCTCCCGGATGATGACACATGTCTTTCAGCCATTCATGGGGAAGTTCGTTGTCGTCTACTTTGACGATATTCTGATTTATAACACCTCTACTGTCGAGCACATCTCCCACATGAGAGTGATCCTTTCCACCCTGCGGAAGGAGACTTTATTTCTCAATCTTAAGAAGTGCACTTTCTATGCTTTGGAGGTAGAGTTCTTAGACTATATAGTCGGCTCTAAGGGTATTCGAGTTGATCCGGGCAAGGTTCAGGTCATTAAGGACTGGCCCGTGCCAATCACCCTACGTGAGGTGCGTAGTTTCCATGGGTTAGCCACGTTTTATCGTCGTTTTATACGAGACTTCAGTAGTATTATGGCGCCTATCACAGACTGTATGAAGAAGGGAGAGTTTACGTGGACGAAGTCCGCCACCTATGCTTTTGAACGAATAAAGGAGCTTATGACTGAGGCACATGTCTTACGTCTACCTGACTTTGCTAAAGTCTTTGAGCTCACATGTGATGTGTCTGGGGTAGGGATTGGAGGTGTCTTGAGCCAGGAGGGCCATCCCATTAGTTATTTTAGCGAGAAGTTGTTCGACCCTAAGCTGAACTATTCAAATTACGATAGGGAATTTTATGATGTAGTCTGATATCTACACCATTGGAGGCACTATCTCCTCTCCAAGGAGTTTGTGATCCTCTCCGATCATGAGGCTTTACGTTTCATCAACGGCCAGCATAAGATCAGCCCACGACACGCTAAGTGGGTAGCTTTCTTACAAGGTTACACGTTTAATCTCAAGCACCTTAAGGGAGCTGATAACCGAGTCGCGGACGTCCTTAGTCGTCTGATTATTTTACTCACCTTTATGGAAGTACATGTTGTAGGATTTGAGCGGATTAAGGATGAGTACGCCACGTGTCCTGACTTCTAGGACTTCTATTTATCTTCCCAGGATAGCTCCCCCACGACGATATCTGCATACGTCATCAAGGACGGTTACCTGTTTAGCAACGGGAAGCTATATATCCCGTAGTCATCGTTACGACTACATATTATATGGGAGTTGCATAGCGGAGGGTTGAGTGGCCACTTCGGTAGAGATAAGACCATTACGTTAGTCGAGGACAAATTTTATTGGCCAAAACTTAAGGTTATGGTGGGACAGGTAGTGAGTAGCTGCCGCACGTGTCAGGTGTCTAAAGGTAGTAAAACCAACGTAGGATTATATACACCCTTGCCTATTCCCTCCATGCCTTGGGTAGACGTTAGTATGGATTTTGTATTAGGCCTCCCCATTACCCTACGCCGTCACGACTCAGTTTTTGTAGTTGTGGATAGGTTTTCAAAGATGGCTTATTTCATCTCATGCAGTAGGACAAACGATGCGTCTCACGTCGCTAAACTATATTTTAAAGAAGTTGTTAGTCATCATGGAGTGCCAAAGACCATAGTATCGGATAGGGACGTCAAATTCACTAGTTATTTTTGGAAAACTCTTTGGATATTAATGGGAACAAAATTATTGTTTTCCTCCGCCTATCATCCCCAAACTGATGGGCAGACGGAAGTGGTTAATCGGAGCTTAGGAAATTTGTTACAATGCCTTGTGAGTGATCACAAGAGCACTTGGGATCTTCTCCTTCCCCATGCCCAATTAGCCTACAATAATTCCAAGAATAGGTCTACGGGTCTGTCTCCGAATGAGATTGTCCACGGGTATAAGGCTCATGTGCCTCTTGACTCGGTGTCGTTGCCCCCAACGTACAAGGCAAGTCAGTTTGCACAATCCTTCGCCCAGCACATCCATGATTTACACGCACGTATACGGGCCACTTTGACTACGCAATATGACTCTTATCAAGCGCACGCTAATTTACATAGGAGAGTATCAAACTTCAAAATTGGCGATCTAGTTTTAGTCCGTTTGGTTCCCGAACGCTTGCCAACTGGCACCGTTAAAAAGTTAGCACCAAAGCGCGCTGGCCCTTTTCGGATTGTTAAGAAGTTAGGTGACAACGCTTTCGTTTTGGACTTGCCTGCTGATTGGGGTATCTCTCCCATTTTTAACGTTTCAGATTTAACTATGTTTGTGTCACCACCACAAGAGTTGATTTCTTTGTCGTCTTCTTCTCCCACTCTAAATTCTCATGGGTTGGGGAGTGGTAGTACGGATGATCTCTCTCTTTCAGTCCCCACAAGTATATCATCGGATGGTAAGTTGCCTTCTTTCCTGCCTACTGCTAATATGTTCCCCAGGTTTCCACGGACGTTTTCCACTCCAGAGATGATACTTGCTGCTGAGCCTGTTACCACTGCTGATGGCAACACCCACCGCTTTCTCATCCGTTGGCGTGATCGGCCCCCTTCGGATGACTCTTGGGTACTCGAGATAGATCTGCAAAGTTTGGATGCCGCTCTCCTTCACCGCTATCGCTTGGACCACGCAACGGAGATGCGTACATTTGAGCGGGGGAGGATTGATGGCATGCCCCCTCCTCCACCAATTGAAGACGATGCTGACGATGCTGATGATGATCCGATTGATATGGCAATACAACTCAAGGACGTGAGGCGGCACGATGACGCTAACGGAAGGCTACACTACAACTTCCGCCCGCGGCGTGCTACATCCACTGCAAAGAATTAGCATTATTTATTTCATTTTCTTGAACTCTATTTTATATTTGGAATATAAAATTATCCTATGTTTAAGTGATAATTTTATATTCATTGCATGTTTTGTTATTTTTAATTTTGAACAATTTTAATGTTAGTGTGCATTTAGCCATTCGGATGGATGAGATTACATCTCCATCATGAATGGTTAAGGCTTGTTTGTAACTCCTATATAAGGAGGCTTCCTTATGAGATAATTAGACAAGAACTAACCTAATTCCTCCTTTGAGAAATTTCGGCCAAGAGGAGACTCTCCAAGCCGCCGCCCCTTGCTTGTGGTGTGAAGCCCCCCCCCCCCCCCTGCTCCCTCCATCCGTTCGGTGCGACTCCGGCGCGGCTTCCTTCGGTGCGACTCCTTGGAAGAAGGTTGCAAACCCTTCGGTGTGACGCCGGTGGATCCGTGGAGAGAGTGATTCTCCCACAGTTATCTTGTGTGAAAAGTTTTCTGGTTGGGTAATCTCTTCCCTCACCCTAGTGTGATTCTCTTCTTTAGTTGTGGTGGTTTCGCACTCGTTTTCTCCGGATATTTAATTTAATCGCTGCAAGTTTTGGATCGAAATCGTCGTTGCTAAGCTTTTTAATTCCGGATCGGGTGGATCCTATTTGCCTGAGCGGATCTTGGCCTATAGCCTTGGTTTTGCTCTCAAAAAGAAGTGGCAACCTTTGTGTTTTCTTGGGGAATATTCCGACTCAAATTTCCGATCGTTGTTTTCGAGTCGACCATTCTCCCTTTGTTATTTGTGTTGCGTTCTTGCGACGAGAAGTTATTGTGGGCGATAGGTGTTGTGTAGGTGCGGTAGATCTACGACGTGTAGTGCGTAGAAAGAGCGTTAGCTTCATGGAGATCTCCGATTCCGGACGCCCCTACACCAGTGGAGCCAAAGGATGCTTGCAATCCTACGATGATCATAGGAGAATAAAAGTAGTCAGACTTGATAGGACCATAAGCAAAAAAAGAAAGAAATAGAAATGATGTACATGCTACATACCAAACTTTTCAATTCCATGTTTTAAATGCCAAAGTAAAAAAAGAAAGCAACACAAAAAGTACAATACAATCCTCTGCATTACTGTGAACTTTACAAATAACATAAGATTAGAATAAAAACTAAGTATTTAAAAAATTATATGAAAACAGAAACCGAGGAAAATATGGGAACATATAGTATTAAGTCAGTTTGGAGAGCAGAGGTTGAGATGTCATCAGTTAGCTTCCACAAAAACTACCAAGGAAGATTACATTCAAGATAATATGGAAGATTATTAGTTGTGATTAGTCATTATTATCAAGTCGTATTTATAATACCTTCTAAGGATAATTTAGTCTCTTTGGATCCTTACTCAAGTATATGTATGAGTATATGCTAGTATTATGGGATTATTATGTTATGTGCCTACTTTGTTGGGTTGTCGCCTGTCGGAGAGCGGAGGGTGGAGGATACAGGGGGTTGTTAGTCTTAGAAATGGCGGAGGAGATGAGAGAGAGGTTGAAACCCTAGAAGGGAGGAGGTGAGAAGGAGAAGAACTTGGGAAGAGAAGAGAACTTGCTTTCTTTCTTGCATGAAACCTACAAGACCCCCAAAGGCCCATATATAAAGGCGCCGATGGCATGCGGTAAATACACACATTCATCGAATAATAAAAGCAACAACATGACTCGACATAATAATAAAAATAATGACACTCGATAACTGACGGCGGATCTGTAACATCCCATTCGTCCTTGACATTGAACTTGCCCCCAAGATTGAACTCCACGTGGATGGTCGGCTCCTCGGGCAGCTTGATCTCCCGCAATAACAATGTTTGAACGGGTGTAGCGGAAGTGGCGGTGGCGGCAAGTAGCGGTGACGGCGGCGGAGAAAAGGCGCGCAATGAAAGTAAGGGCTTCCGCAAGGTCGGTGGAGCGATGGTGAGCAGCAGCAGCAGGGAGGGCGGAGCGACGACGGCCGGCAGCAGGAACGGGTCCATGGGGGTCACCAGAGCACATGTCGGTGGAGCATGTATCGGTTGTGGCGGCAACTGCACGAGGCGAGTCGGTGGCGGCTGTAACACCCATATCTGTCGCATAGCATATAGCAGTAGGTCCGGTCGGGGCCCGACGTCATATACCACGGACAGACCGGTGGGTTACTCAATGAAACCATTCAACCAATACACACGTCCTACACAGAGCATCTAGCGGAAGCAATTTGTTAAGTTGCAACAATAAGAACCCAGCCAACAAGCATGAATGTCCACTAACAAACCAAACAGGAATGAAATACAAAGTACCAAAAAGTACTGGCTTTATGGCCTTACAACAGTTCACTTGAATAAAATTGTGTTTTTCAAACTTCGGCTCGCAGGTCGGCCACACATGAACTAATAAAGTAAACACACAAGACCTTCAAGGGCCGGCTCAGAAACTTGGGCTTTGGCCCGCTATTTGCCGCTCGGCTCCGCAGCACCTGCAAGCACAAATCACCGCAACGGTGGCAAACAAGAATAACGGTCAGCTAAAGCTGACCAAATTATAACGATTCAGCCCCCAAACTCGGGGCGGCAAAGCTTCTTCCCTGCACTTGTTAGCATAGCAAGTAATATAGAGAATAAGCACAACATCACAGGTGCAGGCTCACACGGTCACACACTTCGTGCTCTCAGGGCACTAGCACGGTGAACCCGGTCATAACCGTGGTCTCACCACCATCCCTTGGACGGCAAATCTCGCGAGCATTTTTAGTCTTTCCGGTCTAAGCCTAAGACTCGCACGACCATGTCAATGGCCAGTCCCTTTTTCAAGTATCTGACACCAAACACCATAGCCCGGGTCTGCATCCACTTGCCTGTTGCTCACACCGTCTAGTCACTTTAAGACGTACGTGCGGGCCAAGGTTCTCTCGGATCCCAAAATTCGATCACACAAGCACATAACCCAGTTATGTTCATGGTTGGCTCCCAGGCCACCAAGATGGCAGAAATGCGTTTCCGCCAAGTTTTCCGGGTGCGCCTTGGGGTTAATCCCCAAGGATCCCTGCTGCAATCTACCCCGTAGAAACCCGAAAACAATCAAAGGCGCGGAGTCTTCTCCGGCTACTATGCAATGCAACATCACCGATCAAGACCAACTTGTCCGGGTAGGCTTCACACATCATGTCTATGTCCGTACTACGATTCTGGACTCTAACAAGGGGGACTTTACATATCTACCCCAAGGAACACCGCAAACTCATCGCACACTCGCAGGAGCGGGTTTTCCCATGCAAAGGAAGAAGAGCTTCAAATGCTCAAGATGAAAATCTTTACCCTAGCATTCTTCCTCGGAGCCATGGAAAACTACGCGGATGAAAAGCACCGCGATGATCTCGCCTCCGCAGATCTGGGCTCGGTTTGCGATTTGGCGCTCTGAATCTCCTCCGGCGACCGAATCTTCCTCTTCCTCCAAGCTCCTTGCTCTCCCTTCTCTCTAGGATTTAGAGAGAGAGGATGAAAATGGAATGAGGGTATGAACCTATTCCCGGATTAAAACCTATCCAGGACAGCCCTGAGCATGGAGATCCCAAAGCAAGGAAACGAACGGCTGCGATTCAGCCCAAAAAACCAAAACCTGGGCCGAACACGGGTTGCGACACGCCCGTGTCCAAGGCTGTGTCACTCATTCGCCATCAAAACCGTCGCGGCCCAAAAAGAACACGGCACTCGACACGCCCGTGTCACCCAGTACACGCCTGTGTAGCTGAGCGTGTTCCTCCAACGACAAGGTCCAAAACAACCAGAGCACGACACGGCCATGTGACACGCCCGTGTCACCTGCCGTGTGCTAGACACGCCCGTGTCCCAGGCCGTGTAGCTGTCTTAGCACAACTCGCCAAACGACCCGAGCAGGACACAGGTATTCGACACGCCCGTGTCAAATTTCACATGCCCGTGTCGGGCCCGAACACGCCTGGGCTCAGGCCGTGCGCCCTCACTCAACGATCGTTGAGTGGAAAGCTTTGAGTGGCTGACACGCCCTGGGACACGCCCGTGTCCCAGGCCGTGTTCACCCCCCCCCCCCCCCCGACGACCGTTGACTCCAAAATCGTCGACCACACGACCAACGCCGAACCCGAGCACGACACGCCCTGGGACACGCCCGTGTCCCAGGCTGTGTCACCTCTACCAAATCCCAGATTTGGCTCAAAACGCCACCCGTCACTCTTTTGAGTTTCGGGGCGTTACAACTCTCTCCCTCTTAAAAGAATTTCGTCCACGAAATTACCAAAGGAAAAGAAAACAGAAAACCAAAAGCGGTACCTGAGTGAAATAACTCTGAGTACTCCTCAAGCATGGTCTGCTCCCGTTCCCAAGAGAGGTCCTCACGATCGCAATTGTCCCAACGGACCTTGACCATTCTGATCTCCTTGTTACGAAGTCGCTTGACTTCAGAGTCCTCAATACAAACGGGTTTGACCCTAGTTGTCAACCCTTCGTCCACCAGTACTTGATCAACTGCGATCACCTGCGAAGGCTCTTGCACCGCCTTCCGCAACACTGATATGTGAAATACGTCGTGTAGACCACTCAACTCCACCGATAGATTCAGACGGTAAGCCACTTCACCGATCCGCTCCAGGACCTCAAATGGTCCAAGGTATCTCGGGCTCAGCTTCTTCAAGCGTCGCACCCTTGAAACACCCTTGAACGGCTTTATCTTCAGATACACCCAATCGCAAACCGCGAACTCCACGTTCCAGTGTTTGGCATTGTAGTATTTAGCTTGTCTATCCTGAGCGATCATGAAACGCTCCCGAATGGTTCGTACCACTGAAGTAGCGTTTTCCACCTCTTGCTTTTTGTACAACCTTGCCTCACCCGTTTCTAGTCATGACAACGGCGTGCGACACTTCCTACCATATAGGGCCTCGAAGGGCGTCATTTGTATACTCGCTTGGTAGCTATTATTGTACGCAAATTCCACCAGATACAGGTGGTCTTCCCAATGTTTTCTAAAGTCTAGAACATATATGCGGAGCATGTCCTCCATGGTTCTGTTGACCATCTTGGTTTGTCCATCCGTCTGCGGATAGAAGGTTGTGCTGAAATTCAACTTAGTTCCGAGCATCTGTTGCACTAACCGCCAATCATTGGACGTGAACCGCCCATCTCGGTCACTCACGATGTTGCGGGGTACACCGTGAAGCCGCACAATATTATCCACATATAACTTGGCCAATTTCTCCACAGAATCATCCTTCCTATGTGGAATAAAGTGCGATACTTTTGTTAACCAATCTACAATCACCCAGATGGCGTCGTTTCCCTTCTGCGACCTTGGCAAGCCATGCACAAAGTCCATCGAAATGTCGTCGAACTTCCACTCCAGAATAGGCAAAGATTTCAAGAAACCCTCTGGCTTTTGGCACTCTGCCCTCACTAAGGCGCAAGTCTGGCACTTAGCCACATATAGTGTCACATCCTTCTTGAGTCCTGGCCACCAGAACAACTTCTTTAGGTCCCGGTACATCTTCGTGCTCCCTGGGTGGATTGAGTACTTTGTATGATGAGTCTCGTACATCAACTCCGCCCGTAGATTTCCCACGTTTGGGACACACAAACGATTGTTCTTCCTTAGTAGCCCATCTTCAACTGAAAACTGGGAATTTGACCCATCCAATGCTGCATCCATGAGCTCCTGCATGCTTCTATCCAATACCATAGCCTGCCGAATGCGATCAGTCAGGTCATACTGAACTTCCGTCCAGTTCAATAACGCTTTGGCGCTAGTCTGCTTGTCCACACAACAGATCTCTAATGCCTCCAACTCCCGAATTATCCTCTCATCATGAACCGACAACCAGTTGGCTTGGGCGGGAGCCCTGCGACTCAACGCATCCGCAACTGCATTGTCTTTCCTGGGTACATAATGAATTTTGAACGTGTAGTCCCCCAGGAACTCTATCCATCTCCGCTGCCTCATGTTCAAATCTTTTTGATCCAACAGGTATTTCAGGCTCCTGTGATCGGTATAAATATCGACTTTTACGCCGTACAAATAATACCTCCACAGCTTTAGCGCAAAAATCATGGCCGCCAACTCCAAGTCGTGGACCGGATAATTCCTTTCGTGCACTTTCAGCTGACGCGAGTCATACGCAATAACACTACCATGTTGCAGCAGCACGCAGCCCAAACCACTGCCTGAGGCATCGCTGTAAATCTCAAAACCTTCGGTCCCACTCGGCGAACTTAGTACTGGCGCCGTGGTCAACCGACTCTTCAGCTCTTCGAACGCTTGTGCGCACTTACGCGTCCATACAAACTTCTGATCTTTCCTTGTCAACGTCGTGAGAGGTAACGCTATCCGCGATAAATTCTCCACGAAGAGCCTGTAATAGCCGGCAAGCCCCAGAAAACTCCGGACTTCCGCTACCGAAGACAACACAGGTCACTCTCGTATCGCAACAATTTTCGCCGAATCTACCGCAATCCCTTCTCCACTGACTATGTGACCAAGGAACGCCACTGAGGATAACCAAAACTCGCACTTAGAGAACTTTGCGTAAAGTTCGTTCCTCCTCCGCGTCTCCAAAACCAGATGCTTGAAGTGATCTTCTTCGCACTGCAAGTACACCAATATATCGTCAATAAAGACGATCACAAAACGGTCTAGGTACTCCCTAAACGTTCTGTTCATCAGATCCATGAATACGGATGGCGCATTAGTCAGCCCGAACGGCATGACCGTAAACTCGAAATGCCCATACCTTGTGTTGAACGCTGTCTTTGGGATATCACTCTCCATTATCCTCAGCTGATAGTAACCGGACTTCAGATCCAATTTTGAATATACCGACGACCCGACTAACTGATCGAAAAGATCATCAATCCGTGGGATCGGGTATTTGTTCTTTTCCGTTAACTTGTTCAGTTCTCTGTAGTCGATACACAGCCGCAAACTTCCGTCCTTCTTCTTAACAAAGAGGACCGGTGCGCTCCAAGGCGACGAACTTGGACGCACATAACCTTGCTCCATCAACTCCTCCAGTTGAACCTTTAGCTCCGCCATCTCCTTAGGCGCCAACCTATAAAGAGAGCGTGACACAGGTTTGGCACCTGGCACTAGCTCGATGGTAAAATCGATCTCTCGCTGCGGTGGGGCTCCGGGAAGATAGTCCGGGAACACGTCGGGGTACTCGCATACCACTGGGATACCATCCAAAGTGGTCTTAGGCTTTACAGCCTCCACTAACGTGAAGAACATCTCTGCTCCGGCACAACCGCCTTCACCACCTGAAGAGAAGATATCAACGCCTTGCTCGACCCCTTCAATCCCGCAAACGTTGTCTCCTGCCCAACACCCAGCTTGACCTCTTTACGGTTGCAATCAATAAAAGCCTTCTGCTCTGAAAGCCAGTCCATACCGAAGAGAACGACGAACTCTACTAGCGGCAGGAACGATGCTAGTAAGTCGAACTCCTGACTCCCAATATAAACCCTTACGGCACAAACTCTGTCCGCACGTATAGAACACCCATTCAGCAGCAACACGTCAAATTTGTCCTTCGCCATCGAAGAAGGGACTCCGATGCGCGATATGAAACCTTCGGACAAAAAGGAGTGTGAAGCTCCCGTATCGAATAGTGCCCTTGTCGGACTATCGCAAATCAAAAAAAGGCCTATACAAACAGTAATAAGCTAACAAGCACTAGGTAACAGTATTTAAAGCTAACTTGCTATAAATTAAACCGTACCTGTCACCACATCCGCTTGCTTGATGGCCTCCTGCTGGCCCAGATTATAAACTCTCGGTTGAGTCGGAGCATAGTGGGACGCAGTTGGCTCCACCGCCTTGCCCTTTTCTTCATAAGTTGCTCCTTGCTTTCTCTCGGACTTTGGACGTCCGCTCCAACAGTCACGGGCGAAATGTCTCGTCTTCCCACAAGTAAAACAAGCGCCCGGGGTTCGGTTGGTAGTTTCCCCCGAGGCACCCGAAGAAGGGGCTGGACCCGACATCCTAGCCTTCTTATTCCACCTTCGAAAACCAGACTTTGAAGTCGGCACTTTGAACTCTGACTTCCTACCACTGGAGTCCTTCTTTGCCTGAACATTCTTCATATCTTTCTCTAAAGACCGGGTCGTGTTGACCAAGGTTAGGAAACCCTGCGTCATCGGCCCCGATAGTAGCAGTCTCAAGTCATCCCTTAGACCTTCGTAGAATCGGCTTGTCTTGCGCTCCTCATCAGCAAAGGTAGCGCTTGCATACTGACCTAATCGAGTAAACTCGTGGAGATAGTCATCCACGTTGCTCTCACCTTGCACTAGCTTCTGGAACTTATTTTGCATTGCTATCCTCTGAGCTGAGGAGAGGTAGCGAGCTAAGAACAGTCTCGAAAATTCATCCATCGAGACGTCCGTCAACTGCTTACCCCTCAGATGGTGTAGCTCAAAGCCCTCCCACCATAATCTTGCGTCACCATCCAGCAAGAACGTGGCAATTGTGGTCTTCTGCCACTCTTCAGTCTCAGTAGCTATCAGCACTCTCTTAATTCTAGAGAGTCAATCCTCTGCTTGAGTTGGGGTTCCCGTCCCCGAGAACACAGGAGGATTGAAGCCCATCACGTGCTTAAGCTGCTTATTCGTTGCTCTCTTAGGCAACACTGGCTCCACTACCACCTGTTCCATTCTCCTTGGCTCTGCCGCTTGGAGCGGTACTTGCTCCACAGCAGGAGCAGGCTGATGCACCTGCCTCGCAGGCTGCGCATTGATCATCGAAAACACAGCCTCCGTTACCAATCGAATGGTCTCAGCTGAAGGAGGTGTTGCAGGCGCATCATTTGGTGTACTGCTTGCCTCAGAAACTAGACGTTCTGACGGTCCAGCACCACTCCTGGTCACCTATAATCGTACAAAACACCGATAAGCGACCAAACAACATTGCAAAACGCAATTATAGGAACACGCAGGTTCCTCAAACATGTGTATTTTAATTCCTAAGTAAACATTCATGGATTCTTTTCATGTTATAACGATGACGCACACATATGTGCTCACCACCCCTTAAAGTGAATTCGTCCACGAATTCATTTAAGCCTTACCGAAACCGGTAGTCTGATACCAAATTGTAACACCCCTATCTGTCGCATAGCATATAGCAGTAGGTCCGGTCGGGGCCCGACGTCATATACCACGGACAGACCGGTGGGTTACTGAATGAAACCATTCAACCAATACACACGTCCTACACAGAACATCTAGCGGAAGCAATTTGTTAAGTTGCAACAATAAGAACCCAGCCAACAAGCATGAATGTCCACTAACAAACCAAACAGGAATGAAATACAAAGTACCAAAAAGTATTGGCCTTATGGCCTTACAACAGTTCACTTGAATAAAATTGTGTTTTTCAAACTTCGGCTCGCAGGCCGGCCACACATGAACTAATAAAGTAAACACACAAGGCTTTCGAGGGCCGGCTCAGTAACTTGGGCTTTGGCCCGCTATTTGCCGCTCGGCTCCACAGCACCTGCAAGCACAAATCACCGCAACGGTGGCAAACAAGAATAACAGTCAGCTAAAGCTGACCAAATTATAACGATTCCGCCCCCAAACTTGGGGCGGCAAAGCTTCTTCCCTGCACTTGTTAGCATAGCAAGTAAAATAGAGAATAAGCACAACATCACAGGTGCAGGCTCACACAGCCACACACCCCGTACTCTCAGGGCACAAAGTCGGTGAACCCGGTCATAACCGTGGTGTCACCACCATCCCTTGGACGGCAAATCTCGTGAGCATTTTTAGTCTTTCCGGTCTAAGCCTAAGACTCGCACGAACATGCCAATGGTTAATCCCTTTTTCAGGTATCTGACACCAAACCACATAGCCCGGGTCCGCATCCACTTGCCTATTGCTCATACCGCCTAGTCACTTTAAAACATACGCGCGGGCCAAGCTTCTCCCGGATCCCAAAATTCGATCACACAAGCACATAACCCAGTTATGTTCATGGTTGGCTCCCAGGCCACCAAGATGGCAGAAATGCGTTTCCGCCCAGTTTTCCGGGTGCGCCTTGGGGTTAATCCCCAAGGATCCCTGCTGCAATCTACCCCGTAAAAACCCAAAAACAATCAATGGCACGGAGACTTCTCCGGCTATTATGCAATGCAACATCACCGATCCAGACCAACTTGTCTGGGTAGGCTTCACACATCATGCCTATGTCCGTACTACGATTCCGGACTCTAACAAGGGGGACTTTACATATCTACCCCAAGGAACACCGCAAACTCACCGCACACTCGCGGGGGCGGGTTTTCCCATGCAAAGGAAGAAGAGCTTCACATGCTCAAGATGAAAATCGTTACCCTAGCATTCTTCCTCGGCGTCATGGAAAACTACGCGGATGAAAAACACCGCGATGATCTCGCCTCCGCAGATCTGGGCTCGGTTTGCGATTTGGCGCTCCGAATCTCCTCCAGCGACCGGATCTTCCTCTTCCTCCAAGCTCCTTGCTCTCCCTTCTCTCTAGGATTTAGAGAGAGAGGATGAAAATGGAATGAGGGTTTGAACCCTATTCTCGGATTAAAACCTACCCAGGACAGCCCTGAGCCATGAGATCCCAAAGCAAGGAAACGAACGGCTGCGATTCAGCCCAAAATTCCAAAACCTGGGCCGAACACGGGTTGCGACACGCCCGTGTCCAAGGCCGTGTCACTCATTCGCCGTCAAAACCGTCGCGGCCCAAAAAAAACACGGCACTCGACACGCCCATGTCAGGCTTGACACGCCCGTGTCACCCAGTACACGCCCGTGTAGCTGGGCGTGTTCCTCCAACGACACAGGTCCAAAACAACCAGAGCACGACACGACCATGTGACACGCCCGTGTCACATGCCGTGTGCTAGACACGACTGTGTCCCAGGCCGTGTAGCTGCCTTAGCACAACTCACCAAACGACCAGAGCAGGACACGGGTATTCGATACGCCTGTGTCAAATTTCACACGCCCGTGTCGGGACCAAACACGCCTGGGCTCAGGCCGTGTACCCTCACTCAGCGATTGTTGAGTGGAAAGCTTTGAGTGGCTGACACGCCCTGGGACACGCCCGTGTCCCAGGCCGTGTTCACCCCCCCCCCCCCCGACGACCGTTGACTCCAAAATCGTCGACCACGCGACCAACGGCAAACCCGAGCACGACACGCCCGTGTCCCAGGCCGTGTCACTTCTACCAAATCCCAGATTTGGCTCAAAACACCACCCGTCACCCTTTTGAGTTTCGGGGCGTTACAGCGGCGGCGGCGGATGCTGCACGAGGCGATTCAGTGGTGGCGAGTCGGTGATGGCGACGACGACGACGGTGGCGATGGTGGAGGCGACGGCAGCGGTGGCATCGATGGCGGCAGCGGCGGCGACAAAGCGTCGTGAGTGATGGAGGGTGGTGGTGGCACCACCATTGGAGGGGAGGAGACGACTCCCGCTCCGGTGTTGGCAGCGACGGCACAAGACGAGTCAGTGGAGGGGCAGACGAGGGAGGCGGAGTGCTGGAATAGCCGCCCGGGAAAGGTGGCGGGCCAAGGCACGTAGCTATGTAGTCGGCTCGCGCTTCCATACAATCAAGCTGAGCGAGTACTTGGGCAAAGAGATCGGGGTTGGCGGCAAAGAATAAAGCATATATGGTAATTAATTAAGCACTTAATTAATTTTTAGAGAAGAAAGAATTAAGCAAGAATGAGTAATTATGGGGGAATAAAAAGGAAAAGAGAAGAGGATAAGGAAAAGAGGCATGCAGTCATGAGATTGGCAGGGGAAAATGGAATGTGGTACCCAGGGAAAATAAGGAAATAAAAGAAAATAAGAGAATATGGGATGGGGAAGGCAGGTGATGGGGCTAGAGGAAAGCTAAAAATAAAATAAAACAAAAGGATTGATTGGATGAGGGGCTGCAGGAGAGATTCATGGGAGAGGAGAGATAAAAAAAAATTATGTGGGGAAAGATGGGATGGAGATAATAATAAAAAGTCGTGGTAAAGCAATAAAAATAAAGAAGAAAAATTAAAAAATGTGAGGTGGAGTTTGCGTGCAGGAGGAAAATGGTAAAAGACAGGGGGGAAAAGGTAGGGATTATGCGGCTGAAGGCGTGGGGCTCAAGGAGGCACAAAGCTTCTCGAGGGCGAGCAGCTCGCCGGAGGCGTCAACGAGCGAAAACGGGATGCAGTTGGTGGAGACGTGGAAGAGCGAAGCTTGGCCGGCGGAGGGGAGGACAGTTGGTAGAGATGTGCGACTCTTGATGAGGGCAGCGGGAAACAGCGGCTCACCATGGGAATGGAGACTGGAGGGAAAGAAAGAAGGGCTCTGGACAAGGGAAGCGGAGGAGCAGCGGGGGCGCTGTTGATGTGCGATGGTGGGGAGAGGCGCAGTGGCCGGGGAGGAACGTGGCGGCATCGAGTTGCAGAAATGGCAGCACGGGGGTTGGCGCTAGATGGTGAATAGAATGCAAATGTTGGAAGAAATAGCGGAAGTATTACAGCGCTGGGTTGCGGCTGGAAGCGACGTCGGTGGTGGGCGGAAGCGAGGTTGCTGGAGGAGTTGGGTGGTGCAGCGGCAAGGGGGGTTTGTTGGCGCCGGGGAAGAGGTGGTTGGATGCACGAACAAAGTGTGAGGGGCTGGAGGGAGGCAACGGCTGATGGGTGCGGTGAAGAAGCGGCGGGAACGGCGACTGGAAGGGAGGAAATGCCTCTGATACCAATATGTTACGTGCCTACTTTGATGGATTGTCGGAGAGCGGAGGGTGGAGGATACAAGGGGTTGTTAGCCCTAGAAATGACGGAGGAGATGAGAGAGAGGTTAAACCTTAGAAAAGAGGAGGTGAGAAGGAGAAGTGCTTGGGAAGAGAAAAGAACTTGCTTTCTTTCTTGCATAAAACCTACAAGACCCCCAAAGGCCCATATATAAAGGCGTTGATGGCATAACGGTAAATACACTCATTCATCGAATAATAAAAACAACATGACTCGACATAATAATAATAACGGCACTCGATTACTTTCTACTTGGCATCAGAGCTAAACCTAACTCCCACATCTCGTACTACCTCCGTGATTCTCGTCGTCTTTGTGCTAGTCATCGATCGTTAGCCTCTGTCGTCGACTCCGACCACATTCCGTCGTCAATCGACTGCTGGTTTGAGGGCTTCTTCACGATGCTGATCCCGCGCATGGCATAGGCGGCTCTCTCCGCCGTCGTTCGCTGAGGGAGTTGAGTCCACTGACCCTTGTGATGCCAACAGCCTCGTCATCGCCTCCTGCTCACTCTCTGTTGGTTCTTTCGGTCGCCTGAAGTCTCTCCTGCTATCGTCGTCCAAGATCTACAGCTCTTCCAGCCGTCCTCTGCCCGTCTGTTGCAACTTGCAAGCAATTGGTTCCTCAGTCAGTCCAAGTTCTGTTTTTGTTGTCTGTGGTGATTGATCTGCTTTTGCCTCCTACAGTTCTCCGTTGTATGCTTTATGTTGTTTCTTTTTCTCAAGGTCGGATAAACCTTGAGATGCATAGTTCTTTCCCTTCTCAGCCCGTCTTTGTTGATTGGTCGTTGTTGACCTAGAGAGGGTACTTTTTTTCCCATTAAGTTGTGTCAACATGGGTGATTCTTCCGTTACTTCGCCAAGTGTGATGATGTCACAGATGAGTAACCTTCAGAGGACTCATGGTCACACTGGATCATTGAAAATTACCATTGTGCCACTTAATAGAACTAATTATCTTGAATGGTCCAGAGCTGCTCAACATGTGATTTGCAGTCATCGGATATTCTATATTTGGATACATTGATGAAATTGTCATGGAGCCATCCAAAACCGATCCCTCTTAGAAGTGTTGGGATTTAAAGAATACCCTTGTAATCTCATGGCACCTACATTTAATGTCCCTGAAGGTATATCAAAGTTATATGTTTATGGACTGGCACGTGAAATCTATTCACAGATTGGTAGTTTCACCAAGATTTACGAGCTTACTCTTTACATTTTGTAAATGCGCCAAGGATCCTTAAATGTCTCGTCAAAGCTTTTTCGGAGTTTTTTTAGCACTACAACCATGATTGTACTGCAAATGCGGTTCAGTTGCAGAGAAAGGAAGAACATTATCGCCTTCATGTCTTCTTGATGGGGTTGCATATGGAGTCGGATACTGTTCGGTCTCATATTCTTCATCGTTCCCCACTTTCTTCTCTTCAAGAGGCATTCAGTATGGTTTTAGGGTGCGAAGACCGTCGCAGATATCTCAGTCTGATTATCCCTACCGATTGTTATGCCTTGATCAAAGTGGGTCACGTCAATGTCAACACTTTGGTTCCTATGTATGATTATTGTGGTCGTCAAGGACATAGTCGGGATGTGTGCTTCAGTCTCCATCCATATCTCGCTCCACCAGGACATGGTCGTGCTTTTGGCCAAAGGGATTCTCGGTCGGGGGGTCGAGACCTTATGATACTGCTTATTCCACGGAAGTGTATACGGAGCCCTCTCATGCACCTTCCTCAAAGACTTTTACAGTGGATGAATTGGATGTTCTCAGGCGGCCAATTCATTCCCAGTCGGATGTGCCTTCTGATGCTTCTACCTCCTTTGCTATTGTTGTTATGCTCAGTGCACATGTTGCTACCATCACTCCATCGAATTGGATCATCAACTCAGGGGCCACCGATCATATGACTAGATCCTCCTCAGATTTTGTTTCTTACACTTTTTTGTCTAGTAAGGACAAGGTTATCTCTGTCAATGACACTTTGTCCCCCATTACGGTCAAACGTCACATCTCTTGTTCTCCATCCATTTCTCTTTCTTTTGTCCTGCATGTTCCCTTCTTTACTTGCAATTTATTTTTAATTAACAATATTACTAAAGCTCTGAACTGCTCAATAACTTTCTTTCCCGACTCTCGTGTTTTTCAGAAATTTGGTACAAAGCAGAACATTGGCAGTGGTAGAAACCATAGTAGTCTGTACTTCCTGTATTACTAACTTCCATCTCAAGCTCTTTCGTTTCCTATTACTACTACTGCGGATGTTCGACAAAGGTATCAGCGTCTCGGACATCCCTCTCTTTTTTATCATAAAAAAGTATTTCTTTTTTTCCTTTTATTAAATCTTTTTTTGTGATGTATGTGAGTTGTCTAAACATATTAGGCATAACTCTTCGCATTTATCTTCTCCGAGCACTAGTTCTTATGTTGTCATACATTCAGATGTTTGGGGTTCATCCCTTGTTGTATCATTATTTGATTTTGTTGATTTGTTGCCTTTATCGATTGTTTTTCTCGTAATACCTTGGTTTATCTTTTAAAGAAAAGGAAATGTTTTTTCTTGTTTTCAAGTTTTTCATCAGATGGTGATGACCCAGTTCAAGGGCATTATCTCATCATTAGTTTTCCTTCACAAGTCTTAGACTATACTACCCCTCTCTCCAGTCACTCCACCACTTCTATTGTTCATACCTTACATTTACCACCCCAGGTGTTTGGGTATGTGTGTTTTGTTCATGTGCACCAGTCTTATCGTGGCAAACTTGACCCCCGTGCTCAACGTTGTGTCTTTATTGGTTATTCCTCCACCACAAAAGGATATTGATGTTACCACCCTTCGTCACGCCATATATTTTGTACCAAGGATGTTACCTTCCGCAAAGAGGAATCCTATTTCCTGGATCCGACTCATTCCATTCATCAAGGGAAGACTAATGACAATACATCTGATACTCCTAGTGTTCTTCTCCCTCTAATTCATCTGATTCATATTATCACTTCCATTCAAGCTTCACCTCATACCCAGTTTCCTCCTCTATCTCTAATTCCTCCATTTCTTCTTGTATATCACAGCCGACAAAAAGGTAACCAAGCCATTATAGTTCCACCTCTACCGGTGTCTGCTTCAAACTTAGGTTTCGGTGATGACCTATACCTCCCTTTTGCATTGCTGAAAGGTAAATCGTCTAGCACGCAACATCCTATTTTCAACCATGTTTCTTATCATCATTTTATTCAAGCACATCAAGCCTTTGTTACATCGTTATCCTCGATTACCATTCCCAAGTTGTGGCAGGAAGCTGAGTGTCCCCGAATGGACACATGCTATGGAGGAGGAAATATCTGCCTTGGAAAGGAACCATACATCGGATATCTCTCTGCTTCCCCGTAGGAAGAAATTCATTGGTTTGAGGTGGGAGCTCTCTATTAAACAAAATCAGGATGGTAAGGTTGAACGTTACAATGTCCGATTGGTGGCTCGGGGATACACCCAGACTCAAGGAGTAGACTACCAAGAGACCTTTGCTCTGGTGGCAAAGATGGACTCCATTTAGGTTCTCTTATCCCGTGTTATTTGCTTGGGCTGGGATTTTCATCAACTAGATGTGAAAAATATCTTCCTTCACGGTGAGTTGGATGAAGAATTATACATGAAATTCCCTCTAAAATAGACCATAAGGGTTTGTTTATCACTTAAAAAAGTTTTCATATGGCCTGAAACAGTCACTCGGGACATGGTTTGGCAGGTTTTATGAGGCTATGCTTAAGTTTGGTTACATGGAGCGACAGTCCAATCCCACCATGTTCATCAGAAGAGAAATTGTAATTCTCAATGTCTACGCGGATGACATTGTGATCATAAGTGATGATCTGGAGGAAATTTTAAATCTCAAGGTCTTGTTGACTGCAGAGTTCAAAGTAAAGTATTTAGGGAGACTACGATACTTTCTGAGAACTGAAGTGACTAGGTCAAATCAAGGTATCTTCATATCTCAACGTAAATATGTTTTGGACTTGTTAAAGGAAACTGTGATGTTGGGTTGTGTCCCAACAAACACTTTTACGGAGAAAAACCATAAGATTGATGAAGACAGTGATGGTGACTAGACGGATACTTCGATCAATCAAACTGAAAGTGAGGATAGATACAACTCTAGAGAGGGGATGAATAGAGTATTCAAAAATTATGACACCCTACTCAACTCCCTTAGAGTTAATTTGCGGAATGAGTTTATAGATATTTGAAACCCTAGAGCCTAACACAAAGTGAAGTGCACTAGAGAGAGCTAACTGTAATTACAGTTGAGCTTTGGTCCTATCACAGCAACTAGCAATCCTAGTTATATCTACTCACAGTCACAGTGCCATAAATTAAATAAAACAGCACAGACGACACAAGAAGTTTATAGTGGTTCCCTCTAAATAGGTACGTCCACTCTTCTACCACCCTGGTAGGAATCCACTACAGGTTTTTGTTCAGGTGCCCTGCCACCAACTGATCTGCTTCAGGTAGATCAAGTAGACCATTTGAGCTTTTGATCAGGAGCTCAAAATCCAACACAGGTTTTTGATCAGGTGCCCTGCCACCAAGGTTCACTTTTGAAGGGAGTAATAACCCTTTATACAGAAGGTTGAGAGAGTTAAAGTTTCTTCTCTATTGTTAAAACAGATTAGAGAAGCTAGTGGATTGCACAGAGCTAGAAAGCTCTAAAGAATCAAGGCTCCCCCTGGCTTAGAGAATATCTAGGAAGAAGTCTTGCTTCAGGGTGCAGGAACTCTTCTGAACTTGAGACAAAGAACTGTCATGAAGTTCTGAAGGAGAAGCTTGAAGAAGACTCTTGATTGTAGAATGATTGTTCTTCTTCTATAGCTTTTCTTTCTTCTTCTTCTTGAGGCACTGAGTGAATGTTCCTGTAAGCAGGATGGACTCAGGATTGAAGAAGACTGTTGAAGAGGGATGATCTTCTCAGTTGAATGTATCAATGACTGAGAGTTGTAACTCTTCTTGCTTTTAATCTGTATATCTTATGTCTCTTGTTATTGTGTATATCTTTTCTTCTTTCAAAAGAAGCTCTTTATATATGGGCCTTTGCAACGGCTCTAAGCTTGGTTTGAATTTTGTCTTCTTCTGAGATCTGTAAACTGGGCTGCAAAAAGCATAAAGCAAAAACATATCTTGCAGGCAGACATGTTATAAGGGGATAAAGCTTTCTAAGAAGCTGCAAATCCAATCTGATAAAAGGAGTACTAAAGAAAGTCACATCAGACTAAACTCTTTACGGCCAAAGAAGACTTTTTGAGTCTAACGGCTATAAAAGACAGCATGGCAGATAAAGCAAAAAGATATTTCAACTAATAAGACAAAGAACTTTGTCAGATAAAGCTTGACTTATGCACAAAGGATGGGGCAAAGATTGCCTTGAGATGTATGCACAAAATCAATGAAATAATCTTTAATAAAATATGCTAAATAAACGGGAATTAAATCATAGAACAGAAGGAGTACAAAATTACTAAAGACAGACAGAAGAACGTCGAACGACCCTCGGAGATCGTCGACCGAAGCACAGAGATCGTCGACCTATCAGAACAGATAGTCGAACGACACAGATAGTCGAACTATCAAAGAGGATAGTCGAACTACCACAGCAGATAGTCGACCTATCAGAGCAGATAGTCGAGCTATCAGATAGTCGACCTATCAAGACAGATAGTCGAGCTATCAAGCAAAACAGATAGTCGACCTATCAAGCAGATAGTCGAACTAACAAAGAAGACAGATAGTCGACCTATCAAACAGATAGTCAAGCTATCAGATAGTTGAACTATCCAAGCAGATAGTTGAACTATCAAGAAAAACAGATAGTCGACCTATCAAGCAGATAGTCAAACTATCAAAGAAGACAGATAGTCGACCTATCAAACAGATAGTCGAGCTATCAGATAGTTGAACTATCCAAACAGATAGTTGAACTATCAAGAAAAACAGATAGTCGACCTATCAAACAGATAGTCGAGCTATCAGATAGTTGAACTATCCAAACAGATAGTCGAACTATCAAACAGAACAGATAGTCGACCTATCAAGACAGATAGTCGAACTATCAAGCAAGACAGATAGTCGACCTATCAAACAGATAGTCGAACTATCAGATAGTCGAACTATCAGATAGTCGAACTATCCAAGCGGATAGTTGAACTATCAAGAAATCTGTCTGGTCAAAAGAAGTCGAGCGGGGTTCGACGATCGACGAGGCAGATTCCACAGAACGTCGAGCTAACAAGAGTTGAACTAACTCAGAGATAGACGATCTGCTGACAGACGATAGTCGACCAACTGATAGATGATCGTCGACCAGTCGATAGACGATAGTCGAGCGGCGTTCGACCAAAGTCGAACCAAAAACAACTTAGCCAAATTTTCATCTGGATAAGTGACAACTCTACAACTAGAGCAATCTAACTAAACAACTAATCTTTGACCATAGATAAATCTTGGGTCAAGAGACTAAAAGAGAAGACTAAACTCAAATCCAATCTAGGGTACCAACAATCTCCCCCTATTTGGGTTAAGTCTCTCAAAACAAAACAAACAAAACAAACAAAACAAACTACTGGAAATAAATATAATACAGGAAAGGAAATATCTAAGCAGCAGATAGCATCAATCAAACAGACAAATAAATAACTGTCAATCAATGAAATTTAAGAAGCATCAGAATCTAGTTAGGTACAGAGGAACCAGGAAGAAAGGAAATTTTTCTGAAAGGGTCTAAAGCTTCTTTCTTTGATAACTTTAGATCTTGCTCTCCAATAATTCTAGATTCTTCTGTTCTTGGAACTACTGCTTCAGGATGCTTTTCCATATATTTTGAAGGATCAAAGACCTCAGGTCTAACCTGGAATTTATCTAGTTTCTTCTTTCTGAATTTAGACATAGTCGTTAATCCTGCAATATCTTTTCCTTCTGCTTTGGCTTTTCTGATCTGGGCTGATCCAACTAGTTCAAGAAATCTAGTCATCCTGAAATTAGGATTAAGCTCTTGACTTTCATATTCATTTTCACAAGTTCGATCTAAAGGTTTTACAGCTTTAAATTTAGTAGAGAGTTCTAACAAGCTAGCATCTGGCTCTCTATTTTCTTGAATAACTAATGAAGAAGGAGGAGCAAACTCAGCATATTTCTTACTAGATTTTTCAGAGAAAATAATCCTTTTACCTTTTGAATCAGTTTTATTTGCATGAGCTGGCTTTGAGGAAGATATGCTCTTGGTTTCTTTGGAAGGAGATGCTCTTCTTTTGGGAGAAGGAGGAGGAGAAAAAGTTAGTTTCTGATAAACTACCTCCTTTACTTGTTCTCTTGAATCAACATCTTTTCTTTGATATCCAGAATTGCTCTTCCTTTGATGAGATTGAGATGGAGTGAATCTGGCAGACGGGGCTGAAGGATTTGCAGAAATATTACCAGAAGCTCCTGCACTGGGAGGTAGAGGAGGAGGACCTCTAGGGGTCCATTTAGGTGCTGGACTATCATATCTTTTGAATTTCTTCCTTTGCTTTTGCTGATTCTTGGAGAATCTCATTCAGTGCTGATATTCCTTGGACTTGGGATCTATTCCTTTCAAGATATAATAAGGAATGTCATGGTCAGGGTTAGGTGGAGGAGGAGCAACAGCTTTCCTTTTCTTTTTAGCAGATTTCTTTTTCTTAGATTCTTCTGAGTCATCAGAGTCATCCTCATCCTCAGAATTAGATGATGGATGATGATCATAAGGATCAAAAGCTTCTTGCACAGCTTTTTCTTTATCTTTTAAAGCAGCTTTTTCTTTCTCTTCTTCTAGGGCATCATGTGCCAGAAGAGTATCTAGATCCAGTCCTGGGGTGTCATCCCAGACTGTAGACTTTTCTTCTTGAATATCTGAAACATTCTCTATCTCAGCTGCAACTGTCATGAGGACCAGTTCATCATTCACAGCTACCTGAGCTGGAGGAGAAGATACAGGCTCTTGATTAGCAAATTTTTGCACTGGTTCTTGAGCAGGTTGTTGAACAGATTCTTGGACAGCTAGAACTTCTTCCACTAGATCTGTAGTATCAGGAACACAGATTTGCTAAATGAAATTGAAACATCCCTTCTAGGTATTCACAGATTAGCATGTCAGTTAACATGTCAAGAAAATGAGTAAATGAATTACCTTCAGGATTTCCTCAGAATTTCCTAACTCCTATAAGTCATCTAAAAAGGAGGTAATGACTCCTTCTAGGAAAAGGGCAACAAAGGGAGTAGAAGCTTCTTCGAGGCATACTTTAACAGCAAATTCCGCATGCAATATAACATCAGATGCCATGGGATCTAGAGCTGGGGCTGCTATCTCTTTAGGAACAGTTTCTGTCTCTGCTTGAGTGATTTCTGCTGGAGGAGAGGTCAGGGGCAGTTCGGAGGCATCTTCATGAAACATCTCCCCATGCCTGATTTCAGTGGATACTGAAACCAGGCCCCTAGATGAAGAGGGCTCAGCAGTTTTTGAGAGAGCTTGGATGGAGGCAGTCAGGGAAGAAATGGAAGAGACGAGGGGGGCAATTGCTTCTTTAATCATGGTTTTGATTGAAGGAGTAATTAACCCCAATATGCTTGAAATGAAGGCTGGAGTTATTTCAAATGAAGGTGGGGGAATCACAGTAGATGGATGATCATCAGGGATAGTGTTCTCCTGATGAGATGGAGAGTGAACTGGTGATTGATGGGTGGATGCAAAAAGATCAATATGATCAGAATGAGGAATTGGTGACTGAGGAGGAGTGGATAGCTCAGAAACCAATAAATCAAAACTAGGATGAGAAATCCTAACAAGATGAGAAGGGAGAGGAGATGCTGGTGATGCATGGAGAATTGTGGAGGAATGGTCAAGAGGAAGAGAGACAGAAGATGGAACTTCAGTTGAAGTAGATGGTAATGCAGATGTGGATGGCACTTCAGTAGAAGTTGATGGTAATGCAGAAGAAGAGGATGGAAATGCAGATGAAGTGGATGGAATGGAGAGAATGGATGAGCCTGCTTCAGGTAGGTGGGGAGTGACTGAAACAGTCCTTGTGTTCTCAGACACAACTGGAGCTACCCCTGCTGGAGAAGGCTTCTGAAAACTCCTTTTCCACTTAACAAACAATGTTGGATCCATCTTCTTGCTGGCATTGATGGATGTAGAGACTGTAACCAACAGCTGGGGGTATTTCTCTCTTAGAAATATTCCAAGTACCCTACCCAGGGTGACTTCCTTCTTGCTATTCTTCTCTCTTATCAAATCAAACATGACTCCTGCCCAATTTATCTGTTTCTTATTTACTATTGCACACATCAGGGCAAATTGTTGTCTGGTTATATTATCATGAGCAGAGTGCTTGCCCAGAAGCACTTTTCCGACTAGTTCAGCCAAGAACTTTATCCTCAACAGAAAATTAACCTTTAGCAGCTTAGAAGGAATGCCTTCTGCATGTCCTAATTCAATCAACATCCTCCCAAACTCTGGAGTATCTTGTTCATATTCTTCTTCACCATTCAGTAATCAAAAAATATTAGTTAAAACGGCGGGAGTCAGAATTACCTCTTCGCCGCCAATCGTTCCAGTCATAGATTCGTCACTAGAAGATGAAGTGAAAGCCCACTCTTTAATCTCTTGGATGTTTATTGTAACACCCCAAAAAGGCCCAAAAAGACTCAACTTGAAGTTTGAGTAGCAGGTCAGGTTACACGGCCTGGGACACGGGCGTGTCCCAGGGCGTGTCGGGTGTACACGGCCTGGGACACGGGCGTGTCCCAGGGCGTGTTCGATTTATTTTGCGAATTTGGCCTATTCAAGTCAGAGCCGGACACGGCCTTGAACACGGCCTTGAACACGGGCGTGTCAGGCTGGACACGGGCGTGTCAGCTGCCGTGTTCCGACCCGTGTACTGGTTGCAGCTCGATGGAGCAGGAGACACGGGCGTGTCTCAGGTTTGACACGGGCGTGTCAGGTCTGACACGGGCATGTCGTTGACCCGTGTTGTGCAGTCGGTTCAAACTGCGTGTACCGCTTAAGGGGTACACGGCCTGTGACACGGGCGTGTCACAGGCCGTGTCGGCCAAAAAGTGATTTTTTGGGAAGATCTTGGCCGTTCAGTTTCCTCTCTTTTGATCTAAAGGCTCAGGTGATTTCTTGGGCTGGATTAAGTCGTGAGAGAGAATGAAGAAGTCATTCTTCTTTATCCTTAAGGAAGAGAGAAAGAGAGAGGAAAGGAAGAAGGAGGAGGAGAGCAAGCCACCGGCGGAGCTCCCGTGGTCTGATTCGTGATCCGAAGCCGGCGTTGTGAAGGCAAGGCTGCTGCGGTCCTTTCTCACCGGCTAGTTTTCGATGGCACCGAAGAGATCGACAAGGGTAACGATCTCCCTCCTTGGACATGTGAAGTCCTTCTTTTCTGCATTGCATAGGGAAAGCCCTTCCCCGCGAGTGTGCGGTGGGTTGTGGTGTCCCTTGGGGTAGATATGTGAAGTCCCCCTTGTTAGAGGCCGGAATTGAAGTACGGCTCTAGGCATGCTGTGTGAAGCCCATCTGGATGGAATCTGGATTGGTGATGCTTGTTTGCATAGCGGAGAAGGCTCCGTGATAATGGCTTGTGATGCCTATGGCTTGTGATGCCTTGTTCCTACCTGTTGCTTGGTGTGGCAGGAAGTACTGGACGATGTCCAGGAAATGAAGAGGGTTGGCGGCAACTCTTGTGGCCGTGCGTTGCCACTTTGTGAGTAGTTGAGCCGTTGGGCTGCAACTCGATGAAAAGGCAGATTGCCGAACAGGAAAGGTGAAACCGACCCGCGCCTATAAAATGCCATGGATACTTCCGTATTCGAGGTGGCTCGGCGACTTGAGCAACGGGGGGTGGCTGATCCGTACCTGCGTTAGGTCCGTCCGACTTGGAAGCCTGGTATAGGTTTTGTTGGAGCGCCTAATGAGAGTCTTAGGCCCGCGCGCCGGAAAGACTAGAAATGCTCAAATACCGTGTAGACGGTGGTGTTGACCCTGGTATTCCGGTACACCGAAAATGTGCCCTGAGTGCACGGACTGTCGGGCCGGTTGGCCGATGGTTGTGATGGCTTGAATGTGCCTGTGCGCACATATTTGCTATTTGATGATGCCATGCTTGCAGGGAAAGAATGCTCATGCCCCGAGAAAGGGGTAGGATTGTTATAATTGGGTCAGCTGCATGCTGACCGTTGCATTGTTTGCCACCGGTTGGGTGGATTGTTCCCGTGCAGGTGCTGGAGAGCCAAGTGGTAAGTGATGGGCCGGCGAGCCCTACTGCTGCTGCTGCTGCGGCTAGCCCTTGCAGGCTAAGCGAATGGCGGTGTTTTGTTTTCTCTTGTTACTCATGTATGGTCGGCCTGCGCGCCGAGGTTTGTAAACCATGATGTATGTTCAGAGGAACTGTAAGGCCGTAAGGCCAAACTCTTGTGGTTGTGTACATTCCGTGGTATTTATATATAAAGGTGGTGTTATATATATTGGACATTCCGGTTGAGAGTTCAAAGTTGTAACTTAAAGCTTCCGCTAGAATGCTCTGAGTTAGGATTCGTATTTGGTTTGGTATTATCCTGTGACCTCACCGTCTGTTTGTGGCATATAGTGTGGGGCCCCGGCCGGACCTTCTACTATACGTCATCTAACGGATGGGGTCGTTACATTTTGGTATCAGCTTTTCGTCGGTCTTCCTCTTTCGAATTCGTGGTCGAATTCTTTTGTGGGGTGGCGAGCACATGTTTGTGCGACCTGCTGTAACGCTAATGAACTGTGGAATGTCCATTAAGGAATGTACAAAATCTTGTTTGAGGAATCTGCGCGTTCCTTTTTGTGTTGTTTTGCTTGCATACGTTCGCTAATGTGTGTCTTGTCCACCTATAGGTGACACGTAGTGGTGCTGGGCAGTCTGAGCCCCAGCGTTCTGATGAGAGTGCGGCACCAGCTGAGGTGCCAACACCTCCTCCATCTGCGGAAACTGTTCGCTTAGTGGCTGAGGCGCTATTTGCCATGATTCAGCCGACCGGGCAAGCACAGCCGGCGGTAGTGCCAGTTCGTGTTGATGTAAGACCCGAGCCGGTTGAGGCTGTAGATCCACGAGCAGCTGACCGACAGTTGAAGCAATTCATGAGCTTCAGTCCTCCTACGTTTGCGGGAATGGGATCCCCAACGCAGGCGGAAGATTGGTTATCGCGTGTCAAGAGGATAATGACAGCGATCAGGGCGGAGGAAACTCTCAAGGTCACCTTAGCCACCTTCATGCTTGAAGGGGAGGCGCGGTTGTGGTGGGACGAGGTTGAGCTACACCATTTGGCGGGCAGGAAATTAACACAAGTGTCGATTGAGGAGTTCTCTCGATTATTTCTGGCGAAACATGTCCCAGCGGCGCAACGTATTGCTATGGAAAATGAGTTCCAACGGTTAAAGCAAGGGGACGATAGTGTGGATATCTACTTGCACGAGTTTACCAGGTTGGGATGATATGCGGGAACAATCTTCGCGGATGACCAAAGGAAAACGAATCGGTTCTATGAAGGATTGCGGGATGAGTTACGATTCCTGCTTTCGAGTTCTGTGAGCCAAGGGTTTCAGGCGTTGGTTGATACTGCGTGCGCGTTAGAGAAGGACATGAGGAGAGTGCAAGGGAATAAGGGCTTGGTGGTGTCTAAGCCAGAGTTTCAAGCACCTCGCCCAGGCAAGTCGTTTTACCAGAAGAAAGGGGGCAAGAGGTCCAAGCCATCTGGGCAAGTAACTACGACCGTTGTGTCGGGAGCGACATCAAGGCCGGATGCTCGTACATGCTATAACTGTGGCCGGGTGGGGCATATTGCTCGTGACTGTCGGGTTGTGCAGCCCAAAGGGGAAAAGAAGACGGGTGCGTCATATGCTGAGAAGGGCAAAGCGGTGGTGGATTCCTCTGCTTCCCAGGCGCAGCCCCGAATCTATCAACTTGGCCAACAGGAAGCGATTAAGCAAAGTGACGTCGTCACAGGTACGAGTTGATTTAGTTTACTTGTTGTGCTTTTGGTTTTGGTTTTGTTTAGCTTGTGCATGATGTGTGTGTGCTGCAGGCTTTGTCCTGATTCGGAATAATTTAGCGAGAGCCCTGTTTGATACGGGTGCTTCGCATTCTTTTCTGTCTGAGGATTTCGTATCTCGAATTGGGGTACCAAGTCATGTGACGGTGGATAGTACAAGGGTGCTATTGCCGAATGGCTGTATGATGCTTGCGGATAGGGCTTGCGATGTGGATGTGCAAATAGGAAGTCGGGACTTCGGTTTGAGTGCAGCTGTGCTACCGTTATCGGAGTTTGATGTGATCTTTGGTATGGACTAGCTCTCGGAGCAGCGTGCCTTTATTGATTGCAACTCCAAAGAGATTACACTGGGCCAGAATACAGGGCTTGTGACGAAGTTCGCTGGTATGCGAGGAGTTGGCGGAACGTTGTTGTCTGCACTCCAAGTCGTCAATGCTGTGCGGAAGGGCGCGGAGTTATTCTTCACGCTAATTCAGGCTGTTGAGCCAAAGGCCAGTGTCGGTGAAGTGCCAGTTGTGTCAGAGTTTGCCGATGTGTTTCCTAAAGATCTTCCTGGGTTACCACCCCAGCGGGAGATTGACTTCTCTATTGAGTTGGTGCCAGGTGCAAAACCTGTGGCCCGCTCTCCATATCGCGTCGCGCCAAAAGAGATGGCTGAGTTGAAAGTCCAATTGCAAGAGTTGTTGGAGCAGGGATATATACGCCCAAGTATGTCACCTTGGAGCGCGCCTGTTCTCTTTGTGAAAAAGAAAGACGGTAGCTTACGGTTGTGTATTGACTACCGCGAGTTGAATAAGCTGACGGAGAAAAACAAATATCCGATTCCGAGGATTGATGACCTCTTTGATCAGCTGGCGGGATCAACGGTCTATTCCAAGTTGGATCTGAAATCGGGATATTATCAGCTAAGGATTCGGGAAAGTGACATTCCCAAGACGGCGTTTGGAACACGCTACGGTCATTATGAGTTCACGGTGATGCCGTTTGGCCTATGTAATGCGCCTTCGGTATTTATGGACCTAATGCATCGAACATTCCGAGAGTATTTGGATTTGTTTGTTATTGTGTTTATCGATGACATATTAGTATACTCTCAGTCGGAAGAGGATCACGCAAACCATTTGCGGTTGGTCTTGCATACCCTGCGGAGGAACAAACTTTTTGCCAAGTTCTCAAAATGTGAGTTCTGGCTCTCTTCAGTAGCCTTTTTAGGCCATGTGGTAAGCAGAGAGGGTATCGCGGTGGATCCGTTGAAGATAAGTGCCATTCGAGATTGGTCAGTGATGTCTTCAGTGGCCGAGGTCAGGAGTTTCCTTGGACTTGCGGGCTACTATAGACGGTTTGTGGAAAACTTCTCACGGATTGCTTTACCTCTCACCACGCTGACGAGAAAAGATCAAAAGTTCATTTGGACGCCGGAGTGCGGGCGAGCTTTTGAAGACTTGAAGAGTCGTTTGACCACGGCGCCGGTGTTGACATCGCCATGTGGTACCGATGGGTATGAGATCTATAGTGATGCATCTGGGAGCGGCTTAGGCTGCGTTCTTCTGCAGTTTGGGAAAGTGATTGCTTATGGCTCGCGTCAGTTGAAAGTGCATGAGCGGAATTACCCCGTCCATGATTTGGAGTTGGCGGCGGTAATCTTTGCGCTCAAGTTGTGGCGGGACTATCTATATGGCGTCAAAGTGGATATCTATACGGATCACAAGAGCCTAAAGTATTTGTTGGATCAGAAGGATCTGAATATGCGACAACGAAGATGGATGGAGTTCCTCGGGGACTACACCTTCGAGATTCACTATACTCCCGGGAAGGGAAATGTGGTCGCTGATGCTTTGAGTCGGAAGACTCCGGTACGGGCAAGCTGGTTGCAGAGGCATGATCAGCGTTTGATCCAAGAATTGGAAGCAATGGAGATATCGTGTGTTGACAAGGGTGCGTCAACCGATGCGTGCTTGAACTGGACGGAGGTGCAATATGACCTTACGGACAGAGTTCGGCGAGCAACGGAGCTTGATGAAAGTCTCCAGCGCTATGCTAAAGATGGGCCGGATGATCAATTCTCTTGGGATAACGGGTTATTACGGAGAAATGGTCGAGTGTGCGTCCCAAGTGTGGGTAAACTGAGGGAAGAGTTGATGTACGAAGCTCACTTTGCAAAGTACTCAGTTCACCCAGGGAGCACAAAGATGTACAGGGATATGAAAAAGCTATTCTGGTGGCCCGGACTAAAGAAAGATGTGGCTCGTTATGTGGCTGAATGCACTACCTGTGCGTTGGTGAAAGCAGAATGCCAGAAGCCTGGCGGGTTTCTGAAGTCGTTACCTATTCCGGAGTGGAAGTTCGATGATATTTCGATGGATTTCGTGCACGGATTGCCGAGATCTCAACGCGGTCATGATTCAATCTGGGTGATTGTGGACCGGTTGACGAAAGTGGCGCACTTCCTTCCAAACAGAAGAGACGATTCAGTGGAAACCTTGGCCAAGCTGTATGTGGAGCAGGTTGTTCGACTGCACGGTGTTCCTCGGAGCATCGTTAGTGACCGTGATGGGCGGTTCACATCGAATGATTGGCGGCTCGTTCATCAAATGTTGGGTACAAAGTTAGCGTTTAGTACGGCCTTTCATCCCCAAACGGATGGCCAGACTGAACGAACCAACAGGACGATGGAGGACATGCTCCGCATGTGCGCCCTAGACTTTGGTAAGAGATGGGAAGAGTATATATTTCTCGTCGAATTTGCCTATAATAATAGCTACCAAGCGAGTATTGGTATGGCACCATTTGAGGCGTTGTATGGTCGGAAATGCCGTACACCCTTAGCTTGGGCAGAAGCAGGCGAATCGAAGCTGAATGGGAAAAAGGAAGTCGAAGAAGCTACTTCGCTCATACGCTCTATTCGGGAGAGGCTAGTGATAGCCCAAGATCGTCAAGGAAAGTACTACAATGCCAAACACCGGAACGTGGAGTTCGCGGTGGGTGATTGGGTATATTTGAAGATCAAACCCTTCAAAGGTGTGTCCAGGATTCGGCGTTTGAAAAAGCTAAGTCCGAGGTATCTTGGTCCATTTGAGGTGGTGGAGCGAGTTGGGGAAGCTGCTTATCGACTAGCACTTTCAGCGGACTTGGGTGGATTACATGATGTGTTTCACATCTCAGTCCTTCGTAAGGCGGTAAAGGATCCAGCTCAAGTCGTGGAGGCTGATCGGGTACCGGTCGAGTATGGGCTAACGACGAGGGTTAGACCCATTCGGATCGAGGATCGAGCCGATAAACAGTTGCGGAACAAAGTGATCGGGATGGTCAAGGTCCGATGGGACAATTGTGGCCGTGAAGAGCTAACATGGGAGCGAGAGCAGACCATGCGAGCTGAGTTTCCCGAGTTATTTGTATAAACTGTAGACCGTGTACTTTTTGTTATAACAGTATTATAGCATTGCTGGTTTTGTTTCCTTACCGTGCAAATTTCGGGACGAAATTTTGTTAAGGGGGAGAGGGTTGTAACACCCCAAAAAGGCCCAAAAAGACTCAACTTGAAGTTTGAGTAGCAGGTCAGGTTACACGGCCTGGGACACGGGCGTGTCCCAGGGCGTGTCGGGTGTACACGGCCTGGGACACGGGCGTGTCCCAGGGCGTGTTCGATTTATTTTGCGAATTTGGCCTATTCAAGTCGGAGCCGGACACGGCCTTGAACACGGCCTTGAACACGGGCGTGTCAGGCTGGACACGGGCGTGTCAGCTGCCGTGTTCCGACCCGTGTACTGGTTGCAGCTCGATGGAGCAGGAGACACGGGCGTGTCTCAGGTTTGACACGGGCGTGTCAGGTCCGACACGGGCGTGTCGTTGACCCGTGTTGTGCAGTCGGTTCAAACTGCGTGTACCGCTTAAGGGGTACACGGCCTGTGACACGGGCGTGTCATAGGCCGTGTCGGCCAAAAAGTGATTTTTTGGGAAGATCTTGGCCGTTCAGTTTCCTCTCTTTTGATCTAAAGGCTCGGGTGATTTCTTGGGCTGGATTAAGTCGTGAGAGAGAATGAAGAAGTCATTCTTCTTTATCCTTAAGGAAGAGAGAAAGAGAGAGGAAAGGAAGAAGGAGGAGGAGAGCAAGCCACCGGCGGAGCTCCCGTGGTCTGATTCGTGATCCGAAGCCGGCGTTGTGAAGGCAAGGCTGCTGCGGTCCTTTCTCACCGGCTAGTTTTCGATGGCACCGAAGAGATCGACAAGGGTAACGATCTCCCTCCTTGGACATGTGAAGTCCTTCTTTTCTGCATTGCATAGGGAAAGCCCTTCCCCGCGAGTGTGCGGTGGGTTGTGGTGTCCCTTGGGGTAGATATGTGAAGTCCCCCTTGTTAGAGGCCGGAATTGAAGTACGGCTCTAGGCATGCTGTGTGAAGCCCATCTGGATGGAATCTGGATTGGTGATGCTTGTTTGCATAGCGGAGAAGGCTCCGTGATAATGGCTTGTGATGTCTATGGCTTGTGATGCCTTGTTCCTACCTATTGCTTGGTGTGGCAGGAAGTACTGGACGATGTCCAGGAAATGAAGAGGGTTGGCGGCAACTCTTGTGGCCGTGCGTTGCCACTTTGTGAGTAGTTGAGCCGTTGGGCTGCAACTCGATGAAAAGGCAGATTGCCGAACAGGAAAGGTGAAACCGACCCGCGCCTATAAAATGCCATGGATACTTCCGTATTCGAGGTGGCTCGGCGACTTGAGCAACGGGGGGTGGCTGATCCGTACCTGCGTTAGGTCCGTCCGACTTGGAAGCCTGGTATAGGTTTTGTTGGAGCGCCTAATGAGAGTCTTAGGCCCGCGCGCCGGAAAGACTAGAAATGCTCAAATACCGTGTAGACGGTGGTGTTGACCCTGGTATTCCGGTACACCGAAAATGTGCCCTGAGTGCACGGACTGTCGGGCCGGGTGGCCGATGGTTGTGATGGCTTGAATGTGCCTGCGCGCACATATTTGCTATTTGATGATGCCATGCTTGCAGGGAAAGAATGCTCATGCCCCGAGAAAGGGGTAGGATTGTTATAATTGGGTCAGCTGCATGCTGACCGTTGCATTGTTTGCCACCGGTTGGGTGGATTGTTCCCGTGCAGGTGCTGGAGAGCCAAGTGGTAAGTGATGGGCCGGCGAGCCCTACTGCTGCTGCGGCTAGCCCTTGCAGGCTAAGCGAATGGCGGTGTTTTGTTTTCTCTTGTTACTCATGTATGGCCGGCCTGCGCGCCGAGGTTTGTAAACCATGATGTATGTTCAGAGGAACTGTAAGGCCGTAAGGCCAAACTCTTGTGGTTGTGTACATTCTGTGGTATTTATATATAAAGGTGGTGTTATATATATTGGACATTCCGGTTGAGAGTTCAAAGTTGTAACTTAAAGCTTCCGCTAGAATGCTCTGAGTTAGGATTCGTATTTGGTTTGGTATTATCCTGTGACCTCACCGTCTGTTTGTGGCATATAGTGTGGGGCCCCGGCCGGACCTTCTACTATACGTCATCTAACGGATGGGGTCGTTACATTTATCTTGATCCTTGTGGACAGTAGCCTTTCCAATCCTTGTTCCTTGCAGAGCTGGAGGATTTCTACTATCTCAGAATCACATGCGCTGAAAGAGTCAAAATCTACGCTGAATCCGGCGTCGAACTTCATTACTGACAGAAGGGCTGGAGCAATCGTCATTGATTGGGTTGGAGAAGACGAGAGAGATGACGAAAGCGAAACAGCAAAGAGCGCGAGGTAGGGCTTAAGCAGAAAGACGGAATGCGAAAAGACGATCTCCGTCGACGACAAAAAGAACGATCTCTTAACCTAGGTCGACCATCGGTTTTATATTAAAACAGCAATCGTCGATCTATTTTAATAGATACTGGAGACGATAGTCGAACGGTCGTTCGACGATCATTTCCTGAAGCAGAGTAGTCGATCAATCGTTCGACTATTTCTGTCTTCACAAACAAACAAGTTGTCGTCGCTCGTAGGTCGATAGGCTCAACCTGTTCGACTATCGTCGAACGTCGTTCGACGATCTTCAAACAGATTTCAACAAAGCCATAAGTCACACTTAGCCTTTTCCATTAATCATGCCTAGTTGAACCAAAAATAACAGATGCTTCTGTTCATCTAAGGGCTTGGTGAAAATATCACCTCTCTGAAGGTCAGTGGATATGAACTCAAGGCTGATCTTGTTCTTTTCCACACAATCTCTCAGGAAATGATGTCTAATCTCAATTTGCTTGGTTCTAGAGTGGTGCACGGGATTTTGTGCAATGGAGATAGCACTAGTACTGTCACACATGATTTTTGTGTTCTTGTGTGTGTACCCATAATCCAAAAGCTGGTTTTGAATCCACAGGATCTGTGAACAACAACTAGCAGCTGCGATATATTCAGCCTCTGCAGTTGAAGTTGAGACAGAAGCCTGCTTCTTACAGAACCAAGAGACCAATCTCTCTCCCAAGAACTGACAAGTTCCTGAGGTACTTTTCCTGTCAACTCTACAACCAGCATAGTCAGAATCAGAGTATCCAATTAACTCAAATTCTGATTCTGCTGGGTACCATAGTCCTAGATTTGGACATCCCTTCAGGTATCTCAAAATTCTCTTGAGAAGAATCAAATGAGATTCCTTGGGGTTGACCTGGAATCTAGCACATAGGCATGTAGCAAACATTATATCTGGTCTACTTGCAGTTAAATACAATAGGGAACCAACAATGACCCTATAGTTTTTCTGATCAACTGGCTTACCCTGATCATCAGAATCTATAACTACATTAGTAGTCATAGGTGTATGCATTGCTGAATCATCAGCCATCCCAAACTTCTTTACCAATTCATTGGCATATTTGGATTGGGAGATGAAGATGCCATCAGCATCTTGCTTTACTTGGAGACCAAGAAAGTAAGACAGCTCACCCATACTACTCATCTCAAACTTAGAATGCATCAAGTCAGAGAACTTTTTGCACAATTTGGGATCAGTGGAGCCAAAAATAATATCATTCACATACACTTGAACTAACAGGATTGTGTTCTTGTGGTGCTTAACGAAAAGGGTTCTATCAACTACTCCCCAAACAAAGTTGTGCTCTAACAGGAAACTAGCTAGAGTCTCATACCATGCTCTGGGTGCTTGTTTAAGTCCATAAAGAGCTTTTTGCAACTTGTGCACACATGAGGGCTGAGTTGAAGAGACAAACCCAGGAGGTTGTTCAACAAATACCTCTTCCTTTAGCTCACCATTTAGGAAGGCACTCTTGACATCCATCTGAAAGACCTTAAACTTCATATAGGTTGCATAGGCTAGAAAGATCCTTATTGCCTCTAGCCTTGCAACAGGAGCAAAGGTTTGGTCATAATCTATACCTTCCTCCTGTCTGTAGCCCTGAGCTACAAGCCTAGCTTTGTTCCTTACAATAATTCCATTTGCATCTAACTTGTTTCTAAACACCCACTTGGTGCCTATGATCAGTTGGCCTTTTGGTCTAGGAACCAAAGTCCATGCTTTACATCTTTCAAACTGATTGAGTTCCTCTTACATAGCAATGATCCAGTGGGGATCTAGCTCAGCATCTTTTATGGTGAGGGGCTCAACCTGTGAAAGGAAATAAGCATGCATTACATCCTGTCTTAATTGATGTCTTGTTTGTACACCAGCTGATATGTCTCCAATCACTTGAGATG
The DNA here is from genome assembly GCA_039513925.1 of Platanthera zijinensis. Classification (NCBI taxonomy): domain Eukaryota; kingdom Viridiplantae; phylum Streptophyta; class Magnoliopsida; order Asparagales; family Orchidaceae; genus Platanthera; species Platanthera zijinensis. Next base: position 119,110,541 of record CM077085.1, read on the forward strand.
TAGGATGATCTCTAAGTGTGACAAGATCAGCAGGTGGGATGTGATCTTCAGCAACAGTTGGGATTAATTCCTCAGGTGGAATTGGATCAACTGTTGGTGGTACAGCAACAACTTCTACAAAGTCTTCATCACTGTCTGAATCAGTGATATGAAGAGTTGATAGATGGAGAATCTCTTGAGTGACATCTTTATTAGATTCTGGTACCTGCAATGAACTTGAGGAAGGGGAAGTTTCCTTCTCCTTGTAAAACATCTGAGATTCATCAAAAGAAACATGTACAGATTCCTCAATTTTAGAAGTTGATTTATTAAATACCCTATAAGCTTTGCTTACTTGGGAATATCCAAGAAAAATTCCCATTGAAACTTTTGCTTTAAACTTTCTAAGGTATTCTTTGTTATTGTTATGAATGTATACTACACAACCAAATACTCTAAAATAATTAATTTTAGGTTTCTTTCCTTTAAGCAACTCATAAGGAGTTTTACTCTTAAGCTTGTGTATAAGACATCTGTTCAAGACATAATTGGTTGTGCTAACAGCTTCTGCCCAATAAGAAAGAGGCATGTTAGCATCTGCCAATAATGTACCAGTAGCTTCAATCAGGGTTCTATTCTTCCTTTCCACTACCCCATTTTGTTGGGGAGTTCTAGGAGCAGAGAAACTATGTTTGATACATTCTTTCTCATAGAATTCTTGCATGAGAAGAGAATCAAACTCAGTACCATGATCACTTCTGATCAAGGCAACATGAGTAGAATACTCAGTCTGCACACATAGTAGAAAGTCTGTAAGAACTTTGAAGTTATCAGTCTTAGTTCTCAAGAAGAACACCCAAGTGAACCTGGAGAAGTCGTCTACAATTACTAAAGTGTAATACTTCCCTCCTAGACTCTGTACATTTATTGGGTCAAAAAGGTCCAAATGTAATAAATACAGGAATCTAGGTAAATCACTTTTATTTACAGATTTAAAGGAGTTTTTGGTTTGCTTGCCTACTTGATAAGCCTTGCATAGGCTCTCCTTCTTCTAGGGGCAAGAAGGTAAACCTCTAACAAGGTTGTATTTAGATAACCTAGATATGTTCTTGAGGTTAACATGGCTAAGCCTCCTATGCCATATGGTGTTGTTATTATTTGTTACTTCATTAAATAAGCAGATTTCAGAATAAGTTGAATTAAAATCTACTAAATAAATATTACCTTGTCTAATGCCTACTAACACAACATTACTATTTAAAGTAATATTACAGAGAGTGTTAGTGAAAGATACCTGATATCCTGCATCACATAACTGGCTTACTGAGATAAGGTTGTGCTTCAGTCCAGTTACATATGCAACCCTTTTGAAAGTTACTGCTCCAATGGTAATCCTACCATATCCTTCAGTTTGACCACAGCTAGAATCCCCAAAGATCACCTTTGGTCCAAGCTTGGCCTTGAATCTTGACAGATTGTCTTTATTTCCTGTCATGTGTTTAGAATAGTCACTATCCAAATACCATTTATCTTTAGTAATTGGATAGGTCTTCACCTGCAGAATAGACAATTAGACATTATGGACCCAGGTAATCTTGGGTCCATTATTCTTCACATAATGAAAACTAGAAATAAAAGAATATGCAGGTTGGGGTTTATATCCTAAAGGGTAAGATCTCCTAGGTGGGATGCTCCATGCAGTTAATGGGTCCACAAACCTAGGGTTTCTATTTATATTAGGGTTTCTAAAGTTCTGGTTGTAATTTTGAAAATCAAATTGAAATCGCCGATCAGCGTTCGACGATGGATGCTCAGATCGTCGAGCTTTGTTCGACCATTGAGCCTGCGATCGTCGAGCAGCGTTCGACGCTTTTTGTAGCTCCTTAAATTTTTCCTTTCTCTTTTCTCTCTTAGCTTTATTTAAGGCTTGATTAACTTATTTTACTTGCTCAGTGTTCTTTATTTCATCAGCTGAAATAAAGTTCACTGGAGTTGAAAGATGATTTTTAAGAACCAAAGGGGGTTCACTTGATGAGGCTCCTAAGCCTAGCTTATTATTGCCTGACCTAGTGTTTGTCATGCTGGTGATTTCTAGCAGCTTAAGGCTTCTACCATTTAAAGATTCTTCTAATCTTTTGGACTTTGCTAGTTCATTTTTAAGAAACTTTATTTCTTCACTAGATTTAGTGAGTTCTGCTTCTAGCCTAGCATTTTCAATGGAAATAGATTCTGATTCAACTAACTTATTTCTAAGTTCCTTAATTTCCTTTTCTGAACTAATTAAATCTAAGCAAAGGGATTTAAATTCATATTTAAATTCAGAAGAAGAAAAATCGTAAGAAGATAATACCTGATCTTCTGTAGGCATTTCTTCATCATCATCAGAACTCTCTGCAGCTGAGTGGTTGTTGCAGGCATCAATTGCCATAAAGCAGATTTCTTTTGCCTTCTTTTCTTCCTCATCTTCACTGGAGCTTGAGGAGGAAGATTCCTCATCTGAATCACTCCAGGTCTCAGCAACAAACCCTTTCTCCTTCTTCTTATTTTTGTAGGAGGAGGACTTGGAGTGCTTCTTGTGATGTTCCTTTTCTTTTCTCTTTTCTTTGCTCTTTTCCTCTGGACACTCTGGTAGAATGTGTCCAGGTTTCCTGCAACCATAACAAATAATTTCTTTAGCAGGAGATCTATCATACCTTGGTTTATCTTCATATCTTGAAGATTTCTTTCTGAAGTCTTTTCTTCCCATCTTGAGAAACCTTATGGCAAAGAGTGTCATCAGCTCCTCATTGGATTGGCTTCCTTCAGAAGCATCAGCAGCTTTGAGAGCAAGAGTTTGCTCTTTTCTTGCTGGAGTTGGAGTCTTTGCTTCAGCCTCAGCTTCCCTGGTATTCAGCACTTGCTCAAAAGACATGAACTTGCCAAGGAGAGCTTCAGTTGAGATTTCATTTATACTTCTGGCCTCCTTGATAGGACAGATCCTAAGATCTCATGTGCTGGGAAAGCCCATCAGTATCTTATCAAGGGTTCTCAGCTCATTGATGATTGAGCTGAGCCTTGTGTACATGGCTTCAACTGATTCAGCTTCAGTCTTCTTGAAGTTTTCATACTGGGATATAAGGTTGGACCTTCTGTCCTTCCTTTCATCAGCTGAACCAGCTATAATCTGGTTCAGTGAGTCCCACATGGCTTTTGCAGAGGTGCAATCAGCCACTTTCTGGAAGATTTCATCAGACATAGTCTGAGCCAGAATGTTCATAGCTTTGGCATCAGCTATCTTTGCCTTCTTGTAGGCATCATTGTAGTCTGGAGGAGGCACTGCACTGAGATTTGTAGATGTTGTAGCAGTGGCTACAGCAGGAGGTGTTGGAGGTCCTGTCAAAATAGAAGAGAAAATGTCTTCATCAATAGAGTTCATATATAATTTTATTCTTGCCTTCCAGATGCTAAACTTAGCTAAGTTGCAAGCTGGAGGTCTGGTGCTAGAGTAATCCTTGGACTGGGCCATAAAGTGAATATCTATAAGTTTGGTATCTATCAGTATCTTGTGACTCAGGTGTTAGCCTGTACAGTCAGTCAATCTCCCTCTGATACCAATTGAAAGTGATGATAGATACAACTCTAGAGGGGGGTGAATAGAGTATTCAAAAATTATGACACCCTACTCAACTCCCTTAGAGTTAATTTGCGGAATGAGTTTATAGATATTTGAAACCCTAGAGCCTAACACAAAGTGAAGTGCACTAGAGAGAGATAACTGTAATTACAGTTGAGCTTTGGTCCTATCACAGCAACTAGCAATCCTAGTTATATCTACTCACAGCCACAGTGCAATAAATTAAATAAAGCAACACAGATTTTTGTTCAGGTGCCCTACTCAAATAGGTACGTTCACTCTTCTACCACCCTGGTAGGAATCCACTACAGGTTTTTGTTCAGGTGCCCTGCCACCAACTGGTCTGCTTCAGGTAGATCAAGTAGACCCTTTGAGCTTTTGATCAGGAGCTCAAAATCCAACACAGGTTTTTGATCAGGTGCCCTGCCACCAAGGTTCACTTTTGAAGGGAGTAATAACCCTTTATACAGGAGGTTGAGAGAGTTAAAGTTTCTTCTCTATTGTTAAAACAGATTAGAGAAGCTAGTGGATTGCACAGAGCTAGAAAGCTCTAAAGAATCAAGGCTCCCCCTGGCTTAGAGAATATCCAGGAAGAAGTCTTGCTTCAGGGTGCAGGAACTCTTCTGAACTTGAGACAAAGAACTGTCTTGAAGTTCTGAAGGAGAAGCTTGAAGAAGACTCTTGATTGTAGAATGATTGTTCTTCTTCTATAGCTTTTCTTTCTTCTTCTTCTTCTTCTTGAGGCACTGAGTGAATGTTCCTGTAAGCAGGATGGACTCAGGATTGAAGAAGACTGTTGAAGAGGGATGATCTTCTCAGTTGAATGTATCAATGACTGAGAGCTGTAACTCTTCTTGCTTTTAATCTGTATATCTTGTGTCTCTTGTTATTGTGTATATCTTTTCTTCTTTCAAAAGAAGCTCTTTATATATGGGTCTTTGCAACGGCTCTAAGCTTGGTTTGAATTTTGTCTTCTTCTGAGATCTGCAAACTGGGCTGCAAAAAACATAAAGCAAAAACATATCCTGCAGGCAGACATGCTATAAGGGGATAAAGCTTTCTAAGAAGCTGCAAATCCAATCTGGTAAAAGGAGTACTAAAGAAAGTCACATCAGACTAAACTCTTTACGGCTAAAGAAGACTTTTTGAGTCTAACGGCTATAAAGGACAGCATGGCAGATAAAGCAAAAAGATATTTCAACTAATAAGACAAAGAACTTTGTCAGATAAAGCTTGACTTATGCACAAAGGATGGGGCAAAGATTGCCTTGAGATGTATGCACAAAATCAATAAAATAATCTTTAATAAAATAAGCTAAATAAACGGGAATTAAATCATAGAACAGAAGGAGTACAAAATTACTAAAGACAGACAGAAGAACGTCGAACGACCCTCGGAGATCGTCGACCGAAGCACAGAGATCGTCGACCTATTAGAACAGATAGTTGAACGACACAGATAGTCGAACTATCAAAGAGGATAGTCGAACTACCACAGCAGATAGTCGACCTATCAGAGCAGATAGTCGAGCTATCAGATAGTCGACCTATCAGAGCAGATAGTCGAGTTATCAGATAGTCGACCTATCAAGACAGATAGTCGAGCTATCAGATAGTCGACCTATCAAGACAGATAGTCGAGCTATCAAGCAAAACAGATAGTCGACCTATCAAGCAGATAGTCGAACTATCAAAAAAGACAGATAGTCGACCTATCAAACAGATAGTCGAGCTATCAGATAGTTGAATTATCCAAACAGATAGTTGAACTATCAAGAAAAACAGATAGTCGACCTATCAAGCAGATAGTCGAACTATCAAAGAAGACAGATAGTCGACCTATCAAACAGATAGTCGAGCTATCAGATAGTTGAACTATCCAAGCAGATAGTTGAACTATCAAGAAAAATAAATAGTCGGCCTATCAAACAGATAGTCGAGCTATCAGATAGTTGAACTATCCAAGCAGATAGTCGAACTATCAAACAGAACAGATAGTCGACCTATCAAGATAGATAGTCGAACTATCAAGCAAGACAGATAGTCGACCTATCAAATAGATAGTCGAACTATCAGATAGTCGAACTATCAGATAGTCGAACTATCAGATAGTCGAACTATCAGATAGTCGAACTATCCAAGCGGATAGTTGAACTATCAAGAAATCTGTCTGGTCAAAAGAAGTCGAGCGGGGTTCGACGATCGACGAGGCAGATTCCACAGAACGTCGAGCTAACAAGAGTTGAACTAACTCAGAGATAGACGATCTGCTGACAGACGATAGTCGACCAACTGATAGACGATCGTCGACCAGTCGATAGACGATAGTCGAGCGGCGTTCGACCATAGTCGAACCAAAAATAACTTAACCAAATTTTCATCTGGATAAGTGACAACTCTACAACTAGAGAAATCTAACTAAACAACTAATCTTTGACCATAGATAAATCTTGGGTCAAGAGACTAAAAGAGAAGACTAAACTCAAATCCAATCTAGGGTACCAACACAAACATTGGTTGGGAGACTCGTATACATATCTCACACATGTCTAAATATTATATATGCAGTGGGTATTTTGAGTAGATATATGCATGCTCCCAGAATCAGGCATCAAGAGACAGCATACCGTGTTATGCAGTACTTGAAGAAGGCATCTGGTAGGGAACTCTTGTTCTTTAAGAACAACAACTTGAGGATCGAAGTTTTCACAGATGCAGATTGGGTTGGGATTCACGATGATAGAAAGTTTATAATAAGGTATTGTATCTTTGTTGGGGCGAATTCGATTACCTGGCAAAGCAAGAAGCAGAATGTGGTAGCCATATTTAAGCGTGAAGTACCAGGAAATGTCTCAAGGTCTCTGTAAAGGACTGTGGTTATGTTCTATGTTGCAAGATCTGGGATTCCAGGAGCATATATGATGCAGGACAAACGTCACACCTGCCTGCCACCCTGGCGTCACACCAGGGGGCCACCTTGGCGTCGCACCAAGGCGGCTTTATCAGGGTTGCAGCTCATATACCCCAGCCCATCTCCGGCCCATAGATGGACTTCTTCAGATGACACACTCGGGACTCCCCCGTGGTCTCAAACCCGGGAGGTTGATGCATGTAGACTGTTTCCTGGAGATCGTCGTTCAGAAACGCATTTTTTATGTCCGGTTGATGTAAGGGTCACTGGCGATGCACAGCCACGGAGAGGAGGACACGAACGGTGTTGAGCTTGGCTATGGGAGAGAATGTCTCCTCATAATCGAGACCGTGTTGTTGGGTGAAGCCACGAGCCACCAGGCGGGCCTTCAAACGGTCAATTTCCCATCAGGAGCATGTTTGATGACAAAGATCCATTTACACACAACAGGTGTCTGGCCGGTAGGTAGAGGTACCAGGTTCCATGTCTGGTTAGCGCAGAGAGCAGTCATTTCTTCTTCCATGGTTTCCCGCCAGCCAGGATGTTGGAGAAACTCCTGCACTGAATTAGGTACAGAAATCGTGGATAATGAAGTGGCAAATGTTTGAAGTTGTGGGGATAGGCGATATAAGGATACATAGTTCGTCATGGGATGAGCGGTTGATTCTGGTGCTGGATCCACAGGACGCGGAGCGTCAGAAGTTGAAGCCGACTGCATTGGGGCAACGGGGCAAGGATGGTGACGAGTGTAGACATGTATAAGAGGTGGCTTGGGAACAGCGGGAGCCCGATCGGGAATTGGTGGTGGTGGAGGAATGTTAACGGGAATGACAGGGCGTAGGACGGGTGGTGGTAGAGGAGTTGGATCTGGAGCGGCGGAGAAGAAAGGAAGATTCTCTCGAAAGGTAACATCAGCAGAAACAGTCACCTTGCGGGTAGCAGGAGAGTAGCACACAGCCTTTCTGAGTTCGTGTATAATCAACGAAGATGTGTTTGGCCGTCCGGGGATCCAACTTGTCTGTGTACGGACCAAGAATGTGAACGTAGCAAGTACAACCAAAGATGCGGGATGTGAGAGAGAAAACCGGAGTAGAGGGGAACAGGAGGCTGAACGGAGTGGCATTGTGGAGTATGTGGGCGGGGAGACGGTTAATTAAATAGCATTTCGTCGAGAGGGCAAAGTTTCAATAAGCTTTGGAAACCTGCATTTGAAGCATAAGAGAACGAGCTACATCGAGAAGATTTCGGTTCTTACATTCGGCTACCCCATTTTGTTGAGAGGGGTATAAGCATACGATGTTTGGTGAATGACTCCAAATTCCGAGCAAAGGTTTGCAAACTCGTGGCTAGTGTATTCGTGAGCGTTATCAGTGCGAATAGTTTTGATATTCGTGGAGAATTACGTGTGGGTCCCGAAGTAAATATAGTCATGTCATTCGAGAATAATCATCAATAAAAGTTAGGAAATAGCGACAGCCAGAAATGTTAGTGAGTTTGTACGGTCCCCAAATATCGGAGTGTAATAAAATAAAAGGAGCAGAGCTCCGAGTACATGAGATACAAAAGATGAACGCGGTTGTTTGCTGAAAATACAAGATTCGCATTGAAAAGGAGGAAGAGATACATCTGGTAGAGCCTTGTGGAGGGCTGGCAAAGGGGCATGCCCAAGACGCTGATGTCAATCGACGGAGGAGAAGGAAGACAGGATAGTAGGGGAGTCATCAAAAAAGTGGAGCCCGTTCTGCAGTCATCCCTTACCAATGATATTCCGCGTCTGTCGAGCTTGTATCAGGAAAAAAGAGTGTAAAGGTTATAGAGCAATTTAAATCAGTGGTGAGGCGACCAACAGAAAGTAAATTAAATGGGAAGTCTGGAACATAAAGAGCGGAGCGTAGATATAGAGAAGATGTGAGAGGGATATCCGCAGAGCCGGAGACCGGAACAGTGTCCTCATTGGCCACTGTGACACACTTGGGATGAGGAGAATCTAGGTACTGATGTGGCCGCAGGGAGATGATGTGATGAGTGGCACCAGAATCCACTATCCATCGCAGACTAGTGGAGAGACAAGCAATATAAAGATACATAGTTCGTCATGGGATGAGCGGTTGATTCTGGTGCTAGATCAGCAGGACGCGGAGCGTCAGAAGTTGAAGCAGACTGCATTGGGGCAACGGAGCAAGGATGGTGACGAGTGTAGACATGTATAAGAGGTGGCTTGGGAACAGCGGGAGCCTGATCAGGAATTGGTGGTGGTGGAGGAATGTTAACGGGAATGACAGGGCGTAGGACGGGTGGTGGTAGAGGAGTTGGATCTGGAGCGGCGGAGAAGAAAGGAAGATCCTCCTGAAAGGTAACATCAGCAGAAACAGTCACCTTGCGGGTAGCAGGAGAGTAGCACACATAGCCTTTCTGAGTTCGTATATAGCCAACGAAGATGTGTTTGGCCGTCCGAGATCCAACTTGTCTGTGTACGGACAAAGAATGTGAACGTAGCAAGTACAACCAAAGATGCGGGATGTGAGAGAGAAAATCGGAGTAGAGGGGAACAGAAGGCTGAACGGAGTGGCATTGTGGAGTATGTGGGCGGGGAGACGGTTAATCAAATAGCATGTCGTCGAGAGGGCAAAGTTCCAATAAGCATTGGGAACCTGCATTTGAAGCATAAGAGAACGAGCTACATCGAGAAGATGTCGGTTTTTACGTTCGGCTACCCCATTTTGTTGAGGGGTATAAGCACACGATGTTTGGTGAATGACTCCAAATTCCGAACAAAGGTTTGCAACCTCGTGGCTAGTGTATTCGCGAGCGTTATCAGTGCGAATAGTTTTGATGTTCGTGGAGAATTGCGTGCGGGTCCCGAAATAAATATAGTCATGTCATTCGAGAATAATCATCAATAAAAGTTAGGAAATAACGATAGTCAGAAATATTAGTGAGTTTGTACAGTCCCCAAATATCGGAGTGTACTGAAATAAAAGGAGCAGAGCTCCGAGTACAATGAGATACAAAAGATGAACGCGGCTGCTTGCCGAAAATACAAGATTCGCATTGAAAAGGAGGAAGAGATACATCTGGTAGAGCCTTCTAGAGAGCTGGCAAAGGGGCATGCCCAAGACGCTGATGCCAATCGACGGAGGAGACGGAAGACAGGATAGTAGGGGAGTCATCAAAAAGGTATAGACCGTTCTGCAGTGGTCTCTTACCTATGATATTCCGCGTCTGTCGATCTTGTATCAGAAAAAAAGAGGATGTAATGGTTATAGAGCAATTTAAATCAGTGGTGAGGCGACCAACAGAAAGTAAATTAAATGGGGAGCCTGGAACATAAAGAGCGGAGCGTAGAGATAGAGAAGAAGTGAGAGGGATATCCGCAGAGCCGAAGACCGGAACAGTGTCCTCATTGGCCACTGTGACACACTTGGGATGATAAGAATCCAGGTACTGATGTGGCCGCAGGGAGATGATGTGATGAGTGGCATCTGAATCCACTATCCATCGCGGACAAGTGAAGAGACAAGCGATACCTTTATGTGAGATGGAGGCAGCCGAGGTAACGGAGGCAGGTGGGCGACTGAGCAGACCATGAAGTTGCTGGAGCTGAAGTCGGACCTCTTCAATGTCAGTACGAGTGATCGATGAGTCATGGGCAGCAACGGCGGCCTGTGGACGAGGAGGAAGCCCATACTTGCGATAGCACGTGGCCTCAAAGTGGTCATCCTTACCGCAGAAGGAACACTTTGGTTGTGGCCGGCCTCCCCGACCTCGGCCGCGAGAGCCGGTGACAGAGGTCCAGAACCATCAGGAGGCGGTGAGACCTTAAGCAACATGGAACACATATCTGATAGTGACGAAGTAGCAGCATATGAGAGGATCTGAGCCCGAACGCTCTGAAGATGCGGTGGCACATGAGCCATCATCATGGCCACGCCAACGGCTTCATTTTAAGCATGTTGTGCAGCAAGATCCGTCGTAGGAGATTAATGTTGAATCCATGCTTCAACCAGAGTTTTGGCACGAGCAACGAAGGAGGTGAGGTCGGTGGCCCCGCCAACATCAAGAGTCTGAAGATCAGTAATGATGTCATACAAGTGTTGTAGACTATCTTTCCCGGAATAGAGGGAATTAAGTTCATCCCACATTGTTTTGGTCGTTTCATGATACATGGTCATGTGATACGGTTCTCCATCAAGGGAGTTGAGGATGCAGGTCTGAACGCGACCGTCATTGCGCAACCAGTCGTCGGTAGGAGGAGCGGGAGTAGCCTGAGTCAAGGAAACCTTTGGACTGAAGAACGCGGCGAATCGAGTGCACCCACTCCACAAAGTTTTTCTTCCCGGCTAACGAGATATTCGTAATCCGCAATTCATCCCGAAGTTCAGGGGCAAGGGCCGGACGGTCTGCAGAGGAGGAAGCCGTCTGTCCGGTAGAATCAAGAGAAGACCCCATGTCCAGGCGGTTAGGAGGCTAGACCGGCGGTAAGAGGATTAGCGGATAGAAATGAAACCGCACGGGCTATCCCGGGGTAGGTCGGGCGGTCTGCAGGGAAATCACGCAGACTGTATGACAATGGTCCGGCGGCAAGCACAGAAGAGGCCGCGACCAAAGAAACGGAGCGGGTAGAAAGGAGAAGTCACCTTGACTAGAGCACTGGGGAGGCCGCACGGTCTCGGTGACAATACACCAACGGCAAGAGAAGATGTTGCGACCTAAATGCAGAGCCCACAGAGGTTAGAGAAGCCGCAGTGATTAACCAACGAAGAGGCCGCGCGAGAAGTTCGCACGGTCAGGGTGAGTACACCGGCAGCAAGGGAAGATGTCGCGACCTAGATGCGGAGCTCACAACGGTTAGAGAAGCCGCAGCGCGGAAGAAGTCTGCACGGTCCCGCGAGAACCAAATGAGAAGCCGCGCGAGAAAGAAACAGTGCGGCGGCAAGAGAGCAGTGAGAGAAACCGCACGGGTAGAAAGGGAGATCACAGCGGGTAGAGAGGGAGATCGCAGTGGGTAGGGAGGAAACCGTGCAGATAGGTAGTTCGCAGCGGGTAGGGAGGAAACCGCGCGGATAGAGGGACGAGGGAGAAGGCCCACCGGTCAGAGAGAGTCCTATAAAGCGGAGAGAATGGAGAAGAAGTGGAGGCCATGGGATTGGTGGGGAGGAGAGGCGGGGAGGAAGTTTCTAGCCGTAAGCGGGTAGAAACCATGTCGCGCCATGCGCGAGAAGAAAATGTTGGTCGGTTAGACACAACCAGACCGCGCCCTGCGCGAGAAAGGAAGACCGGACGGTTAGCAGAATACTAGCCGCAAGGAGAGACTGATTGGCTCTGATACCACATGGAGAAAACCTCAAACTTGTATATATTTTCTCAATAATCAAATACAAGGTATGAATACAAATTTATACGAGGGAGAAAGAGAGAAGAGATCCCTATATATGATGTGGGACTAAAGAAGAGAAAAGAAGAAAACTGAAATAAAAGGGCTTCAATATAGGCCTCTTTACATGGGTTTTTCCAACATTGTCTAATAACACTTGTTTATGAATACAACCAAGAAAATCATTTGACATGGGATCTAATTTCCTTGGTGAGGATCATGATTATCACAACCAAGTATTTTGTGGAAGGAAGGTAAAATCTTGACAAGGGAAAGATTCAAGTAACACTTGTAATAGAGTTATACAGAAGAATTGATGTAGGGTAGGCTAAGGGAGTGCACAAATCCAAGACCTTTAGGGATGGAAATGAAATCAGACACCCTAACCTTAATCTATATGCAATGGTTCCGTCGATGACGGCGGCAAATTAATACGAGCAATAATATTTTTTAACCCACGCAATAATAAATTGAAGCAAAGAAATAACATTCAATGAACAAACATTCAATGAATTTTCTCCACTCGGAGGGTCAAGGCAAAGCATGCGGTGAATGAATCCAACTTGCAAGTCACAAGCGTATCGAAGCAAACTTTCCACCGGTAAAATATCCAAGCAAATAAAGCTACAATCCAATATAAAGATGTTGAAAATAATAGTCGAATACAACAAGGACTCACCAAGTAGTGGGCTGACCAAGACAATGAAAATTTTGGAACCGGATGAATTTTGACGGCGATCCAATGTGGAACCGGGAGCGGGAAAACGACGCGGGTGGCTGTCCTCGGTGGTGGAAGGCGGAATCGGGCCAAAAATGAGTAGATCAGGCTACGCATGCAGTGGATCTAGGCGAGGGGGGATAGATCTGATGATTTGAGAGCGGATCCGGGCTAGGGAATGAGGGACAGGTGAGGGAATTGGTGGATCGGGTCTGGACAGTCCAAATCTGGACTGTTTTGGAAGGGAGGGTTGTGAAGGTGGCTCCACGGGGTGGGGGGAGTCTGGCGGTAAAGAGGGGTTGGGGCTTTGATGGGCGAGTGCGGGGAGGGGGGAAACAGGGGTTGGCGGCGGCTTCAGGGAGGGGCAAGGCTGGCAGACGAAGGGTTGGGTGGTTGTGGCTTTGGCGTAACTGTTTGGAGGAGAAAAGTGGGAGGCAGGTGGCTTCAGGTTAAGGAGGAGGGGTTCGACTATTGTAGGAGGTGCTGGACAGCAGTCGACCAGCGGTTTTGGGGGTTGTAGGGGCTGTGGATGAGAGTTTTGGATGGAGGAGTCTAGGGTTAGGGGAAACCTTGGGGAGGGAGATACACACCTAGGAGTTGTCACCGGAGTCAGCACCGTGGAGGGATCGTGGGAATCCGAGAATTCTCTTCTCCAAATTCTGCAATCCCCTAATTCGGCCCACTAGCAACCTATTTATAACAAAAAGACAACTAGGGCATCCCACCATCGACGATTATGATTGCTCGGAGGTGGGGCAACTCAAATACATCAAATAAAATACAAAAACAACAAAGTAATATATGAAATAGATTTGCGGCGCGGATCCGGACGCATCCGCGGAGTTGGATCGACGATCTGATCAATCCCTCATACGCGAGTACATGAACATGGGTCCCGTCTTGCGGAAAACCCCTCCTGGTGCATGATCTGATGGATCTCCACCAACTCCCCCCGACTAAAAAACTTATATCTCCGATGAATGAAGACGATCGTACTGAATTTGAAGTCCAAGGACGATTCGATCGAGCTCTGTTAGTAGTATTCAGATGTCATCTGCATCTGGGCGGCCCCTCCAGTGTACTAAGTAGCGTTATAGAGACTCATCTGTAGTAGTAACGAACTGGTGGGATCAGATCTCTATAATGCTCTCAACACTCGGCTTACGAGTGGTGGATCCCGGTGCGATTTGCGGTACTGTAGGTGAAACCAAAGAAGACGAATCCCCAGGTGGGTGGGTGTCAGCAATGAGTGAACTATAGTGTCCATCAGACGTGGGTGGACTATGAGGGTGACAAGGTAACGGGAGAGGAGGTGTGGACGATTGGGAGTCCCCACTGTTTGGGTACACATACTGGTGAGGCTCGTAGTATGACGTCAGATCTTCAACATTAAATACCGGATGGATACCCATACTCGCAGGGATATCAAGTCTGTAGGAGTTCGTCTCAGTGCGACTTATGATTGAGTAGGGGGCCATTCGCCTGTCACTAGCTTTTTGGCAGGCCCCAACGGGAGCATCTTAGGGAGGATTCGCATCATCACTTGTTCTCCTTCCTGAAATACTTGTTTCTGCTTTCGTCTATCTGCATGGGTTTTATAATTTGCATTGCTCGTAATAATTTGTAGACGAACCGACTCATGCAACTCATGAAAATGTCATGCAAAAGACTCAGCATACTCACTAGGGCGCGACTCTATGGTATTAGGGATAAGGTCAATAGGTTTCCTAGGTTCGTATCTAGACACTACATGAAATGGACTCAACTCAGTGGACCTATTGACCGAAATATTATACGCAAGCTCTGCGATGGGAATATCAAGATCCCAACTAGCTAAATGCTCGCCCACTAGACAATTCAGTAGGTTTCCTAAGCTACGGTTCACTACCTCAGTTTGCCCATCCGACTGGGGATGATAGGTCGAGGAAAACCTAAGAATGGTGTCAGTCTTGTGCCACAGGATCTTCTAAAAATAGCAAGCATGCAGCACTACATGTTTTATTATTATTTTCCATCATAGGCCTCACGAATGTGTCTTCATATATAAAAACTTAAATATTATTTTTCCTTCATATGCATAGTGTGTGGTTTTTTTACATTTTCTTTTTTCGGGTGTGCTCATTTAAAATAGTAGTTAGCATATGTTGTCGTCGCATTAAACTCCGAAAAAACTAGAGTGATATAGAAATATTTCACTAATATGGGAATAATCTCATTGCAAGTGTATTGAAATTCAAAGGTATCATTGAAATAAATAGTCAAAATCTATATCACACCACCATCTTTAAATAAAATTATGACCAAAGAAAACAAACATGACTTGAAAGAATACACTAACAACTATTAAACCATGCATCACAATAACAATGACATTTACATAGCACTTATTTGAAAGCATTTAGATTTGCAAAAAGAAATAAATAGAAGTAGGGTAATTGACATTTTGCACCCCAGCCCCGAATATCATGCTTTTGGCACATTGCATTCCGAATCTTTAAATTTGGCACATTGCACTTTCCAAGTACCTTTAAATTGCATTTTGCACCCTATGCTGAATTTTGAGGGTATTTTGCACCCCTAAATTTTTAGAACTACTAAATTTGTTGAATTTATATGATCAAACATTAGATAAACTCAAAAACTATATAAAAAGATAAAATATGAAGATATTTGGCGGGTGCAATGTGAAAAATACCCCTCAAAATTCAACCTATGGCACAAAATGTCAACTTAAAGATATTTGAGGGTGCAATGTGTCATATTTAAACATTTGAGGTGCAATGTGTCATATTTAAACATTTGGTGTGCAATATGCCAAAAACATGATATTCAGTGGTGCAAAGTGTCAATTAATCAATAGAAGAAATGGCTTTCTGGCACTTTACACCCACATTTGCCCTTGTTTGGCACTTTGCACCACAGGGCAATTAAATTAGGGGTAATTTTGTTTGTCCTCCTTAGGAATAGGAATGGGTTGTGTTGATTCCTTCTCAAGGGTGCATAACGCCAAAGAAAAGATTCTGGGTGCAAAATGTCAAATTAAAGAATTTGGAGTGTAAAATGCTAATTTAAGGATTTTTGACCAAATCTGGACCAAAATACCTCTTGAATTTCAACCCGGGGTGTAAAGTGCCAAAAGAAGTATAAATGGGGTTGCAAAGTACTATATTTAATATTTTGGGGTGCAAAGTGCCAAACAAGGGCAAATGTGGGGTGCAAAGTGCCAAAAAGTCAAGAAATATATGAAGAATTGGAAGGAAGACAACCTTGGGTCTGCAGCACTTCGCATGGTAGGTAAGTCTGTCGTTCTTTTTTGCAATAACTTCTTCCCATTTCTCTCTTTCATTGTTCTTACAGTCCAGATTAGTTATCAGATCCTTTAAATCAGCATCAGTAACTATACTTGAAATCCTGCAAATTGTGCAAAGAATCAGACTCAACATGTTCAACAAAGACTGAAGAATAACAGCATATTTACGAAATCAGACTCAACCTATTCACGGGCATACTATTCAGGTTACGATGAAGAAGAGCAATATCATGAATTTGCAGAATCCAAGATTAAATGGATTTTACAAATTGAAAACCTGGAAGATGGAAGAGAATGACTAATAACTACGGATCACCTTGTTGAAGTTGTATCGATCGGCAACTCACCGGAGTTGCCTTAGCAGACAAAACCACTGGAGTGGGAGTAGCGGCGAGGCGCTTCCTAAAAGCCCTCAGAAGCTGCCAGCAGAGGATAAGGAGTACAGCCGACGACGTTGCCCACCCTCCGCCGCCATCCTCCCCCCAATACTCCGATGAATCGAAGGCTATTCCCCTCAAATTCGATTGAAAGAAACTGGATTTCGCTCTAAAGTGGAAGGAGAGAGAGAGAGAAGATTCTTGTGCAGGCTTCATTTTATTATGATTTATTCATTTTGAATTAGTTTATTTTAAATTTTATAGAACAATCAACGGCGATCCGGTGTAAGTGGACTTTTGTGGGTGATAGGATATTGGTGTAGGAGAAGATTGAGGCTCCCTTTTGGAGGACTTATTTTCACCGATTCAGCGCCGCATGAATCGGATCTTAATTAAGATTCGGTAATTAAGTTCCGGTTCATGCGGTCGTACCCGCTTGACCGGTGAAAATAAGTCCTCCCAAATGGAGTCTGACATGGATAATTTTGAATTGGACTTTTGAGGTGCAATATGTCAAAAACATGATATTCGGTGGTGCAAAGTGTCAATTAGTCAATAGAAGAAATGGCTTTCTGGCACTTTACACCCACATTTGTACTTGTTTGGCACTTTGCACCACAGGGCAATTAAATTAGGGTTAATTTTGTCTGTCCTCCTCAGGAATAGGAATAGGTTGTGTTGATTCCTTCTCAAGAGTGCATAACGGCAAAGAAAAGATTTTGGGTGCAAAATGTCAAACTAAAGAATTTGAAGTGTAAAATGCTAATTTAAGGATTTTTGATCAAATCTGGACCAAAATACCTCTTGAATTTCAACCCGGGGTGTAAAGTGCCAAAAGAAGTACAAATGGGGTTGCAAAGTACTATATTTAATATTTTGGGGTGCAAAGTGTCAAACAAGGGCTAATGTGGGGTGCAAAGTGCCAAAAAAATTTTGACACTTTGCACCCCTCAAATATGGAGTTTGGCACTTTGCACCCTAATTATTTAGTTTTGGCACATTGCATCTTCTAAGCCCATTAATATGGCATTTTGCACCCTAGCTTCTTTTTCTTATTTTTTTCCCTGTTTTTAATTAGAATGAAGCAGGGTATTTCGGTCATATTGTCATTATGTTGAAAATCAGGGTTTAAGGTTTACCCAGCACCAAATTTACAGCAGTCCTTTTACCATCGCTCTCTTCCTCACTCCTGAAGTTGCGCTGATATTCAGAAGTATCAAACTAATTGTTTGTTTACATCAAAATCTAAGGAGTTTTATATAAATATCCCTTAAAATTTGGTTCGGTAGAATTAAATTAGGGCTTTGAAATTGAATTTGGATGTTTAATTTTAGTTGAGCTGAGAGAACAGTAGTTATCATTTTTTGGTTCATGCAGATTTTAAAAGTATAAAATGGCACTCGCCAGCCTGGAAAGACAATTTTTGTATGATGATCAGATCACTCTGTTTAAAAACAAAACTAGTCCAGCCAAATTCCTCCATCAAACAATGCATGGGTCCCATATAAGTTATTGTAATCCTTTACAATGAGGTTGCATGATGAGACTAATAACAATGAGTCAATGATACCTGATCGGCTGGTGAGGTCCCACTTTCTCCCGAGAGATCATGAAGATACAATATTACAGTAGGTAAATGTTCAAAAACAGCGAGGGATAATTTGTCAAGATTGTTCTTGCAGCAATCATATATTCATATTTATAAAACTAAAACAGTCAAGATGTTATGGCAATGGCAGCGGTGATATGACGGCGATGACGGCAACGGCGGCGGTGATGACGACGATGGTGGCGGCAACGATTGCGGTGATGACAACGATGGCGGCGAAGAGCGGTCATGACGACGATGGCGATGGTGATAACGACGGAGATGGAAGCAACGGTAGCGGTGATGACGACGATGGCGGCGGTGATGATGACGGAGATGGTGACGACGGCAACGGTGATGACGACGATGGCGGCGGTGACGACGACGGAGATGGCGGCGACGGCAGCGGTGATGACGACGGAGATGGCGGCGACGGCAGCGGTGATGACGACGATGGCGGCGGTGATGATGAAGGAGATGGCGGCAACGGCAACGGCAACGGTGATGACGACGATGGAGATGGCGGCGGTTACACCCCGGGTGTCGGGTGATCACGCCGTTAATGGTGGTTGTTTAGACAACCGCACCCTTACATGGGGTGCAACTAGCGCTTCTAAGGGGTTCAATACATGCACAACATTTGTAAGAGACCTATTATGACACCATGTAAAAGCTGGGCCAAGAAACCGCATTTTTGTAAGTGCAAAAAAAATAGCTGCTTGTCCAAGGAGATGGTTAAAATCTTTAGGGTTCTGGTAAAATAATAGCTACTTGCCCAAGCAGAAAAAACCGCAGTTCTTGTCTTCACGCTAAAGAAGAGTTGAAATCGCATGCCCTCCCAAAGTATTCAAAATGGTCTCCTAATAAGAAAACTGCGGTGAGGTGAAATTACGTGATTTATAAATTGTCTTTTAATAAGAAAAAACAGTCCATTGAGTTCGGCTTTGTTTGGCTTGGCGTTTTCATGCCGGTGGCGGGTGCAGACGCAAACGCACGGCGGGTAAACAAATGGCACGCCGCGCGTTTGTCGTGTCTGCTTCCGCCCGCCCTTGAGAAACGTGCTCTTTCGATCCGTCGGCCCCCTCCTCTAGTTTGATCGGCGGTCAGAGCTGTTCCCGCTCCCTTTCCATCCGCAAATGAAGCCTTTAAGCATGACCAAAATACCCTCCAATTTTTGGATTAAAAACAAGGAAAAAAACAGAAAAAAAACCTAGGGTGCAAAATGCTATATTAATAAGTTTAGAGGGTGCAATGTGCCACAACTAAATAATTAGGGTGCAAAGTGCCAAACCACTCTATTTGGGGGGGTGCAAAGTGTCAAAAGTCTTTTTGGATTAGGATTCTTTTTATTTGGGGCCTTTGTGCTCGGTAGCTTTGAGTTGCAAGTTGAGTTGAGCCGGCTCGAAAGCTCGATGTGCCGGCTCGAAAAAAGCTCGACTCGAGCTCGAGCCTGTCGAGCTCGAGCTCGACGAGCTCGAGCTCGATTATGAGTCGAGCTCGAGCTCGTCTAATGTTGTTCATGAGCTCGCGAGCCGGCTCGCGAGCTTTTTATTTATATATTTTTTTAAAAAAAGTAAAAAAAAATAAGAAAAAATATAAAAATAAAACTCATGAGCTAAAAAGTTCGCGAGCAGCTCGAGCTCGAACTCGAGCTCGCGAGCTCGAAACTCGAGCTCGAGCTCGATAAGTTGGCCTTGAGCTTGAGCTCGAGCTGGGATAATTGAGCTCGTCGAGCTCGAGCTCGAGCTCGAAATGAAAAGCTCGAGCTCGAGCTTGGAAAATTTTCCAAGCTCGACTCAAACTCGACTCGTTTGCACCCCTAGCTTCGAGTTTGCGGACGGTTGTGCTTGAGTTGTTGAAATCACAATTTTTGTGATGGCGGTCAAAAAAAGAGTTGTGAAAAGTTATATGTTTGAAAAAAATTGTTTTAAGTGTTGATGGGGTTCCCCTGAATTTTCTAAGTCATGTCAAGAAAAATTTTGACTGAGGACAATAAAGAGAGCCAACCCGATCAAACGAGTTGCATGCACCAAGGCGCGCTCGTCTAGACACCTAAAAACACCCTGGAAGGAGGGCAAAGCCAAGCGCACATGGACGCGCAAGCAACAAGCTTGAGCGGCGCACACGTGCAAGCAGCGCGCTGCCTGCGGGCGGTGGATCTGCGTGCGCGCGCCACACACGTGTGTCGACGGCCATTGCCGCCGTCGGGCGCCCGCCGCCGGCCACCGTCGTCGTTGGGCAACCTACCTGAGCCACCCAAGCAGCCCGGGGGGCACGTCTGTCACTTCATGAAAATTGGCGATCCAGGTGACCGAAACGAAGCGACGTCGTTCGCCACCTCAAAATCTATCCGGACACAATTATGAGCATGTCCCTCCAGAAAACTTTAAAAATGCACACATGTCTTCATTTGAAGACAAGAAGCTCCAGAGATTAGGGAGGACTATGAGGATTCATTTGGCGCAACGTTTGGAGCTCTCCATTTGGGGCAAACGATGTTGCACGGCGGGTAACCAAATGACCACCGGTGGCGTTTGCTCCGTTTGTATCCGTCGTACCATGGAAAATGGAGAAAAAAAGGAGGGATTCCAACCGCAGCCTCCCCCCTCCGGTTCTAAAAGCCCTTCATCTCCTCTCGCCACCGGAGCAAAATGCCAAACCAAACGAAGGCTGAGGTTTTTTGGCGATAACGTGAAACTTAGATCATTTCTCTACTTGTAATTTATTTCACTCCCTCTCTAGTTGCACAACATCTGGCGCTCACTTGGACATTTTTGTGAGCCTGAGAGAAAGCACTGGAATTTGCTTTCGCGAATGCTGGCGTGAAGGCATCACAAGACTTCAGGAACTTAGCATCCTTCTCTGCAAGTGCGCTCTCATCAGGGCTCTGACTCTACGAGAGCACTTTCATCAAGACTTCGAGAACTTAGCATTTTCCCCCACTGGAGCGCTCTTACCAAAGATTCAAGAACCTGGTATCCTTTTCCGTGGGAGCACTCTCATCAAGGATTCGACTCTGCGGGAATGCTTTCATCAAGACTCTGAGGACTTAGCATCCCCCCCACATGAGTGCTCTCACCAAGGCTCTGAGGAATCAGATTAATTTTTTATTGTTCTTATATTCAAACCCTATAACTAAGAGGGGACCTGTCACCCTCTGGGAAAACTCTCAAAACGTGTAAACTCAATGAAATAGTTGATTTTGGTCTGGCACAAATATGTTCACATGATTTTCACCCTTTTCTGATCTTTCACGGTAAAAAAAAGTCTACGCCGTCTATGAGAAGGTGTTCCCAAAAGCTCTAAGAAAGTACGAGAGACCAGGTTTGCCCCGCGCAAGCATCCATAGTAAGCTGCAATGACAATGAGAAGTGTGTGCACCGCTAACGGCGCAGCCCCGGAAGAGCGCACTGATCTGGCCCCCGCCAACTTGCCTGTAAGCAACGCACCACTCCAAGGAAGAATCACCACTCCCATACCCGCAAACTCGGTGGAAGAGCGAGTTCAACTGATAGAGGAGCGTCAAGTAGAATTGATCACCCTTATACGAGATCTTGGAGTCTCTAATTCTCCTAACCCAGCTGTCGCACGAGGGACGCGACTGACAGTCTCTCAAAACCATGCACCACCTAAAGACGCAGCTCGCTTTGAGGATCTGCCCGCCGATGAAATTCTAGACGCAACAAGCTCCGCGTACGATGCGCGACAATCGGGGTTACCAAGAAATCTTCCACGCAACCCCTACCCAATAAATGTAGAGGTCGGGCAAGTTGACTGTAGGCTTACCCGCCAGGAAGTAAGAAATATGATTGAACAAAATTATGCCCAGGGCAGGAACCACCCCGCAAATGCACATCGCCAGTTCCACCAGGATCCCCGCTCGCTCCTCTAGTCAAGGCGCACCTAATATCACACTTGTAACACCTCCCCTGTAATGACCGTATAATATGGGTGATGTAGGCCCGCTCTTTCGAGCGTTTTGGTGGCCGACAAATTAACGCGATGCTCTCGAATAATTCTCACGTTACACTCTAGCATTTAACGTTGCAGCGGTTTAATTAATATAATTACTAAACAATAATTATGGAGGGTTCGCAAAGCCCTTCAAGATAGTACCAAGGCGATAGGCCAAGGTCCTCTCAAGCGAAAAGAACCCACACGGTTCGATCGAGCGTGTTGTACCAAAAGAGAAACCACCGAAAACAAAAGATTCGGGCGAGGGTGGTTCTCTCCCAACAAAATACAAACGAGGGTCGCCACGCCTCACGAACTTAAACGAAAATACGATAAACAAGACAATAACTAAAATAAAATAAACCACGAAAAAATCAAGCGTTACACAAAATGCGCAATTTGCCAAAGTCACAAGATTTATCTAAGGAAGAGAAACACGTTAAGTAGAGATTTTCGTTACCCAATCGGATTGGATGAATCCGGTTATGCTCAACTAGAATCGTTCCTCAACGGCACCACCAGAGATACGCTGGAGGGAGAGAAATTCGTCGTCTTCTTCGTGTCACGCTGTATTTGGAAAAGTCCCGGCGGAATCTTCTAAATATGGAAACAAATATCTCCAAATAAGGCAGGAGAGAGAAAAGGTGGTGGATTGAGAAATATTTAAGGAATGAAATATTTCTAGTATGGTAGGCTAAGAGCTTAATTTGGAAAGTGATATTTGGATTTAGGACGGGGATGAGGAAGGGGTCGGGCTTGTTGGTGTTGGTGGTTGGCGGCTAATATTTTGTGGTGGAGGGAGGGGCTCGGGTTGTTAGAGTTTGGTGGTGGCCGGTTTTGTGAGAGAGGAGGTGGCGGCTTGGAGGTTGGAGGAGGGGTCGGGTTTGCAAAGGAGTAGAGGAAAGGAAGGAGGGAGGCCGAGATTGAGAGGGGAGGATGTCACAACCCGCATTTTTCTCACTATTTATTAAATCAGAGTAAGAGAAAATCTACGCGCTGTGATGCCACGTCGAGCAGGGGATAACTGCCGACGTTCAGGCGACACTCCAAATCCTTTCAAATCATGACTTTATTGATTATAAAAACTTGATTTATTTATGGGCCGTATCCCTCGGCTCAGTGGACCAAAGAGTCCACGGTTTCAAAACTGATTTTTTTATACGCAGCGGAAAATACTTCATTTATGACAACATCCTAAATGAGCGCATAAGTGATCCCGAAGGACCCTTACGCTGAACCAAAACTCTAGTTTTAATTTATACATATATAGTAAAATCATTTGTTATACGTAATTAAGAAAGTACGCTAAGTGAGTTCTTTTTTAGAAATCATGCTGATCATGCTTTATATACATAATATAGTTGAGGTTTTATAGTTTTAAAATAACTAGCATCCTAGCATAAAACTTCCCAGAGCAAGTAAACTAAGTCCCCAAAGACAGGGTAGCAGTAAAAGTAAACATATCTAGTGCAAAGGTAAAAACTACCAGGGGCGTCACATACGACAATAACCCACTGGCAAGTACACATGTCCGTAAGAAAAACAGTAAAACTACCTCACAATGACTCAAGAGAGTCTCAACAGTCAACAGAAAGGAAACCTCCAACAGCACCACAGCAAAGCCACCTACTGGCTACTGTCCTGAACCTGAGGCATTCAGAAAAGTAGAACACCTCAGAGCAAGGAAAAAGGAATGCAAGTGCTAAAAAAGGAGCAAGGTAAAATAGGTAATGTAAAGTAAAGAGAGTACAACTAGAGTAAAAACAACAATGCCCAAGGAAGGGCGAAAAGCAAACCTGCACCAAGTGCGGGTAAACAGCAACTACCCTGCCTAAAAACCTGCAGAGTCAACATGGCCATGATGCCAAAAATGCTGCAACACCTACGGAAGAAACGCCTAACATCCTAAACTGTGAGAGGCGGCAGTAGCAAAAACAAGAAACTTGGAATCAGGTTGAAGGCGTTCCAAATCGCCCAACCACTAATTCCAAGTCAACAAATTGCTCAAGGGTTGACACGTGAAGGCACAAAAGACCCATCACTCACTTGCCCAGAAAACTACTCGGGTCAAGGTAAAGAGTGTGGTCAAGGCTACATCACGCCACACAACCCCTAAAAGAGCCATCCACCACCACTACTGACCACAACCCACGATTCGGCCTTCGAAAGGTAACAGCCGACAAGGGACTCTCGATACACGAGCAAAACACTCGGGGAGAAATCAACGCTAAGGGATTAGTCGTTGCGATTACGCAACGCCGCTGCGAGTGGGTACACTCACTCGATCCTAAGCCTAGCGTACGAGCACCGACATCGGGTCGCACAATTCAAAAGACGCACGACCATAGGCCGTGCGTGCACAATTACACCTAAACACCTCAAATAGGCAAACTAGGCAAAAATCCCAAACCCTAGACCTACACCTAGGCCTATCATAAACTCAACCCGACGCTAACCCATATCTACGCTACACACCTACCGCGACGCCGTCCTAAATCGGAGGCTACTAGCGGGAGGAATATAATCCTAATTTTCTAACGCGTTCCAACAGGGATTAGGTTCAGGGAAAGTTAAATCAACAAATTTTAATTGCAACAATATATGAAATTACAAGGAATTGAACAAACGAGAGGCCAAACGGCGAAAAGAGGGGAAGCACTTGCCTCGCACGGATCACCAAAAATTTCGCCGGCACAACGGCGCTATGGCGGATTTCCAAGAGCACGAAGGCTCCAACAACCACCCAAAACCTCCAATATAACCTAAGATTGCATTCTAATTAAACAAAAGAGCAAGGATATCCAAAGCAACGGACAAATTCCAAAACGAATCCAAATGAAAACATGGAGGAAATGACGAATAGATTACCTCGGCTCGAAGCTCTCGGCGAGGGGAGTGCGGATCCGGGCTCGGATCGGAAGGAAGGGGTCGGGGCTGTCGGCGGCGGGCGGCGGAAGGAGGCCGGCTAGGGCTTCTGCCGTCGGCTCGGGGTTTCGCACAGGAAGGGCACGGGGTCGGGAGGCTGCAGCTTTGGTTTTTATTAAATGGGAGACCGGCGGTTTAGGCTTTAAGTAAGGGGGGAGGGGAGCCGGCTGTATAGATTTTATTAAGGGGGAGGGGTTCAATTAATAAAAACTTAATAACTTAAATCTAATAATCCAAATTATTAATAACTTAAAAACACTAACCAACTCATAACCTAATAACTAATCTAACTCTAATACTAACCTCATAACAACTACACCAATACATATACTAATACACTTATAAACGCAAGCGCGCATACACAATTTATTAAAAGCTTTGACGCGCACGAGCACGCACAAATAAAATAACCTCACCCGTACAACACGCACACCGAACAATAACCGCACCGGCTCGCACGAGTCGCGCGCCACGCGACACATGCGCCAAGAGACATGCCGTCATAGAAAAATGACGACTCGCACAAACTAACTACCGCCAAAACGACGCGAAAACGCGACGTCCTCGGTTTTCGACCAAAATCGCACCGTAGCTAAATACCCGGGCTACGAGAACAACGGCGAAGTCAAAAACGACTTCCGACGAACAAAACTCGAGCTAACCTTGCCCGAAGCCAAACACGAGAATTCCCTGAAAGGCTCAACCGGGTCTCCAAAACAGACACCGGCTAGCTGGGGAAACCCGCAAACAGGCTAAACCTCTAAGAACACCTAACGAGGTACTCTAACAACGGCTCGAGACGGAAAACGTCAACGTAACGCCGAAAAAGGATTTAAAATAAATCATCGAAAATTCGGGGGCGTTACAGTCACTCCCCCTAACAAAAAGTTTCGACCCGAAACTTTGCGAAAACTACTCCTACAACAGAAGGAAAGAAACAAACTACCAGAAAGGGAACGTACCCGAAAACTCAGGGGAACAAATGAGGGTGAGCCTCCCTCATAGCCGACTCTAGCTCCCAAGTCGCGCTCTCCAAATCCTGATTCTTCCAAAGAACCTTCACCATAGGAATAGACTTCGTCCGCAACACTCGAGCTTGAGCTTCCAAAATGCGGACCGGCACCTCGACATACGAGAGATTTGGCTCCAACTGGGGCACAGCGTCCAAGACTTGCCCACTGCTCCGCACACACTTCCGCAATTGGCTCACATGAAAGACATTATGAACCCCCGGGAAGCTAGCTGGCAGATCCAGCCTATAAGCAGCCACACCAAAACGCTCCACAATCCTGAATGGGCCCACAAATCTCGGATCCAACTTCCGATTCTTGCCGAACCTCTTCACTCCTACCATCGGAGATACCTTCAAGAAGACCAAATCATCCACTGAAAACTCTAAATCGGACCTACGCCGATTGGCGTTCTTCTCATACCTCTCCTGAGCAACTCGAAGCTTCTCCCGAATGAGCTTCACGGAAACCTCCATCTCTTCGAGTGCATCAGGACCCAAAACAGGCCTCTCACCGGCCTCGGCCCAAAACAAAGGGGTTCTGCAGCGCCTCCCATACAACGCCTCGAAGGGAGCCATCTGTAGACTCTCTTGGTAGCTGTTGTTGTAGGCAAATTCCATGAGCCGCAAACGCTCATCCCAAGCACCTCCATGATCAAGAATATAGCACCGGATCATATCCTCCACAATCTGATTCACACGCTCGGTCTGCCCGTTGGTCTGCGGATGGTAAGCTGTGGAATACCTCAAATCAGTGCCCAAACCCTCCTGCAAACTCCTCCAGAAACGAGATGTAAACCGAGAGTCTCGATCTGAAACGATGCTAACAGGAACGCCATGCAATCTGACGACCTCATCCAAGTACAACTCAGCAATCTTCTTCATCGAGTAATCGATCTTATAAGGTACGAAGTGCGCACACTTCGTCAATCGGTCCACGATCACCCAAACAGAATCAAACCCCCTCGGAGATCTCGGTAAGCCTGTAATGAAATCCATCGAGATGCTTTCCCACTTCCAAGTCGGGATCTCCAAAGGTGCCAGCTTGCCACCAGGCCTCCCATGGTCGGCCTTCACCCGCCTGCAAGTGTAACACTCCGAGACAAAACGAGCTATATCACCCTTCATCCCATACCACCAGGCGATCTGCTTCAGATCATGGTACATCTTCGTGGATCCCGGGTGGTAGGAAACGCTGGATCCGTGAGCCTCTTTGCATACCATAACTCTGATGTCTCCAACTGCGGGGATGCAAAACCTGCCGCGGTACTTCAGAGTACCCGCCTCGTCGATGGAGAAATCTGGCAACTCTCCCCTCTCAGCCCTGAGGTACAAGTGCAACAAATCCGGATCCTCTTTCTGATGCAATCTGGTGAGAGAAATCCATGACGGCTCTGCCACTACCAAACTGCTCTGCAACTCACAGCGTCCTGCGGTGATATCCATCAATAGAAACTCCTCCACTAAACGATCCGCGGTGAGATTGAAGACTTTCCCCGTCTTCCGGCTCAAGGCGTCGGCCACCACATTGGCCTTGCCCGGATGGTACTGAATCTCAACATCGTAATCAGCAACATACTCAAGCCACCGCCGCTGGCGCAAATTCAGCTCCTTCTGAGTGAACACGTACTTCAGGCTCTTATGATCGGTAAAGATCCTGCACTGGGCCCCATAAAGTAAGTGTCTCCACAGCTTCAAGGCAAAAATCACCGCAGCAAACTCGAGGTCGTGCGTAGGATAGTTCCGCTCATGAATCTTCAACTGACGAGACCCATATGCGATCACCTTCCCCTCCTGCATCAACACGCCACCGAGCCCAACATGCGAGGCATCCACATAAACGTCATAGTCCTGTCCCTCCGCCGGTAAGGTCAACACAGGGGCAGAACATAACCTGCTCTTTAGCTCCAGAAAGGCCTCCTCGCACTTATCGCTCCAAACGAACGCCGCATGCTTCTGCGTCAGCTTTGTCAAGGGCGCTGCCAAGGTAGAAAAGCCCTCGACGAATCTCCTATAATAGCCGGCCAACCCCAAGAAGCTCCTGATCTCCTTGGGTGTGCTCGGCCTACTCCAATCCATCACTGCTGAGATCTTCTCCGGGTCCACTGAAATACCATCTTTGTTCACCACATGACCCAGGAAGGAAACCTGAGGCAACCAGAACTCGCACTTGCTCAGCTTGGCATACAACTGATGATCCCTCAAGGCGGATAACACCAACCGCAAATGCTGATCATGCTCCGCCGCATTCCGAGAATAAATCAGAACGTCGTCAATGAACACGACGACAAACTTGTCCAGAAAGTCCTTGAACACCCGGTTCATCATGTCCATAAATGCTGAAGGCGCATTGGTCAGCCCAAAAGACATGACCAGGAACTCGAAATGACCATGCCTCGATCGGAAAGCCGTCCGTGGAACATCCGACTCTCGGATCCTAAGCTGATGGTAACCCGAACGGAGGTCTATCTTCGAAAATACAGAACTGCCACGCAACTGATCAAATAAGTCGTCGATTCTGGGCAGTGGATACCTGTTCTTGATGGTGACTTTGTTCAACTCTCTATAGTCGATACAAAGGCGCATCGAACCATCCTTCTTCTTCACAAAGAGAACCGGAGCACCCTAGGGCGACGAGCTTTGCCTTATGAAGCCCTTCTCCAATAACTCATCAAGCTGAGTACGAAGCTCCTCCAGCTCTCGCGGGGCCATCCGATACGGCGCCTTGGCAATCGGACGCGTACCAGGCTCCAAATCAATCACGAACTCCACATCCCTGTCTGGAGGAAGACCGGGAAGATCGCTAGGAAACACGTCAGGAAACTCTCGCGCAACCGGAATCTCATCCAACAGCGGCACACTGCTAACAGTCCCCAACACTGAGACTAAACAAGCAAAACAACCAGCAGGAAAAACCCTCTGAGCACATACCGCAGCAATCGCCGGAGAGTCCCGACGCGAATCACTGAAAACACTCCCGGGCTGACCGCTGTCCTTTCTGAAATCCAAGCGCTTTCCCCTGCACTGAATCACTGCATCATATCGGGACAACCAGTCCATACCCAGGATGACATCGAAATCCTCTAAGTCCAACACCTTCAGATCAGCCTTGGCCAGATAATCCCCCAACAAAATAGGGCAGTCCAGAATGCCCTGATCTGATATCACGGATTCACCCGAGGGGAACTTGACGCTAAAGGCACCACCAACACGATCAACAACCCACTGGCACCGCTCGACAAAGGCCCTAGCCACAAAAGAGTGGGTAGCACCTGAGTCAAATAGAACGCGGGCCCAGCGGTTCCTTACCTTAAATTTCCCTATACACAAACAAAACCATAAACGCACAAGCAATAAACAAAACAATAGCAACACTAAAACTGCTACAAAAGAGAAAGTCAAGCGAGGGGGGGGTTTACCTGAAATGACCTGCGTCGAAGTCTCAGCCTCCGCTGAAGATACCACATTCAGCTTCCCTTTACCCTTGTCCACCGGCTGAGGCGGAAGTAAAGCCTGAAGCGGAACTGCATGTAGAGCGGACTGAACCTGAGGGCACCTCGACTTAATATGGCCCTTCTGGCCACACTGGTAGCAAACACGATCCTTGGACCAGCACTGAGCAGCCTCGTGACCGGGTCGCTTGCAGACGGGACAAGGAACATCCCTCCTAGGAGCACCCTGGATAGCATGCACATGCTCCTTCTTCTGAACCCTTGCCCTCTTGAAGCACCTCTCAGCTGGGTGGCCCGGATGGCCACAGAAACTGCACACTACCTTGCTCTTCTTCTCAGAAGCAGCACCAAGAACCTGGGGACCCTTTTCCTCAACTGACCTCCTCTTCTCGTTTCTCGCCTGCTGTCCACGCTGCTTCGCGTTCTCGATAGCCTCTACCTTCAAAGCGGCCTCAACTGCCCCTGCATAAGTCACCGCTCCGTGGGCGACCGCTAGCTGCTGTACGTCGCTCCTCAGGCCACCAAGAAACCGCTTCACCCTGTCCTCCTCGGAGCTCACCAAGCTAGGACCAAAGCGACTGAGTTTGCTAAACTCAATCTCGTAATCGCTGACGGAGAGCTGCCTCTGCTTCAGATGAATAAAGTCATTCATCAGCCTGTCTCGCTCTACTGACGGTAGAAACTTCCTCATCAGGATCTCTTTGAAGGATGCCCAAGTACATCCTCCCACCATGCCTTCCTTCTCTCGCATCCACCAGCTCTTCGCTAGCCCCTTCAGCTGATAGGCGGCTAACATCACCTTCTGGTCCTCAGTCACCCCAGAGTAATGGAACATCTCCTCCATGGTGATCATCCAGTCATCCAGTACCATATAGTCCGCCTTACCATCGTAGGTAGGAGGTCGCAGCCGCTGAAACTGGGAGATGAAAGCCATCCCGGGGGGCACCACCACTGGAGGCACGAGAGGAGCAGGGGGGGCAGGAGGGGCTAGAACAGCTGTACCCACGGCGGGGTCCTGAACTCCCGGAGTCTGACCCGCCGCTCCGGATAAAAAGGACTGCATCTGGGCCTGCAACTCCACCACCTGCCTTGATAAGGCCTCGTTACTCTGCCTCGGGCTTTCCACCAACGCATCACTTTGAGCACCGGAGGACTCACCCTCAGACTGGGGAGTCGACCTCGTCACTCTACGCTTCGGCGGCATGCTAAAAGAAACAAACATCACAATTATTAGAACGCACTTTAACTACTAGAACGAACAACAGACACGTACAGACAATATGTACATAAATATGATCTTCTACTGCTATATTTGCTCTGGGATTTTATTTTATTTATTTACAAAGGAAATGATATGCTTAGCCTAAGATGGTTCACCACCATCACACTAACTCTTGTGCCTAGATCGGGAATGCATGAATTTATATTATTTTGACTCAAAAAAAATTATGTGTGTACACATGTCATCCTGCACGTCTTTAGCTTGGCGCGTTGTGCTTATGCGATGTTATGCTATGCATGGTTATGCTATGCATTCTAAAAAGGCCCTAGTGCATGCCATGGCGGAGTACACATGAAAATGTTATGCATCCCATAATACATAACATTCTCATGCAACTAAAAAAAGAAAACGTGCTAGTCGCATCCATGCGGTGAGGTTATGCACCCCATAATACATAACCCTCGCATGTTGCCCCTATGGTGGATCCATATACAACCACATATTATGTATCGTAAAATACATAATATGCCCCGTATACTTCATGTTATGCTTATGCGTGTAGTGCAGTGTTCGTGCTTCAGCCAAAACGTGCCGATGACATGTCGGTGTGTGTATGATATGACTCTAAACATCTAACACAAACAAAGGAAGGTTGCCCGACCAATTGTCAAGCAACCTCCCTCTGATACCAACTGTCACAACCCGCATTTTTCTCACTATTTATTAAATCAGAGTAAGAGAAAATCTACGCGCTGTGATGCCACGTCGAGCAGGGGATAACTGCCGACGTTCAGGCGACACTCCAAATCCTTTCAAATCATGACTTTATTGATTATAAAAACTTGATTTATTTATGGGCCGTATCCCTCGGCTCAGTGGACCAAAGAGTCCACGGTTTCAAAACTGATTTTTTTATACGCAGCGGAAAATACTTCATTTATGACAACATCCTAAATGAGCGCATAAGTGATCCCGAAGGACCCTTACGCTGAACCAAAACTCTAGTTTTAATTTATACATATATAGTAAAATCATTTGTTATACGTAATTAAGAAAGTACGCTAAGTGAGTTCTTTTTTAGAAATCATGCTGATCATGCTTTATATACATAATATAGTTGAGGTTTTATAGTTTTAAAATAACTAGCATCCTAGCATAAAACTTCCCAGAGCAAGTAAACTAAGTCCCCAAAGACAGGGTAGCAGTAAAAGTAAACATATCTAGTGCAAAGGTAAAAACTACCAGGGGCGTCACATACGACAATAACCCACTGGCAAGTACACATGTCCGTAAGAAAAACAGTAAAACTACCTCACAATGACTCAAGAGAGTCTCAACAGTCAACAGAAAGGAAACCTCCAACAGCACCACAGCAAAGCCACCTACTGGCTACTGTCCTGAACCTGAGGCATTCAGAAAAGTAGAACACCTCAGAGCAAGGAAAAAGGAATGCAAGTGCTAAAAAAGGAGCAAGGTAAAATAGGTAATGTAAAGTAAAGAGAGTACAACTAGAGTAAAAACAACAATGCCCAAGGAAGGGCGAAAAGCAAACCTGCACCAAGTGCGGGTAAACAGCAACTACCCTGCCTAAAAACCTGCAGAGTCAACATGGCCATGATGCCAAAAATGCTGCAACACCTACGGAAGAAACGCCTAACATCCTAAACTGTGAGAGGCGGCAGTAGCAAAAACAAGAAACTTGGAATCAGGTTGAAGGCGTTCCAAATCGCCCAACCACTAATTCCAAGTCAACAAATTGCTCAAGGGTTGACACGTGAAGGCACAAAAGACCCATCACTCACTTGCCCAGAAAACTACTCGGGTCAAGGTAAAGAGTGTGGTTAAGGCTACATCACGCCACACAACCCCTAAAAGAGCCATCCACCACCACTACTGACCACAACCCACGATTCGGCCTTCGAAAGGTAACAGCCGACAAGGGACTCTCGATACACGAGCAAAACACTCGGGGAGAAATCAACGCTAAGGGATTAGTCGTTGCGATTACGCAACGCCGCTGCGAGTGGGTACACTCACTCGATCCTAAGCCTAGCGTACGAGCACCGACATCGGGTCGCACAATTCAAAAGACGCACGACCATAGGCCGTGCGTGCACAATTACACCTAAACACCTCAAATAGGCAAACTAGGCAAAAATCCCAAACCCTAGACCTACACCTAGGCCTATCATAAACTCAACCCGACGCTAACACATATCTACGCTACACACCTACCGCGACGCCGTCCTAAATCGGAGGCTACTAGCGGGAGGAATATAATCCTAATTTTCTAACGCGTTCCAACAGGGATTAGGTTCAGGGAAAGTTAAATCAACAAATTTTAATTGCAACAATATATGAAATTACAAGGAATTGAACAAACGAGAGGCCAAACGGCGAAAAGAGGGGAAGCACTTGCCTCGCACGGATCACCAAAAATTTCGCCGGCACAACGGCGCTATGGCGGATTTCCAAGAGCACGAAGGCTCCAACAACCACCCAAAACCTCCAATATAACCTAAGATTGCATTCTAATTAAACAAAAGAGCAAGGATATCCAAAGCAACGGACAAATTCCAAAACGAATCCAAATGAAAACATGGAGGAAATGACGAATAGATTACCTCGGCTCGAAGCTCTCGGCGAGGGGAGTGCGGATCCGGGCTCGGATCGGAAGGAAGGGGTCGGGGCTG
Organism: Platanthera zijinensis; assembly: GCA_039513925.1. NCBI lineage: Eukaryota > Viridiplantae > Streptophyta > Magnoliopsida > Asparagales > Orchidaceae > Platanthera > Platanthera zijinensis. The sequence goes on from CM077085.1 coordinate 119,143,666, forward strand.
CCGGCGGCGGGCGGCGGAAGGAGGCCGGCTAGGGCTTCTGCCGTCGGCTCGGGGTTTCGCACAGGAAGGGCACGGGGTCGGGAGGCTGCAGCTTTGGTTTTTATTAAATGGGAGACCGGCGGTTTAGGCTTTAAGTAAGGGGGGAGGGGAGCCGGCTGTATAGATTTTATTAAGGGGGAGGGGTTCAATTAATAAAAACTTAATAACTTAAATCTAATAATCCAAATTATTAATAACTTAAAAACACTAACCAACTCATAACCTAATAACTAATCTAACTCTAATACTAACCTCATAACAACTACACCAATACATATACTAATACACTTATAAACGCAAGCGCGCATACACAATTTATTAAAAGCTTTGACGCGCACGAGCACGCACAAATAAAATAACCTCACCCGTACAACACGCACACCGAACAATAACCGCACCGGCTCGCACGAGTCGCGCGCCACGCGACACATGCGCCAAGAGACATGCCGTCATAGAAAAATGACGACTCGCACAAACTAACTACAGCCAAAACGACGCGAAAACGCGACGTCCTCGGTTTTCGACCAAAATCGCACCGTAGCTAAATACCCGGGCTACGAGAACAACGGCGAAGTCAAAAACGACTTCCGACGAACAAAACTCGAGCTAACCTTGCCCGAAGCCAAACACGAGAATTCCCTGAAAGGCTCAACCGGGTCTCCAAAACAGACACCGGCTAGCTGGGGAAACCCGCAAACAGGCTAAACCTCTAAGAACACCTAACGAGGTACTCTAACAACGGCTCGAGACGGAAAACGTCAACGTAACGCCGAAAAAGGATTTAAAATAAATCATCGAAAATTCGGGGGCGTTACAGAGGAGAGGTGACCGGCGGCCAAAGAGGAAGAAGAAGGAGGAGGGCCGAAACTTGCCTTGGAGAGGAGGGGGATTTCAATTTTTGAAATTGGTTTTCTTCTCATTCATTCACTATCCAAATCAACAACAAGCATGGCTTTATATAGCCTTACACCACTCAATCTCCACCATACATGAAATAGGAAAACAATATAGGCCTTATTTAAGCTACACCACTCAATCTCCACCATTCATAAAATAGGAAAACAATCTAACATATAATGCATTCAATATGAATAAAATAAAACATGCATGAAATAAAAGATACTCTTGATGGTTATAAGCACCCATCATATTTGAAATGAAATAATAAAATAGGACATAATAATAAATGATGAAATAAAAATATATAATTATAATTATTTAATTTATAATTATATATTTTATTTAAAATGGCAGCGGCAGACGTCGTGCAAAATATGTAGCAGCGTTGGCGAAGAACGTCGCGGCGTTGGCAAAGAAACGTCATGGTAGACTCTCATCTTCAAGCTTGCGGCAACGACCGTCCCAATCCACGAACTTTCTATGTCGGGGATCAACGGCCGCATCAGCAACGTCGCCATCAATCCTCCCCCACTCAAAATTACTAATCTCCGATGAGTGGCCCGTGAGAGGGGAACAAGCAAAAGCAGCAGCAACATTGGGCAAATCTGGCCCCACAATCCATGTTGTAGTAGCATGAACATCCATCAGTACGGCGAACCTGTCAGGCATAGAAACAACAAGACTTTCGAGGAAACTCGAAAGGGTGTCAAGCAAAAGAAATAAAACTTGAATCTTACCATTCGGTTCAAGAACCAAGGAGTCAACGTGGAAAATAGACACGACAGTACTAACACTCCCCAACCCAAAAGAATATTTAGTGGTAGGAAGAAACGACGGAAAAATGCACTCAGGTGGAACAGAGACGTACAGTAAAAAGTCTGGAAACTTGAAATAAAGTGAAACACTCTGTGCTATATAAAAATCTAGAATAAAAGCATAAAATCCGACGTTCTTCATAATTTTGGATGGGTCGGCGTTCCTACATATTAATTTATTAACGGAGACCGAAGGTATCCGCTCGGGGACTGACCAGACTAAACCCAAATCACTAGCTCTAGCGTCGGACAGTCTCAAAAAGGAGTGGAAGTGTGTACGACATAACTTAAGGTGATTTACTAACGTCCAAAAGACATGAGGAAAGAATCCATGTGCTACATGACTAGACCCAAATACGGAGGATAAGGGGGTTAAGTCAGGTGGCACGAGAGCTTTCAAATCAGGGAAGAATTTCATGGGCTCCAAAGCAGTAGTCTTAATTTTAATTTTAATATTTTCACGCTTGGCACGAAGACATGCCAAGGTGAACCGTTCATCACATACAATAGAATTGGACGCTCTCGAATGTGAAAAGATGTGCGAGCGAGACAACTCAAGAGACACAACTATAGTCACAAACGTGGGTAAATAAGGGTCATCAAAAGGCGGTGGGTAAATGCGTGCGACCGGGTGTGGTATATAAGTATATCTATGGGACACCACATCCAGAGGCACAATTGCCGACGAATCAGAATCAGTCATAGTAGGGTACGGAACCGTAGACGGACACATAGAAAAATGAGCAGGCAAAAGTGACGTGTAGTCATTCCTATGAGGTGCGGTGAAAAGTCTAAATACTAGTGCGCTTAACATAGTAATATCTACACGTTGCGTCAACGTCAAAGTAGGAGATAAAATGGGCGTGACACCATAACTCAAACTAGGTATTCTGGTTCCTCGTCCTAAAAGGTCAACATCTGTGGGTAAATAAGTAGGGGGAAGGGTCGGTAAAATTAAGCCCGGGATAAAATTAAAATCAGTAGAAATTTCACCCAACGGTGACGACATCAAAGTACTCTCATCCGGGTGTACAACAACAGAATCGTCCAAAATTACCCTTCCCTCACATGGTAACTCATCCACAATAATAATGGGGACATCCACACATTCAGACTCCTCAGGTAACTCAGATATAATCTCAGCATGTGTAATCGTAGGCTCTAATACGATGGGGATCATAGCCTGGAGAGGGCTCTCAATACTAGGGTGAACAGTCACAGCGCTAGTAGGGCAAATAATAGACTTCACAATACTCTCACAGATTGGTACGTAATCATTCCATACATCGTCTTCTAAATCACTAGGGATTCCCTCAGACTCAGACACCTCAGAATCGTCAGGCACTAGCGAACATGTCAGAATACTATCACCTACGGGGTCATCCTCAAAATCCAGAGATAGTATATCAACATCAGCATCCTCAGAGGTAACAACAATTATGGAGGGTTCGCAAAGCCCTTCAAGATAGTACCAAGGCGATAGGCCAAGGTCCTCTCAAGCGAAAAGAACCCACACGGTTCGATCGAGCGTGTTGTACCAAAAGAGAAACCACCGAAAACAAAAAATTCGGGCGAGGGTGGTTCTCTCCCAACAAAATACAAACGAGGGCCGCCACGGCTCACGAACTTAAACGAAAATACGATAAACAAGACAATAACTAAAATAAAATAAACCACGAAAAAATCAAGCGTTACACAAAATGCGCAATTTGCCAAAGCCACAAGATTTATCTAAGGAAGAGAAACACGTTAAGTAGAGATTTTCGTTACCCAACCGGATTGGATGAATCCGGTTATGCTCAACTAGAATCGTTCCTCAACGGCACCACCAGAGATACGCTGGAGGGAGAGAAATTCATCGCCTTCTTCGTGTCACGCTGTATTTGGAAAAGTCCCGGCGGAATCTTCTAAATATGGAAACAAATATCTCCAAATAAGACAGGAGAGAGAAAAGGTGGTGGATTGAGAAATATTTAAGGAATGAAATATTTCTAGTATGGTAGGCTAAGAGCTTAATTTGGAAAGTGATATTTGGATTTAGGACGGGGATGAGGAAGGGGTCGGGCTTGTTGGTGTTGGTGGTTGGTGGCTAATATTTTGTGGTGGAGGGAGGGGCTCGGGTTGTTGGAGTTTGGTGGTGGCCGGTTTTGTGAGAGAGGAGGTGGCGGCTTGGAGGTTGGAGGAGGGGTCGGGTTTGCAAAGGAGTAGAGGAAAGGAAGAAGGAGGGAGGCCGAGATTGAGAGGGGAGGAGAGGTGACCGGCGGCCAAAGAGGAAGAAGAAGGAGGAGGGCCGAAACTTGCCTTGGAGAGGAGGGGGATTTCAATTTTTGAAATTAGTTTTCTTCTCATTCATTCACTATCCAAATCAACAACAAGCATGACTTTATATAGCCTTACACCACTCAATCTCCACCATACATGAAATAGGAAAACAATATATGCCTTATTTAAGCTACACCACTCAATCTCCACCATTCATAAAATAGGAAAACAATCTAACATATAATGCATACAATATGAATAAAATAAAACATGCATGAAATACAAGATACTCTTGATGGTTATAAGCACCCATCATATTTGAAATGAAATAATAAAATAGGACATAATAATAAATGATGAAATAAAAATATATAATTATAATTATTTAATTTATAATTATATATTTTATTTAAAATGGCAGCGGCAGGCGTCGTGCAAAATATGTAGCGGCGTTGGCGAAGAACGTCGCGGCGTTGGCGAAGAAACGTCGTGGTAGACTCTCATCTTCAAGCTTGCGGCAATGACCGTCCCAATCCACGAACTTTCTATGTCGGGGATCAACGGCCGCATCAGCAACGTCGTCATCAATGGGTCCGGTCGGGGCCCCACAATATATATACGCCACAGCTTCAGCATTATAAGATGATATTTACTACCCAAACTCAAAACTCAAAACTAAACACAGCGGAAACAAAGCAAAACAAATAGAAGTTATCCACCGCTAACAGGAGTATCAAATGGCCTTAAGGCCTTTCACAAAAAGAGTCCATCAAATAAAGACCACAAGGTCAAACATGAACGTGCAAAAGCACTCCTAAGCTACCTCGGCGTACAAGCCGGACGATGTCCAAAACATGGATCATACAAGACAAGAAAAAGAAATAAGCTAAAGTACAACAACACTTCATGCGGCTTAGGGCTTTTCGCCCAGCGCACTAGCTCCAGCTTGCGATCCTTGCCCTGTAAATATTTTAAGTAACGTGGGTCAGCAAAGGCTGACCTCTACTGTGTAACCAACACATCTCCTCCCGGACGCCCCTAACGGAAACCATGGTACCCCTCCAACCTGCAAGTCAGCACTTCGTATACCAAATGCAAATATATATATATAAAGCTTGTTGGGTATTGTATCCACAATGTACCTGATTTGAAGAAGTCCCTGAACAAACTAAGGTGAATAGATAATGTATTTGATGATTTTCTTCAAGTTGTGCTTGCAGTTATTCCACGCTAAGTACACACCAATGTCAGGGTGCAGTGGGTCAATATACACGGGTCTGCGCAATGTAATTCCTCGTTGAGCAGATCATTGTGTTGGCTCACGTGTACTCTCTCTATTGGAGTGTACTTATTTTCAAGTACAGGATTGAGATTGATCGAGAGCTGAAGAGGAGCAAGGATGGGTCAAAGACCAACTCATGGGAAGAAAGACGAAGATTCGTCTAAGTTAAATTCGATGGGAATCACTAAGTGATTCTTGCCGATTCGACGGGAATCACTAAGTGATTCTCGCCGATTTGATGGGAATCACTAAGTGATTCTCGCAGATTCGACGGGAATCATTAGTGATTCTCGCCGAATCGTCGAGAATCACTCGCCGATTCCCGCCGACTGTATCTGGCTGACTCAATGCCTTTAAAAATTCTGTTAAGTCAGAATCGTCGAGAATCAATAAGTGATTCTCGCCGAATCGTCAAGAATGACTCTGCATTCTCGCCGATTCGTCGAGAATGGTTTTGATTCTCGCCGATTCACTCTGGATGGCAAGCTTTTCAGCTAAAATTCTACCAAGGATAATTCGACGGGAATCATAAGTGATTCTTGCCGATTCGGCGAGAATCACCAATGATTCCCACCGAATTTGCCTTAGGCGATTTCTACCTGCTCGCTGGACCGAACCAAGATATCAGGCGTTGTTTGGATCGGGCTTAGGGTTTCTCCTTGTGGGGCCCACAACGGTCATTTAGGGTTGGTCTACAGTATAAATACTCGCGTATTTCTAACTCCAACAGTAATCAATCACGAGAAATTAAAGCCGCCGAGCGTAACCTAGCCGATCGAGAAACTCGTTCCGTCGCCGTCGCCGCTCGCAAGATAGTCGTCGCCGCTGATCTTAGAGGTCATCTTTGATCGTCCGGCGATAGGACCGAGGCTAAGCTTAGCGTCTCACGTTTCTATCTTGAGATCCTTTGTCTCTTGATTTGTTGAGCGGGAATATTTATCCCCTCCGAATCGATTGAGACGATCGATCCAAGTAAGATCGTTGGTAGACCTTGCTAGCTTCGTCAAGAAGTTTGGATCTACAAAGCATCGCCGTCGCAATCCTTTGCCGCCGCCGATCTCGGGAAGATCCTCTCCAAGAGAGTGCTCTGATCGTGGACTCTTCGTCTTCATCAAGAAAACTTCATTGAACGAAGAGGGACATCGGGTGTTGGTACCCTAGTTTTGATTTGAGTTCAGTCTTCTCTTTCTGTCTCTTGACCCAAGATTTATCTATGGTCAAAGGTTAGTTGTTTAGTTTGTTGCTCTAGTTTTAGAGGCGTCACTTTTCCAGAAGTAAATTTGGTTAAGTTATTTTTCGTTCGACTATGGTCGAACGCCGCTCGACTATCGTCTATCGACTGTTCGATGATCGTCTATCAGTTGGTCGACGTTCTGTCTGCGTTGATAGTTCGACTATCTGTTTGATAGGTCGACTATCTGTTGTGTTTGATAGTTCGACTATCTGCTTGGATTGTTCAACTATCTGATAGTTCGACTATCTGTTTGATAGGTCGACTATCTGTCCGCTTTGATAGTTCGACTATCTGTCTGATAGGTCGACTATCTGCTTTTTGTGATAGTTCGACTATCTGTTTGATAGGTCGACTATCTGTTCTCTTTGATAGTTCGACTATCTGCTTGGATAGTTCGACTATCTGATAGTTCGACTATCTGTTTGATGGGTCGACTATCTGTTTTCTTTGATAGCTCGACTATCTGTTTGATAGGCCGACTATCTGTTTTCTTTGATAGCGCGACTATCTGTTTGATAGGTCGACTATCTGTTTTCTTTGATAGTTCGACTATCTGTTTGATGGGTCGACTATCTGTTTTCTTTGATAGTTCGACTATCTGTTTGATGGGTCGACTATCTGTTTTCTTTGATAGTTCGACTATCTGTTTGATAGGTCGACTATCTGTTTTCTGTGATAGTTCGACTATCTGTTTGGTAGGTCGACTATCTGTTTTCTTTGGTAGCTCGACTATCTGTCTTGATAGATCGACTATCTGATAGCTCGACTATCTGTCCTGATAGTTCGACTATCTGTTGTGGTAGTTCGACTATCTTCTTTGATAGTTCGACTATCTGTATCGTTCGACTATCTGTTTGATAGGTCAACGATCTCTGTGCTTCGGTCGACGATCTCCGAGGGTCGTTCGACATTTTGCTGTATGTCTTGAGTAATTTTGTCATCTTCTATGATATGATTTATTTCATATTTATTTTGGCATATTTTATAAAAGATTATTTGAATAAAGTTGTGATATTATTTCCATGCAATATCTGCTCCATTCCTTATGCATGAGCCAATCTTTTTCTGACAAAGTTGTTTGTCTTATTAGTTGAGATATGATTTCTGCTTTATCTGTCAGGCTGTCCTTTATAGCCGTTAGACTCAGAAAGTCTTTTCTGGCTGTAGAGTCTCTTCTGATGTGACTTTCTCTAGTATTATTTTATCAGAGTTATTTGCAGCTTCTTAGAAAGCTTTATCCTCTTATAGGATATCTGTCTGCAGTATTTGTTTTGCTTTATGCTATTTGCAGCCCAGCTTGCAGATTTCAGTAGAAGACAAGATTCAAACTCAAATTAAAGTCGTTGCAAAGGCTCATATAAAAAGGAGTTTTCTTTTGAAAGAAGAATACACATAAAACACACAACTGAGAACACAGTACCCAGATCATATACTCTCAGCAGCATTCAAGCTTACAACTTACAGTTTACAACTGCTCTCAGCTCGTTCACATCCAACTGAGAAGAAGTTTTAGCTCTTCACTCTTCTTCAACCTGAGTTCATCCTGCTTACAGGAAGATTTTCACTCAGAGCTTTTTGAAGAAGAAGAAGAAGAAGATAGCTGCCTGAAGAAGAATTTTCATTTCATATTTATTATCTTCTTGTAGCTTTTTCCTTCAGATTTTCTGAAGTGTTTTCTGCACTGAAGCAAGACTTCACCTGAACATTCTTTTAGCCAGGGGGAGCCTTGACTCTTTAGAGCTGTCTAGCTTAGTGCAAGTTCTTGAGCTTCTCTCATTCTATTTAAAATAGAGAAGATATTTTAACCTCCTTACTCCCTCCTGTAAAGGGTTATTACTCCCTTCAAAAGTATACCATGGTGGCAGGGCACCTGATCAAAAATCTGTGTTGGTTTTTAGACACCTGATCAAAAGTCTAAAGGATTTCTAGATCTACCTGAAGCAGATCTTGTTGGTGGCAGGGCACCTGATCAAAAACCTGAGTGGATTCCTACATTGTTGGTAGAAGAGTGGACGTACCCAAGTTGTTTGGGGAACCACTATAAATTCCCTTGTGTCGTCTGGTTGTTTGATTTATTACTTGTACTGTTGGCTGTGATTAGTTTTAACTAGGTTTGCTAGTTGCTGTTTAGGATTCCAAGCCTTAACTGTAATTACAGTTGGCTGCCTTTTGTGCACAACACTTGTGTTAGGCTTTATGGTTACTTCTCAAATATCTATAACCTTCATTCCGCAATTAACTCCAAGGGAGTTGAGTAGACCGTCAACTTTGCTAGTGCAATTTTTGATTACTCTATTCACCCCCCTCTAGAGTAGTATCTATCCCTTTTCTTTCATCGGGTTCTCCAAACGTAGTTTGTATTTCTAGTACATTCTATTTTAACTTTGTTGTAAAGGAACTTTGATTCCTCATTGTAGGGTTGGGTGCAACCCACGGTGGATGAGTAGTTACTCCTTCGGGTGGAAGGGTTTCTTCCATAGTGTGAGGATTGGATTTCACTCCGTTTGGTGAAGTGACCGAGTCGTCCCTGGTTGGGAGATAGGTCGAAGGGGGAGAGTGGACGTACCCAAATCGGGGAACCACTATAAATGCTTGTGTGTTTCTGTGTTGTGGTTGTTTTTGTTTTCTTGTGCAGGTTAATTTTTAATTCCGCAAAATACTGCAGATCACCTATTCCCCCCCCCCCCATAGGTGAAGATAGTTGACACTAGATAACTTTCAAGTGGTATCAGAGGGAGGTTGCTCGTCAATAAGGTTAACACCTTGAGTAAGTTCCCGCATCTAGTGTCAAGAAGAAAGAAGATCTCTGAAATGGAAGGACTCAAGTATTCAGGGAAGATCCCAGTGTGCACTCAGTTGAACTTTCCTATCTGGAAGGAAAGGATCAGGTACTACAAGGAAGCAGTCGACCCACGACTCTTCATGATAGTGGAGGAGGGACCTTATATACCCACTAAGGCCTCCACCATTGATCTTACCAAGAAAGTGCCCAAGAAACTTTCAGAAATGGATAAGGATGAGATGGTGCTTGTTGGACTCAACAAGAAAGCTCAGAACATTTTGGTAAGCGTCGTCGATGATTCCATGATGCAAGTTTTGTCAAGAAGATTCAGAACGAACTTAACTGCTCAGTGGTCAAAATCAGAAGTGACCATGGAACAGAATTCGAGTCTGGTGCTATGACAGAATTTTGTGAAGAACTTGGTATCTTTCATGAGTTTTCCTCCCCGCGTACTCCTCAGCAAAACAGAGTTGTGGAAAGGAAAAATAGAACGCTCATTGAAGCATGTACGACAATGTTGAATGACGCCTCTCTTCCAGAGTACTTCTGGGCAGAGGCTGTCAATACGGCTTGTCATGTGTAGAACCGAGCATTGATCAACAAGAATCATCGTAAGACGCCTTATGAGCTATTGAAAGGCAGGAAACCGAGCATGTCCTATTTGAGGATTTTTGGCTGCAGATGCTATGTACTCAATAATGGGAAGTACCCGCGTACTAAATTTGGTGAAAAATGCTTCGAAGGCATATTCATGGGCTATAGTATCCATAGTCGGGCATATAGGGTCTTCAATAAGAAAACCCTAGTGGTAGAGGAGTCCATTAATGTTGTTTTTGATGAAGGAAGCTTGCTTCATAGCAATTATTCCAGTGGCATTCTTGAAGATGCAGGTGCAAGACTTGAACAGTTAAGTCTCGATGAGACCGCTAAAGATGTAACTCCCAAGTACGTCAAGGTTTCTACCTCAACACCAACTGGATAAGTTGAAGATCAGGATGGAGAAAATCTCCTATAAGAAGGAGATGCCCGAGAAGATGTCAGAGCTCCTAATGTCAGACTCCTTGAGCTCCGACACGTGAGGGATCATCCCAGATATCAGATCATCGGAGATCCTCGTGACGGTGTCAGAACTCGGAGAGGTACAATTAACGAGATTTTGCACCTTAGTTTCCTGTCACAGGTTGAGCCAAAGAAGTTCGATGAAGCGAACAAAGATGCAGCATGGATACTGGTCATGCAAGATGAACTACATCAATTCGAACGATGCAACGTCTAGACGCTTATTCCCAGACCAAAGAACCAGAATGTGATCGGCACCAAGTGGATCTTCAGAAACAAACTGGATGAACACGGTGTAATCATAAATGTTGGGTATTGTATCCACAATGTACCTGATTTGAAGAAGCCTCTGGACCAGCTAAGGTGAATTGACATTGTATTTGATCATTTGTCTTCAAGTTGTGCTTACAGTTATTCCACGTTAAGTACACACCAATGTCAGGGTGCAGTGGGTCAATATACACGGGTCTGCGCAACGTAATCCCTCGTTGAGCAGATCAGTGTGTTGGCCTACGTGTACTCTCTCTATTGGAGTGTACTTACTTTCAAGTACAGGGCTGAGAAAGATCAAGAGCAGTCAAGGAGCAAGGATGAGTCAAAGCAACTCGCGGGAAGAAAGACGAAAATCGTCTAAGTAGAAATCGTCGAGAATCACTAAGTGATTCTCGCCGATTCGACGAGAATCACTAGTGATTCTCGCCGAATCGTCGAGAATCACTCGCTGATTCTTGCCGATTGCTGTCGGCTGTCTCAACGCCATCTTGATTTCTGCTTAAGGCAGAATCGTCGAGAATCATTAGTTGATTCTCGCCGAATCGTCGAGAATGACTTTGCATTCTCGCCGATTCATCGAGAATGAATGATGATTCTCGCCGATTCTCTCCGGATGGCAAGATCTTCAGCCAGAATTCTGCCAAGTAAAATTCGGCGAGAATCATAAGTGATTCTCGCCGATTCGTCGAGAATCACCAATGATTCTCGCCGAATTTGCCTTAGGCAAATTTCTTCTGGTCGCTGGACCGGTCCAAATATTCAGGCGCTGTTTTGAACCGGACTTAGGGTTTCTACTGGTGGGGCCCACAACGGTCATAATATATGACCTACAGTATAAATACTGTTGTATTTCGATCGTTATAGATACCGAATACCGAGAACAAGAAATGAGCCGCCATCGTGACCTAAAGCATCACGGATTTCCTTCCGCCGCCGTCACCGCTCGGATCACCATCGCCGCTCGTGCAGGTTGTCGTCGTTGCTGATCGTGGTTTCTTCTCGATCTCCCGGCGACAAAAGCTCAGCCAAGCAACACGTCTCACGTGTCTACCTAGAGATCCTTTGTCTCTTGATTTGTTGATCGGGAATACCTTCCCTTTCCGAATCGATCGAGACGATCGATCCTAGCAAGACCGTTGGTAGACCTTGCAAGCTTTGCTACGAAGGTTGGATCTCCAAAGCTCAGCCGCCGCACTTCGTTGCTGCCGCCGATCCTGACAGCTACGCCTCCACACTTCTTGCCTCCGCTGGTTTCGGGGAGATTCTCTCTAAGAGAGCACTTAGGTCGTGGACTCTTCGACTTATTCAAGAACGCAACGTCGAACGAAGAGGGACACCAAGGGCTCCAAAAGTAGTTTGTATTTTATACATTCAAGTTTTTCTTTTGTTGTAAAGGAACGTTGGTTCCTCTGTGTAAGGGTTGGGTGCAACCCGTGATGGAGGAGTGGTGAATCCTTCGTGTGGAAGAGTTACTTCCTTAGTGTGAGGATTGGTTTTCAATCCTATTGGTGAAGTGACCGAGTCGTCCCTTGTTGGGAGATAGGTCGAAGGGGGAGAGTGGACGTACCCAAATCGGGGAACCACTATAAATTGTATGTGTCTTTCTGTGCTGTGTTGTTTTGTTTGTTTTTGCAGGTATAGCTTAATTCCGCAAAAACACTGCAAGACACCTATCCCCCCCATAGGTGATGGTAGTTGGCACTAGGTGGACTTTCAAGTGGTATCAGAGGGAGGTTGCTCAGCAATATGGTTAACACCTTGAGTAAGTTCCTGCCACTAGTGTCAAGAAGAAGGCGGATGTCTACTATGGACGGACTCAAGTACTCAGGAAAGATCCCAGTGTGCACTAGGCTAAACTTTCCTATCTGGAAGGAAAGGATTAGATTTTACATGGAAGCAGTCGACCCTCGACTCTTCATGATCGTGGAGGAGGGACCTTATATTCCCACTAAGGCCTCCACCATTGATCCTACCAAAAAGGTGCCAAAGAAGCTTTCTAAAATGGACAAGGACTAGATGGTGCTGGACTAACTTGACAAGAAGGCACAGAACATACTAATCAGCGCAGTCGATGACTCCATGATGCAGAACTTCTACAACTACAGGACAGCCAAGGATATCTGGCACAACTTGATTATCCTGATGGAGGGCACAGATGAAGTGAGGGATGATCGGAGATCCCTCCTGAACCAGAAATATGAGGCCTTCAGACAGGGGCCCAAGGAAGAGATCGGAGTTACCTTCGAGAACTTCCTCAAGATCGTCAATGCTCTCAAGGGATATGGAAGAGTGTTCACTGATGGTGAACTTAATGATAAATTCCTTAGGTCCCTTACTAAGGAATGAGACACAAAGATCTGCGCTATCCGAGAGTTTGGCAGATTAGCTGAAATTGATCCTCAGATACTCTTTGGGAAGCTCATGTCCTATGAGCTCCAGTTGAACACGAGGAAAGCTGAAGAAGAAGTAGAGAAGGCCGCAGCCAAGGAAAAGACTGTGGCCCTAAAAGCCATTCACTCCAGGAATGGCAAGGGTGCGGCTTCATCCCGTGCGGGGAAAAAGGATGAGGAGGAGGACTCCGAGCCATGCTCCTCCGGCTCAGAGTTGTCTGAAGAATATTTCTCCCTCATCACCCGAGAATTTAAGAAATTCCTAAAGATGAGGAATCAAAGAAAGAGAGACGGCTCCTCCTCCAGAAATCAGAATAAGAATTATTCTTCTGACAGGTATGAATCAAAACCGAACAAACATCGTCATACTGACATCATTTGTTTTGGGTGCAATAAGCCAGGACACGTCGTGGCCGACTGCCATCAAGGCAAGAGAGAGAAGGGGAAGGGAGAAGAGCACAGAACCTCTAGAGATAAAAAGAAGGAGAGGAGCTACATCGCCAAAAAGTCAAAGACATTGAGTGAGTCTGATTCCTCAAACTCCAGTGATGATGAGGAAGCCTACTTCGGGCTGGTGGGTCGCTCTGACTCAGAAGGAGAATGCCCCCCATTCACTGGGAAGGTAAAAGCTCGTACCCCCCTCTCCGACTCTGACTATGAGTCTCTTGATGATGATCTCGAGGACAACCCATCTGCCCGAGAAGCTGAGCTCCTCGAAAAGTATGAGCTTCTGCTCAACACCTTCGAGGAATGCCGCAAGAGATTGAGGGCTCAGAAAAAGGAAGTCAAATTCCTTAAGGTCGAGGGTGTCTCCCTAAGGGAAGAGATCACTAGCTTGATTTCTCTCCGACAGGAGCACCTGGACCTGATCTCTAAGCACTCAGAGTCTCTAAGTCTCCTTGACCTTAAACAGCAATAAATCAATAAGTTGGAAGAACAACTTACGGCAGAAAAGAAGATTATCCAAAGCTTCTCTATGCCAAAGACTGTTCTTCCATTGGTTGATACCTTCTCTGCTCAGGCTAAGGGGGCTAGCTTGGGGCATGTGGGTGTGCCTGGTAAATCATCCAGGAGAAACAAAAAGCAGAGGAGAAATAAGGCTGCTAAGAAGGCCTCTACTGCGGAAAAGGGAAAGGCCCCACTCAACCCTGTTGTATTCAGAAAGCCTGGCTTTCCCTGCAATGAACAGGACTTTGAATCAACCTATGGCCACTTCTTCCGGCCCTCGGTTGAAAAGCCCAAGAGCCGGTATGAGGGGTGGGCCTTCCCCCGCAACTTTGGCGAGAGTGTCTTCAAGGCACCTTATGAGGAATTTCAAATGGAGGATTATGGCCACTTCTCTAACGGCCATAATAGGAAGCAGGCACCCAAGGCCAAGCCTGTTACACTGAGAAACCAGGAGGTGAAGAAATCATGCGACTGTTGTCATCATGATGCCTCCACCTCCAGGTCCAAGGCCCCGGCTGAACCTTCCGTACCAAAGGTGAAGCAGGTTCTTAGGAGAAAGTATAACAGATTTGACTGCTGGTGTTGTGACAAAGTTGGTCACTTTGCCGTGGATTACTGGTTTAATCCGAGGAATAACGAGACTCCTCATGTTGGCAATGCGAGGCAGACCACTCGTAGGGCTAACCATCCGAGGGGGAGTATACTAACTAGGAATCTAGGACCCAAGTTCGATTGGGTTCCTAAGGGAAATTAATTCTGTTTTGCAGGAATGTCCAAAGGCCACCAAAACTCCCATATGGTACTTGGACAGTGGATGTTCCCGGCATATGACCGGGACAAGAAGCCTGCTGCGTGATTACTCTCCAGTCGAGAATGGACCCAAAGTCATCTTTGGGGGATCAGATCGAGGAGTCATCAGGGGTTACGGTATGATTTCCAACGGTATAATTTTTATCACCGACGTGGCTTACGTTGAAGGGTTAAATCATAACCTGATCAGTGTAAGTCATTTATGTGATAAAGGTTATGGCGTTAAGTTCTGCAAGGATAAATGCCTGATAATATCGTGTGCCTCTTCGGAGACGGTATTAACAGGCATTAGGAGCAGAAATATCTTCTGCTTAGATTTTCTTAGTTTAGATTCATCTACCCCTGTATGCCTAGTAGCAACAGACAGTGCATCTCTTTGTGAACAATGGCACAAGAGATTGACACATATTAATTTCAAGACAATTAGTATGTTGTTTTCTAAAAACTTAGTAAGGGATGCTCCCATCATTAAGTGCATCAAAGATAGCCCATGTCCTGCATGCCAGAAGGGCAAACAGACTCGAGCTACCTTTAAGGGCATCGTTGACAAAGACTCCTCCAGATGTCTTTATCTTCTGCATATGGACTTGTTTGGTCTAATGCAAGTTCATAGCTTAGGAGGCAAGTCTTATACGCTAGTGATTGTTGATGATCACTCTCGGATTACTTGGGTGTTCTTCTTAAAACGCAAGTCTGATACGTTTGACATCTTCACCAGTTTTGTCAGGCAGATTCAGAACGAACTTAACTGCTCGGTGGTCAAAATCAGAAGTGACCATGGAACAGAGTTCGAGTCTGGTGCTATGACAGAGTTCTGTGAAGAAATTGGTATCTTTCATGAGTTTTCCTCCCCGCGCACTACTCAGCAGAATGGAGTTGCGGAGAGAATAAATAGAACGCTCATTGAAGCCTGCACGACAATGTTTAATGACGCTTCTCTCCCAGAATATTTCTGGGCAGAGGCTGTCAATACGGCTTGTCATGTACAAAACCGGGCCTTGATCAACAAGAGTTATCATAAGACGCCTTATGAGCTACTGAAAGGCAGGAAGCCAACCATGTCCTATTTTAGGATATTTGGCTGCAGATGTTATGTACTAAATAACGGGAAGTACCCGCGTACTAAGTTTGGTGAAAAATGCTTCGAAGGCATATTTATGGGCTATAGTAGCCATAGCCGGGCATATAGGTTTTTCAATAAGAAAACCCTAGTGGTAGAGGAATCCATAAATGTGGTATTTGATGAAGGAAGCTTGCTTAACAACAATTCTTCCAGTGGTCTTCTTGAAGATGCAGGTACAAGAATTGAACAGCTTAGTCTCGATGAGACCGCTAAAGATGCAACTCCCAAGTACGTCAAAGTCACCACCACAACACCTATCGGAGATGATGACGGTCAGAATGGAGTTGTCCTCCCTGAAGAGGAAGGAGCCCCAGAAAATGTTAGAGCTCCAGATGCCAGACTGCTAGAGCTTCGTCACGTGAGGGATCATCCCAGAAATCAAATCATCGGAGATCCTCGTGACGGTGTCAGAACTCGCCGAGGTACAATTAACGAGATTCTGCATTTTAGCTTTCTGTCACAGGTTGAGCCAAAGAAGTTCGACGAAGCGAACAAGGATGCAGCATGGATATTGGCCATGTAAGATGAACTGCATCAATTTGAAAGATGCAACGTCTGAACGCTGGTTCCCATACCAAAGGGGCAGAACGTGATCGGCACCAAGTGGATTTTCAGAAACAAACTGGATGAACACGGTGTCATCATAAAGAACAAGGCCAGGCTGGTGGCTCAAGGTTACAGACAGGAGGAGGGGATTGACTTCGACCAGACCTTTGCACCAGTGGCAAGGCTCGAGGCGATCAGATTGTTCCTGGCTTATGCTTCGCACAAAGGATTCACTGTCTATCAGATGGACGTGAAATCTGCATTCTTAAATGGCAACCTGAAAGAGGAAGTATACGTCGCACAACCCCCAAATGCTGATTTTGCAGGAAGCAGGGATGATCGGAAAAGCACTTCCGGGACGTGTCAATTCCTCGGACGAAGGATTATATCATGGAATAGTAAGAAGCAGAATTGTGTTGCAACCTCCACAGCTGAATCTGAGTACATCTCAGCAGGCAGCTGTTGCGCACAACTTCTATGGATCAGAAATCAGCTAGCAGACTATGACCTTCAGTTCAAAGAAGTACCAATGTACTGTGACTCCTCAAGTGCTATAGCTATTGCGAACAATCCTGTGTCGCACAGCAGGACGAAGCATATTGAAGTGCGCTACCACTTCATTCGGGAGCATGTGGAAAACAAGGACATCTCTCTCTGCTATGTCCCCACGGATAAGCAGATTGCAGATATTTTTACAAAGCCCCTAGACGAAGCCAAGTTCAGTCTCTTCAAAACTGAACTGGGTATGCTAAACCTTGAGGAATGAAGAATATAGAGGCTACCGGCTCTTGGATCAAGGGGGAACATCCGCAAGAAACTCAAGTGTAAGCACAAATGCAAGAACTGAGGGGGAGCATTGTGGCAAGTGCTAAAGTCCCAGATTTGTAGAAGCCAAAAAGGGAGAGATTGCCCTCTCGGCTAAGGTGTTAAGGGCTAAGGTGCTCTCGCAAAGTATGCTCCAAATGCTCTAAAGATAATGGTATGGAAATTCTTTCTCAATTGATTATTCAGTTTATGTTTTTCTTCCATCCGTTATATTCACCTTAGCTTGTAGGGTTTAGGCTTCTTCAAATAGGAGGAGATTGTTGGGTATTGTATCCACAATTTACCTGATTTGAAGAAGCCCCTGGACCAGCTAAGGTGAATTGACATTGTATTTGATCATTTGTCTTCAAGTTGTGCTTGCAGTTATTCAACGCTAAGTACACACCAATGTCAGGGTGCAGTAGGTTAATATACACGGGTCTGCGCAACGTAATCTCTCGTTGAGCAGATCAGTGTGTTGGCCTATGTGTACTCTCTCTTTTGGAGTGTAATTATTTGCAAGTACAGGGCTGAGAAAGATCAAGAGCAGTCAAGGAGCAAGGATGGGTCAAAGCAACTCGCGGGAAGAAAGACGAAAATCGTCTAAGTAGAAATCGTCGAGAATCACTAAGTGATTCTCGCCGATTCGACGATAATCACTAGTGATTCTCGCCGAATCGTCGAGAATCACTTGCTGATTCTCGCCGAATCGTCGAGAATCACTCGCTGATTCTTGCCGATTGCTGCCGGCTGTCTCAACGCCATCTTGATTTTTGCTTAAGGCAGAATCGTCGAGAATCACTAGTTGATTCTCGCCGAATCGTCGAGAATGACTTTGCATTCTCGCCGATTCATCGAGAATGAATGATGATTCTCGCCGATTCTCTCCGGATGGCAAGATCTTCAGCCAGAATTCTGCCAAGTAGAATTCGGCGAGAATCATAAGTGATTCTCGCCAATTCGTCGAGAATCACCAATGATTCTCGCCAAATTTTCCTTCGGCGAATTTCTTCTGCTCGCTGGACCGGTCCAAATATTCAGGTGCTGTTTTGAACCGGACTTAGGGTTTCTACTGGTGGGGCCCACAACGGTCATAATGTATGACCTACAGTATAAATACTGTTGTATTTTGATCGTTACAGATACCGAATACCGAGAACAAGAAACGAGCTGCCATCGTGACCTAAAGCATCGCGGATTTCCTTCCGCCGCCGTCGCCGCTCGGATCACCATCGCCGCTCGTGCAGGTTGTCGCCGTTGCTGATCGTGGTTTCTTCTTGATCTCCCGGTGACAGAAGCTCAGCCAAGTAACGCGTCTCACGTGTCTACCTAGAGATCCTTTGTCTCTTGATTTGTTGATCGGGAATACCTTCCCTTTCCGAATCGATCGAGACGATCAATCCTAGCAAGACCGTTGGTAGACCTTGCTAGCTTATCTACGAAGGTTAGATCTCCGAAGCTCAGCCGCCGCACTTCGTTGCCGCCGCCGATCCTGACAGCTACGCCGCCGCACTTCTTGTCGTCGCTGGTTTCGGGGAGATTCTCTCTAAGAGAGCACTTAGGTCATGGACTCTTCGACTTATTCAAGAACGCAACGTCGAACGAAGAGGGACACCAAGGGCTCCAAAAGTAGTTTGTATTTTATACATTCAAGTTTTTCTTTTGTTGTAAAGGAACGTTGGTTCCTCTATGTAAGGGTTGGGTGCAACCCGTGGTGGAGGAGTGGTGACTCCTTCGTGTGGAAGAGTTACTTCCTTAGTGTGAGGATTGGTTTTCAATCCTGTTGGTGAAGTGACCGAGTCGTCCCTTGTTGGGAGATAGGTCGAAGGGGGAGAGTGGACGTACCCAAATCGGGGAACCACTATAAATTGCCTGTGTCTTTCTGTGTTGTGTTGTTTTGTTGGTTTGTGCAGGTATAGCTTAATTCCGCAAAAACGCTGCAAGACACCTATCCCCCCATTGGTGAAGGTAGTTGGCACTAGGTGGACTTTCAATAAAGAACAAGGACAGGCTGGTGGATCAAAGTTACAGACAGGAGGAGGGGATTGACTTCGACCAGACCTTTGCACTAGTTGCAAGGCTTGAGGCGATAAGATTGTTCCTGGCGTATGCTTCGCACAAAGGATTCATTGTCTATCAGATGGACGTGAAATCTGCATTCCTCAATGGAAAATTGAAAGAGGAAGTATATGTCGCGCAACCCCCAGGTTTTGTTAATCCTACATTCCCTAATCATGTTTATTTTCTTAATAAAGCGTTATATGGCTTGAAACAAGCTCCTCGAGCTTAGTATGAGACTCTGTCTAGTTTTCTTATCGAGAACAAGTTCTCGAGAGGAAAAATAGATAAGACATTGTTTCTTACGGAAGTCAAAGGCAAGATATTGCTGATGTAAATCTATGTCGATGACATAATTTTCGGCTCTACGGACAACAATCTTTGCAAAAAGTTTTCTAAACTTATGCAAGAAAAGTTTGAAATGAGCAGCATGGTAGAGCTAAAGTATTTCTTGGGACTTCAAGTGAAATAATCTGAGGATGGAATTTTCATCTCTCAGACAAAGTTCACAAATGAACTCCTCTAGAAATTCGGAATGGAGAATGCAACCTCTATGAGGACTCCAATGGGATCCACTATGTCTTTGGACAAGGATGAGAAAGGGAAACCTTTTGATGAAACCAAATACAGAAGCATAATTGGATCCCTGCTCTACCTTACTGCTAGTAGACCGGATATTATGTTTTCCACATGCGTATGTGCCAGATATCAGGTGAACACTAAGGAATCTCATTATGTCGCTGCAAAGCGAATTCTTAGATACCTTAAAAGTACACCAAATCTTGGCTTGTGGTACCCAATAAACAATGATGTCGAGCTGATAGGCTTTTCAGATGCTGACTTTGCAGGAAGCAGGGATGATTGGAAAAGCACTTCCGGGACCTGCCAATTCCTCGGAAGAAGACTTATTTCTTGGAATAGTAAGAAGCAAGATTGTGTCACAACCTCCACGGCTGAATCTGAGTACATCTCAGCAGGCAGCTGTTGCGCACAACTTCTATGGATCAGAAATCAGCTCAAAGATTATGACTTGCAGTTCAGAGAAGTTCCGATGTATTGCGACTCCTCGAGCGCAATAGCAATTGCGAACAATCCTATGTCGCACAGCAGAACGAAGCATATTGAAGTGCGCTATCACTTCATTCGGGAGCATGTGGAAAACAAAGATATATCTCTCTGCTATGTCCCCACGGATAAGCAGGTTGCAGATATCTTCACAAATCCCCTAGACGAGGCCAAGTTCAGTCTCTTCAAAACTGAACTCGGCATGCTGAACTATGAAGAGTGAAGATTATACGGCTCAAGGCTCTTGGATCAAGGGGGAGCATCAGCAAGGAACTCAAGCTCGAGCATGGATGTAAGATCTGAGGGGGAGCATGTGGCTCCAAGTGAAGTCCCAGATTTGCAGAAGCCGAAAAGGGGGAGATTACTTTCTCGGCTAAGGCTAAGGTGGCTGTCAACGTTAAGTATGCTCTCAGGAAAATGGTAATGAATCTCACTCTCAACTGAATTCTTAGGTTATGATTTTCATTCCCATATGTTCTATTCACCTTAGCTTGTAGGGTTTAGGCTTCTTCAAATAGGGGGAGATTGTTGGGTACTGTATCCACAATGTACCTGATTTGAAGAAGTCCCTGAACAAGCTAAGGTGAATAGATAATGTATTTGATGATTTTCTTCAAGTTGTGCTTGCAGTTATTCCACGCTAAGTACACACCAATATCAGGGTGCAGTGGGTCAATATACACGGGTCTGCGCAACGTAATCCCTTGTTGAGCAGATCAGTGTGTTGGCTCACGTGTACTCTCTCTATTGGAGTGTACTTATTTTCAAGTACAGAGTCGAGATTGATCGAGAGCTGAAGAGGAGCAAGGATGGATCAAAGACCAACTCATGGGAAGAAAGACGAAGATTCTTCTAAGTTAAATTCGACGGGAATCACTAAGTGATTCTCGCCGATTCGACGGGAATCACTCGTGATTCTCGCCAAATCGTCGAGAATCACTCGCCGATTCCCGCCGACTGCATCTGGCTGACTCAACGCCTTCAAGAATTCTGTTAAGTCAGAATCGTCGAGAATCAATAAGTGATTCTTGACGAATCGTCGAGAATGACTCTGCATTCTCACCGATTCGTCGAGAATGGTTTTGATTCTCGCCGATTCACTCCGGATGGCAAGCTTTTCAGCTAAAATTCTACCAAGGATAATTCGACGGGAATCATAAGTGATTCTTGCCGATTCGGCGAGAATCACCAATGATTCCCACCGAATTTGCCTTAGGCAATTTCTACCTGCTCGCTGGACCGAACCAAGATATCAGGCGCTGTTTGGACCGGGCTTATGGTTTCTCCTTGTGGGGCCCACAACAGTCATTTAGGGTTGGTCTACAGTATAAATACTCGCGTATTTCTAACTCCAACAGTAATCAATCACGAGAAATCAAAGCCGCCGAGCGTAACCTAGCCGATCGCGAAACTCGTTCCGTCGCCGTCGCCGCTCGCAAGATAGTCGCCGCCGCTGATCTTAAAGGTCATCTTTGATCGTCTGGCGACAGGACCGGGGATAAGGTTAGCGTGTCACGTTTTTATCTTGAGATCCTTTGTCTCTTGATTTGTTGAGGGTGAATATTTCTCCCCTCTGAATAGATTGAGACGATCGATCCAAGTAAGATCGTTGGTAGACCTTACTAGCTTCGTCAAGAAGTTTGGATCTACAAAGCATCGCCGCCACAATCCTTTGCCGCCACCGATCTCGAGAAGATCCTCTCCAAGAGAGTGCTCCGATCGTGGACTCTTCGTCTTCATCAAGAAAACTTCATTGAACGAAGAGGGACATCGGGTTCTCCAAACGTAGTTTGTATTTCTCTTACATTCTATTTTAACTTTGTTGTAAAGGAACTTTGATTCCTCGTTGTAGGGTTGGGTGCAACCCGCGGTGGAGGAGTAGTGATTCCTTCGGGTGGAAGGGTTTCTTCCATAGTGTGAGGATTGGATTTCAATCCATTTGGTGAAGTGACCGAGTCGTCCCTGGTTGGGAGATAGGTCGAAGGGGGAGAGTGGACGTACCCAAATCGGGGAACCACTATAACTGCTTGTGTGTTTCTGTGTTGTGGTTTTTTTGTTTTCTTGTGCAGGTTAATTTTTAATTCCGCAAAAGACTGCAGATCACCTATTCCCTCCCCCATAGGTGAAGATAGTTGACACTAGATAACTTTCAAAGCTTTAAAACAGGTTTGGATGTCTCATACAACAAACACGTTTTCTAGGTTTAGAACAGAGTGAAAGGGGCCTACTATGCAACATGTATGCAAACCCGGGTTTCGTCCAAGGCACCCTATCTCGTATGCATCTAACACATCATCAAGCACTGGGTACTTCTGTTTTCCCATTGGCATAAAGCCGCAAACAAAAGGGAACTACATTGTTCCTAATGGCCCAAGCGCCGTTACACGGAAATCTTGCAAATGCCCCACCCGTACATGGGTCTTAAACCCCAGGCTTGCCTGCAAATTCTGACTTCTCACGTCAGGATTCTGTATCACACACAACCAATTCTAAGAACCCGTGTTAGACCCCACCCGCTCATGGCTTCATTGCCCGGGCTTGCCCTACGCTCGGTGTTCTCGTCAGTCTCACAAAAGGGGACTAGTCTCGTCGGGACACTTTCCCCAAGTGATATGCACGCCACGGGATAGCCAGCCGACCAAGGAGACGTAGCCATGCCTCAGCACAACACAACCATAATTCCCCACTGAAAGTGATGATAGATACAACTCTAGAGGGGGGTGAATAGAGTATTCAAAAATTAGGACACCCTACTCAACTCCCTTAGAGTTAATTTGCGGAATTAGTTTATAGATATTGATAACCCTAGAGCCTAACACAAAGTGTAGTGCACAAGAGAGAGCTAACTGTAATTACAGTTAAGCTTGGGATCCTATCACAGCAACTAGCAATCCTAGTTATTTCTACTCACAGCCACAGTACAACGAATTAAATAAACAACACAGACGACACAAGAAATTTTATAGTGGTTCCCTCTAAATAGGTACGTCCACTCTTCTACCACCCTGGTAGGAATCCACTACAGGTTTTTGTTCAGGTGCCCTGCCACCAACTGATCTGCTTCAGGTAGATCAAGTAGACCCTTTGAGCTTTTGATCAGGAACTCAAAATCCAACACAGGTTTTTGATCAGGTGCCCTGCCACCAAGGGTTCACTTTTGAAGGGAGTAATAACCCTTTGTATAGGAGGTTGAGAGAGTTAAGGCTTCTTCTCTATTGTTAAAACAGATTAGAGAAGCTAGTGGATTGCACAGAGCTAGATAGCTCTAAAGAATCAAGGCTCCCCCTGGCTTAGAGAATATCCAGGAAGGAGTCTTGCTTCAGGGTGCAGGAACTCTTCTGAACTAAGACAAAGAACTGTCTTGAGGTTCTGAAGGAGAAGCTTGAAGAAGATTCTTGATTGGGAACAGGTGTTCTTCTTCAAACAGCTTCCTTTCTTCTTCTTCTTCTTCTTCTTCTTCTAAAGGCCTCTGAGTGAAAGTCTTCATGTAAGCAGGATGAACTCAGGATGAAGAAGAATGCAGAAGAGCTTTGATCTTCTCAGTTGAATATGAAATTTTGAGAGCTATAGAACTTTCTTGCTTTCTCTCTTTCTCTATCCTGCTAAGTGTATATGTTCTGTATATCAGTTTTCTTATCTTCTTTCAAAAAGAAGCTCTTTTTATATGAGCTTTTGCAACGGCTTTAATTTGAGTTTGAATCTTTGTCTTCTTCTGGCATCAGCAATCTGGGCTGCAAAAAGCATAAAGCAAAAACAAATCCTGCAGACAGACATACTATAAGAGGATAAAGCTTTCTAAGAAGCTGCATAACCAATCAGATAAGAAGGGTGCAGGAAAAAGGTCATATCAGAAAGAACTCTTTACAGCCAGAAAAGACTTTCTGAGTCTAACGGCTATAAAAGACAGCCTGGCAGACAAAGCAGAAATTGTATTTCAACTAATAAGACAAAACACTTTATCAGATAAAGATTGGCTCATGCATAAGGAATGGAGCAGAGATTGCATGGACATAATATCATAAATTAACTGAAATAATATGCCAAATAAATATGAAATAAATCATAGAATAGAAGATGACAAAATTACAAAAGACATACAGCAAAACGTCAAACGACCCTCGGAGATCGTCGACCGAAGCACAGAGATCGTCGACCTATCAAGCAGATAGTCGAACGATATAGATAGTCGAACTACCAAAGAAGATAGTCGAACTACCACAGCAGATAGTCGACCTCTCAGAACAGATAGTCGAGCTATCAGATAGTCGACTTATCAAGACAGATAGTCGAGCTATCAAGCAAAACAGATAGTCGACCTATCAAACAGATAGTCAGACTATCAAAGAAAACAGATAGTCGACCTATCAAACAGATAGTCGAACTACCAAAGAAAATAGATAGTCGACCTATCAAACAGATAGTCGAACTATCGAAGAAAACAGATAGTCGACCTATCAAACAGATAGTCGAACTATCAAAGAAAACAGATAGTCGACCTATCAAACAGATAGTCGAACAATCAAAGAAAACAGATAGTCGACCTATCAAACAGATAGTCGAACTATCAGACACAACAAATAGTCGACCTATCAAGACAGATAGTCGAACTATCAAACAACACAGATAGTCGACCTATCAAACAGATAGTCGAACTATCAGATAGTTGAACTATCTAAGCAGATAGTTGAACTATCAAGAAATCTGTCTGGTCAGAAAAAGTCGAGCGGGGTTCGACGATCAGCGAGGCAGATTTCACAGAACGTCGAGCTACCAAGAGTTGAACTAACTCAGAGATAGACGATCTGCTGACAGACGAACGTCGAACAACTGATAGAAGATCGTCGACCAGTCGATAGACAATAGTCGAGCGACGTTCGACCATAGTCGAACAAAAAACAATGTAACCAAATTTTCATCTGGAAAAGTGACAACTCTAAATCTAGAGCAAACTAACTAAACAACTAACCTTTGACCATAGATAAATCTTGGGTCAAGAGACAGAAGGAGAGGACAGAACTCAAAACCAAACTAGGGTACCAACAATCTTCCCCTATTTGAGTTAAGTCTCTCAACAACAAAAAAACACAAAACTAATTATTGAAAATAAATAAAGTGCATGAAGGGAAATATTTAAGCAGATAACATCAATCAAACAGATAAGTAAATAACTGTCAATCAATGAATTTTAAGGAGCTTCAGAATTTGGTTTAGGTTCAGAGGAACTAGGAATAAAAGTAATTTTCCTAAAGGGGTCTAGAGCTTCTTTCTTTGATAGCTTTAGATCTTGCTCTCCAATGATTTTAGATTCTGATGCCCTTGGGACAACTGCTTCAGGATGCTTTTCCATGTATTTTGAAGGGTCAAATACCTCAGGTCTAACCTGGAATCTATCAAGCTCCTTCATTCTGAATTTGGACATAGTTGTTAATCCTTCAGTGTATTTACCTTCAGCTTTGGCTTTCTTAATCTGGGCTGATCCAACAAGCTCAAGAAATCAAGCCATCCTGAAATCAGGATCAAGCTCTTGGCTTTCATACACATTTTCACAAGTTGTATCTACAGGTTTCACATCTTTAAATTTAATAGACATATCTAGCAGGCTTTTAGCTGGCTGTTTTTCCTGAATAACTAGAGAAGAAGGAGGAGCAAACTCAGCAAATTTCTTGCTAGATTTTTCAGAGAAAATAATTCTTTTACCTTTTGAAACAGCTTTCACTACATGATCTGGCTTTGAAGATGATGTGCTCTTGAATTCTTTGGAAGGAGGAGGAGAAAAAGTTGGTTTCTGATAAACCACCTCCTTCACTTGTTCCTTTACATCAGCATCATGTCTTTGGTAACCAGATTGCGTTCTGCCTTGATATCCTTGAGAGCTTTTCCTTTGAGAGGACTGAGATGGAGTAAACCTATCAGACTGAGTAGAAGGATTTGCAGATAAGTTTCCAGAGGCTCCTGCACTGGGAGGTGGAGGAGGAGGACCTCTAGGAGTCCATCTTGGGGCAGGATTGTCATACCTCTTAGACTTCTTCCTTAATTTCTGCTGATTCTTAGAAAAAGCCATCCAATGCTGAAATTCTTTAGATTTGGGATCAATACCTTTCAAGATATAGTAGGGGATATCATTATCAGGATTTGGAGGAGGAGGAGCCACAGCTTTTCTTTTCTTCTTTGCAGATCTCTTTTTCTTGGAATCTTCAGATTCATCAGAATCATCCTCATCCTTAGAGTTTGAAGAAGGAGGATGATCATAAGGATCATACGCTTCTAGCACAGCTTTTTCTTTCTCTTTTAAGGCAGCTTTTTCTAACTCTTCTTCCAAGGCATCCTGTGCCAGAAGAGTTTCTAAATCTAATCCAGGGGAATCATCCCAGACAGTAGACTTTTCCATTTGAATTTCTGAAACCTTTTCTTGTTCATCAGTAACTGTCATGGGGACCAGTTCTTCTTGCACTGCTAACTGAGCTGGCAGAGCAGCCTCAGGATCTTGAACAATTGGTTCTGGTTCTGGTTGAACTTCTAGAGCTGGTTGATGATCAAGCTCTTGGACAGTTAATACTTCTTCCATTATATCTGTAGTATTATGAACACAAATTTGTTAAATGATATTTTATCATTCCTTCTAGGTATTCTCATACTAACATATCAGTTATCAAGTCTAGAAAATGAGTAAACGAGTTACCTTCAGGATTTTCCTTTGAATGTCCTAACTCCCATAATTCATCTAGGAAGGAAGTAATGACTCCTTCTAGGTAGAGGGCAACCAGGGGAGTGGAGCATTCTTCTAGGCATACTTTGACAACAAACTCAGATTTCATTATAGCATCAGAAATATTTGTTTCAGACAATGGAGGAACTGATTCTTCTATCTCTTTTTCTGCATCTGCTTGAGGATCTGCTGGAAGGGAGGCCAAGGGCAGCTCAGAGGCATCTTCATAAAGCATCTCCCCCTGCCTGGTTTCAGTGGAAACTGAGACCAGGACCCTAGATGAAGAGGGCTCAGCAGATTTTGAGAGGGATTGGATGGCAGCAGTCAAAGAAGAGATGGAGGATACAAGGGGAGCAATTGCCTCTTCAATCATGATTTTGATTGAAGGAGTAATTAACTCCAGGATGCTAGAGATGAAAGCTGGGGTGATTTCAAATGAAGGTGGCCGGGGGAATCACAGAAGATGGATGAACAGTAGGGATGGTGTATTCTTGATGAGATGGAGAGTGAACTGGAGAATGATGGGTAGATGCAAGAAGATCAACATGATCAGAATGAAGAATTGGAGACTGAGGAGGAGGAGAGGATAGCTCAGAAGCCAATTAATCAAAACTAGGATGAGATATCCTAGCAAGATGAGGAGGGAGAGGGGATGCTGGAGGTGATGCATGGAGAATTGTGGAGGAATCAAGAAGATGAGATGCAGAGGATGGAACTTCAACTGAAGTAGATGGAACTGAAGTAGATGGTGGCACTTCAGTAGAGGTTGAAGGTAATGCAGATGAGGTGGATGGAAAGGAGAGATTGGTTGAGCCTGCTTCTTGAAGGAGGGGAGTGACTAAAGCAGTCCTTGTGCTCTCAGATGCAACTAGAGCTACCCCTGCTGGAGCGGGCTTCAGAAAACTCCTTTTCCACTTGACAAACAGCGTTGGGTCCATCTTTTTGCTGGCATTGATTGAAGTAGAAATAGAGATCAACAGATGGGGATATTTCTCCTTTAGAAAAATCCCAACCACCCTACCCAGGGTGACTTCCTTCTTGCTATTCTTTTTCCTTATCAAATCAAACAAAACTCCTGCCCAATTAATTTGCTTCTTGTTCACAATAGCACACATCAAGGCAAACTGCTGCCTGGTAATATTATCATGGGCAGAGTGCTTTCCCAGTAGCACTTTTCCAACTAGTTCAGCAAGGAACTTAATCTTCAACGGAAAATTCACTTTTAGCAGCTTAGAAGGAATGCCTTCGGCATGTCCTAGTTTAGTCAACATTCTCCCATACTCAGGGCTATCTTGCTCATAATCCTCTTCCCCATTCCATAATCCAAAAATTTCAGTTAAAACGGCGGGAGTCAAAATTACCTCTTCTCCGCCTATTGTTCCGGTCATAGAATCGTCATTTGAGGACGAAGTGAATGCCCACTCTTTAATCTCGGGAATGTTTATCTTTATTCTTGTTGACATGAGCTTTTCCAATCCTTGATCTTTGCATAAGTTGAGGATTTCCACTATTGCAGACTCGCAGCAGCTGAAAGAGTCAAAGTCCACGCTGAAGCCAGCATCGAACTTTACTACGGACAGGAGGGCTGGAGCAATCACCATCGAAGAGGAGTTGGAGAAGGCGGGAGAGACGGCGAAGGCGAAACGGTAGAAATTGCGAGACAGGGAGAAAGCAGAAAGATGGAATGCGAGAAGACGCTCTCCGTTGACGATAAAAAGAACGATCTCTTAACCTAGGTTGACCATCGGTTTTATATTAAAACAGCAATAGTCGATCTATTTTAAAAGATACTGGAGACGATGGTCGAACGGTCGTTCGACGATCGTTCCTGAAGTAGAGTAGTCGATCAATCGTTCGACTATTTCTGTCTTCACAAACAACAAGTTGTCGTCAACCATAGATCGACGATAGGCTCGACTTGTTCGACGATCTTCGAACGTCGATCGACGATCTTCAAGCAGATAAGCCATCATCAACCATAGGTCGACGATAGGCTCCATCCGATCGACTATCTTCGAACGTCGTTCGACGATCTTCAAACAGGTTTCAACAAAGGCAGACGTCACACTTAGTCTTTTCCATTAATCATGCCTAGTTGAACCAAAAATAACAGATGCTTCTGTTCATCTAAGGGCTTGGTGAAAATATCACCTCTCTGAAGGTCAGTGGATATGAACTCAAGGCTGATCTTGTTCTTTTCCACACAATCTCTCAGGAAATGGTGTCTAATCTCAATGTGCTTGGTTCTAGAGTGGTGCGCAGGATTTTGTGCAATTGAGATAACACTGGTACTATCACACATGATTTTTGTGTTCTTGTGTGTGTACCCATAATCCAAAAGCTGGTTTTGAATCCACAGGATCTGTGAACAACAGCTAGCAGCTGCTATATATTCAGCCTCTGTAGTTGAAGTTGAGACAGAAGCCTGCTTCTTACAGAACCAAGAGACCAATCTCTCTCCCAGGAACTGGCAAGTTCCTGAGGTACTTTTCCTGTCAACTCTACAACCAGCATAATCAGAATCAGAGTATCCAATTAACTCAAATTCTGATTCAGCTGGGTACCAAAGTCCTAGATTTGGACATCCCTTCAGGTATCTCAAGATTCTCTTGAGAAGAATCAGATGAGATTCCTTGGGGTTGACCTGGAACCTAGCACATAGGCATATAGCAAACATTATATCTGGCCTACTTGCAGTTAAATACAATAGGGAACCAACAATGGCCCTATAATTCTTTTGATCAACAGGTTTTCCCTGATCATCAAAATCTATAACTACATTAGTAGCCATAGGTGTATGCATTGCTGAAGTATCAGCCATCCCAAACTTCTTTACCAATTCCTTGGCATATTTGGATTGGGAGATGAAGATGTCATCAGCATCTTGCTTTACTTGGAGACCAAGAAAGTAAGACAGCTCACCCATACTACTCATCTCAAACTTAGAATGCATCAAGTCAGAGAACTTTTTGCACAGTTTGGGATCAGTGGAACCAAAAATATTGCCATCCACATACACTTGAACTAACAGGATTGTGTCCTTGTGGTGCTGGACGAAGAGGGTTCTATCAACTACTCCCCTAACAAAGTTGTGCTCTAACAGGAAACTAGCTAGAGTCTCATACCAGGCTCTGGGTGCTTATTTGAGTCCATAAAGAGCTTTTTGCAACTTGAAAACATGTGAGGGCTGAGTTGAAGAAACAAACCCAGGTGGTTGTTCAATAAATACCTCTTCCTTTAGCTCACCATTTAGAAAGGCACTTTTGACATCCATCTGAAAGACCTTAAACTTCATATAGGCTGCATAGGCTAGAAAGATCCTTATTGCCTCTAGCCTTGCAACAGGAGAAAAGGTTTGGTCATAATTTATACCTTCCTCCTGTCTGTAGCCCTGAGCTACAAGCCTAGCTTTGTTCCTTACAATGATTCTATTTGCATCCAACTTGTTTCTAAACACCCACTTGGTGTCTATGATCAGTTGGCCTTTAGGTCTTGGAACCAAAGTCCATAATTTACATCTTTCAAACTGATTGAGTTCCTCTTGCATAGCAATGATCCAGTGGGGATCTAGCTCAGCAACTTTAATGGTGAGGGGCTCAATCTGCGAAAGGAAACAAGCATGCATCACATCCTATCTTAATTGATGTCTTGTTTGAACACCAGCTAATATGTCTCCTATCACTTGAGATGTAGGATGATCTCTAAGTGTGACAACATCAGCAGGTGGGATGTGATCTTCAGCAATAGTTAGGATTAATTCCTCAGGAGAAATTTGATCTACTATTGGTGGTACAACAACAGCTTCTACAAAGTCTTCATCATTGTCTGAATCAGTGATATGAAGAGTTGATAGATGGAGAATCTCTTGAGTGACATCTTTACTAGATTCTGGTACCTGCAATGAACTTGTGGAAGGGGAAGTTTCCTTCTCCTTGTAAAACATCTGAGATTCATCAAAAGACACATGCACAGATTCCTCAATTTTAGAAGATGATTCATTAAATACCCTATAAGCTTTGCTTACTTGGGAATATCCAAGAAAAATTCCCATTGAAGCTTTTTCTTCAAACTTTCTAAGGTATTCTTTATTATTATTATGAATGTATACTACACAACCAAATACTCTAAAATAATTTATTTTAGGTTTCTTTCCTTTAAGCAACTCATAAGGAGTTTTACACTTAAGCTTGTGTATAAGACTTCTGTTCAGCACATAATTAGTTGTGCTAACAACTTCTGCCCAATAGGAGAGAGGCATGTTAGCATCTGCCAATAATATACCCGCAGCTTCAATCAGGGTTCGATTCTTCCTTTCAACTACCCCATTTTGTTGGGGAGTTCTAAAAGCTGAGAAGCTATGTTTGATACCTTCTCTCTCGCAGAATTCTTGCATGAGAAGAGAGTCAAACTCAGTACCATGATCACTTCTGATCAAGGCAACATGAGTAGAGTACTCAGTCTGCACACATAATAGAAAATCTGTAAGGGTTTTGAAGTTATCAGCCTTAGTTCTCAAAAAGAACACTCAAGTGAACCTAGAGAAGTCGTCTACAATTACTAAAGTGTAATACTTCCCTCCTAGACTCTGTACATTTATTGGGCCAAAAAGGTCCAAATGTAATAAATACAGGATTCTAGGTGAATCACTTTTATTTACTGACTTAAAAGAATTCTTGGTTTGCTTGCCTAATTGACAAGCCTTGCATAGGCTCTCCTTCTTGTAGGGGCAAGAAGGTAAACCTCTAATAAGGTTGTATTTAGATAACCTAGATATGTTCTTGAGGTTAACATGACTAAGCCTTTTATGCCACAAGGTGTTGTTATTTGTTACTTCATTAAATAAGCAGATTTCAGAATGGGTTGAATTAAAATCTACTAAATAAATATTGCCTTGTCTAATGCCTACTAACACAACATTACTATTTAAAGTAATATTACAAAGAGTGTTAGTGAATGATACCTGATATCCTGCATCACATAACTGACTTACTGAGATAAGGTTATGCTTCAGTCCAGTTACATATGCAACCCTTTTGAAAGTTACTGCTCCAATGGTAATCCTACCATATCCTTCAGTTTGACCACAGTTATAATCCCCAAAGATCACCTTTGGTCCAAGCTTGGCCTTGAACTTTGACAGATTTTCTCTATTCCCTATCATATGTTTGGAGCAACCACTATCCAAATACCACTTGTCCTGAGTGATAGGATAGGTCTTCACCTGTAGTGAGTTAAGTTAAACATTGTGGACCCAGGTAACCTTGGGTCCATTATTCTTTACATAATGAAAACTTGAAATGAAAGAGTAAGCAGGTTTGGGTTTATAACCTAAAGGGTAAGATCTCCTAGGTGGGATGCTCCATGCAGTTAATGGGTCCACAAACCTAGGGTTTCTATTCATATTAAGGTTTCTAGGGTTCTGATTATAATTTTGAAAATCAAATTGAAAACGTCGATCGACGTTCGACGATGGATGCACAGATCGTCGAGCTTCGTTCGACCACTGAGCATGCGATCGTCGAGCAGCGTTCGACGCTTTTTGTATTTCCTTAAACTTTTGTTTTCTTTTCTCTCTCTTAGCTTTATTTAAGGCTTGATTAACTTGTCTTACTTGCTCAGTGTTCTTTATCCCATCAGCTGAGATGAAGTTCACTGGAGTTGAAAGATGATTTTTAAGAATAATTGGGGGTTCACAGGATGAAGCTCCTAAGCCTAGCTTATTATTGTCTGACCTAGTGTTTGTCATGCTGGTAATTTCTAGCAATTTAAGGCTTCTACCATTCAGAGATTCTTCTAACCTTTTTGGCTTACCTAATTCATTCTTAAGGAATTTTATTTCTTCACTAGAATTAGTGAGTTCTGTTGTTAACCTAATGTTTTCATTAGAGATAAATTCAGATTCAGCAAGCTTATTTCTAAGGTCCTTAATTTCCTTTTCAGAACTAATTAAATCTAAACACAAAGATTTAAAATCTGATTTAAATTCAGCAGATGTAAAATCGTAATAAGACAATACCTCATCTTCTGTTGGCATTTCTTCATCAGAATCTGAACTCTCTGCAGCTGAGTGATTGCTGCAGGCATCAATTGCCATCAGGCAAATTTCCTTTGCCTTCTTCTCTTCCTCATCCTCACTGGAGCTTGAGGAGGAAGATTCCTCATCTAAGTCACTCCAAGTTTCAGCAACAAATCCCTTCTCCTTTTTCTTGTTTTTGTAGGAGGAGGACTTGGAGTGTTTCCTGTGATATTCCTTTTCCTTTCTTTTCTCTTTATTCTTTTCCTCTGGACACTCTGGTAGAATATGTCCAGACTTCCTGCAACCATAGCAAATTATTTCTTTAGCAGGAGAACGATCATACCTTGGTTTATCTTCATATCGTGAAGATTTCTTTCTGAAGTCTTTTCTTCCCATCTTGAGAAACCTCTTGGCAAATAATGCCATTAGTTCCTCATTGGATTGGCTTCCTTCAGAAGCTTCAGCAGCTTTGAGAGCAAGATATTGCTCTTTTCTTGTTGGAGTTGGAGTCTTTGCTTTAGCCTCAGCTTCCCTGGTCTTCAACACTTGCTCAAAAGACTTGAGCTTGCCAAGGAGAGCTTCTATTGAGATTTCAGTTGTACTTCTGGCCTCCTTGATAGGCCAGATCCTCAGATCCCATGTGCTAGGGAAGCACATAAGAATCTTATCATTGACCTCTGTCAATGATATATCCTTGTCAAGAGTCCTCAGCTCATTGATGATTGAGCTGAGCCGGGTGTACATTGCTTCAACTGATTCAACATCAGTTTTCTTGAAGTTTTCATACTGGGAGATAAGGTTGGACCTTCTGTCCTTCCTTTCATCAGCTGAACCAGCTACAATCTGGTTCAGTGTATCCCACATAGCTTTTTCTGAGGGACAGTCAGCAACTTTCTGGAATACTTCATCAGACATTGTCTGAGCCAGAATATTCATTGCTTTGGCATCTGCTATCTTTGCCTTTTTGTATTCATCGTTGTAATCTGGAGGAGGCACTGCACTCATATCAGTTGATGATGAAGCAGTAGCTGCAGCAGGTGCTCTTGGTGGTCCTGTCAAAATAGAAGCAAAAATACTCTCATCAATAGAGTTCATATATAACTTAATCCTTGCCTTCCAGATGCTAAACTTAGCTAAGTTGCATGCTGGAGGTCTGGTGCTTGAGTAATCCTTGGACTGGGCCATGAAGTGAATATCTATAAGCTTGGTATCTATCAGCATCTTGTGACTTAGGTGTTAGCCTATACAGTCAGTCAACCTTCCTCTGATACCAATTGAAAGTGATGATAGATACAACTCTAGAGGGGGGGTGAATAGAGTATTCAAAAATTAGGACACCCTACTCAACTCTCTTAGAGTTAATTTGCGGAATTAGTTTATAAATATTGATAACCCTAGAGCCTAACACAAAGTGTAGTGCACAAGAGAGAGCTAACTGTAATTATAGTTAAGCTTGGGATCCTATCACAGCAACTAGCAATCCTAGTTATTTCTACTCACAGCCACAGTACAATGAATTAAATAAACAGCATAGACGACACAAGAAATTTTATAGTGGTTCCCTCTAAATAGGTACATCCACTCTTCTACCACCCTGGTAGGAATCCACTACAGGTTTTTGTTCAGGTGCCCTGCCACCAACTGATCTGCTTTAGGTAGATCAAGTAGACCCTTTGAGCTTTTGATCAGGAGCTCAAAATCCAACACAGGTTTTTGATCAGGTGCCCTGCCACCAAGGGTTCACTTTTGAAGGGAGTAATAACCCTTTGTACAGGATGTTGAGAGAGTTAAGGCTTCTTCTCTATTGTTAAAACAGAATAGAGAAGCTAGTGGATTGCACAGAGCTAGATAGCTCTAAAGAATCAAGGCTCCCCTGGCTTAGAGAATATCCAGGAAGGAGTCTTGCTTCAGGGTGCAGGAACTCTTCTGAACTAAGACAAAGAAATGTCTTGAGGTTCTGAAGGAGAAGCTTGAAGAAGATTCTTGATTGGGAATAGGTGTTCTTCTTCAAACAGCTTCCTTTCTTCTTCTTCTTCTAAAGGCCTCTGAGTGAAAGTCTTCCTGTAAGCAGGATGAACTCAGGATGAAGAAGAATGCAGAAGAGCTTTGATCTTCTCAGTTGAATATGAAATTCTGAGAGCTGTAGAACTTTCTTGCTTTCTCTCTTTCTCTATGCTGCTAAGTGTATATGTTCTGTATATCAGTTTTCTTATCTTCTTTCAAAAAGAAGCTCTTTTTATATGAGCCTTTGCAACGGCTTTAATTTGAGTTTGAATCTTTGTCTTCTTCTGGCATCAGCAATCTGGGCTGCAAAAAGCATAAAGCAAAAACAAATCCTGCAGACAGACATACTATAAGAGGATAAAGCTTTCTAAGAAGCTGCATAACCAATCAGATAAGAAGGGTGCAGGAAAAAGGTCACATCAGAAAGAACTCTTTACAGCCAGAAAAGACTTTCTGAGTTTAACAGCTATAAAGGACAGCCTGGCAGACAAAGCAGAAATTATATTTCAACTAATAAGACAAAACACTTTATCAGATAAAGATTGGCTCATGCATAAGGAATGGAGCAGAGATTGCATGAACATAATATCATAAATTAACTGAAATAATATGCCAAATAAATATGAAATAAATCATAGAATAGAAGATGACAAAATTATAAAAGACATACAGCAAAACGTCGAACGACCCTCGGAGATCGTCGACCGAAGCACAGAGATCGTCAACCTATCAAGCAGATAGTCGAACGATACAGATAGTCGAACTACCAAAGAAGATAGTCGAACTACCACAGCAGATAGTCGACCTCTCAGAACAGATAGTCGAGCTATCAGATAGTCGACCTATCAAGACAGATAGTCGAGCTATCAAGCAAAACAGATAGTTGACCTATCAAACAGATAGTCGAACTATCAAAGAAAACAGATAGTCGACCTATCAAACAGATAGTCGAACTATCAAAGAAAACAGATAGTCGACCTATCAAACAGATAGTCGAACTATCAAAGAAAACAGATAGTCGATCTATCAAACAGATAGTCGAACTATCAAAGAAAACAGATAGTCGACCTATCAAACAGATAGTCGAACTATCAAAGAAAACAGATAGTCGACCTATCAAACAGATAGTCGAACTATCAGACACAACAGATAGTCGACCTATCAAGACAGATAGTCGAACTATCAAACAACACAGATAGTCGACCTATCAAACAGATAGTCGAACTATCAGATAGTTGAACTATCTAAGCAGATAGTTGAACTATCAAGAAATCTGTCTGGTCAGAAAAAGTCGAGCGGGGTTCGACGATCGGCGAGGCAGATTTCACAGAACGTCGAGCTACCAAGTGTTGAACTAACTCAGAGATAGACGATCTGCTGACAGACGAACGTCGAAAAACTGATAGACGATCGTCGACCAGTCGATAGACGATAGTCGAGCGACGTTCGACCATAGTCGAACAAAAAACAACTTAACCAAATTTTCATCTGGAAAAGTGACAACTCTAAATCTAGAGCAAACTAACTAAACAAATAACCTTTGTCCATAGATAAATCTTGGGTCAAGAGACAGAAGGAGAGGACAGAACTCAAAACCAAACTAGGGTACCAACACCCACCCTAATCCATCATTCGTACCACAACGTTCCCGCGCACCAAGGAAATCATCTACCGCCGAAGCGGAGCTAATCTTGCCTAATTCCGGCTATGAGTACTCACTCAAGAAAAAGGGGGAAAACGCATAAATCATAATGACATCTAGCCGTAATGGATTTCTACCGAATTCTCAAAGTTCGCTATGCAACATCACCGAGTCAGACAAACAGTCACGACTTCGGCTTCACCCATAATGCCTAATCCACTAACGGAGCGGGTCTCTAATGCAAAATCATGCCGGGGATGGACACAATCGACCCGGAGGTTCATCTTGAACCATGGAAACCCAAACCTCTCTCATTTGAGAGATCTGGAGCCCAAAAGAAATGAGAATAAGAGAAGATACTAAACGTGCATCCTAAAACCAAGAGGAGAAGCGTCGTTACCTTACGACCCCTCTTCCTAGCCATGGAAGCTTTGCTTTGAACGGCTTGACACGAGTGCCTCCACACCCTCTCCACGGATCTGGTCTCGGAACGACGATCGGAGCTCCGAAGCTCCGTCAATGGCGGAAGAAGCTCTCTCCTTCCTCTTCCCTTCTCTTCCTCTCCAACCCCTCTCTCAAACCCTAAAGATGAGAGTAATGAGAGGAAAAACCCTCTCAGCCCTAATAAGATCATTTGGGCGGAAGATCCTAGCCTTTGGATCTAATTTGGGGAAGCATCGGACGGCCACGAACCAAAATTGATGGAACCGTCCCGACCGCACGATCGGTGGCGCACGACCAGTAGTCGTGCGCAATAGATCCCATGGTCATGTGATTACCTCTGGCAGAACTCCAGAAATAAAGGGATAAACGCAAATGAGCAGCGGCGCACGACCAGTGGTCGTGCGCACTCTGACCAAAGATCGTGCATTTACCCAAACAGAACTTGGCTAACCGGTGAAAAGTGCGCACGAGTAGTGGCACACGACCAGTGGTCGTACGCACTAGATCCAGTGATCGTGCGCTTTAAACAACAGCCAAAAACAGTGACCCATCGCCCGTGGCATCCCTACCGTTGGGCGTTAACTTCTAGTGACTCCAAGTCTGCAAACTGGGGTGTTACAACTCCTCCCCCCTTACAAAAATTTCGTCCCCGAAATTAATCCTCATCCAGGGAGACAAACAGAAAGAAATAATAATAATAATAATTGCAACTAATAAAACATTGTTGCCACACATCGGCTACCGTTTTAAACCAGCCTTACACAAATAACCCGGGATAGTCCTCGCGTATTGCTTGCTCATGCTCCCAAGAGAACTCGTCACGCCCGCAGTTATCCCAACGCACCTTCACGAGCTTGACTTCTTTGTTCCGCAACTGCTAAACTTCTGAGTCTTCTATACCAACTGGATGAACTCGTGTTCTCAAGTCCTCTTCTATCGGCACTGATGTCGATTCGATCACCACACTAGCCTCCACTAAGGCCTTCCTCAATATGGAGACATGGAAGACATCATACAATCCACTAAGCTCATTGGACAATGCCAGCCGATACGTCGCTTCTCCCACCCGTTCTATAACCTCGAAGGGTCCCAAAAACCTCGGACTCAACTTCTTGAGTCGGCGAATCCGCGAAACGCCTTTGAACGACTTGATCTTTAGATAAACCCAGTCGCCTACCGCGAACTCCACATTCCTATGGCGAGCATTAAAATATTTCCTTGCCGATCTTGAGCCACCTTCATGCGCTCTTGAATGGTTCGCACCAACTCACAAACGTCAGCTACAACTTCTTTCCCCAAGAGCTTGGTGTCTCCTGCCTCTGTCTAAGACATCGATGTTCGACACCGCCTCCCATACAAAGCTTCGTATGGCGCCATCTTTATATTTGCTTGGTAACTATTATTATATGCGAACTCTACCATGAAGAGATGATCCTCCCATTTCTTGCCGAAGTCAAGAGTACACATCCTCAGCATATCCTCCATAGTACGATTCGTTCTCTCGGTCTGCCCATCAGTTTGAGGATGGAAGGCCGTACTGAACTTGAGCTTCGTGCCCAGACTTTTCTGCACCAACCTCCAATCCTTAAACGTGAAACGTCCATCGCGGTCACTAACTATGCTCTTCGGAATCCCATGCAGTCGCACAATGTTGCGAACGTACAATTCCACCAGCTTCTCCATGTTGTCCTCCTTTCGATTTGGGACGAAGTGTGTCACTTTGGTCAAGCGATCCACGATCACCCAAATTGCGTCGTTACCCTGCTGCAATCTAGGTAACCCATGCACAAAATCCATGGAGATGTCGTCGAATTTCCACTCTGGGATAGGAAGAGGCTTCAAAAACCCGCCCGGCTTCTAACACTCGGCCTTCACCAAGGTACAAGTTTGGCACCGACTCACGTACAATGCTACGTCTTGCTTTAGACCAGGCCACCAATAGGATTTCTTCATATCCAAGTACATCTTTGTACTGCCCGGGTTAATGGAGTACTTTGTGAAGTGGGCCTCAAACATCAACTCTTCACGGAGTTTGTCGAACTGCGGTACACAAATCCTCCCGCCCTTCCTCAGAATCCCATCAATCATCTCCCATGCTCTACTCTCACCCTTTAGAGCTTCCTCCACGTATGGTTGGAAGTCCGCATCCAAACGGGTCGCTTCCCAAATACGATCGCACAAATCGTTCTGCATTTCGATCCAGTTCAACCGAGCTACATTATACTCGCCTCTAGCCATACACTCCATGCCGAGGGACTCCCAGTCCCGCCTCAACCGCTCATCATGAGCTTCGATCCAATTCCCTTGCCCAAAGTATTTTCTACTCAAGGCATCAGCCACCACATTGGCTTTGCCTGGCGTGTACTGAATCTCCACATCGTAGTCCCCAAGGAACTCAACCCACCTGCACTGCTGCATATTTAAGTCCTTCTGATCTAGAAGATACTTCAGACTTTTGTGATCCGTGTAGATCTCCACATTCGCACCATAAACGTAGTGCCGCCACAATTTCAGCGCAAAAATTACCGCCGCCAATTCTAAATCATGGAAGGGATAGTTTGTAAGACCCCAACCTCGGAGTTGATCGCGGGGCGATCAAACGGCTCTTTTGGAGATCTGAACAGGGGCACACGGCCAGGCACACGGCCGTGTGCCTACCCGTGTTCAGTGATTTTTATTGCGTTTTGTGCTGTCTCGAGTCAGAGAGGTACACGGCCTGAGACACACGGCCGTGTCTCAAGCCGTGTGTGGAGCACACGGCCTCGAACACGGCTGTGTTCGAAGCCAT
Source organism: Platanthera zijinensis (assembly GCA_039513925.1). NCBI lineage: Eukaryota > Viridiplantae > Streptophyta > Magnoliopsida > Asparagales > Orchidaceae > Platanthera > Platanthera zijinensis. The sequence goes on from CM077085.1 coordinate 119,183,656, forward strand.
GTTCTGGAAGCCCGACGATCGTCCTGAAGCTCCAGGTAACACGGCCCGTGGCACACGGCCGTGTCAGGAGCCGTGTCGATCGGCGAATGAGTTACACGGCCAGACACACGGCCGTGTGTCAAGCCGTGTTCGGCCCAGTTTTTGGGATTTTGGATCTAATCTCGGCCGTTCGTTCTCTTGGATCTGGATCCGACGGTGGGGGCTGCTCCTGGGGGGTTATTAGCCGGGATTAGGGTTTTATATCCTCATTTTCTTTGGTCCACTCTCTCTCTAAGTGTTTAGAGAGAAGGGAGAGCAAGAGGAAGGAGGAGCCCAAGATCCGGCCGCCGGAGGAGCTCCGGAGCCCCGAATCGCGATCCGAGTCCAAATCCGCGGAGGTGACGCCGTTGCGGTGCTTTCCAACCGCATAGTTTTCGATGGCGCCGCGGAAATCTTCGAGGGTAACGATCCTCTTCATAGGGCATGTGTAGTCGCCCTTCTTTCTATGCATGGGGAAATCCCCCCTCTCGCGAGTGAGCGTTGAGGCGCGGAATCCCTTCGGGTAGATATGTAAAGTCCCCGTTGTTAGAGCCCGGAATCGGAGTACGGGCGTAGGCATTGTGTGTGAAGCCTATCCGGGTTTAACCCGGATCGGTGATGTTTGCATTGCATGGCCGGAGAAGACTCCGTGCCGATGATTTTAGTTTTCCGAAATTTCTACGCGGTAGATTGCATACAGGGATCCTTGGGGGTTAACCTCGGGGCGCACCCGGAAAGCTTGGGCGGAATCGCATTGCCGCCGCGATGTTGCCTTGGAGGGCAAATCGGTACATAACGGGGTTATGTGCGTGTTTTGATCGATTGTGGGAATGAGGAGAAACTTGGCCCGCACCGATGGCTAAATGGCCGTGGTGAAGTGAGCAACGGGCGGGTGGAACTCTACCCATTCCAAGTGGTCTCGGTAGAAGCGACCTAAAGTACATGGAACTTCCCGGGGGGCTGGAAACGGGCCTAGGCTTCGGCTGAAAGGGCTAAATGCTCACGTGTGTTGCCGTCCGAGGGATGGTGGTGGAATCGCGGTGTCGGACTGGGTCCGGACCGGGTTCACCGATTAGTGCCCTGAGAGCACGGAGTGTGCGGCCGTGCGTACCGACACTTGTGGCGAATAGAATACTCTATAGAATTGCTATGGTAGTTTTATATGCAGGGAAGGAGCACCGTCGTCCCGAGAAATGGGACGGGGTCGTTATAATTTGGTCAGCTTTGCTGACCGTTGCCCTTTTGTATTGCCACCTCTTGGGTGGGTTGTTTCTACAGGTGCTGTGGCGGAGCCAAGCGGCAAATAGCGGGCTAAAGCCCAAGTTGCAGCGCCAGCCCTCGAAGGCTTAGTTATTAGCTTTTTCATATTCATGTATGACCGGCCTGCGCGCCGATGTATGAAAGACGCTATCTTGTTAAGCGAACACTTCTGTAAGGCCTTAAGGCCGTGAACTCTTTTGTGTATGTACTCATTCCTGGGTTATAGTGGACATTCATGCTCTGTGGCAGGGTTCTTATTCTTTTTGCAACTTAATTAAATTGCTTCCGCTAGGTGTTGTGTAGGACGCTCTGATTGGTTGTGTGGTTTCAACGCGTAACCAACCGGTCTGTCCGTGGTATATGGCGTCGGGCCCCGGCCGGACCTACTGCTATATGCTATGCGACGGATAGGGGTGTTACAAATTGGTATCAGACTTCTGGTTTCGGTCAAGCTTAAATGAATTCGTGGACGAATTCACTTTAAGGGGTGGTGAGCACATTGTGTGCGTCATCGTTATAACATGAAAAGAACCCATGAATGTCCACTTAGGAATGAAAATACACATGTTTGAGGAACCTGCGTGTTCCTATAATTGCTGTTTGCAGTAATTCTTGGTCGCTTATCGGTGTTTTGCACGATTTTAGGTGACCAGAAGTGGTGCTGGGCCGTCTGAACGGCCAGGTTCTGAGGCGAGCAGTGCGCCAAGCGATGCGCCTGCAACACCTTTGTCTGCTGAGACCATTAGGTTGGTGGCAGAAGCGGTCATGGCAATGATAAATGCGCAGCCTGCAAGGCAGGTGCAGCAGCCTGCTCCTGTTGTGGAGCAAGTACCGGTTCAGACGGCAGAGCGAAGGAGGGTTGAGCAAGTAGTTTTGGAGCCAGAGTTGCCTAGGAGAGCAACTGAAAGACAACTGAAGCATGTCATGGGCTTTCACCCACCAGTGTTCACGGGGGCAGAAACCCCGACCCAAGCAGAGGATTGGCTCTCAAGGGTCAACAGGGTGATGACTGCGACGCAAACTGAAGAGTGGCAGAAGACCACTATAGCGACGTTCCTTTTGGATGGGGACGCAAGAATGTGGTGGGAGGGCCTAGAGCTGCATCAGTTGAGGGGAAGGCCATTGGCCGAAGTCCCGATGGAGGAGTTTGCGAGACTATTTATGGCTCGATACCTCCCCTCGGCGCAGAGGATCGCGCTAGAGAGCGAATTCCAGAAGTTGGTGCAGGGTGATAGCACCGTTGATGAATACCTCCACGAGTTTACTCGGTTGGGGAGATATGTCGGCGCTACCTTCGCAGACGAGGAGCGCAAGACGAGCCGCTTTTATGAAGGGCTAAGGGATGATTTGAGGTTGCTGCTGTCGGGGCCCAAGACGCAGGGTTTCATGACCCTGGTCAGTTCGGCCCGGTCCTTGGAGAAGGATATGAGAAACATGCAAGCAAAGAAAGAAAAGGAATCCGGTGGCAAGAAATCAGAGTCCAAGGCGTCGACTACATCGAAGTCGGGCTACCGTAGATTCTTCAAGAAGGCTAAGACATCGGGTCCAGGTTCTTCTGCAGGTGCCTCGGGGGAAACTACCCATCGAACCCCGGGGGCTTGCTTCACGTGTGGAAAGCCGGGGCACTTTGCCCGGGACTGCTGGAGTGGACGCTCAAAGTCCGAAAGGAAACAAGGAGCCACCTACGAGGAAAAGGGCAAAGCGGTGGAGTCGACCGCGTCCCACTATGCTCCGACTCAGCCTAGAGTCTACAACTTGGGCCAGCAGGAGGCCATCAAGCAAGCGGATGTGGTGACAGGTATGAGTTAATTTATGCAAGTTGACTTGAGAATACTATTACCTATTGCTTGTTAAGCTAATGTCTTTTGCTTAGGCTTTGTGTTGATTAACGATAGTCCGGCACGAGCACTATTCGACACTGGTGCTTCACATTCTTTCTTGTCCGAACAGTTTATATCGCGCATCGGAGTCCCTTCTTCGATGGCAAAGGACAAGCTAGATGTGTTGCTACCAAATGGGTGCTCGATGCGTGCGGACAGAGTGTGCGCCGTGAAGGTTCACATTGGGAGCCAAGAGTTCGACTTGCTAGCGTCATTGCTGCCGCTAGTAGAGTTCGATGTTATCTTTGGAATGGATTGGCTGTCAGAGCAGAAGGCTTGGATCGATTGCGACCGTAAGGAGGTCAAGCTGGGTGTAGGGCGGGAGACTACTTTCGAGGGGCTTAAGGGGTCGAGCAAGACATTAATGTCTGCTCTTCAGGTGGTGAAGGTGGTTCGTGCTGGTGCAGAGCTGTTCTTTGCGATAGTGGGGGCTGTGGAGCCAAAGTCCCTGTTGGATAGCATCCCCGTGGTTTGCGAATACCCCGATGTGTTCCCGGATAGCCTTCCCGGAGCCCCACCGCAGCGAGAGATTGATTTTACGATCGAGCTCGTGCCGGGTGCCAAACCCGTGTCACGTGCTCCTTATAGGTTGGCGCCAAAGGAGATGGCGGAGTTGAAGGTTCAGTTGGAGGAACTGATGGAGCAAGGTTATGTGCGTCCAAGTTCATCGCCTTGGAGCGCACCGGTCCTCTTCGTTAAAAAGAAGGACGGTAGTATGCGGCTGTGCATCGACTACAGAGAATTGAACAAGTTGACGGAAAAGAATAAGTACCCGATCCCGAGGATTGATGATCTCTTTGATCAGTTAGTCGGATCGTCGGTATACTCCAAGCTGGACTTGAAGTCGGGGTACTATCAGCTGAGGATCAGGGAGTGTGATATCCCGAAGACGACGTTCAGTACGAGGTATGGGCATTTCGAGTTCACGGTCATGCCGTTTGGACTGACAAATGCGTCATCAGTGTTTATGGATCTGATGAATAGGACGTTCAGAGATTTCCCGGATCGCTTTGTGATCGTCTTTATTGACGATATTTTGGTATACTCGCAGTGCGAAGAAGACCACTTCAAGCATTTGCATTTGGTGTTGGAGACTCTGAGGAGGAATGAGCTTTACGCAAAGTTCTCCAAGTGCGAGTTCTGGCTACCCTCGGTAGCGTTCCTTGGTCATATAGTGAGTGGGGAAGGTATAGCGGTGGATCCGGCGAAGATTGTTGCGATACGGGAGTGGCCTGCGTTATCTTCTGTCGCGGAAGTCCGTAGTTTTCTCGGGCTGGCCGGATATTACAGGCGCTTCGTAGCGAACTTCTCGCGGGTAGCGTTACCTCTCACGAAGTTGACATGGAAGGATCAGAAATTCTTGTGGACGCAAGAGTGCGTGCAAGCTTTTGAGGAGCTGAAGAGGCGGTTGACCACGGCGCCAGTGCTTAGTTCGCCGAGTGGGACCGAGGGCTTTGAGGTGTATAGCGACGCTTCGGGTAGCGGTTTGGGCTGCGTGTTGTTGCAGCATGGTAGCGTGATAGCGTATGGATCGCGTCAGCTAAAGGTGCATGAAAGAAATTATCCGGTGCACGACTTGGAGTTGGCGGCCGTGATATTTGCACTCAAGTTGTGGAGGCACTACCTATACGGAGTAAGGGTCGATATATACACCGATCACAAGAGCCTAAAATACTTGTTGGATCAAAAGGATCTCAATATGAGGCAGAGGAGGTGGATGGAGTTCCTGGGGGACTACACCTTCAAGATACACTATGTACCCGGGAAGGGCAACGCAGTTGCGGATGCGCTGAGCCGCAGGGCTCCCGCCCGAGCCAACTGGTTGTCGGTGCATGATGAGCGGCTAGTGCGGGAGTTGGAGGAGCTTGAGATCTGTTGCATTGACAAGCATACGAGCGCCAAGGCAATGTTAAACTGGACAGAGGTGCAGTATGACCTGGCTGACCGGGTTCGGCAGGCATTGGAGTTGGATGAATCCATGAAGGAGCTTTTGGAGGCCGCTACGGATGGGTCAAATTCCCAGTTCTCGGTGGAAGATGGTTTGTTAAGGAAGGATCATCGGTTGTGCGTCCCGAGTGGGGGTAACCTCCGGGCGGAGTTGATGTACGAGGCTCATCATACCAAGTACTCAATCCACCCAGGGAGCACGAAGATGTATCGTGATCTCAAGAAGTTGTTTTGGTGGCCGGGGCTTAAGAAAGATGTGGCGTTGTATGTGGCCAAATGCCAAACATGCGCCTTGGTGAAGGCGGAGTGCCAAAAGCCGGGAGGATTTCTGAAGTCCTTGCCTATACCGGTGTGGAAATTCGACGATATATCTATGGACTTTGTGCACGGGTTGCCAAGGTCGCAGAAGGGGAACGACGCCATCTGGGTGATCGTAGATCGGCTAACTAAGGTGTCGCATTTCATTCCGCATAGGAAGGATGATCCAGTGGAGAAATTGGCGAAGTTGTACGTTGACAATATTGTTAGGCTGCATGGTGTGCCTCGTAGCATTGTGAGTGATCGCGATGGGCGGTTCACGTCAAATGATTGGAGGTTGGTGCAGCAGATGTTGGGAACAAAGTTAAAGTTCAGTACAGCTTTCCATCCGCAGACGGATGGGCAGACCGAGAGAGTTAATAGAACGATGGAGGACATGCTCCGCATGTGCGTTCTAGACTTCGGGAAGCATTGGGAAGACCATCTTTATTTGGTGGAGTTCGCGTACAACAACAGCTACCAAGCAAGTATACAAATGGCGCCCTTCGAGGCCCTGTATGGTAGGAAGTGTCGCACGCCGTTATCGTGGCTTGAAGCGGGTGAGGCAAGGTTGTACAAGAAGCAGGAGGTGGAGAGTGCTACCTCGTTAGTGCGGATCATTCGGGAGCGCTTGTTGATCGCTCAGGACCGGCAGGCGAAGTACTACAATGCCAAGCACCGGAACGTGGAGTTCGCGGTAGGCGATTGGGTGTACTTGAAGATCAAGCCGTTCAAGGGTGTCTCACGGATTCGACGCTTGAAAAAGTTGAGTCCGAGATACCTTGGGCCGTTTGAGGTCCTGGAGCGAGTCGGCGAAGCGGCATACCGTTTGAAGCTATCAGTGGAGTTGAGTGGATTACATGATGTGTTCCACATTTCTGTGTTGCGGAAGGCGGTGCAAGGGCCTTCGCAGGTGATCGCGGCTGATCAAGTACCGGTTGAGGAAGGGTTGACAGCGAAAGTCAAGCCCATATCTATTGAGGAGTTCGAAGTCAAGCGGCTTCGGAACAAAGAAATCAGAATGGTGAAGGTCCGTTGGGATAACTGCGGGCGCGAGGAGCTCTCTTGGGAGCGAGAGCAGACAATGCGCGAGGAGTACCCCGAGTTGTTCCCCTCAGGTACTCGATTTGTTTATTCTTTTGTGTAGTCTCTGTTCTTAATTTCGGGACGAAATTCTCTTAAGGGGGAGGGAGTTGTAAGACCCCAACCTCGGAGTTGATCGCGGGGCGATCAAACGGCTCTTTTGGAGATCTGAACAGGGGCACACGGCCAGGCACACGGCCGTGTGCCTACCCGTGTTCAGTGATTTTTATTGCGTTTTGTGCTGTCTCGAGTCAGAGAGGTACACGGCCTGAGACACACGGCCGTGTCTCAAGCCGTGTGTGGAGCACACGGCCTCGAACACGGCTGTGTTCGAAGCCGTGTTCTGGAAGCCCGACGATCGTCCTGAAGCTCCAGGTAACACGGCCCGTGGCACACGGCCGTGTCAGGAGCCGTGTCGATCGGCGAATGAGTTACACGGCCAGATACACGGCCGTGTGTCAAGCCGTGTTCGGCCCAGTTTTTGGGATTTTGGATCTAATCTCGGCCGTTCGTTCTCTTGGATCTGGATCCGACGGTGGGGGCTGCTCCTGGGGGGTTATTAGCCGGGATTAGGGTTTTATATCCTCATTTTCTTTGGTCCACTCTCTCTCTAAGTGTTTAGAGAGAAGGGAGAGCAAGAGGAAGGAGGAGCCCAAGATCCGGCCGCCGGAGGAGCTCCGGAGCCCCGAATCGCGATCCGAGTCCAAATCCGCGGAGGTGACGCCGTTGCGGTGCTTTCCAACCGCATAGTTTTCGATGGCGCCGCGGAAATCTTCGAGGGTAACGATCCTCTTCATAGGGCATGTGTAGTCGCCCTTCTTTCTATGCATGGGGAAATCCCCCCTCTCGCGAGTGAGCGTTGAGGCGCGGAATCCCTTCGGGTAGATATGTAAAGTCCCCGTTGTTAGAGCCCGGAATCGGAGTACGGGCGTAGGCATTGTGTGTGAAGCCTATTCGGGTTTAACCCGGATCGGTGATGTTTGCATTGCATGGCCGGAGAAGACTCCGTGCCGATGATTTTAGTTTTCCGAAATTTCTACGCGGTAGATTGCATACAGGGATCCTTGGGGGTTAACCTCGGGGCGCACCCGGAAAGCTTGGGCGGAATCGCATTGCCGCCGCGATGTTGCCTTGGAGGGCAAATCGGTACATAACGGGGTTATGTGCGTGTTTTGATCGATTGTGGGAATGAGGAGAAACTTGGCCCGCACCGATGGCTAAATGGCCGTGGTGAAGTGAGCAACGGGCGGGTGGAACTCTACCCATTCCAAGTGGTCTCGGTAGAAGCGACCTAAAGTACATGGAACTTCCCGGGGGGCTGGAAACGGGCCTAGGCTTCGGCTGAAAGGGCTAAATGCTCACGTGTGTTGCCGTCCGAGGGATGGTGGTGGAATCGCGGTGTCGGACTGGGTCCGGACCGGGTTCACCGATTAGTGCCCTGAGAGCACGGAGTGTGCGGCCGTGCGTACCGACACTTGTGGCGAATAGAATACTCTATAGAATTGCTATGGTAGTTTTATATGCAGGGAAGGAGCACCGTCGTCCCGAGAAATGGGACGGGGTCATTATAATTTGGTCAGCTTTGCTGACCGTTGCCCTTTTGTATTGCCACCTCTTGGGTGGGTTGTTTCTACAGGTGCTGTGGCGGAGCCAAGCGGCAAATAGCGGGCTAAAGCCCAAGTTGCAGCGCCAGCCCTCGAAGGCTTAGTTATTAGCTTTTTCATATTCATGTATGGCCGGCCTGCGCGCCGATGTATGAAAGACGCTATCTTGTTAAGCGAACACTTCTGTAAGGCCTTAAGGCCGTGAACTCTTTTGTGTATGTACTCATTCCTGGGATATAGTGGACATTCATGCTCTGTGGCAGGGTTCTTATTCTTTTTGCAACTTAATTAAATTGCTTCCGCTAGGTGTTGTGTAGGACGCTCTGATTGGTTGTGTGGTTTCAACGCGTAACCAACCGGTCTGTCCGTGGTATATGGCGTCGGGCCCCGGCCGGACCTACTGCTATATGCTATGCGACGGATAGGGGTGTTACATAGTTTCTCTCGTGAGGCATCAACTGCCTGGACCCAAAGGCGATCACACTGCCATGTTGCACTAATACGCACCCTAAACCACATCTGGACGCGTCGCTGAAAATTTGAAATCCTTCAGTCCCCTTTGGCAGACTTAGGATTGGAGCTGTCATCAGCCTTTCCTTCAGGGTATCAAACGCCTGACTGCACTCTTGTGTCCACACAAACTTTTGATCCTTACGAGTTAGTGAGGTGAGGGGTAGAGCTATCCGCGAAAAGTTTTCCATAAATCTTCGATAGTACCCGGCTAGTCCAAGAAAACTCCGGACTTTCGCCACGGTCATCAATACTAGTCAATATCTGATGGCTTCCACTTTCATTGGATCTACTGCCACCCCATCTCCACTAATCACATGGCCCAAAAACGCCACTTTCTCTAACCAGAATTCGCACTTGGAGAACTTCGCATAAAGCTGGTTCTCTCTCAACACTTGCAACACTAATCTCAAGTGAGTCTCGTGTTCTTCTTCCGACTTGGAATAAATAAGGATGTCATCAATAAAGATGACTACAAACGAGTCCAAGTATTTGCGAAAAACTCGGTTCATAAAGTCCATGAATACGGATGGTGCATTCGTCAGCCCGAACGGCATCACCGAAAATTCAAAGTGACCATACCTCGTGCCAAACGCGGTCTTGGGTATGTCTTCGTCTCGGATTCGTAACTGATAGTATCCTGACTTCAAGTCTAACTTGGAATACACCACCGACCACACCAACTGGTCGAATAGATCGTCTATCCGAGGAATCAGATACTTATTCTTAATAGTCAGTTTGTTCAACTCTCCGTAGTCTATGCACAACCGCATACTACCATCTTTCCTCTTTACGAACAACACCGGCGCGCTCCACGGTGAAGAACTAGGTCGGATATAACCCTGCTCCAAAAGCTCCTGCAACTGAACTTTAAGTTCGGCCAACTCCTTTGGTGTCATCCTAAAGGGAGGACGTGACACTGGCCTAGCCTCTGACACTAGCTCGATAGAGAAATAAATCTCCCGTCGAGGAGGTGCTCCCGAAAGCTCCTCAGAAAACACGTCTTCGAACTCTGCCACTACGGGTACTTCTCCAAGAGATAACCTGGAAAGGCTAACCTCCAACAGTTCTACCAGGGCTACACCTCCTTGGTAAACCGCCCATACTAACTGCGTGGCCGAAACTAGGGAACAGGCCACTCCGTGAAGACCCTGAAAGAAAAGGGATAGATACTACTCTAGAGGGGGGGTGAATAGAGTAATCAAAAATTGCACTAGCAAAGTTGACTGTCTACTCAACTCCCTTGGAGTTAATTGCGGAATGAAGGTTATAGATATTTGAGAAGTAACCCTAAAGCCTAACACAAGTGTTGTGCACAAGAGGCAGCCAACTGTAATTACAGTTAAGGCTTGGAATCCTAAACAGCAACTAGCAAACCTAGTTAAAACTAATCACAGCCAACAACACAAGTAATAAATCAAACAACCAGACGACACAAGGGAATTTATAGTGGTTCCCCAAACAACTTGGGTACGTCCACTCTTCTACCAACAAGGTAGGAATCCACTCAGGTTTTTGATCAGGTGTCCTGCCACCAACAAGATCTGCTTCAGGTAGATCTAGAAACCCTTTAGACTTTTGATAGGGTGTCTAAAAACCAACACAGGTTTTTGATCAGGTGCCCTACCACCAAGGTATACTTTTGAAGGGATTAATAACCCTTTACAGGAGGGGGAAGGAGAGTTAGATTGTCTTCTCTATTTTAAACAAGATTAGAGAAGCACAAGATCTCTTCAGAACTTCTGACAGCAAGCTGTCTTGAAGTTCTGAAGGATAAAGCTTGAAGAAGACTAGAGATCTGGAATAGATGTTCTTCTTCAGCTTCCTTCTTCTTCTTCTTCTTCAATATCTCTGAGTGTAAAAACTTCCTGGAACAGGAGCACTCAGGTTGAAGAAGAGCAGAAGAGATATCTTCTCAGTTGAATATGAAATGGCTGAGAGAAGCTGTATTGCTGTATTGTATTTCTTCCTTCTGCTACATCTTGTTCTTTCAAAAGAACTCTTTAAATAAGAGCAGCAGTAACGACTCTAATATTTGAGTTGAACTTTGTCTTTATCTGGAATCTGTAAACTAGGCTGCATTTAACATAAAGACAAAACAAGTCTTGCAGATATATATTCTGTATAAAGAATAAAGCTATAGCAGCTGCAATATCAAACTGATAAATAATAAGATAAAGTCACATCAGAAAATACTCTTTAAAGCCATAGAGGACATTTGAGTCCAACGGCTATAAAGGACAGCTGCTGAATAAAGTCAGATAATAAGACAAAATACATGTCAGAAGGAATTGACTTAGCATAAAGATAGAAGCAAGGATTGCTTTGAGATATATGCAATAAATCAATCTAATATATATTAATAATAATAATTAGATAGCAGAATAATAACGAATATAATATTATCTAAAGGCAGACAAAAGATAGTCGAACAATCTTCGGAGATCGTCGACCGACCTACTAAGATCGTCGACCTATCAGACAGATAGTCGACCGACTCAGAGTTAGACAGAAAGCGTCGACCTAAGAATACAGACAGATAGTCGAACTATCAATAGATAGTCGACATATCAACAGACAGACAGAAAGTCGAACTATCAATAGATAGTCGACCGGCAAACAGACAGCTAAACTATCAACAAGATAGTAGAGCTATCAGATAGTTGAACTATCAAAGAAGATAGTTGAACTATCAAGACAATCTGTCTTAACAAAAGAAGTCGAGCCGAGGTCGACGATCGTCGAGACAGAAACAGCAGAACGTCGAGCTGTCAAGAGACAAAGCTAGACGATCTGGAGACAGACGATAGTCGAACAACAGGAAGACGATCGTCGATCGACTGATCAACGATAGTCGAGCGGCGTTCGACTATAGTCGAACCAAAAAATAACTTAGCCAGATTTCACTGGATAAGTGACTACACTAAAACTAACCTTTGACCATAGATAAATCTTGGGTCAAGAGACTAAAAGGAAAGACTTAACTCAAATCCAAACTAGGGTACCAACAATCTCCCCCTATTTGGGTTAAGTCTTTCAAAAACTAAAACTACTGGAAATAAACTAAACTAAACTAAGCAACCTAAACAACCTAATAGAGATCCTAACCCAAATCAGAACCAAGGGTTCCAACAATTATCTCCCCCTATTTGGGTGAGGATCCTATTAGCAAAAAAATTAAAATATTGCAAAGCATAAAATATACAAAAAAAAAACTTAGCAATGCTGGTTGCTGCTGGCATTTGCAATCTCCCCCTATGTTGATGCAGTACATGTGATTGGAGGAGGCTGAGATGACTTTGAATTTTGATTGAATCATCCAGCTAACTCTTATAAATAGTATCTGCAGAAAGCTATGGTAGAGATTGCACTCTCCTTGAAAAAGGGATATGTTAGCAAAAAATGATATTTGTTCAGTAAATATAATTAGGATTCTGGATCTGAAAAACAAAATCAGATATCTTCCTTCCTATAGAATTTCTTTTCATCATGCGAGATTCAAACTCAGCTGACCAATGCAACTAGAGTAGAGGACTCAATCTAGATGAAATTAGAAAAAGATCTATAAGAAATAGAGTTATCTGACAGAGATTTCTTTATTCAGAAATCCGAACAAGATATTGAACAAAATATCAATCAGATATAGACAGCCTTAAGAAAGGAAAATGCTTCCTAATAAATCTGTTCCAAATGGTAGAAGGATTTGAAAATATTCTAAATAATTTGTCCTTTTGTTTATAAAACAGATTTATGAAAAAGCAAATAATTGAGCTCGACGTTTTTATATAAGATAGTCGATCGGAGTTCGACGGTCTGAGCTCAAGATATTTGTTCTTCCTTTGAATATATTCTAAAAATAATCCTCTGAGAAGTTTTGTTTCCTTCTCAGGTTTTATTAAATCTTGGCAGCAATATTGAATTTCTAAATTAACAGAGTTAGATAATAATACCTAATTCTCTTCAGGTTTGGAATTTCCTTCTGTTTGTTCGGCTTTTAGATTGCTGCAGGAAGTGTTGACGGCCATTAAGCAAAATTCTTTGGCCCTTGCTTCCTCCTCTTCATCTTCAAATGATGATTCATCATCTGAGATATCCCAGATAACATCTAGGGATGTTGATTCTTCTCCTTCAAATATTCTATTGTGGCTTCTTTCTGATGTGTCATCCACGGGTTCAGAAGCCATTTGGTGAAGGGAATCCCAAATCTCCTTAGCTATTGAGCACTCAACAACCTCCTGAAATAAGTCATCAGATAATGACTGAGCTAGGATGTTCATTGCTCTGGCATCAGCTAGCCTGACACTTTTTGTTGTTGTTGCCGAAGTTGGGAGACCTGTCAAAATAGACAAAAAAATATCTTCATCAAAAGAGTTCATATATAATTTAACTCTTGCCTTCCAGATGCTAAACTCAGCTAAGTTGCAAGCTGGAGGTCTGGTGCTAAAGTAATCCTTGGACTGGGCCATGAAGTGAATATCTATAAGCTTGGTATCTATCAGGATCTTGTGACTTAGGTGTTAGCCTATACAGTCAGTCAACCTGGCTCTGATACCAATTGAAAGAAAAGGGATAGATACTACTCTAGAGGGGGGTGAATAGAGTAATCAAAAATTGCACTAGCAAAGTTGACTGTCTACTCAACTCCCTTGGAGTTAATTGCGGAATGAAGGTTATAGATATTTGAGAAGTAACCCTAAAGCCTAACATAAGTGTTGTGCACAAGAGGCAGCCAACTGTAATTACAGTTAAGGCTTGGAATCCTAAACAGCAACTAGCAAACCAAGTTAAAACTAATCACAGCCAACAGCACAAGTAATAAATCAAACAACCAGACGACACAAGAGAATTTATAGTGGTTCCCCAAACAACTTGGGTACGTCCACTCTTCTACAAACAAGGTAGGAATCCACTCAGGTTTTTGATCAGGTGCCCTGCCACCAACAAGATCTGCTTCAGGTAGATCTAGAAACCCTTTAGACTTTTGATCAGGTGTCTAAAAACCAACACAGGTTTTTGATCAGGTGCCCTGCCACCAAGGTATACTTTTGAAGGGAGTAATAACCCTTTACAGGAGGGGGAAGGAGAGTTAGATTGTCTTCTCTATTTTAAACAAGATTAGAGAAGCACAAGATCTCTTCAGAACTTCTGACAGCAAGCTGTCTTGAAGTTCTGAAGGATAAAGCTTGAAGAAGACTAGAGATCTGGAATAGATGTTCTTCTTCAGCTTCCTTCTTCTTCTTCTTCTTCTTCAATATCTCTGAGTCTAAAAACTTCCTGGAATAGGAGCACTCAGGTTGAAGAAGAGCAGAAGAAATATCTTCTCAGTTGAATATGAAATGACTGAGAGAAGCTGTATTGATGTACTGTATTTCTTCCTTCTGCTACATCTTGTTCTTTCAAAAGAACTCTTTAAATAAGAGCAGCAGCAACGACTCTAATATTTGAGTTGAACTTTGTCTTTATCTGGAATCTGTAAACTGGGCTACATTTAACATAAAGACAAAACAAGTCTTGCAGATATATATATTCTATATAAAGAATAAAGCTATAGCAGCTGCAATATCAAACTGATAAATAATAAGATAAAGTCACATCAGAAAATACTCTTTAAAGCCATAGAGGACATTTGAGTCCAACGGCTATAAAGGACAGCTGCTGAATAAAGTCAGATAATAAGACAAAATACATGTCAGAAGGAATTGACTTAGCATAAAGATAGAAGCAAGGATTGCTTTGAGATATATGCAGTAAATCAATCTAATATATATTAATAATAATAATTAGATAGCAGAATAATAACGAATATAATATTATCTAAAGGCGGACAAAAGATAGTCGAACGATCTTCGGAGATCGTCGACCGACCTACTGAGATCGTCGACCTATCAGATAGATAGTCGACTGACTCAGAGCTAGACAGAAAGCGTCGACCTAAGAATACAGACAGATAGTCGAACTATCAATAGATAGTCGACCTATCAACAGACAGACAGAAAGTCGAACTATCAATAGATAGTCGACCGGCAAACAGACAGCTAAACTATCAACAAGATAGTAGAGCTATCAGATAGTTGAACTATCAAGGAAGATAGTTGAACTATCAAGACAATCTATCTTAACGAAAGAAGTCGAGCCGAGGTCGACGATCGTCGAGACAAAAACAGCAGAACGTCGAGCTGTCAAGAGACAAAGCTAGACGATCTGGAGACAGACGATAGTCGAACAACAGGAAGACGATCGTTGATCGACTGATCAACGATAGTCGAGCGGCGTTCGACTATAGTCGAACCAAAAACAAACTTAGCCAGATTTCACTGGATAAGTGACTACACTAAAACTAACTTTTGACCATAGATAAATCTTGGGTCAAGAGACTAAAAGGAAAGACTTAACTCAAATCCAAACTAGGGTATCGACAGACCCTCAAACTTAACTTCTACTTGCCCTTCGCCCCTCAGGGTTACCACCTTAGATAGGCAGTCGATACTGGCACGCTGCTCTGCTAGCCAGTCCATCCCTAATATTACGTCAAACTCTGCCAACGGTAAGACTGTCTCCATCAACATGAAGTTGACTTTATCTATACTCCAACATATACGTCCTTTAGCCTTGGTAGTCATAGATGACCCATTGGGCATGCGCACTTTCATTTCTGCATCCGTTGAGAAAGACTCAACTCCAATCCTCCGGATAAATCTTTCTGCAAGAAAGGAGTGTGATGCTCCCGTATTAAACAATACCCTAGCGGGGTACCCAGAAACTATCACAAAGCCTAAACACATGCAACAAACATAAACAGCTTGAATTCATGAAAACCCAAGGTGGAAGTTAAACTCGCATACCTGTCACCACATCGGGTTGACAAATTGCTTCCTGTTGCCCAAGGTTATAGGCCCTTGGCTGCACCGGTTGAAACCAAGAAGCGCTCGACTCCTTCATCTTCCCTTTCTCTGCAGCACTGGGGCCAGAGCGCATAGTCTGCTCCTGTCTTGGTTCTTGCTCAGTGACCCCTTGAGTACAAAATCTTGTTATGTACCCTGCCTTGCCACAATTATAGCACGTTAGAGGTACCTTAGAGTGAGACCCTCCGGACGTCCATTACTTTTCTCACCAGACTTGTACGAGTGAGGCTTCTTCTTCCATCTGCTCCCTTCTGACTTCCCGTGGGACTGAGAAGGCTTCTCTTCCACTTGCTTGGGTGTGAAACCCTTGCGGCGCTAGGTTCGCTCCATATCACTTTCCAAAATCCTGGCCGCCTCAACCAATTCGTTGAAACCCGCACGTTTCATAGATATGAGGGGCTGTCTCAGATTCTCCCTCAATCCGTGGTATAAGAGATTGTCTCTCACCACATCATCTGTCATGGTCGTTCCCGCATAACGACCCAAATGAGTGAATTCTTGAACATACTCGTCCATGGTCTTGTCTCGCTGCACCAAGTGCAAAAACTGTCTCTGGAGGGCTAACCTTGTCGACGTGGGAATGAACTTCTTCAGGAAAGCATTCCCAAACTCATCAATGGACGGGGTATGTACAAGAAACTGCCGGCCACTGCGGCTCACCCACCACAACTTGGCGTCTTCTTCCAACATGAAGGCTGCAAACTCTACTTTCTTCTCGTCTGGCGTCTCTGCCGCTCTCAAAAGCTCCTGAATCTGAGCCCACCAATCCTCTGCATCTGTTGGCGTGCCGACTCCCTTAAAGGTTGGAGGGTGGAAGCTCGGGAAATACTTCATTTATCGGTCACTATGCCCGACAATCACCCTTTCGGCCAGCGGCTCTGCCCGCCTGGCTTCCTCGCCCGGCACGGCCGTCTCCGTATCTGGGGTAGCAGGAGTTGCTACCTGAGCAATGGGGGCTGCTACTTATGCTGCCACTACAGCTTGGGCCGCCACCAACGCTTCTGCAAGCATGCGACAAAAGTCGGTCGGAGTTACCCCCATGCCTAACGGACCTTGCGCAGTAGCGCTACTCGCCGAGAGCTCTTCTCCTGGCCTCGACGTTCCCGCCTTGTTGCTTGCACTCTTAACACAAGCAAAGAAAACACAAATCAGTCTCTAATTGCAAGTCTCAAACACAAGGACACTCATGGTCCCGCGATACTCCTATGTGGATAACTTCTTATACGCGACTCGATTTTGACTTTCAAAAATGAATCCTTTCCTTGGAACGCCAACTGGCTCTGATACCAAATTTTAACACCTCCCCTGTAATGACCGTATAATATGGGTCTGATCGGTGCCTCAAAACATACTGACGCCACAACTTCAGCATTATAAAATGATATTTACTACCCAAACTCAAAACTAAACGTAGCGGAAACAAATCAAAACAAATAGAAGTTATCCATCACTAACAGGAGTATCAAATGGCCTTAAGGCCTTACACAAAAAGAGTCCATCAAATAAAGACCACAAGGTCAAACATGAACGAGCAAAAGCACTCCTAAGCTACTTAGGCGTGCAAGTCGGACAATGTCAAAAACATGGATCATACAAGACAAGAAAAATAAACAAGCTAAAGTACAACAACACTTCGTGCGGCTTAGGGCTTTTCGCCCAGCACACTAGCTCCTGCTTGCGATCCTTGCCCTGTAAAGATTTTAAGTAACATGGGTCAGCAAAGGCTGACCTCTACTATGTAACCAACACATCTCATCTCGGCCGCCCCTAACGGAACCCAGGGTACCCCTCCAACCTGCAAGTCAGCACTTCGTATACCAAATGCAAATATATATAAAGCTTTAAAACAGGTTTGGATGTCACATACAACAAACGTGTTTTCTAGGTTTAGAACAGAGGGAAAGGGGCCTACTATGCAACATGTATGCAAACCCAGGCTTCGCCCAAGGCACCCTATCTCGTATGCATCTAACACATCATCAAGCACTGGGTACTTCCGTTTCCCCATTAGCATAAAGCCACAAACAAAAGGGAACTACATTGTCCCTAACGGCCCAAGCACTGTTACACAGAAATCTTGCAAATGCCCAACCCGCACATGGGTCTTAAATCCCGGGCTTGCCTGCAAATTCTGACTTCTCACGTCAGGATTCTGTATCACACACAAGCGATTCTAAGAACCCTTGCTGGACCCCACCCGCTCATGGCTTCATTACCCTGGCTTGCCCTACGCTCGGCGTTCTCGTCAGTCTCACAGAAGGGGACTAGTCTCGCCGGAACACTTTCCCCAAGTGACATGCATGTCACGGGATAGCCAGCCGACCACGGAGACGTAGCCACGCCTTAACACAACATAACCATAATTCCCCACCCTAATCCATCATTCGTACCGCAACGTTCCCACGCACCAAGGAAATCATCTACCGCCGAAGCGGAGCTAACCTTGTCCGGTTCCGGCTATGAGTACTCACTCAAGAAAAAGGGGGAAAACGCATAAATCATAACGACATCTAGTCGTAATGGATTTCTACCGAATCCTCAAAACTCGTTATGCAACATCACCGAGTCGGACTAACGGTCACGATTTCGGCTTCACCCACAATGCCTAATACACTAACGGAGCGGATCTCTAATGCAAAATCATACCGGGTACGGACACAATTGACCCGGAGGTTCATCTTGAACTATGACAACCCAAACCCTTCTCATTTGAGAGATATGGAGCTCAAAAGAAATGAGAATAAGAGAAGATGCTAAACGTGCATCCTAAAACCAAGAGGAGAAGTTCCGTTACCTTACGACCCCTCTTACTAGCCATGGAAGCTTTGATTTGAACGGCTTGACACGAGTGCCTCCACGCCCTCTCCACGGATATGGTCTCGGAACGGCGATCAGAGCTCCGAAGCTCCGTCAATGGCGGAAGAAGCTCTCTCCTTCTCTTCCCTTCTCTTCCTCTCCAACCCCTCTCTCAAACCCTAAAGATGAGAATAATGAGAGGAAAAACCCTCTCAGCCCTAATAAGATCATTTGGGCGGAAGATCCTAGCCTTTGGATCTAATTTGGGGAAGCATTGGACGGCCACGAACCAAAATTGACGGAACCGTCCTGACCGCACGATCAGTGGCGCACGACTAGTGGTCATGCGCAATAGATCCCATGGTCGTGCGATTACCTCTCCCAGAACTCCAGAAAGAAAGGGATAAACGCACACGAGCAGCGGTGCACGACTAGTGGTCGTGCGCACTCTGACCAAAGATCGTGCGTTTACCCAAACAAAACTTGGCTAACCAGTGAAAAGTGCGCAGGAGCAGTGGCGCACGACTAGTGGTCGTGCGCACTAGATCAAGTGATCATGCGCTTTAAACAACAGCCAAAAACAGTGACCCATCACTCGTTGCATCCCTACCGTCAGGCATTAACTTCTAGTGACTCCAGGTCTGCAAACTGGGGTGTTACAACACTGGTTCAAGCCGTCACACTTTGAGGCCTTTGATGAGATATAGGATCTCTAGAACATGTAAATCACTTTGATACAATCATGCAGCTTTTCAATGCATCGGATCAACTATTGTGACAGGTGTTCCCCATAACTCAAAAGGGACAAGTACGCGCATGGTTCCACTCCTTGCAGTAAGGGGAGATCAACTGCTTTGAGGAGCTCATACGCCTCTTCGTCGACCAATTCATAGTGAATCGGCGGATCGTTTGGGATCCCTCTCACCTCTCCAGCATCTGCCAAAACGAAGGAGAATCGCTTGAGGGATTCTTCTTCCGCTTCACTTCCGAGCCACGACAAATTTTGGGCGTCGACCCGTAGCTTCTTCGCAGAGCTTCCTTAGAGGGATCTGCCCAAGCAGGTTCTAATCCACCTAGATGCGGGAAATAGTGTCAAGCTACGCATTCCTTTTTCGTCGGGTTGAGGGGTGGATCGCAGCAGACAAGGTCATCCAGACCCGCCGCCAACAATTCGAAGGGACCTCCAAACGAAAAAAGGAACCGGAGTCTGCACATCCAGCACACGGTATTAACGATGAGCGCCACGATAACTATTGATGGGAACATGGCTCTCGTCATCACCAAGATTTCACTCCTCTAAACATCGTTCGAATGCAAGTGTTCATGCCCATTCAGGACTCTGGTATGCTTCACCGACCTAAACCACTACCACCAAACCCGGAAGACCAAGTACAGTATTGCGAGTTTCATAGTAGGAACATATATAACATGGAGGACTGCACCCAGCTAGAAGAGGAGATTGAACGCCTCATCTAACAGGGGCATCTGGGATGGCACTTACAAAATAAAGCACTAAAGCAGTCGTCGTCGTACCAGCCTGGGCGAGAGCATACCCTGGTGAACTAAGATGCGCAAGGTGGCATGCAAATGGTCGGGGAAGTTGAAAACATCGCTGGCTCACTCTTTCATGTCGCTCATGTCCCTCAGTCACTTTACCAGAAAAGGATCCAGAAGACGTGAAGCCGTTATTGGATACCGTCATCACCTTCGGGGATGAAGACCAAGAGGAAGTGCCCACAACTCATCAAGATCCGCTCTTTATCAGTACAGTATTCGACAATGCCTACTTCAGAATCAGGAGGATATTGATTGATAATGGAAGCTCGATGGACTTCCTATTCGCATCCATTTTACTCAGCATGAAGATCTTCTAGAGGCACCTCAAAACAACAACGGGACCATTATACAGCTTTGACAACTCCCCAATTTTGGCGCGAGGAACGATCACTCTCATCATCACCCTAGGGAAATTCCAAAGGTAGGTCACCTGGGATGTGGTAGTTAATTCTAACTCAGCATACAACACAATCTTTGATCGGCCGCTCCAAACGCTCTTCAAGGCAATCACATCTATTCCGCCCTTGACTATGAAATTCGTCACACTAGGAGGAATAGGCATCGTGTGGGGTGATCAGGAGGCGGCACGACTCTGCTACCTACAACAGTCACACTCTGACAAGGACCCAGGTCATGAAGGACTATTCGAAGCTTAAGCCCGACTCAGGGGAGGGGGCAAATGCTCCTCATGATATCAATTGTTTCCTATACTTTCGAAAAAAATAAGTCTCGCGAAGAAATTCATGAGCATCTGTATCTTCTTCCTCAACAACAAAACATTTACTTTCCCTTTCACGGCGGATGGATCGTTGAAAGATGAACGGACCCTGAAATCTTCTACCACTAAGACGAGATGGACGAGAGTCATTCTGCATCCCTCAGGCGAGATGGACAAAAGTCTTTTTGCACCTTATCTCAGACGGACCCTGGTTCTCCTGAGGCACGAACGAACAAAGTTTCTTCACCACCTTCACTCGGACGAATCTCAGTCCTCCTAAGGCGCGAACGAACAAAGCTTCTTCGCCATCTCCACCCGGACGGACCTCGGTCCCCCTGAGGCATGAACGAATAAAAGTTCTTTGCTGCCTCCACCCGAACGGACTGCAGTCCTCCTGAGGCGCGAACGAACAAATGTTTTTTGCCACCTCCACATAGACAAACCCTGGTCCACCTGAGGCGCGAACGAACAAAGGTTTTTATCCACCTCCACCCGGAAAGACCCTGATCCTCTTGAGGCATGAATGAACAAAGGTTCTTCGTCACCTCCACACGGACGGACCCCGGTCCTTCTCAGGTATGAACGAACAAAGGTTCTTCGTCACCTCCACACAGACAAACCACGGTCCTTCTCAGATATGAACGGACAAAGGTTCTTCGACACCTCCACACGTACAGACCCTAGTCCTCCTTAGGCACGAACGAATAAAGGTTCTTTGTCACCTCCACCCAGACGGACCCTGCTCCTCCTGAGACGTGAATGATCAAAGGTTCCTTGCCACCTCCACACGGACGGATCTTGGTCCTTCTATGCCGCGAACAAACAAAGATTCTTCGTCACCTCCACCTGGATGGACCCCAATCATCCTGAGGCGTGAATGAGAAAAAAACTTTTGGCCACAAACACCTGGACGGACCTCGGTCCTCCTAAGGGCATAGATGAACAAAGATTCTCTATCTCTTCCACTAGTAACGGAACGGGCCTCAAGAACTTTCGAGGAGAAAACGAACAAATATCCTTCGCCGCCTCCAAAAAAACAAGTCACGAGTCCTCCAGTACCACTTAGTCGAAAAAGCGGACTTCAAATCCCCGTAAGCCATCCGAACAAAGCAGGAAACACCCACTCATACCTCATTCACGCATCAACCCAGGCGCCCCTTACCTAGCTGAATTTGTAAGGTCAGTATGTCGCATCAAACACGTACATTTGAGAGAAAGAAGCACAAAAGACAATGCAATCCCGATACAACAGAGCTCCCAAGGAACAAGAAGGAGGATAGCTCCATGGTGCCCTAAAAGAGGTATCACGAGCAAATGCAAGCTAATGAGCTAAGTCATGCCCGCTGCACCAGAGCAAAGCTCTGACAAAAATAACAAAGTGTGTGCTCGACAATAATACAATTAAGTAATCTCTCAGCGTCAACATCAGCTCCATATTTCGAGGCATCACCCATTCAAATGATGGAATGCTCTCACATCCCTCACGTTGTATGAAATCTCTCACCAAGTGTGAGGCAGAGCGCAACAATGAGCATATCCTCCTAATAATGTACTCACCACCAAAGCAGTCATCTCGGGGTCCCCTTTAAACCTCATGCACTACTCCACTCAAAAGATCAACAGTCGTGGAAGCCCGACATTCTAAGGTGCGGACGTCATCATCCTCCAATGACCTCACTTACTCGACCTCCACCTTGAATGACCCTATGTCGACTATTGGTAAGGACGGAAGTTGAGACCATTAACATCCTTACTACAAGAACGGACCCCGAGTCCTTCTACTCTTCAAGAGAGAAGCTAGTCACAAATCCCACATCGGATTACTCCACAGGACGGACCTTAAATCCTCCTACATCGTCTAATAATGACAAACCTCGAACAAAACCACACCACCAAGGCAAGGGGGGTGGATGACCGTACTCAGGCAACAGGTCCCCAAATCATACGCTCAGCGGCAGTAGTCAAAGGTAGCATACAATGCACAAGGAGCGTGGAACATGAAGTACTGTAAGCCCATCGCAACACACAAAAATACATTACAGCGTTAGATCGCACCCACCACCCCGATCGCAAAAGCATTGCTAAAGTTGACAGCTGTCAAGATCTTCTGCCTAACGTCAACAATATTGTCTTCACCTCGCAAGAATGATACCGAGTCATGCAAAAACACCGAACCTCATTCAAGGTGCCACAAGTGAAAAATGATTCGCTAAGCAAAGAATCATGACCCCAAGGCAAAATGGTTTGTTCAAAAATTTTCAGGCTTGACGTTTCACGTATCATAACCCACAAAATTTTGGGGGCATTTGATGGGGTTCCATATAAATTTTCTAAGTCAAACCGAAAAGATTTCGACCAAGGACATGGAGGATAGCCAACCCCGCCAAACGAGTCATGCAAACTAAGTTGTGTTCGCCCAGAGACCCAAAAAACTCTGGAAGGAGGGAAAAACCAAGCACAGGTGGACGCACAAGCAAAAAACACGCGCCCGTGCGAGCGACGTGCATCGTGCGGGTGTCCAACCTACGCGTACTCGTGTGGCGCTATGCATGGGTGCGTGCGCACGCCCCAATGCTCGGGCGATCTCCCTCGGGCTCCATTCGTGTACCTTTTCGGTCCCCACCGCGCCTTCTCACCCCACTTCGTTAGCTCCCACCATGAGACCCCAGTCTAGCCAAATGATAAAAGCCCACATGCTCCTCTCGCTTTGGCTCTAGCCTCTGTTTGGGGGGCAATGATGGGGTTGACCCCAATTTAGACAGAAAAATGGGCTGCAAGTAGCGTATTTCCCACTCCCCCACTTGCATAGTGGAAAGTTAAACGTGATAACTACCACGCGCACGATAATCGATGCACGCGGGATCCCCAACCACCATAATCCCGCACGCCGGCACAGGGGGTCATGGCTGGCCACCATGTCGAGGACAACTGCCCTAGGCTGGCCGCCTTAAGGATGGCTTCAGCCACGGCTGGCCCCTCAAGGGGCCGACTGTAACGACCCTAGCCGATCCAACGTGACAATGTCACGACTCCGCTCTAGGCGACGTTACCGGGCTGCAGCCCAAGCACCCCCAACCCATCTCCATCAACAGGCGGGTTGTTGGTGGCCACAACCTCCCTTTGACGAGCGAAACTCGATAGTCAAGCGCGCACAACGGGAACTTCCTAGGAGGTCACCCATCCCAGTACTACTCCAGCTCGTGCATGCTTAACTATGAAGTTTTTTCAACTCTCATCATCAATTGAGCTCGACCCTAGCCGATCCAACGTGACAGTGTCACGGCTCCGCTCTAGACGGTGTTACCAGGCTGCAGCCCAAGCACCCCAACCCCTCTCCATCCACCGGCGGGTTGTTGGTGGCCACAACCTCTCTTTGATGAGTCAAACTCGATAGTCAAGCCCGCACCATGGGTGACCTCCTAGATCGGCTAGGGTCGTTACAATAAAAAGTCGATGTCATGGGGGGCTATGGGCCAAATCCCGGGTCGTTACATAAAAAAGTGCGAACATGTGTGGTCTTCCGCTTTCAAATTCGTGGTCGAATTATTTTGTGGGGTGGTGAGCACGTGTGCGTGCGAACCGTTTTTACATAATTGAACTCAAGAATGTCCACTAGGAATGTGAGCGTGTTTCTTGGGCATGTTTGCTATTTTGGATTGGAGGTTATTGATGTCTTGTTCACGTATAGGTGACAAGGAGTGGAGCTGGGCAGTCTGAGCCCCAGCGTTCGGATGAGAGTGCGGCACCAGCTGAGGTGCCCACACCTCCCCCTTCAGCGGAAGCCATACGCTT
This sequence comes from Platanthera zijinensis, assembly GCA_039513925.1. NCBI lineage: Eukaryota > Viridiplantae > Streptophyta > Magnoliopsida > Asparagales > Orchidaceae > Platanthera > Platanthera zijinensis. The sequence goes on from CM077085.1 coordinate 119,208,020, forward strand.
AGTTGCAGAGGCGGTATTTGCCATGTTTCAAGCACAACCTATTGGGCAGGCAAGGCCTGCAGTGGAGCCAGTACAGGTTGGTGCGAGGCAAGAGCGTGTGGAGGTTCTACTTGATGCGAAAGTAGCTGACGAGCAACTGAAGCAGTTTATGGATTTTCATCCACCTACGTTTGTCGGGGCGAATTCCCCAACGCAGGCGGAGGATTGGCTCTCAAGAGTGAAGAGGATCCTGACAGCGATCAGGATTGATGAGGGACAAAAAGTTACTTTAGCAACTTTCCTACTAGAAGGAGAGGCGCGGCTTTGGTGGGATGAAATCGAGATGCACCAGTTGGCAGGCAGAGGCCTGAGAGAGATTTTGATGGAGGAATTCTCCATATTGTTTTGGGCAAAGTATTTGCCAGTATCGTGACGTATTGCAATGGAGAATGAATTCCAACGTCTGGTGCAGGGTGAGAAGACTGTTGATGATTACCTGCATGAGTTCACCTGGCTAGGGCGTTATGCGGGGTCTATATTTGCGGAAGAAGCGCAGAAGACGAATAGGTTCTATGAGGGACTCTGAGATAAGCTGAGATTGGCGCTCCCGAGTTCGGTGAACCAAGGCTTCCAAACACTAGTAGATACAGCATGTACGCTGGAGAAGGACTTGAAACGGGTGCATGACAAGAAGAACTTGGCGGTGGAAAATCCAGAGTTCAAAGTTCTGCAGTCCGAACAATCGGAGTTTAGGAAATGGGACAAGAAGAGGTTCAGGCCCGCTGAACAAACTTCTTTGGATGTTACTTTGGGAGCAACGTATGGGCAAGGACATGTGGATACACGTATATGTTATAATTGTGGACAGTAGGGTCATATAGCCCGATATTGTTGGAGAGGCCCGGTAAAGGGTGAGAAAAAATCGGTGCGTCCTATGAGGAAAAGGGCAAGGCAGTGGAAGAATTCTCTGCATCACGAGCGCAACCGCGAGTGTACACTCTCGAAGTGCAGGAGCCGCAAAAATCAAATCATGAAGTACTGCAGCCTCGCGTATATAGTCTGGAATTACAAGAGGCTGTCAAGAGGATTATGAAGGACGTGGTTGAGCAGAAATAGAGAAAGAATGTACTTTACTTTTTATTGTTGTATGTTGTTTGTAAAAGACTTTGTTTGTACGAGGCCGTGGGGCGAGTAACCCGGATAGTTTTGTGTATATTTGCAATAAAGGAATGGTTGTGTTGTTGTATGTGTTGCGCTAAATTTCGGTACGAAATTTCTATAAGGAGGGGAGGGTTGTAACACCCTAGATCCTGAATTGGAGTTCAGACTGGGTGACACGGCCTGGGACACGGGCGTGTCCCAGGGCGTGTCCTTCACTGTGTGTGTGTCACGAGGTCTCGACACGGCGCAGTCGACGATCGTTGAGAGGCGACACGGCCAGGGACACGGGCGTGTCCCAGGCTATGTCCTGCTCGGGTTGGTAACCGGGCGGCGTTGAGTGTGGCACATGGGCGTATCACAGGGGCGTGTTGGGCACACGGCTAAGGACACGGGTGTGTGCCTTAGCCGTGTCCTTCTCGGGGGAGTTGGTCCTGTGTCGATTGAGGGACACGCCCCTCAACACGGGCGTGTACCTTGTGATACGGGCATGTCAGGGTTTGACACGGGCGTGTCTAAGCCCGTGTCCTAGTCTGGATAGAGTTGGTTCCTTAATCGCTTAGGGAACACGGCCTGTGACACGGGCGTGTCACAGGCCGTGTCAGCCCAAAAATAGATAATTGGGGGCAGATCAAGGCCGTTCAATTCCTTATACTTAGATCCTGTGGTCCAAGCCTATTCCTGCAGGATAAGGCTGTGGAATGAGATTTAGTTCTCATTCTACTTATGATCACTCTCTTTCTAAGCTAGAGAGAAGGAAGAGCTTGGAGGAAGAGAAGGAAAAGAGATCTGGCAACCGGAGGAGTGTCAGCGGTCCGACTCGAGATCCAAGGTCAGTGTTGTGGAGGCAAGGCCGTTGCGGTGATTTCCAACCGGCTAGTTTCTCCATGGCTTCGAAGCGATCGTCAATGGTAACGATCTTCTTCTTGGACAAGTAAAGTCCTACTTTATGCATGTGCATGGTGTAACATCTCATTTTCGGCTAGGCCCCTGGGAGTCGGTTAGTTGTGACGGAACCCCAGGAAACACATAAAATTGAAATAAAGCGATCAATATTTCGGGTCACGGGTTGGTCACGCCCGTGACCGACCCGTCACGCCCGTGACCTGGGCGTGACTACTTCGACGATCGTCGATCTCCACGAGACGATCGTCGAACGTGCTGTCTGGGCATGTCACGCCCGTGACCAAGATGTCACGCCCGTGACTATGGGCGTGACCCCATCGACGATCGTCGATCGCCGTGAGACGATCGTCGACCTTGCGGCCCAGGCATGGCACGCCCGTGACATGAGTGTCACGCCCGTGACCTAGGGCGTGACCAGCCTTCGACGATCGTCGATCTCAATTCGACGATCGTCGACCTCAAAATTTGCCGTTCGGGCATGTCATGCCCGTGACCTAGAGGTCACGCCCGTGACCTAGGGCGTGACCAGCCTTCGACGATCGTCGATCTCAATTCGACGATCGTCGACCCAAAATCTGTCGTTCGGGCCTGTCACGCCCGTGACCCAAGGTGTCACGCTCGTGACCATCCATCGACGATCGTCGATCTCAGTTCGACGATCGTCGAACCCAGAATTGGCTATCCGGGCCTGTCACGCCCGTGACCTATGTGTCACGCCCGTGACATTGGCCGAAACGACGGTTCAGGCCCGAAATTATTCCAACACGCGTGGTAATAAATGCTGGTGTGGGAAGTTACACCAGGAGTAACTTCCGGCCGTTTTCCTTCTATAATTATATAATAAATGAGGAAAAGGTGGTCCAATAGAAAACCGACAGCTGGACACACCGGTTCAGTTTTCCACCGTTTCTTATCCCTGCATCATAACCGAAGCGTTAAGGGGAGGAGCCTTCATGGCCATTAAGGATTTACCCATTCACCTTCCCACTTCCTGATTTATAAAAGCCCACTTGGACAAGAGGAGAAGGTTACACGCTCAAGTAATCAGAACAGACCTTTGTTCTTGCTGTAGGAGAAGTTCAGCAAACGCCACCACCGCGCCATGGCACCCCGACGTTCTTCTCGCCTTCAAACCGCGAACAAGGTCCTCCTCTACTCCTTCTCTTTCATGGGTAGATCTTAGGATTCTTAGAAAGGAGGTTCGTGCTCAACGGAGCCGGACCCGTCGTTCGTTTTCATGGAAAAACCATGAAAAAGGTATTTTGAGTTCGCCGGAAACCGCCACCTCCGGCGGCCAAACCACCGCCGACCGATAGCCATCGCCTCAACGGAGGTGGTGGTGGTGGTGGCTGGCCAGGGAAGTGACCGAACGGCCGGCGACGGATCACGGAATGCTTACAGGAAAAATGATTTTTCTGTGTCTGGTTTTCGGGTTCATGTAGAAGATGAACAGTAGAAATAATTTTATAATATAAAGATTATTATATATTACATATGGAAAAAAATAGATTATTTGGATATATCTTGAGGCTGCGAAACGAGACACGTAGAGGCCGTTTTAGGAAAAATGACTAGACACAAAAGTTGTAGCCCTCGGGGTCTACTTTAATTTAAAATTGTTTTTATTCAATTTGGGTGAGTGGTTTGAACACAGCACTCATTTTGGTGGGATCAAGACCTAGGCTAACCAGAAATTAAAATGGTTGCCCACGGTTCATAACATGTCCAAATGACTTGGAATTTTGACTGGAGGTCTATAATATGTATATCGAGAGGCTATCCAAAAATGAGAATTTTTGGAGAATTTTTACCTAAAGTTTTTGTAAAAATTTAATAAACAATATAAAATTAATTAGGAGATGAAATTAAGTCCAAACTCCCCCAAACTTTGGGTGGTGGTCCCTGGCATCAATATTAAGATCTGTACAAAATTTCAACTCGATTGGTCGAGTTTTGAATAGGGAAGTATCAAGTCCTAGATAGGTCTTGGTGAGGGGTACTTTGGGGAAAAGTACGATTGGAGATGGAGTGGACAAATCTCCTCAAAAGAGGCTGAAGTTGTTGGCCACTGATTTGTTGAGTCTATGGGTCTGTTTGGGACAGCTCTGGCGGATTGAAAAGCTGCTGTCCGGATAGAGCTGTTTTAAAATAGATCTCTGGGGAGCAGTTTTGAAAAGCTGCAGACTGTTTGGGTGTTCTGTGCAGAAGTGCGCTCGGAATCGCCGGAGGAAGGACGTCGGGGGCTTGGAATTGCCGGAGGAAAGCCGTCCGGGGCTCGAAATCGCCGGAGGAAGGCCGTCCGGCCTCTGAGCATGTTCCAACTGAAGAAACCATTAGATTTCCAAAACATGTGAGAGAGAAAGCTATTTTGCGGGAGCAGAAGCTGGGGAGGGAGAGATTTCTGAAGAGCTGCAAAACAGCTCCAGATTTTTGAAAAGCTCTTCACAGGGAGCTGTCCCAAACAGACTGAAAGCAGCTCTGGCGGTTGGAATAGAGATTTTCCAACCGCCAGAGCTGCCCCAAACAGACCCTATGTCTACCCTCTTGGGTAACATGGTGTGGCTTAGGGTGGATTTTACCCTAAGAGATTGGCTCAAATCCAACGGGTGGGAGTTTGAGGTTTGTGAAGGACATAGGAGCAAAAGCTCTTGTATGCCCTTGAAATTTGGAGGAGAGGGGGATGATATGATGAAAACCCTCTGGTTGAAATGGTGAAGGAATTGGAGGTAATTAGGTACCTCGGAAATTGAGGTTTTGGATTAGGATAAAAATGTAATTTAGTTATTTTAAGCACTAAATCTAATCCAAAAATTATGAAACTCGGGAGGAGGGAGTTTTAGGATGTTATAGACTTATGATAATTTTCCTGGAATTTTATGATTGATAAATATTATACTTTATGTGTTAACGGATTATTTGCCCGGTTGGTTGTTTCAATTATTTGGAGGTTTTAAATTAATTATAATCAGTTAAAATTCTGGATTTAGATCTTGACCGGTAGAAAATTGATCCCTAAATTTTTATAGAATTTTATGTTGAATAAATCTGGTACTTTGTTCACAGATGATAGAAAGGGCTTTTATGTTTAAAAATTAATTATGGATAAATTACTTGCTGGAAAATTATGAAATTCGGCCAGTGCTAATTTTAGGCCTATATCTGCATGGCATAAATTATTTATAATTTTTGGAAGAATATTTTCTGTACTTGCTTCATAAACAATAGAAGTTAGAGATTATTTCTAAAATAGCTTTCATGCCATTTTGATGATAGAAAAATTATGATACTTAGGATTTAACCTATTGAGATAACCTAGTATTTATCAAAAATTTGCTGGACATCTTGCATGAGAACTTAGGGTAGTTCATGTTCAAACCGGTAGCCCTTGGGGTTTTCGAGGAATTTAATTAAATGCCAAATAAATGAGGAAAATTTCCATTTTCTGGATTTAGGTCATTTATGTCATGGTAAGTCTCCAGTAAATAATTTAGGGCATTTGGATGAGTAATGAATCATTTCATAACCGGTTCGACATGTAGCCTAGGTCGGTCTGCATTTAGTAAATTGTGAAATGCAATAGGACATGATCTGAGGAAGATATAAAGAGTAGTGAGTAGTGGTGATAGTTAGAGTTAAGAGGTGCTCGGGTTTGGCGAAAGATCGCTTTTCCCGAAGAGTGGAAGGTTTAAAAATCACCCTAGGATAGTCTATCGTAATATGAGAAGGGAATCGGGCTAAGGGAAATCAACCAATAACAATAAGTGCCTTGCGAAAGGGAACTTCGGGCCGTAATGCCGCCGTCTTGGTTCCTAGTGCCCCTTGAGAGCCCTTCACGGGGTATACCGGGGGCAGTCCTGGGCTAACGTAAACTGTAATAATAAACTAGCAAGAGTAACTTAGTAACTAGGTTTGCACTTTTCACAAACACTGTTGGCACAGGAAGATTGATGTGAGCTTTGGCTCGGGTGGTTTGGAAACGGACGTTTGGGTCCGGGGAGCTTCGGCTCGGTTGTTCTGGAGACGGACGGGATGGTCCGGGGAGCTTCGGCTCGGTTGGTTGGAGACGGACGTTTGGTCCGGGGAGCTTCGGCTCGGTTCTGTGTGTTTGCGATTAAACTTGCATGTGCATATGATAGGAAAAGTTAAGGTGGTGGGTTTTACGATATCGGGGAGTTCGATTGCACCGACACCGATATCGTTGACTCGGCGGGGTGGTTAGCACTTCGCCAACAGAAGTCCGGTGCGCCAGCCGGCAAGAGTACGCAGGCGTCCGCTTAGTGCACCAAGCGTTGAGGCGTACGATAGGTCAGACCAGTGGTGCTTTTACTGGTTTTGGAGGTGGGCGAGGCCCAACCCACCGCTTCCGTCTGCCACTACGGAGGTATCCTGGGAGGTAACGGCTCCGAAAGGGGGAACTAAAGGTCTGTGTGCACAGAGTCGGGTGTGTGCGTTGCACTTGCATGTTTCATCATACCCACTAGCATGTCATAGCATAATCGATTCATTTAACCCTGACACCTAAAGTATAAGTGGTATGGGACGCTTATACATTAGGACCTGCAAAACGACCCCTTGGTCTATAAGCTTGTGTGGGCAAGTTTATAAATCAAAGGTTAATTTCAATATATAACAACCATTGCTGTTTGACAACCGACACCCCAACGTATAAGTGGTATGGGACACTCTATACGATGGGAGCCTTGCAAAAGATCCCTTTTGCTTATGTGTTCTCGCATAAGTGAAGGTTTAAATTCATATAATTGCTTTTCTTACTGCTAGACCTATTATAACAATTTATTAACTGCTCACCTAATACAACTTGCTAGATTAGTTTCCGCTGCCATCTGTTTCATGTTTAATCTCTACCATCATGTCCTTCCCTTTCTTCCTCCCCGCTCGGTACCTAGGAGCCATGGGGGAAGGGGTAGGGGATGATAGGGCTTAGTCTTTATGACTAACGGTTTTCGAACCGCATCATTTAGGGGATCGTGGAGCCCAGCATGGAGGAGCAGCCCCAGAGATCGGTGCGCCTAGAGATGGGGCAGTCTAGCTCCGGAGTTCACACAGCCGAGACCGTGAGTCTCGACCTCGAGTAGTTTCTGTTTTCGCTTCCGCATGAGAGACTTGTAGTGAGGACTCTGATGTACAGGGCTTATGCCCTTATTTCTAGTTTTACATTATGCTGCACTCTGATGTTTCTGTGGACACTCCCTTCGTGGAGCTTTATTATATATATGTGATTTTATTAATGTGGACTGCATTGCTCTTACTGTTATAATTATGCTACTTTTCTGTTATCGAAATGGCCGGCGGAATCGGCGCCTTGTGGTGATGACCCTTTAGGACGTGAAGGTGTCACCGCAAAGCGGCGATTCTGGGCCTAAGACCCCAGTTGTTGAAAAAGAAAAAAAAAAGGGGTCTTACACATGGGATCCTCCACCAAGAGGTGGAAAGCGTAAAAGATTCCAGTGGTTGAGTCTGCATTTAGATCCGAAAGTGTGTAGTATGGAATATGCATGTTGTATGAAGCTCATATGGACGGGTAGTCTAAATTGGTGATGCTGTGAACCGGAGAAAAGTCCGTGTATATAACGAATGACTTGCGGAGAGTGCGAGGACTCTTGTGAATTGTGGTAAGGAAGCTTTGCATAGCTCCTTTGGTTGTATGCTCGACACGAGCTGGATGATGGATGGGAAAGCGGCACTGTGTGCTTGTGTTATGAGACGGATTGCGGATACCTCTGAGTGGATGTGTGCGAGAGGTCTTCAACATGGGTTTGGAGGCTGATGCTCATGGCTACCAAGTTAAGAACCTCTGAGTGGGTGGGCCACCCAACAAGTTTAGTGTAGGATCGTTGTGAGCTGTCGATTGGTAGCACTGCAAGTGGGGGCTTCGGGCCTTCCCGGCATGTTGCACTACGTGCGTAGGTCGACCTATAGTGCTCACAGTTGTCGTGAGGTGAACGCCTTTGAGTGGGGTGGGTGCGTGAGGTCTCCAACGTGTGTTTGGAGGCTTATGCCCGACCAACAAGATAATAACCTCTAACCGGTGGTGGGACCTAGAGGATTTTGGTACACCGTAAGCGTTCCCTGAGTACACTGAGCGCTTGGCACGAAGGCCGCCATTTGTGATGTTGTTGTGTTATATATATATATATATATATATATATATATATATAGTGATTGTACTGCATGCAGGGAAGGAACCACTGCCCCGGGTAAGGGTTAGGGTCGTTATAATTGGTCAGCTGAATGCTGACCGTTGCTTTGTTTATCACCCTTGGGGTGGACATCCATATGCAGGTGTTGGGGGCTGACTTGGATTGAGCGGGCGGAAGCCCTTGCTGCTGCTGCTTGTAGGCCCTTGAAGGCCGTGCGAAGCTTTGGATTTCATGTGTGGCCGGCCTGCGTGCCGATGTATGAAATCATCTTTTGTAAAGAGAAACTTGTATGGCCTTAAGGCCATGAGCGGGGTGTGCTTGTTTACATTCCTGGTGTTTTATATAAGTGATATTTATATAGTAAAGGATATTCATTGATTGAGTTCTTGCAAGTAATAATCTTCCGCTAGAATGCTCTGAGTTAGGATGTGCGTAGAAAGGTTTTTGATATTCATAAATCATTCCCCCGTTTGTCTGTGAAATATGGCGTGGGGCCCCGACCGGACCCTCTGTTATATTCCATGTGACGGATCGAAGCGTTACACCCGACTGCTCCTTGCTGCCCGCGCTCGGGCGACCCCGGTCGTGACCCAAATTGCAGAGGGGGTTGTCGATTAGCTGCCCCACTATGGGCAGCCCCCCCCCCCCCCCGCAAAAGGGGACCGCCGATTGGCCGCCCCGTCGTGGGCGACATCGGCCGCAGCCCCTGTGAAGGGAGTGTCGTCGGTCTGCCGCCTCACCGTGGGCTGCCTCGGTCGCAGCCCCTCGCAAAAAGGGGGTCATCAATTGGCTGCCACACCGCAGGGCGGCCTCGCCCGCGGCCCCCATAAAAGGGGGGTCATCGGTTGGCTGCCACACCGCAGGGCGGCCCCGTCCATGGCCGCCCAGGCATACGGGTGGCCGACCCTTGGCCTCCCGGGCCAAGGGTCGCCCATGACCTGCCCCGTCAAGGCCATCCACCCCCTCCTGGCCATTCACTATGGAGGAGGGGTGCGACCGCCGCCTGGCCTCCAGCCTCGGGCCGCCGGGTTCCTTAGGCGGGCTTTTTTTCGACATGGGGGAAGGATTGTCTTTTCCTAAAAATTAGTGTTCTATGTGCCCAGATCCGAGCATTTCTATAAGTCCGTCCGGTAGTTACTGCATGAAATTATCGGACCGCCCTCATAGTAGTCTATAAATAGACCCACTCCCCCACTTCATTTAGATCCTTTTTCTAGTTCGCTAACTCCGATCGTTTTCCTGTCTCTCTCTACACTCTCTCTACAGGTTGTATGCTCGTAAGGGGCTCAGACAAGCGTCACCTAGCGAACAAAAGTTAGCCCGAAGGAAGACAAGAGGCCTGAAGTGAACAGATTTCTCGGCTGCAGACGAAATCCTCGGTCGTCCGCAAAACGCAGAAGCAGGCGACAAGTCCTACAATTTTCACGGGTGCGCAAAGATCCTGGAAGAGCGTAGAGAACCTGCAGCGCTCAAAGTTTAATGAGGAGCACTCTGTCACTCTCGTCTTCACCTGAACAAACTTGTAACGAACTCTGAAATAGTGGAAGTTAGATCATCAACGAATCGACCGCGTGGTTTTTCACCCCGACTGTGGGTTTTCCACGTAATAAAATCTCACTTGCATTCAACTGAGAACTCTTGACTGCTTGCACGCTCAACCACTTTGCGGGCTAAGACGGTTCAAGAGGCTTAGTTAAATGCGAGGTTGCAGTGGGTGAGCTATATATACATATATATTATAAATTAGATGTTAGCTATGAGTCGCAATAGTGTCGTCGCACTATGACACTATCGTGGTCAAGTACTATCGTGACCGCACGAGGGAGTCAATGTATAAAATACACACACACACACTGTTACGACCCAAACCAAACTCAAGGCGAAATACGTAAAATGGATGGTAACATTGATAGGAATGATTACAAGATAACTGATCTCACCTAAGGGCAGAGGGCACTAGTCCTGAACAACTCGATCTTCCGGCGAGGGGAGACTCTCCCGATTCAGCCGCACAAAAACACAAGATACACAACATTCAAAATCATACCCCTAACCCTAAACTAAGGCCCACTATTTATAATTCATGGGCCAGGGAAATTACATAAATACCCTTAATTAAAAAATCAGAACATATCATTACTCCCTCCTCCAAATCGAGCTTGTCCTCAAGCTCGAATGTTGCACGGGTGGTCGAGTCGTCAGGCATCTTAACTTCACGCCAGAATAACTCTTGTTAATGAGTTGCAGCAGCTAGAGTTTCGGTTAGCAGTGGCGGCACCATACAAAAAATATGCCCGAAGGAACTGGGTCCGACAATATTGGCGAAGCGGTAGGTAGAAGCATCAGTAAGATGGTCAGAGGAACAATATCCAATGGTAAGAACGGGTCCAGCGATGCGGCGGTGATGCACTGTGGCACGGCAGCCGGGCAGATCACGGCCGGGGAAATTACGATCGGTAAGAGCGGCTACAAGGTGACCAGAGAGGGTGGCGGAGTAGGGGCCGACAAGGGCGGGATCGGCGGCGCGGGTGTCCGCATCGGTGGTAGCGGTGACTGTCGGTGGGTTGGAGGTAGTAGCGGAGACAACCATGGTGGTGAACTTGGCAGAATGGGCACCACGGCGGGAGGGCTGGCTTCAGTGGTTGACCGCAGTGGTTGTGTAATTGGTGGAGTTGTGGGGGTTTGTAGATGCAATGGCAGAATAATGATAGAGTCACCCACAGTTGGAGGATGCATCCCCGAGGTGACATCGTCGACGGGGTGTGGTGAAACCTGGGCCGTGAGAGCATCGATCAAGGCGTCATTGCGCACGACCTGATGATTAATATTATTGAGTAGGACGAATATTCATGCACACCTTTTTTCCATAACAGTCATAGGTTGAAGAAATGATTATGATTAATAATTAATTAATGAAGACTTAATTAATTATGAATAGAAAAGATGGGGAAAGAGAATTAGCTATAAAAGACCGGTGGGAAGCTCAAGAATTGCATGTGGCTGAAGACAAATAAGTGGAGAGAAAAATAAAATATAAAATAAGGGGAGTGAGGAGCTCGAGACAGCAGGTCGAAGAGAAGGTTAAGGAAAATAAAAAAGGTGTGCAGGGAGAGACTCGGGAGAGTCTCAAGAAAGCTGTGGTGGGATTTTGGGTGGTGTTTTGGGTGAGAAAATTTTGAAAAAAATAGGTGAAAAGAGAATAAAAAAGATAAAAGAAGTGCAGATGGGATGTTGGAGGACATCAGACTACAATTGGGTGGCGTGAGGGAGAAGAAATAATTGGGTCTGCCACTTGGATCTAAAGGAAAGTTCGGATGAGATCTGATCGTCCCTCTTTTTGATCAAACAGTCAGCAAAATACATGATTTTAAAAAAATAAAAAATAAAATCCGACCGAATTTTAAAAACGGAAAATCCGACCGGATTTTTTTTTAAAAAACATTTTATATAGAAAAAAACAGATCTTAAATTAAAGATAAAAAAAATCTAATTAAGATTTTATAAATTTTTTTAGAATTTTTTTTATAGGAATAAAATCATTTTTTTGTCCGACAAGCGGACCTTCCTTTAGGTTCGCTCGTCGGACCAAAAAAATTTCCATGAGGGAGTGGGTTTGTCAGAAAAAAAAATTAATAATGGAAAGTATGGCTTGCTATTCTGAACGTAAGCAGAAGAAAAAAAAGGGAGGAGATCGAGGATGTAGGTGGAGGTCGTCGGTATTGCGTGACGGAAGCAGAGGAGGTGGCTGAACGCCAGGTGCGACGCTGGACGAGCGGTTTCGTGCCGGCGATGAGGACGCGTGGAGCTCTACTTAGGCGAGATAAGGAGGGCGGAAGTGGAGCAGCGGCGATGATCGAAAGGGTGAGCAGCGACAATGGTCGAACGGGGGTGAGCAAAAGTGGAGGTAGAAGCGTGCTTGTTGTTGGTGAAGGAGAGGGTGGATGTGGTGATGGTGATAGAGCAGGCATAGGAGTTTTGAAAATGGGTTTTGGGTTGTTGAAGGGGTGTGCGGCCGGAGGACAGAGGAGAAGGAGCAGAGGTTGTAGTGGCTGTCGACGTGAGCGGATGAGAAACAACTTGCAGGCGGGAGGAAGGATTGACTCTGATACCTCTGTTACGACCCAAACCAAACTCAAGACGAAATAGGTAAAATGGATGGTAACATTGATATGAATGATTACAAGATAACTGATCTCACCTAAGGGCACCAGCCTTGAAAAGCTCGATCTTCCGGCGAGGGGAGACTCTCCCGATTCAGCCGCACAAAAACACAAGAAACACATCATTTAAAATCATACCCCTAACCCTTTACTAAGCCCCACTATTTATAAGTCATGGACTAGGGAAATTACATAAATACCCTTAATTATAAATCAGAATAGATCACACACACACGCGCAAATTTATTATCAGTAGGAAAAAAGACAATTATTCGGGTCAAAAAGCCCGCCAAGCTATGAGCTTGAGATTATGGAAGTCCAATAACAAAAACACAACTATGAAGACTAAAATCACGAGCTGTAATGAATAAAATTAAAGAAAAACCCGAAAAATATAGCCGGTTGGGAATCGAACTAGCCACTCACTTGATTATAAGTGAGACCTCATCCACTAGGCCATGAATAATTTTCTTTGCATTTTAAAAGCTTTATATATATACACAGTGACAGTGTACGAGAGCCCTTGTGCCCCACGCGATCGTACACGACTTGCAGCGGCAGGCAAAAACGACAAATTTAAGTATATATTTATTATCACCTAATTTTTTAAAAAAATTATTGTTTTTTTAATTTAAATAACCCAAAAAAGAATAGAAAAAAAGAATAATAGGGGCATGTGACTCTTTTTGTTTAATTAAAAAAACCAAAAAAGGAAAAAATAATGAGGGACCCATGAGCATTCATATATCCCACATTGTCAGGTAGCTTGATTTTTAGGTGCTTAAATAATAAGTAATGTACAACTGGTTAGTAATTTGAGAGAGCTGGTGGGCTAGACCAGGTCGACTATGTGTAATGGATGTGGATAGGTTATGGAGGTTTTATCTCAAGGCCGGCTCGTCATGAGCTGTCACTTCCTCTCAGCTCTAGATGGACGACCATTATTCGTTTTTTGTGATCAAAGAATTGAGATGTGTTGTTGAAATCAGATTGGACGTCCACATATACGTGTAGTTTTGTACAAAAATAAAAAATGTTAAGAAACATAAAACAAAATTACAAAAGCATTTTTTAAAAAAATAAATTAAATTAATAAAATAATAATAATTAAACCGTTTGTAGTATGCCTATTCTATACTGGTGCACGACCTTGAAAGTTAGGTGATAAGATCTATCTACCTCTAGAGGGGGGGGGGAATAGAGTAAGTTCAAATAGATTGATGTATTTAAAAACTTTTGATTTACTTAGTGTAGAAAGTGAGTTATTGCAATGGTTAAATATATGATAAAGCAAACAGCACACAGCAAGAAGTAAACATAAACCACAGAAGACACAAGGAAATTATAGTGGTTCCCCAAACTTGGGGTAGTCCACTCTTCTATCACCCTTTGATAAGAATCCACTGCAGGATGGTTGATCAGGTGTCCTGGGCACCACCAGATTTTTTGATAAGGTGTCTTGCCACCACTGATTTTGACAAGGTCTCAGCTAACCAAAAGGGTAACTTTTGAAGGGAGTTAAAGCCCTGTACAGATGGAATAAGGTAAAGAAAGGATGAGTATGCTTCTCTATCAACTATCAGAGAGAAGCTTGTGGATTTTGATGTTGTCAGAGCTCCCCCTGAGATGTAGATGAGTTCAGGTAGAAGAAGCTTTGCACAAGGGTGACAGGCTCTTCACTGCTTGTCCTTCTTCAGCAATAGATAACTCAGAAACTGAGTGTTTGATGTCTGAAGGTAGAAGGCAGTCTGTAGAAGAGTTGATTGCAGAGCAGACGAGAATCAGAGAGTATTGATGATGATATTTCTCTGAGTGATGTTCTTCTCTTTGAATTCTCTGCAGCAGATTCTGTGAGAGAGAGATGATGAAGAATGTTCTCTGTAACAAATCTGAATAACTGTGTTACTGTCTCTCTCGAAAAAATCTCTGAGTAATAGAATTACTACTGTCTGATAGATAGTCGTTGGCAGGGCATTCAATGCAATCCTTAACTGTCCATGCCTTGGAAGGAAGTGCCTTAATTGATTTCCAATGAAAATTCCTTGAGATATGGACCAATTAAGTCTTGAAACGACCAGGGGATCTCTTGCAATAACTGCTTTGATGATCTTTAATTTGAATTTCAAATGTCAACAGACGGGAGAACTCAAAACATCGAACTCATCATAAATCGTCGATCTGAGCTCGACTATCCGTCGATCAGAGAGTGATTAAGGATGCAGAGAGAATCACGCCAAAACGTCGAGCTGAAGTCGACGTTACGTCGAACTGAGGACGACGCTGCGTCGAGCTGCGATCGACTATGCGTCGAGCAGCGGTCGACTACGCGTCGAGCTGAGGACGACGACACGTCGAGCTGGGGTCGACTATCCGTCGAGCTGAGCAGAACTAAATTCTCAAATATCCTAAGTTCTAAACTCACACTCAATGACCTATGCTATACAATGAGGTCATGAATCCTTAGCATAGTTATCCTGACCCAAATATAAAAAGGGTGTTCCAACAATCTCCCCCTATTTGGATTAGGATTACTATTCACATGATTATAAGGAAATAAAATGCATACAGAAGATTAAAACACAGACAAAAACATAAACCACAGATAGGAGCAGGAGCAGATATAAAATATCAAAAGTGTTTATGGCAGTTGTAGAGAGGTAGAGTCATCTTACATTACTTCTTCTTTGGTTCTTCTTCAAAGCTTTTCTTGAACTTGATTTCTCTTTGAGGATTGGCAATATCTTTCCTGGATCTGTAATCCTCAGAAGTACCCAAGGAAGTTATGCTTTTTCCACTGAGGAGGGAGGAACAGCAGCAGGATGCAATTCCATGTACCTATCAAATTCAAAGAATTTACTGGAGTTGTATTTGTCCAATTCTTGTCTTCTCTGCTCAGACATAGTACTGATATTTGATGTGTCCAGTCCTCTTTCTTTATTCTTCTTAATCAGGTCTAGAGCAGCAAGCTCAGCCATTCTAGCTTTCCAAGCAGTAGGATTGTTGACTGGATCATCATAAGGGACAGGAGGTTCATATTTGTTGCTTTGATCTGAAGGAGGAGGTTTTTGCCTTACACCATCATTGAGCTTGAAGGGAAAAGGACCAGAGGCTGAAGCAATAGTCTTTCCTCCCCTTTGATATGGCTGGTGTCTAGCTTGACCTCTTGATTGGTTTCCTCTTGAAGATCCTCTTTGTTGATAACCTCTTGGTTGGCTACCTCTTTGTCCTCTCCTGGATTGATATGTCTTGCCTTAGAAGGAGGATGTGGGAGGTTTGCTGACAGGGTTAGCACTGCCTCCTGCACCTGGAGAAGATGGAGGAGGAGGAGGAAGAATAGATTTAGAGGGGCCTTTGAAATACTTCTTCTTCTGTTTCATAGCCTTGAGTGGTTCTTGGAATATTGCATCCAGGGCTCTGTAATCTCACAGTTGTGAAGAATGTGATAGGGAGTATCATGGTCAGTGGCCCTTTCTATTGGAACTCTCTTTAGAGCTTTGCTTCTAGCTTTTCTCTTTTTAGCAATGGTGGCAGATGAATCATCTGAGCTAGTGGCAAACTCATCAGAGGAGCTGCTTTGCACATGATCATAAGGATCATAAAAATCCTTCTTGGAGGCAATTCCTGAAACAGGAACAGAAGCAGCTGAGTCACTGATAACTTCAAGATATTACAGCCTCAACTGAACTGGCTGGATAGATCTTATTAGCAGGAGCAGAAGCTACCACTGCATCAGAGACTTGAGAAACAATAGAACTGGCAGGAGCAACAGCTACCACTGCCTCTGGAACAATAGAACTAACAGGAGCATCAGATACCACTGTTAAGAAAACAATATCAGAATCAACATCTTCAACTGATTTGGCAGGAGCTGAAGCTACCACTGCAACTGAAATAACAACTTCAGGAACAATTGCAGGAGCAAGGGGCTTCCATGCATCAGAAGTGTGGGTTGGTCATATCATAAACAGGCTTTCATCATAGCAGATAGAGTTCAACAAGTACTAATCATCAAAATTAGAACAAGAAGGGATAGCCGCAGAAAGCACTATGAATCAAGAGAAATCATGTCTGCAAGGAGGAGCAAATAGTACCATGAAACTAACATCTCTTCTCTATCAAAAGGAGGCATCATCTTCATCAAAACTAACAGCAGCAGCAGCAGAAAAAGGGAACAATAGCCCTGGACAGATCTTCAGAAGCAATAATCTGTATGGGCTGAAAGACCTTTGGAAAAAGCATGCTGGCACTGCCACTGTAAAGTCTTCAACTGAGGCTGAACAAACTCTCTATCTATGGGCTGAATTTCTGAAACTAACATCTCTTCTCTATCAAAAGGAGGCAGCTCTTCTTCTATAAAAATCTCCCCTGCCTAGAATCAGTAAGAACTGACTCTAGGCCCCTAGAAGAAGGGCCAGCCACAAGAGGAGTAAGGAAGAGAGTTTAGATGAGATGGAGTTCAAAGAGAGGATTATTGGAGCTAGGGAAGCATCCAATAGAGAAGAAAGCCTTGGAGCCAAGAGCTCATAGAGCTTGTTGGCCAAGGGAAGCAAATCTACTTGCTCAAGGGGATGTTGAGCAGAGGTAGAGGGAGAGGAGAAACAGATGCAACAGGAGATGATGTTGGGATAGATGGAATGGGGATGGTAGGTTCAATGATGGATGACATGATGAGGTCAGAAAATGATGGTGTCTCAGATATGTCATCAGGAGAACCATCCAAGAAAGAATCATCTTGGATTGTTGATCTCAATATCCATTGGAGGGAAGAAGTGAAGAGGATGAAAATCTTCAGATGTGGTAATGAATGAAGAAGTTGGAAGCAATTAAGATGTTGTTGGCATAGGGGATGAAAATTGAGATTGAGGAAGAAAATGTAGGGAAGAAGCAAAGATAAAGAAAGTGATGGATGGCAAGTTCTGACTACAGCTAGTATAGAGAATAAGTTAACATTTTGTTGACCCCCCAAGTGAGAGAAGAGAAAATTTAGATTAAGGAATTAGAAGTGAAAAAGAAAAT